>JAWNLW010000500.1:0-675000 GCA_035042075.1 Drosophila macrospina | reverse complement strand
ATTCTATTAGCTTCAGTCTTCCAGCATTTAATCAATGTTAGCCAGAAATTAAAACATTAATATATATAAAGATAGTTTATTATCTAAGCTACATGCTTGACTCTTGACTATTGACCCTTGACTCAATCAGCTTCATCGTCTCCATTTAAAGCCTGCTTATCTAATCCTAATATGGACTAGGTTATGCGCTATACAATCTGTCAGCTTCTCGTTTTCTTCCTCTTCAGCTTCTCTTGACTCTTGACATAGTCGTCTTAGTTATTCACGTTGAGCGAATGAGCTCGAACCACTGTGCCGTGTGTGTGGGGCAGCCTCTGTGTCACGACTGTGGCAACAACGACAACAACAACTACAAACGCGGTTGTTTTCACATGTGCTGCAAGCAGCAACACACACTCTCACACACACACACACACACACACACACACACACACACACACACACACACACACACACACACGCAACCTTCTTCTCAGCACTCCACCCAGACGATGTTCGCTGGCAGCCTCAGCTTTAGTTGTAGCTTCAGGACAAAACTCAGCAAAAGGCAGACCATCATCAGCATTATCCTTGCACACAAAACGGCCGCTGCCAATGCGACCTTTTGCAACTTTAGCAGCGCCCAGGGTAGCGACGGGGGCGTTGACAGAGGGGGGACAATGGCTGGGGCATGGGTCGCGTATTTCTGATGGGCATTTCTAATTTCCAAGCAAGCACACATATGCATATGCATATGTATGTGCGTGTGTGTGTGTGTGTGTGCATGTGTGTGTGTGTCGACTGTGTTAATGATTAGAAAAAGCTTTGGCCGGCATTCGCCTTGCATTGTTGTTATTGTACCTCGTATTTACTTCCTGGCAATTAATGTGTGCAACATGCGCGTTTTAATTTAACGCAACACAATGCGATTCCTGCGTGTCCTGTGAGTCCTGCGCGTATGTGTGTGCCTGTGTGTGTGTATGTGTGTCATCCCCTTGACGTGCCCGAACCCCTTCGCGACTTTCAACTCGAACTTTTTGTTGCTTTTTTGCAGCAATTTTAAATGGTTTTCCACACGACGCAAGCAACTACCCCTCTACCCCTCTCCCTGCCCCTGCTGCTGCACTTTCCCCTTTGCAGTTCAGGGCCCCCCCCTCCCCCTTTCAAAAAGTAAACCAAACTGAACCAAAACCAGTTAAGCAAGTTTCACTGCAAAAAGGACTAGAAATCTAGGTAACATGAGGTGCAGAGCGATGTGGTGCTCGGTGTGGTGCACGGTGTGGTGCACGGTGCGTGGTGCGTGGTGCGCGTGGGGCAGCTACAGGCTCTGAGCACACATGGGGCGGCTTATGCGTGCCCAGCAGCACACGCACATGAGGTCGGCTAGTTCCGTTCGATACCGTTGCGTTCAGTTCCGTGCAGTTCCGTGCAGTTCCGTTCAGTTCAATAGAGATTGACAAATGGCATAGATAGGGTATGCTGCCGGGAGTATGGAGTGATGGGGGGAGGGGAGGAAGACTTGAGCTGTTTATGCAAATGAAAACACAGCCTCAATGGGCAGCAACAAAAGTAAGCCAAAGCCAAAGCACATGCAATGCCAAGCGATTCATCAGATGGAGAAGAGAAGGAGCACTCGGATCCGGAATCCGCAATTGCTCCAATTCCCGATTTCCGTGAATCCAGGCAAACAACAACAACAACAACAGCGACAACAACAACAGATTGCTTAGCTCAATGATTATTATTATTATTGTAATATAGAGTCTGCTTAATGCTTAACTCTTTCTTCACTACAGTTCTACGTCTTTGAACATTTCAACATCAACTCGCCCCTCAGCTCTGCTGCGCTACAGTTTTGTGGCTTGTTTACATTTTGTGCCACGTGCCTGACAAATGCAACAACAACTACAACAACAACAGCGGATTACAGTTAGTGTTGAACACACTGATCGACACGCAAATACCCTGTGTGCTGTTGTTAAGTAAATGAATGCTCAGGATTTTAAATATTAAAATGAATAAAATAAAATTATTTATTTATTTATTTATTTGTTTATTTATTTATTTATTTATTAATTTATTTATTTATTTATTTATTTATTTATTTATATATTTATTTATTTATTTATTTATTTATTTATTTATTTATTTATTTATTTATTTATTTATTTATTTATTTATTTATTTATTTATTTATTTATTTATTTATTTATTTATTTATTTATTTATTTATTTATTTATTTATTTATTTATTTATTTATTTATTTATTTATTTATTTATTTATTTATTTATTTATTTATTTATTTATTTATTTATTTATTTATTTATTTATTTATTTATTTATTTATTTATTTATTTATTTATTTATTTATTTATTTATTTATTTATTTATTTATTTATTTATATATTTATTTATTTATATATTTATTATATTATATTATTTATTATATATTATTTAAACCAATTTACAGGTGACAACAACTATTTATTCACATTTTCTATTACTATTATTATTAATTATTATTATTTTTCTTATTATTATTATTTCTATATTATTTTAATAAACATTTCTTTAACTCAATTCAATTTTTTGCTTAGAAATTCCAAAATGATTTTAACATGTTTAAATATTTAAATAAAAATTAATATATATATAAAAAATATATGTTATTATATTAAAAACCTAAATAAAATAAGTTTACTTTTCACAATTAATAAGTTACAATTTAAATTTAAAATATTTTAGCACAATTAAAATAACTTGAAGAGCAAAAATATTTTCAAATGAACATTTTTAATATTATTTATAGCAATTTTAAAAACCTAAATCTATTTAACATTTAAGTATTAATTTAATGGCACAAATTTATACTCAAATTTAGTTGATTCTTTTGTGAACACTCCGCATTTGCTAGTCTGTACAGGGTATCTGAAATCAGAACATGCGCCCCACTAACAGTTGAGCAAGTGAAATGGGAGCAACAAAGCATTTGCACTCAATTTGCATTTGGCAGCGACTCGGCAGCGCAGGGTTGCCAGGCTGCCGCAAACTGTGGAATGTGAGAATGGAAATAGTGTTTATGAATAGTGCAAATGGTAATACTCAAGCAACTTGGCAACCCTGTGAGTGCAGAAAAATACATTTTAAATATAAACAAATAATACGTATAATTATTTAATAAATTAATTTAATTAAGTTATAGTTTGTAGTTTAATAACTGCACAGTGAGCTAATTAATTGAGTGAGCTGACAACCCTGCCGCAGATCAACAGCTGTCGTTCCGCTGACTCCGAGCACATTGCTCTGCACTCAGCGCCCGCACTCGAAGTCTCTGTTTATACTCACTCGAATCGAGTGTTCCTCCCCCTATTCCCTCTTCCCTCTGCCCTCTCCACACACCCACCGCACCCCCTATTGACAGACAGTTGCAACGCGACCCCCCCATGCCGCCTCATTGTCTGTGCAGCAGGCGGAGCAGCCGTTTTTCTAGTTTATTTCTGCGCCTTTTTCTACTCTCGGCGGGGCACGAGAAAAATGGGATCCGCTGATTGGAAGAGGGTCGTTGACGATGTGCGGCGGTGAGAGACAGAGAGAGAGAGAGAGAGAGAGAGAGCTCTCTGAAGGTGTGTGGGTGTGTGTGTGTGTGTGCACTATGTAGGTGGTGTAGCCAGCCTCTGTGTTTCTCCACTCCCCCACCATCATCATCATACTGCACTTTGCGGCCGTGCGCCACTGGCTGAACGCCTGTTGGCCTCGGTGGCGCCTCCGCGCGGTGTGCGGCCTCTATCTGTATCTGCGTGTGTGTAGGTGTGTGCGTGTGTGTGTGTGTGCGGGCTGTGCGCATACTTGTGGGTGACAATTTTTCTTATTTTATGCAGCATCAGCTACACTTGCTCAGCACATTCAGTTCACCGTGGCAGCTTGCAACCTGAGAATGCAACTCAATGGCGAAGCCAACACTCTGCTCAGCATAACTAAGTCATCTGTTAATGTTCATTGCAACATAACTGAATTGAATAACAATAAATGCATAAACACTTTATAGCTGCGAGTCCACGTTGCGTATACTTAATGCAATTTGTTATAATTTCTAATTTGACTTTGATAGCGTTTCCAGCAGTCGCTGCAATCTGAGCGTGTTTTTTCTTTTGCTTTTGCTATCTGCCGCCATTTTTGTGCTCTAGTCTAGGACATGTCTCTCTTCATCCTCCCCCATCCTCCCCCATCCTCGTGGCGACAGCCCCTATTCCATGCTGCGCTCAGCTTGCAGCCGTCGTTTGTCGTCGCTCTTCTAGTTTTTGTTTCATTTTTACGTATCCAATTGGTAGGGAACATGCGCAGACTTTTTTGCCCACCCCCTCCGCTTGCAGCAACCCCTCCCCTTTAACAAAATTGCAAGTGCAAAGCGGGCAACTTCCGCCTCGTCCTGTGTATTTCTATACAGCCAGAGACTCGTTTGTGGCATAGGTCGGGTTGGCAGCGCAGGCGGAGCGGGCGGGGCAGGCGGGGAAGGGCGGCGAGATGAGACGAAAAATAAGTGGAATGCAATGAAAATTGTGAAAAATAGAAAAACGAAAGTTTTCGTGCTTTTCATTTGCTGTTGCCAGTTTGGCAGCGTCTCTCTAAGTGGCGCCCCCTAGTGGCGGTTTGGGTTGATGCGACGGTGGTGCGGCCTCCAGCGTGGCTGTGGTTGGCTGCCTCAGCTTCTGGGGGCGTCTAAAATAAAAAAAAAAAAAAACAAAAACAAAAAAAACACACAACAAAAACAAAAGTAAAATTGTGTGCAAGAATTGGAAAAATGAAGAAAAGAGAATAGAGAACAGAGAGTAGAGAGCAGAGCAGAGAGCAGAGAGCAAATGAAGAACTACTAAAAATGTAACAAGCCGGCAAAGCCATATGGGGCGGTGGGAGGGGCATCACTATTAGTGTAGCATTAATTAGTTATGGCAGACGATTTTGAGGTTGCGCTGCTGCTGAAAGCTTTTTACTGTACACACACATGTCTGTGTGTGTGTGCGTGTGTGTGTGTGCGTGGGTGTGTGTGTGCGTGGGTGTGGGTGTGCGAAACTGTAGAAGCAAGCAAGAAAATGCCAAGCAAGGGCGAAAGTTGCGGAAAAATTCGGTTGATTAGCAACCCCTTTTCGGGGGCGAAATGTGTGTTAACATCTTTCAATACTTATATTTTAATTAAATATTTGTTTTGATTCTTTCAACTAGGCAAACATCAGATTACTCCTCCTCCTCTCGCTAACTCTCTCTCTCTCTTTCGTTCACTCTCTCGCTCACTCGCTCATTTGGCAAAGGGTTCGCTTAGTGTGGAGCACACTTGAGTGGCTTTCAATTAGTTGGGCCACAACTACAACAGAGCAACCTCCTTTTACTATTCACTCCATCCACCTCTCTCTCTCTCTCTCTCTCTCACACACACACACACACACACACACATATCCGCATTTCTCCACTTTATTTGCTCGTTTATTTATTTAAAAAGCAATAAATTCATGGCAAGTTTTATGCGAAAATATCTGAAAATTAAATGAGCATCGTCCATCGGCTTGGGGTTGGTCAGCACGCCCCCCCCCTCTTACCACCCCGCCAATCCAGCCACCACACCCCCCCACTACCATGGACAGCTGCAGCTAGCCCTTAGGGTAGCTACACTGTTAAAGTCAATGGTGGTCAGCAGTCGACGGCAATGAAAGGCATTCGACCAGCATCAAATGAAAGTCCTGAGCTTAAGGCGGACAACACAGCACAACAAAACACAAGGCGAGGCAAGGCAAAGCAAGCTTTCAACCCTTTCAAAGGCACCGCATGCTTAAGAGACGTTTCACCGAGCTGTGGATGGGTAAACTGGGGGAGGGATCCTTTTGTCCGTCTGCTTTTTTGACCATTCGTTCATTATCAACACCAAAAACTAAACAAAATTATTTGCCTTGCCGGAAGTTGGCAATAAATTAGTTGGGTTACACTGAATCCACCGGCCTTCTTCACAGACCTTGTCCAGACATCCGCCATAAAGCATTCATAAATCCCAAAGTAAACTAGAGTGAATATATACACACACACCATACACACACACACACACACATTGGGGGTCTACGCAGACTCTTGTGTAACATGCGGTGGCCTTTATTCATTCATCCGTTCATTCATTTAACTCCTGACCATATTTTGCCTCCTCTGTGCTTCGTCTGTGTGCGTGTGTGTGTGTGTGTGTGCTGCTTTGCTACCATCGCACTTTATGGGTGTTCCACTTAGCCACCAAACTCAACCAACCATCTAGCTCTCTGCCCCTGCTCCCCCGCTGTTCCTGCTGCCCTCCTTTCCCAACTACCTTTGCATAGTTTCACTTTTGCTTTCATTTCAGCCCCTCGGCCACTTTGCATATGGCTGCGACTCTGACTCTTGTTAAGCATCGTCGCGTGGCCGTCGTGGCCGTCGTCACCATCGTCGTGTCATATGTGCGCAACTGGACAGGGGATCTGAGCGTGAACCTGCTCCTGTCTCTGGACCCAAACCTGAACCTGAAGCAGAAGCTGTAGCTGTAGCTGTAGCTGAAACTGTGAGCCACTGACATTACCACTGGCCTTTGTCCACTTCGTTAGTTGTATTAGTGTGACAATTGTTTGGACTTTACTCTCTCTTTCTCACTCATTCCATCTCTCCTTCTCCTTCTCTTGCTCTTTCTCTTTCTCTGTGTGTGTTTGGTTGTGGCATTGTGAAAATGAAGATTCCGACAGCACAACAATCAGCGACTTTGCAGCATTAAACAGTTTATAACATTCTGTGCATTCTATGTGCATAACTATTCTTAACTGATCATTTTCCATTTAACTCATGTTACGACAAAAACTGAAACGAGAATAACTATTTTCTGTTATTTTAAACCAAAATTGCAATTTGCTTTGCTGACTTTTATAAAGAATTACGTATTTATTAATATTTTACAAAATGTTATTCCTGTTCATTATTTACTTTAAAGTTCTTTAGAGTTCTTAATAAATTTTCTAAATAATTTTATAAAATTTATAATTTATTTTCCGGTTAATCCCATTGTTAGTATCTCAGCTGATGTTTACAGTCTTATAAGATTAACTTCAATGCGCACAGTGTCGCCATCTACAGTTCATCCTCGCTTGCCTTCGTTTTGTACTTTCCGCAGCAGCCCGAAAATATGCTATAGATTTTGTAATAAAAACTGCGCCTACTTTTTAGGCAACAGCAAATTAATTTAGATTTGTTAGATATTTATTTACATATTTATTTACATATTTATTTACATATTTATTTACATATTTACAGATTAGTGCCCTAATCGTGTATTTGATAATATATTTTTTTGGGCTACGGGCAGAAATGAGCATGGCAAACATAGCTTAGAGGAGACGAGAACTGTAGGGCATAGTAAGAGTTTTTAAAAATAAGAGTTTTGACGGGATACATGATCTTTGTTACTTGCGGGTCTTGCGGATGATGATGTCTAAGTCTTCTTTGTACTCCAGTGTGGGGACTAGCAGATCTCCGGGCTGCGATGCAGAGATGCCTGGCCAGGCTGTTTGACTGAGAATCCAGCCTATCATAGCATTTTTTGGCACCTCCTGAACACAGTCAATATTTAAATATGAAATATGAAATATTCATATTTAGCATAACAACAAGTTTGGACAGTCGAAACACTACGATGTGTGTTATAATGAAGAATCATGTGAATTTTACCTTGCTCATAATTTGGTCTTCTAACTAGAACTGAAGCAGGCTGAGCTTTACCAAATCGCTGTAAAATATGTTGACTTGTAATACAGATCCTACTTACCATTATAACTTTAGTAAAAACTACAGCTCGTTTTGATTTTTCTTCATTTCTTTCTAAGTTGCTTTTCCTAAACTAAATATAATTATTCTCAATTTAAATATATTTGTTTATTTAAGAGACAGCAAATACCAACAAATTGATGGCTTAACCCACCCAGTTGCAAGCAAGCAAAGCTAGAGAACATTTACCACGAACCATTAACAATTAACAACTAAGAGTGCTGGGCGCACGCTCAGTGGTATTGGTGGCAACGTGTGTGGGTGCCACAGGATATGTAACAGATGTTGGCTTATAGAGACGCAGGCAAGTCCACATAAAACGGAGGATCAACAAAGGAGTAAACTGATGCCAAAGACGCGCTAATTGAAACTCTTTAAACGCGTGCGCTACGTCGGCGCATGCCATTTCCTGTTTAATGCGCCAGCCCCAAATGTGCTCAGGCTCTGGCTGATCTGCAATATAATCCAATCGCACACTCTCTATCTCTTTCGCTCTCGCTCCTCTCTCTCTCTTTTGCTCTCGCTCTGGGTGTCTCAGCATGTCACGGTTCAGACGCGACGTTGCGCATCCTTTGCACGCTCGTCCAGCCGGAACTGTAAACAATAAATACAACGATTCAAAGTCCCTTTGGACTGAGCCTGAGCAAGCCAAACACTGCGTCCCTTTGCCCCGCATTAATCCAATAGTTAAGGTACTGCTCCTACTGCTTCTGCTTCTTCATCATCTTGAATGGCATGTCCATTGATCGTACGTTAATTGATTTATTATCCGCCTGCGCCAACATCTTCTTGGTCCGTGTCCTGAGTCCTGTCTCCCTCTCTCCCTCTCTCCCTCTCTCTCTCTCTCTCTCTCTCCCCCTCTGCATAGCTTTATTAGTGTTATTAAATTTCATCTGTCCATTTGTGCCGGGGGTTGCTTGTTTACACAAGACGAAGGTTGTTTCTTCCTCTCTTTTTAGTTTTTTTTATTTTATTTTGATCGACAGTTGTTACATTTTGGCACATGGAATACGTGGAATTGTTGAATTCCTCAATTCTTCAATTGCTCAAATTGTTAAAAAATAGAAAACAAATATGTTTCAATAAAAACTAGAACCGCTGCCTCTTGTTGCCTTTGGGCGCTGACAGGCTGTCAGTATATTATGATCCTCATTGTTGCCTAATATTATTGACTCTCAGCTCAGTTTGAGTTCAGCTTAGCTTAGCACGTCACGTGTGCCTGTGTGTGTATGTGTGTGTGTGGGTGTGTGTGTGTGTCTATTAGCTGGCATGTGAGATTTTTAATTAATTTCACGCCACAAGCTCAAGAGGCTACCAAAAACTATCGCATTAATCAGCCGGGATAACTTTCAAATTCAGCAAACAACCAACAACTCATCAAAGTCCATGCCAATGACGTTGATAATTTGTCAAAAGTGACAGCGCGCGAGCCGTCGACGTCGACGTCGCCGTCGCCGTCAGCGTCGTCTCAGTTGTCACTCACTCCCACTGCCACTTTCCACCACTATTTCCCTCTTCTCCGTGTGTGTATTGCAAGTGCATGGCACTAAACTATGAGGCTTTTAATCTATACAATTTAAAATTAAGTTTTTCTCCGAGACTACAAGTTAACCCCCCTCAAAGCGGCAAATTTCCAGCATGTGTGACTCTGTGTGTGTGTGTGTGTGTGAGTGTGTGTATTGCCTGCTTGCTCATTAATTATGTTTGTGCGGATGCTTTGTTGTCTTGCTGAAGCCGCTTGAACTTTTAAAGGCTTTTAGAAGTACAGTGAGCTCTCAAAAAGAAGAAGACTGTCGAATAAAGTGCAAACATGAATATTTAATTAATTGTCATTAATTAACTACATATATATACTAAATGTGATCAAGAAAATAAACAAGAAATAAACATATAAGCTGAAAAAAAAACATTGTTTATAATACACAACAGCTAAGAATGCGATTTGAATAGTTTTCACTTCTATATAATTTGTAGACTCTGTACTTAAAAAGCACATAATCTATTAAGTTTGTCGTAAGCAATTGAAGCTCAGCAAGCAAAAGGCAGCATCTTCAACCCCATCAAGTACATAAATCTATTCTCATTATAAGTTGATGTGACTTTACCAACTTCTCAATCTTTCCATCTTATTTTTATGTATTTTGTTGAAGAATTCTGAATTTGCTTGTTCTCTCTTGATCTCTTCTTCTCTTGAAACTTGACCTGTGTTTATCAGAGAATGTACAGAGAGAATAAATGGACAAAGAATTTACAGAATCTGAAATATTGATTTAATCGACAGTTTTTAATTATTTTTGTAGGTATTTTATAAAAAAAAAAATAATGATACTTATTCAAAGAAAGGACTTGCGCAACATAATTGTCTATATATAATAATAAAATATATAAACTGTGATGGTTCTTGAAAGAGTTCTACTATGTCAATAAATAAAAATGCATTTTTTAGACCTTGTACTTAAATAACACAGAAAGACGCAACTCCGGCCCTATAAAATATATATATTCTTGATCAGCATCAACATGTCATGCAAGTCATTATAGTAACATCAGTCTATTTGTCTGTCCTTCTGTTCGTCTGACAGTCTGTCCGTCTGTCAGTCCGTGCCAACTCCGCGCTTGTGTTAGATTGTATTTGATTGTATTCTATTAAGAATTCAAATGTAACGCTTACGTATTTGAAATGTATGGCATCAGTGTAGTCTGAGGAAACCTTGTCAATCGGCACAAGCACCTAAGGTAAGTTCTATTCATATTCTGCTCATTCTCATTCAGTTACTCAAACTAAATACAACAGTATTTGTTCGTAATTTTTATACAAAAATAATATTTTTTTTTCTGCTTTCGGTGTAATTTTGTTATTTTATTATATGTTGTTATTTGTTTTAAATATACGATCGCAATTTTAATCAAGAATCTGGAAAATGGATAAGCAAACGCCCAAGCAAATAGCAAGAGTAAAGCAAGGAAAATATTTGGTTGCACTACTGGCTGCGCTCCGGGAAATTAGTAAGGTGAATGGCTTCAAGGAATATTATACTATGGCAAAGGTCCGACGACACGCTGGCATTTATTTCACTAATTCATATTGGTTGACAAAGCTGAGAAAATACCTGGGATAAATGCGGCCAAATACGTATTCCAATACGTAACAATCCAGGAAAATGCAAATTGTAACTTGTACCTTTACGTGTGGGACAATAAATTAAATTTTTGTCAAAGATGGAAAGGGAATGTGTAATTTTAGCTTTGGATCATTAGGCGAAGTCTGGCTTCATTTTCATAAATCACAGGGCAGATCTATCAGCAATCACAATAGAGGACATCCGACCAAAAACAACAGATCATTAATTATGTGTTGGACAGGATCGGGGCAGCCTCCTAATCCATTGTCACATTTGAAATGCGATAGGCAAAGTTCCGATGCCGCCAGAGAGTCTTAGAGGATCCGATCAAATGCAGCAGTAACCGGCCGGATTCATAGCTCTGGTCAAGTGGGCGGCCAATGTTTGTTGGTTGACCGCCACTTGCCATAGCCGGAAGCGATGTGTACTCTGTGTCATTTGTCAGCTGACATGTTCAGTCCGGGGCAGACAGCTTGGCGGCTTCAAGTGGCCACTTGAGTGCGACTACTTGCAACAACAAACACGGCGACTCCGACGGCAACTCTCTGATCAGTTTCTTAGCTGGACCCTACCACTATCGGCCACACATGGCGAGGTCCTCGCGTTTAGGTTCATTCTTAAATTTCATGTACCAAGTGCTTGCATAAGGAAGTGGAGATCCGTGTGAGAGAGTCCTTTGAAGTTGCCTGCTCAAAATGTCGCTCGACTAATTTTCAAGCTTCCCCTTACTCCTTACAGTAGTTATAAACGCATCCGAGAGGAAGTTTCCTTTGGAACACTAGGTAGGAAATGCATATAATTTAGAAATGTATTTAATATTTAAAAAATAGGTGTCTTCAAACCAGCTAAGTCGTAAAATGGGGATAGGAAAAGCAGAAGTATAGTAAGCCTTGTTTCTAGTGTTGTTAACATTTGCTCGTATTTTATTTTACTTCATTTTAAATTACTTCATATTTAAGTCCTTAAATCTTATATTAACAATTTTCGCGAAATAGCTGAAAATTAAACGAAAAGAAAATATAGTTCTATTTATATTTTAAACTTGAATGCAAGCAATTAGAATTCTCTTACAGATTGTTTCTTTAACTTTGAATTTTACTTATAAATTGTAAATAATTTCCATGAAATTTAAATAAGTCATTAAATACAATTTTAAAATAGTCAACCCATCGATTATGCATATATCTAAATAAAACAAAGTGCTTTTCATATATTTAATTAGCAAATAATTTTAATTTAACTCAAAACAAGTTTCACATTTAACGTTTAAACTTGAGTTAATTCCAACCGTAATTATAATAAAATGCAAAGCACATTTTAATGCAAGTATGTCCCGCTTGTTCTTTAAGGTATTATGTGTATTGTTTTTTTTGTTATTTTCCCTTTTTTTGTTTTTGAGCTTCAACTTATTTGAAAGTCTCGCAATTAAAAAAAAAAGACGCCCAACAATATCGACATAATGAGCAGACAAAGCAGAGCACTTTGTTGCTATTATTGCTGTTCGAAACATGTGTAACAATTCATTAAATAGTCTCACACACACATACATACATACACATGTGAATGCACCCACACACGCAGAGACACACACACAGACACACACGCACACACAACATATGCTAAGTACAAAGAAGGGTTACAAAAGAAAATTAATGCGTGTAATTCGCAAATGCGCAAAAAACGTCAGAGACGAGACGAACGGTTGGGTGGTTCTGGGTGGTTTCTGGTGGTTTGTATGCCTGGCTGGCAGCATTTTTTGGGTGGCATACTGTCTGCGCCTTGCAACGCCGATGCCGACGTCGACCGGTGGCAGCCAAGGCAAAAACCAAGTGGCATTAAAAAGCCAATCCCAGCGTTTGCTTCGTACTTTTTATATTTTAAATCCTGCTGCAAGGGTATCTGCTTTTATTTAATGAGCAAGCCGACTCGCACACTCACACACACACACACACACACACACACATCACACACACATCATATGCAGACACGCACACAAGCTTCACTTGCTCCCTCACTGCCTCAGTTTGAAAGGCAACGCATCCTGTTAATGTTCATTTTAAAAGTAACTAAAGCATTTTCCCTGCACTTGTTGTAAACAAATCGATTGTAAATTCAAACGGTAAAGTCTTCACAACGCTCACTAGCCGACAATTGGCCCTATGCGCTCGACTAACCGAGAGTTTCCCTTTCCCTGGCCTTCCCTTTTCCGCAACCAACCTAAGTTCGATTGCAGCGCCAAGTCCAAGTTTCAAAAGCACAGTGGTGTCGCTTGAAAAGGGGGCAAAACAATGTGGCGAAAGCTTCTTTACGATTAATCAAAAGCTCTGCTGTAAAGTCAATGGGGTTTTCAATTGAATTTATAGATGAAATAGCTATAAATATGTTGCAGAATATGAAATAGTACAAATACTTGAAGAGCTTCTACTATTTATTAACATATTATAAACGTAAATTTATTAGTTTTTATTTACATTGTTTTTACTTCACTTATACAAATATTTCATTTAACTGTCGCATGCAAAGCGATTCCGTTTATGACACGCCCCTCTCTGTCTCTGCCTACGTCTCTGGCGGAATGCAAATGAGACTCTGGCTAAACATCAACCACAAGGCAGACATAAAAGATGAAAGGCCGTTTGGGGGGCGTGGCCTGTGCGTCGTTAAGGGCATGTCAAATCAACTGTTTACCCATGTGACAAACGAAAACACAGTTGCTCAACAAATCCCACAAGTAGCAGTAATTCTAGTTAAATCTATTTAAGAATAATACTAAAAGTAAGTGCAATTAAAATATGCAATATAATTCGCAAATAGTTGAAGAGTAGCGCAAATTCAAACTCAGCGCGACAAACAAAAGCAAATCACATAAGTAGGTAATTAAACTATATTAAGTGTAATAATTAAAAGAGCATTTAAATGAAAAATTCAAACATGTTCATTTAGAATTCGCAACTAGTTAAATCACTGATATTCAAATATAAAAGCTACCCCCGACTGCCGAGTCGCCTAACTCGTTTGTTGCTTTTGCTGTGGTCGCCATCATTCAACAATGTTAATAATTCACTTTTGTTTAACAAAATGGCCAATTTCCCATAATAAACATGATGAAAATGCATTATAATTTTCAATAATTTCCAATAATTTTCAATTTCACTAAAATAAACGAATTATGCGCTAAATAAAAATGCAAAACAACAATTAAGTTAAGCACAACCTTTCAACAAACGTGAAAAAGTTTCACTTCGCTGTCGCTGTCCCTGTCTCTATCCCTGTCTCTATCCCTGTCTCTGTCTCTGTCTCTGCCTCAGCCGCCCCTGTGGCCTGTGGCTCGACTTGGCGCTGGGGCAGAGAACTTTTCGCTTTTTGAGCAGCGGGCAGCACAAAGGCGACAGCGCAACCCTTTCGCTTTTTAAGCCAAGTGGAGAGCGCCATGGCGCCAAAGCTTTCGCCATTTTAAATAAAAATGCTTGTGCTTGCCGGCGCCTGCCGTCAGATGGCGCTAGCGGCAATGTGAGGGCTCGTTTTTTACGCCAGCTAAAGTTGAAGAACTTACAAAGCAGATAAATGTCCTGAACTGCAACTCCATTGATTCTGCAAAATAGAATTATTAACTAAATGTTTAAATCAAATATTTATGCTTTGTTTTGTGTTCAAGTCACGCAGCAATAAATCTTTTTACTCGCTTTACTTGGAGTTTAAAAAACAGCACAGAATACGTTGCAATGACTGTGCGCCAGATGGCGCCACGAGCTGAAACTTCTTAAAGTTGCGAGCAAGTTAATAATAAATAGATTTAAGTATATAGAAAAGTAAAACTTAAAGAATATATTATTGAATTAATTATATCTTTTTATTTTGGAGTAATTAACAACTAAATGAAGTTAATGCAACGTTTGTTTAGTTTGTTTTTATGAACTGTTTTCTTGAAGCTTCTTGCAACTGCTAACTACTAACTAGCTGCACGCACTTTGGCATGTGAAATGATGACCAAAAAGTGCTGAGAAGCGACCCCAATCAGGCAACGGGTCCACCACAAAGCGTGGTGTCCATGTGTCTGTCGCTATGCATCCACAAAACGACCAGAAATGCTAACCAATCGACCAACCCACCAAACCGAGCAGCCTACAGACCATGCACCATGCACCATGCACCTACCCCTCCAATGGCAAGAGGGGGCAGGAAGAGGAGGGGCTAACTGTGCTAAGTGCAGCGGAGAGACACGAGTTTCAGTTTAGCCAAGCCTGCAATGATTTTGTGCGTGCAATTTTTGATTGCAATGTGCAGAGTTGGACTCGGAATCGGGAGTTGCCGTTGCCGTTGCAGCTGCAATTGGATTGCAGTTGGAAATGGAAATGGAGTTGGAATTGGAGTTAGAGTTAGAGCTAGAGCTAGAGTTGGGTAAACTGCTCACCCACGCAACGTTGGACGTCTGGCAGGTCAACGCGTTGGCAATGACGGCAAACGGCAAACGGCAAACGGCAACGGCAGCAGCTCATTCAACCGGAAATTGGAGGTGTGCGGCAAAACACGACGTGACGTGACATTTCCTCTTCGTCAAAATGTCAAAATGCAGCGGCAACAGCAGCAGCAGCAGCGGCAGCAGCGACAGCGACAGCAGCGCAACGCGACATGAAGCCAAACAAAGGGCAATAGTAAAAGCAACAATAACAGCAGCAACAACAACAGCAAACAATAATAGTAACAACAACAACAACAGCAGCAGAAACATAAGCACTTAAGTTGTTGCTTGCGTACTTAATCAAATTAACGAGCGTCGCCTTAATGAATACCACAATTAAATTTGGAAAATAATAATAATAATATTAGAATATAATAATATACAACTGAGAATAAGTTGAATACATTTTACTATTAAATAATATAATATTAAATAATATTTAAAAAATAATAATAATAATATTAAAATATAATAATATACAACTAAGAATAAGTTGAATATATTTTACTATTATTTTTAGTAATAGTTAGATTTGAGTTATAAACTTACATTAATATATATATAAAATAATATTATAAATTTGTTATTAAGCTAAACAAAGCAAAATACTTATTTATAATAATTAAGCGAAATGAAAAAAACATTTCATAAAAGTACTGAAAAGTTATACAATATTTATATTAATTTTAAAACAATAGATAAATACACAAAAAATTAAAAAAATATATCATTTATGCACTAAATAGTTAATGTATAATTATTAATTCTTAAAATATTTAATAAATTATTTAAAATAATTAATAATTAATTCAAACTATATGAGTTTCAAGTAATAATTAAATTTGTCACTTAAACAATTTTACAATGTTTCGGAATAAATGTTGAATTAGAATTAACATGCATTAATAAAATTATTATTAATATGCAGCACTTTCATTAGAGTTGAATGCAATTTATAATAAAAATGAAAAACAAAACTAATAATTATTCAAAAATAATAATAGTTGTTTCTAATATTTCTGACTTCAAACAAAGAAATAAATTCAATTCTCTTAGCTGCAAATGAAACAAACTATTAAAAGTTGAATTAACTTATTTATAAATTAGATATTTAAACTGAAAGTTTCAACAAATAATACAAATATTAGTTTATTTATTTTGAATGAAAAATAAAACAACTTGTAAAATGTTGTATCACGAGATATTTATTTCTAAAATAAAGACGCTAATTTAAATGAAATTAAATAAAACAGATACAAATTAACAACAACATGACAAAAGACGGAGAAAATTAAATCTCTGACAATTTATATACAAATAGTATAACAACAATTTCTTAGATAAATAGGGAATAGATGGAGCAACACTGCTGGAGATGTGCAAAGTCAGCTGTATGTGCCGTGATTGGCGACTTTAAGTTAGTAAAGACTTCAAATCTTGGCTTTAACGCGCAGTTATGATGAAAAGATGCCGAAGTGCAGCAGCTGTTGGCGACACCACGCCTCGTGTTGGATATGTATGAGGGTGCGCTATGCTTGGGCATGGTTCAATGCTCCTCTCAAGATGCCGCCTCTCAAGATGTCCAAAAGAGAGTTCCAAGTGAATGGCCAGCGAGTTGGTCAACCGCAACGGGCTGCCAGTCGAGAGTCAAGTCGAGTCGCGTCGAGTCGAGTCGAGTCGAGACATAGAACGAAACATTAAATTGATTAGCCAGTTGAAGTTGAAGTGGTAGGAGCGACGTTTAGCTGCTTGACGCGGCCAAAACGGCGAACTCTTTGACAAGATAATTACATAATTAGCTGCTTCCAGAGCGGTCAGAGTGGTTAAGAGTGCTCCGTAGGACAGAGAGAGAGGGAGAGAGGGAGAGCTGGAGAGAGCGGGGTTGTCTTGTGTGGGGGTGCGGGAAGAGCAACAGAGTTGTGTCAGCGTTTTGGCGCTGTCCTCGTCAGCTGCTTGAGAGCCAAAAACAAAAAGAAAAAGAAAAAGAAAGGAGCGAAGAATTGTAGTCAAAGATGATTGAATGCTGACATTGAGCTGGCCTCAGCTGTCAAGCGCATTTGCTAAAATGCATTAAACCAACAAAACACAGGCCAACAAAAGAGAATGTCAAAGTGGAATGGAGCTCCGATCAGGACAATAGGAGCAAGAGACACAGTAGCTAGAAGCTAGAAGCTAGAAGGCAGCAACAGCAGCGGTAGGAGTAATAGTTGGATGGATCAATGGAGGACACTTGGCTAAGCGGCTTAGTGCGAATGAGAGTCGATGAGAGTCGATGAGAGTCGGAAGTGGATAATGCATCATCTTGCATACATCTTTTGGCCAAAGGAATCAGCCATCAAAAAGGACAATGCAGTTAGCCGTGCGCAAGCGGATAAATGCCTCAGTTCGCACAGATAACGGCGGCAAAAAGGACACTGAGCACGGCAGTGTATAACAACATCATGGGAAATTTGTTGGGCCACAACCTGTGTCAATGCAGCGGAGGCAAGTAGATGTTGCGAGAGACACAGGCAGAGGATTGATTACCCAGCCGATTACGATGCGATTAGCAGTGACGAGAAGATTCCCATGAATGAAGCACCGCCCGAAGGAATATTCTAACGCAGTAAGGCGGCAAAGATGACAGAGCGGGCTGACAAATAGACTGAGAGACTGCGAGACTGACAAACTGCGAGACTGACTGACAATCCAAACTGGGGACATTTCATTTAGGCCGCTTATGCGACTTAACCTGCCTGCGGCTTAGCTGCGCTAATCCTGCCACAAAAACATGCTGCCAAGCAAACACAGCCCACTCCTCTCTTGCTAAGCCCCCGACTCCCTTGTCTCACTGTCTCTCACACTTGCCACTTGTTGTGATAATTTACGAGGCAACAGCAAAAGAACCCTTTAAGAACGAAGGCGCGTAAATTGTGATTAAAATCGCTGGAGCGCCATTTAACCGCGACGGCCATTACCAAATCCCCACACTCTTAACGCGGCCAAGACGGCCCACGGTCCTGAGCCCATTGTGCCCGGGCACTTTATCAACATTTCCGGCAACGTTTTATGGCCTCCAAGGAAATTCACTTTGACAAAAGCCAACGCCAAAGCTGAAGCAGAAGCTGAAGCTGAAGCTGGAGTCTCAGTCACAGTCACAGTCGAAGGCAGCCTCTGCAAATTGAAAGAAAAGTTTTAATTATTTTTAATTTTCATGATTAGTACTTTGCGTTTACACGAACCCACCCAACCACCCAACCACCCCCCTCAACAGCCCCGGCCCAGCCCTCAGGCCATAACCCGCTTGTTAATTAAGCGCAACAATGGTGGGCGCGTCTCGCTTTGCCTGCCTCCTGCTTGCCACTACTTATTTTAGCCGGTTTGGTGATAATGATAATTTTCGCACTTTCCCACTTTCCCACTTGCTGGGGGGGGTGGCTTTTCCTAACGCCTCCTTCGCTTCGGCTGCTTCGGCGACTTCTTGGGGAGCTCTGCGCCTGACACAAGTTAATGAGTTTCGCGCTTTTGCGCCTGCCAAATGCCACCATCGGGTGCACTTAATTCCCAGCAACTTCAACTCTCCCTCTCTCACTCTCTCGCGCTCACTCACTCTCTCTCTCTCCCTCTCAGACTTGCTCGCTTTCCTGCTGCATCTCTGTCTCCAGCTAGCTGCTATGCGGCTACCCCCAAAAGCATTTTGGCTTTTTAGGCAATTTTTTAATTGTTTCTTTATGTTAAGTGACAACTGGAGTGTTGCTGGCTTGATGGGTCGCTGGGTGGCTGGGTGGCTTTTTCGGTGGGTGGCTGTTTCGCTGGGTGGCTCATTAATACAACTTCACAAATACCTGGCAGCCTGCCCATAAATCAGCAGCCGCTTAAAGCCTTCACCCAACTCTTTGCCTACTCGCGCCCCACTTTCTCGTGACAAACCCCGTGAAGCATTGTAGATTGAGGATTTTGAAAGTGTTTAACACTGGCAAGAAGATGCAGCGACAGACAGCGACACAGAGAGGGAGAATCAGCTAAATATAGTGTAATATAAGAGCAAATAGTAAACAAACATGAAACACACAGTCAGTTGACAAAGATGTCGTGTGATAAATTCATTCAATATTCAATATTCAGTCGCATATTCACTCGTTTATTCACTCGTGTCTTTGCTGACTCGTTTTGAAGATTAGTGCTCTTAGCATTACATGGAGCTATCATCTGATAAAAGGTCTCTAACACACACCCTGTTTTCTTTTCTTTTCCTTTTTTTATAGCCATTACAATTTTATTTTAATATGCTGGAGTTGAAGAGAGTTTTATTGTTTTTTAAAATGTGTAATTAATGTCTTAATAAAAAATTATTGTATATATAATGTTCACATATCATACTTCAAACATTACATGATTACTACTTATAATACTTTTGTTCTACTAAATAAATTCTAAATAAATATCATCTGAACCTTAGAATGGTTGAATTTATTTTTAAATGTAATATTTAATAAACATTGAATTAATTTATTTAATATTCAGTTTAACACTTATTATATATAACTTATTAATATTATATTATTATATTGCAAACATTACATGATTACTACTTATAATACTTTTGTTCTACTAAACAAATTCTAAATAAATATCATGTGTACTTTGGAATGGTTGAATTTATTTTGAAATTTAATATTCTATATTTATTAAATATTTATTTAAATTTCATATTATATATAATTATTAATATTTGAATTGTTTTCATTACATTACATGAATGCAACTTATAATACTTTATTTTCCTGTTGTTCTACTAAATAAATTGTAACTAAATATCATCGGAAAATTACTATTTAATATTTATTTATTTATTTAATATTTATTTACTTCTTTCATATTCAGTTTAACACTTAATATAGTTGTTAATATTTGAGTTGTTTCTTAATCATATCATATTACAAAGATTAAATGAATTTTACTTATAATACTTTAATATACCTTTTGTTCTACTAATTAAATTGTAACTAATTATCAACTGTTCTTTAGAATTGTTGAATTTATTTTGAAATGTAATATTTAATAAACATTGATTAATTTATTTAATACTCAGTTTAACACTTATTATATATAACTTATAATATTATATTATTATATTGCAAACATTACATGAATACTACTTATAATACTTTTGTTCTACTAAACAAATTCTAAATAAATATCATGTGTACTTTGGAATGGTTGAATTTATTTTGAAATTTAATATTCTATATTTATTATATATTTAATAAAATTTTATTAGACATATAATTCTAACTCAATATCATCGGAAATTTAATATTGAAGATTAATTTATTTATTTAATATTTATTTATTTATTTAATATTCAGTTGAATATTCACTTAATATATAATATAGTTAATAATATGTGAATTCTTTCTTAATAAACAAATAAAATAGTCAAAATAGGAACTCAAATCTGACAACAAATTAATGAAGAGAATTGTTAGTAGTTGAATCAATCAATTAAGAATGTTAATCAAAGCATGCAAGTGAAGATATTCAATCTCTAAAAAACAATCAAAATGAAACAATAAAATTATATAGATTGAAAAACATTCATTGTTGCAATAGAATAATTCAATGAATTATTTAATCTCCGTAACTAACTCTCACATTTATACTAACAACCAACTAATAGCTAAAGCAGTAGATACTATAAAATAGATTTAATTGTCAACGCTGCTGAGCAAATTGAAAGGAAGTTTTCTATTGAAATGTCAAACAAACAATTGATGGCAGCAGATTCAATCGGCCATTTAGCACTTTTTTGTTATGACTTTCTTTGTGCAATTTTTCCAAAATAAATATAAAAGTAAAATCAATTTAAGGCAAATATTGAGAACACGAAGATGTGTCGCTCAATTGTGCGAGACAATTTGTTGCACGCCCGAATGGAAGAAAGTACAGAGAGAGTTTGCCGCCACAATAAATTAGCTGCCCTTTCTTTTTTTTTTTTGGTTCTTTCATTAAATGTAGCCTCGTACTCGTACCTCATACCTCATTCGTTATACCCCGCCACAGCCACAGCAATAGCCACTGTCCAAGGTGTGATTCCAAGGAAATTGAGTGGCCAGCGGGGCCAGACACTGAGACACCAGAGAACTGAATTGTAACAAGTCAATTTGAGTTTCATGTGTGCCGCCAAAATAGAAAAAGAAATAAAACTAAAGAAGAGACATAAAGACCAACTGGACCAGACAAAGCGGCAGGTCAGTACAGGACCCTGGTCAACAATGGGCCTGGGCCTGGACCTGGGCCATGGGTCAAGCCATTGACATGTTTTTGGAAAAATGTTTACAAAACATTTGGCATTTGGCATTTGGCTAGTCGAGCTCAATTTAAAGCAAATCAAACTACATTGTCTTGATGCCAAATGGGGCGTGGGAAGCCGCAACGAAATCCAAACTCAAACTCAAATCTGGAATTGGCATTGGAATTTCAATTGCAAAGAAACAAGTTGCAACTGTGCAAGTTATTGAGAGCATAAATTATACACAGAATACTTTTACTCTTGCCATTAATTTGTAGTTGTTTTTTTATTCAACATTTTTTTGCATCCAAAAATATGTCTTGATTTAGTGTTTCACATATATTATTACTCAATATTTGCGGCTGGCCAAAATGCGGCCGCAATTTAAAGCGCGATGTCCCACAAAATGGCCCTGGCATAAATCAATGCGAATAAAAAAGCAGCAACAACAACAACGACAACAACAACAACAGCAGTAACAACAAACAAATGGCAACTATAAGCAAATAATATATACAAAATAGACTATAGTATACTATACTATACTACAATAAATATATATATATATATATATATATATATATGTCTATATTCTGAAACGCATAAATCTTGAGCTTATATTTTAGCATGTTTTTGCCTGTATACCCTTACAAAGAGTTGCTGCGCTTGTGCCAGCAAGTTGACAAGCTGTGTGAACTCATTGAATGTCTAAAATTTCCTCAACTAATTTATATATATTTAACTATAAGTAAGTTAACTACATATTATTGTGCATTAATATGCTTTATAGTCTATTAAACAATTAAAGGTTTATTAAATCAAATAAATATATTAAGCATACACAGTTTTGTGTATTTATTAGTCGACTTTCACAGCATTGCTTAATATTCTTCACAGTTTTTATTGTTGCTCGCACTAAATGACAAAGTTTATTTGGCGGTTTTTGATGGCCTCCGGTCTTAATTTACTTCTATTTTTTCACGCGGCTCGTTTTGTGTATATGCCAAAAGTTACACATACACACACACTTGAATTGATAATATAAGATAGAACTTTTCAAAGACATAGAAATATTATGTTGGCTTTCAATCATTAAAACAATAGTGTAGTATTTTCAGTGGAAAACATTGGCTTAAGTGTTCAAATTACAAGTAAATTCGATTTTAAAACATTTAAAAAAAACATTTAATTAATAAAAAAATGTTTAAAAATAAATATTATTTAAATATCGAGCAAAATGTTGAATAGTTCTAAACTAAATATTTAATATATTGAGCTTAAGCCGCAGCAATGTAATTATAAATTTTTAATTAACTTTTTTATTCAAAAATTCAATTCCATTTCAGTAATTAAAAATAAAAAAACAAAGCAAATATCAATAAAAATCTGTATTTAATAATTTAACACTATAAAATATAAAAACTATAAAATATTTAGTTAATCTGTATGTTTTATAAAAAGTCCGTAACTACTTAATCTATTACTCAATTAAATATATAAAATAAATTAAATTAATGATTAGAATTCCCTAAAAGAAAAGAAATAAGAATTTGTAATTCTCTTTTATTGAAATTCATAGAAATTTGATGATGAAATTATGTGAATTTTACAAGCAAGTTGACTGATCTGTTTGTTTACGCTGACAACAATGAAAGCGAACCGAAGGCAAACATTAACCGAATCCATAAGCGTAAATTAAAACATCAGCCTCGGGCCAATGATGTCGTAAATAACGTAAATCAAACTATGGCAGCAGCAGGAGCAACAGCAGCAGCAGCAGCAGTAGATAAAACTGTTAACGGCTTTGGGAAATCTATTGACTTTTGCCAGAGACAATGCGACATTGACGTGACAAAAGCGGCAAAGCAAGCAAAGGACAATGCGAGTTCAGGACGACTGAGGACGCAATACGCAATACGCAATACACAGTACACAGTACGCAGGATACTCAAAGGACGAAGACGTAGAACGAAGACATCACAACTTCGTCTTCTCGACTCCGCATTGTCTGTGACAAAACTGAACTCAACTGAACTGAACTGAACTGAACTGAATTGAACTGGGCGTTGACAACAAAAGGGGGCTGATCGTGTATACAGAAGCAAATGCTGGCAATGCAAAGGACATTGTTGACTTTAGACGTTCCAGTTGTTGTTCTTGTTGTCGCTATAAAATTTCCAAAAACGCCAAATATTGTAGGCATTTTGTGAAAAATGTGTCTTGTCAACATTTTCCTTCTATTCGAATGCGTCCATTGTTCTTCCAGTGCTTGGTGCAGGGTGCGGGGTGCAGGGTGCGGGGCGTCGGAATCAATGAAAAACTGCTGAATGAAAATGTGATCCTTTGGCGAGCTGTGACAGTTTTTGGGCTGACAACAAATGCAATGTTATCCCTTTGTCGTCAATGCTACTAAGAATTATGTTGCCGTATATCGAGTGAAGAAAAAAAACTGAAATAGAAAAAAAAAACAAAATTAATGTCCTTTTCGCTGCAGCGGATGCAACGGCAAATATTTGTAAACGCGCCCTTTTATTTTGAATGTCTCCGATACCTTGCTGTGATTATGCGACTACAAGCTGTGCACAGGGGCTGCTCTAGGGCAATGGCTATAGTTAGGCCTAAGGATTGGGGTTGCGACAGACGGACAGACGGACAGACAGACTAGCAGACAGACTGGCAGCTGAAGTGGCGAGTTGCACGCCCAGCCACTTCAGCTCTAGCAGTAGCAGTGGCAGTAGCAGTGGCATCAGCGAGTTGAGCACCAAAAAACTGTTGCAACAACACACAAGGCACTGCAGCTTTTTGATCACACCCCAAAATCTGATGATATATATGTATGCATAAGTAGTGTGAGCTGAGATTCTGCTTGCAGCTGAAGCTATTGGAGCTAAACACTGGCAGAAGTTTGAAGAACATGTTTTAAGTTACTAGAAAGCGACCTATGATCAACCTAATCTAGTCATCTTCAGGCTAATCCACTTCAATCCTTTAGCTCAACTCAAATAGCAGCCACACGCTACAATTTCTTCTTTAGAAGCAACTAAAAATATTATATAAATTGTAATATTATTTTCAATGAAAGTCTTAATGAATTTAATATGATAATAGTTATAAAATTATTTTATAAATGCAACTCTCTCAATTCGCTTTGCTTTATTTTGCATAAAACATTAAATTAAAAAGAAATTTAAGTACTTTTAAGTTATTTACAAATGATTAAAATTTATAGTAATTGTTTCTAGAATCATTTTAAAAGAAATACGTGAAAGAGATGTAAAATATATTAATATTTACAAAATGCTCTTTATAAACATGTTGACGAAGACTTGATTAAAATAACTTGTTAAACTAATAAAAATATGATTTTCATCATTTTTATTTTTGATATTTTAGCAATTTAAACATATATTTATATTTAGCTTTTTATATTTAGTTTAAAGAGGACAGCTCTGCAAATACTTGTATAAGCAATAATTAATTATTTTAACATAAGTAAATAAGTATTTAAAGTTCAAAAGTCGCCCAAATGTAGAATTGTATATTTTTAGCTTTTAGTATTTAATGCAGTATTTTTAAGGGCATCAAATAGTGGTAAATATGTATATATATGCAAGAGTATACACTCCCTCTCCCTCTCTCTCTCCCTCTCCCTCTCCCTCTCCCTCTCCCTCTCCCTCCCTCTCTCTCTCTCTCTCTCTCTCTCTCTCTCTTTCTCCTTCTCCCTCTCTCTGCTTATGTATATATTATATTCTTGTTGTAATTTATGAACTGAACGTTGAACGTTGTTGAGGAGGGCCTTCTTCCTCTTCCTTTTCCCTTTTCCATTGTGTCTTCCTCTTCCTATGGCTCTGCCTATCATTATCAATGCTATCAGACGCATGCACACACACACACACACACACACACACACACTCACTCACACACACATATGCATATTGACACGCGGCAACTACTACCACCACAAGGGAATATCAGCAGCAGCAGCAACAACACCACCACCACCACCACCACCATCGCCACTGACGGCTGCTGATACTCTTGATATTGTTGTTGTTGCTGTTGCTGTTGTTGTTGTTGCTGTTGATGATCATCTGTGGCACGCCGTCACCAACCAAAAACGCGCGGCCTTCCACACACTCACTCACACTCCTCACCTCTCGCTCTCTACCGCTCTCACGTAGCTCACATATGCATGCGAGTGTAGAGCTCAGCGTGAGAGCCGCGCGGTGGTTTATGCTTGTTAGGACGAGCTCTTCAAGGGCCGCACAACAACAACAACAACAACAACAACAGCAAGAACAGTAACAACTACAACAACAACAACAGCAACACAGCTAAATGAAATCCAAGCGGGGCGCGCGTTTTTTCTTCGTGTTTCTTTCTTTTGGGGTGAGCGCTGGCTACTTTTGTATACAAACACACACACACATACAGTCACACGCTTGCACTCACGAGAGCAATGAGCAAAATGGCGACCAGCATTGTTGCTGTTGCTGTTGTTTTTGTTGTTGTTGTTGTTGCTGCTGCGGCTGTTACAAAAATACAAAATCATCAAGCGAAGAATGATGAGCAGACGGCCAAGCAAAAGAAGGCGGGGAGGGGAGCGTGCACTGAGCAGGGGAAGTGGATGGGGGAACCGTAGCAATCTGCGGGTTGCAATGCGCACCGCGCTTCTTTGGCCAAAATGGTTTTTTTTTCTCCTTTGGTCTCTCGTTTGCTATTCATTTAGATTTTGCCTTACTGTTGTTGTAGTAGTGGTTGTTGTTGTTGTTGTTATTGTTGTTGTTATTGTTGTTGCTGCTGATGTTGTTTTTTGGCATGTGCAATGCCCACAGCTAGAAAGGGGCGCGAGAAGCAGAGAGGGAGATGAAATGAACTCTTAAGAAATTACAAATAAGATTAAAATTCGTTGAATCAAAAAATAATTAAAATGAGAATGTAATCTTAATGCTTAAATTGCATTTTCCTATTATAACAAATTTCGTTTCTTACAACAATTTCCCATTTTAAAGTTTTGAATTCTAATTTAAAAAAGAATTTCGGAAAATTACAAATTTCTGCAACTTTATTATTTGTTACACCAAGAAAAAAAGAAAGAAACAACATAAAATAAATAATCGCTTGATTTTAAATTAAACAATTATTAATATACATATATTTATTTAGTTATTATTAATTCGACAAATTATTGCACTTTAATCACTTTTAAATAATACAAAAATTATTTCTTTGAAACTCTTAACAATTGCATAAATTTGCGCTTCATCAAATTTGCAAGCCCAAAAAGAAGTATTAATTAAATGCGTAATTTTATTATTATTTCAGCACACTCAAAAATTAAAACAAAATTTAAATTAAATGCGCAAAAAATTAAATTAATTGTAAATATAAATATAAATATAAATATAAATACATTTAAAATTAAAACGAAATTTAAATGAAGTGCGTATTAAATAAATGAAATATAAAAATAATGGATATTGTTTAAAATACAATAAAAAATATAAAATTATCATCAAAATAAAATATAAATGGAATGCGTAACTTTATAATGCAATTTATAATTAAAAATTGTAAGTTTATTTAAAATTTAAATGAAATATAAATTAATTGTGCAATCTTAAAACACAAAAAAATTAAGTATAAATGTAAATAAAATGCGTAATTTTATAACATCATTAAAAATTAAAAGGAAATATAAATTAAATGTATATAAAGTTAAATGAAATATCAGAATAGTGCATGATGTTTAAAATACAATAAAAACATGAAACCAAATGCGTAAAAAATAAAGTAAAATATAAAAGAAATGCACAATTTTCAAATTTCAAATACAATTAAAAAATAAAATTAAATACAATTAAATAAACAATAAATGCGAAAATATAAATAAAATGCATAGTAAAAAGACATACAAATTAAATACAAACTAAATGCATCATTTTAAAATGCAAAAATTATTGATGATTCGCATTTAAAGACAGTTCCAATTAATTTGTTATTTAAGCTCATACTGCTTAATTAATTAAATATGAATTAAATATTCAGAATACTCTAAAAATAAAATTGTTCAGATTCTCTTTAGTTCGAATATTGTCTGAACAACTTTTCGCTCTGTAAGAACATCTTTTGCATTTGATGGAACTTATTTATGCAATGCTGCGACTAAGTGGATTCATGCCCCACTGCTGAGCAATCTACTGTGACGCCGATATGTTGCATAATAGCTACTTACAAGTATCCTGAGCATGAGAGCATGGGAATGGGGCTATAAGAGATGGATACGCTCGTGTATATGGCAAGAAGCCGCAACCACATCCACAATCCGCAATCCGCTCATAAACCCACATTGAGTGCTTTGTCTGGCTCGTCGACCGAATTATTCTTTTCTTTTTTCCATCTTAGGTGGGGGCAGGGGGGTTGTGTGGGCCATAAATCTAAGCGTCAAACGGTAAACGGCAAGCGGCATGTGGCAAGCAGCAAACGACAGGCGACAGGCGACAAGCGACAGGCGACGCGTCGCGACAAAATAATAAGAAATCAATACAATCTGCGTAATATGTTTTACGCGCTTTCTTCTTGCCAGTTTTCCACACAATTGACTTTGATGATGCCACACACACACACACACGCACACACATGACTTTATGCTGCTTCTGTCTCATGCTGGAGGCATCTTCGATTAAGCCACAGCCCAAGGGCCATGACGTGACTCTTGTGAGTCTAGTGACTCTTGTGACTCCTTGGCACACGATAATCAAAAATCAGGCACACACACAATGGGTACTGTAATAGTTGAATTGAATTGCGTTTGGGGAGTGTATACTGTGTGTGTGTGGGGGGGGATGCGTCGAAGTTTGGCAGACTGGTTGAGGGCGTGCCGCTTGCTTCATTGTCTGCCCCTTTCCGGCAGTGCGTGTCGTGCTTAGTCGCCAGTCCTTTACCTCCTACTGCATTTCCTTCTCCTCCTCCTCCTCCAACTCCATCTCCTCCTCCATCTCCATCTCCATTTCCATTCTCCTGCTGCAGACGGCCGACCTCATGTTGACTTTATTGGGCTCATTGCAAAAGGCGACGCACACATTGTGCAACCCCAAGCGGCTCGTATGCGGTACTTTTGACATGCTTTGACACTGCCACGCCTCCAACGAAACATCCACCCACGTACTGCTTGTGCTTCTACCCGCTCGCCACTTCCACATCGCTCATGCCACATGGCATCATTACACGGCCGCTTCGCACGCAAAATTGTGCGAAATTTGGTGAGCCGCGTGTGGCATAGTCGTGTGGCGAATTCAATTCGCAAACTTTAGCTCAGCTCCAAGCAGGAGGCACAAATACAACATCCCAGATACTTTTGATGTGCCCTGTCCTGCCCTGCCCTCCGCTTTGCCGACTCAAAGGGTGCCCCCGTCTGTCTCTGCCTCTGCCTCTGCCTCTGGATCTATCTACTTCTACCTCAGTCAGTTTAGCCCCAATTTCCCTTACCCCCTTCCCCCATATTGTTAGACTCAATGTTGTTCCTTCCCTCACATTGCGGGTTCTGGCAAGTATCACAACTTTGTCAATCAGTGGGCGACGCGTCGCTTTAAAGTCACCCAAAATAATGACTGAGATGCGAGTACAACGAATTGAGGCAGTGCTTGTAGCAATCGATGTGGCTTACATGGGCTAAGTGCAGCTGAAATGATCAAAAGTTGTAAAAGAGCTTCACAAAAAGCTAAATAACTTGAAAGAAATGTAAATGTAAAATTCTACACACAGCTGAAATTTCACTGCAGGGTATGTTTGAGTCAAGCCCGCTTGCTTGTTATAATTATAATTATAATTTCACATGTTTAAATTTTAATTAAAATTTAATTTTTAAACATTTTTCAATTGAACTTCTCTAATTTCGTCTCTCAACTAAGTAAGCTAATTAAGCTTTTGTAAATGTTTTCCATTTTTTTTATCAATTTGTTTATTATAATTTTATTAATATTTATTTTTTAATTTTTCCATTTGCCGAAAATTGTTATACATTTCTAAATGATGTGAAAAGAATGTGTAAGAGCTTGGATTACTTAACACTTTGTGGATAGTAAGTTAAAAATAAATTGAAAATTAAAAAAAAATTAATTTTTAATAATAATAATTAAATTTTAACACATTTTCTGCTTATGAAACAAGACTTTACTTGAATACTTTTCAACTACTGAAACTATAAATGTGCGCTTATTTATAAATACAATCTATAAACATTTTAAATAGTTTTTAAAAACGAATTTATATAAATAAATTATAATAAATTGGAAGATTTTGTTAATTTAAAATAGCTTAAAGTTAACATATAAAGTTAAGCAGATAAACTAGATTTTATTTGTCTGGAATAAAATATCAGTCTAAGAGTGAAAAAACTTGATAAATTTTCAATTTAGCGCGTATATAATTCAATTTAAATATATTATTTATATTGGATTAATATATTTTTGCAATCCAATATCAAAATTAACTTGATAAATTCGCAATTATGCATTAAATACAATTTAACTGATATATTGTCTATATTTTTAGATAAACTCTATATATCTGTATAAGCAAATGTTGAAATAAACTTAATAATTCCAATTTAATGCATATATAATTCAATTTAGATATATTCTTCATATTGGAGTAAATTCTTTAATATATATGTAGAATAAAATATTAAAATAAACTTGATAAATTCTGTAATAAATCTGTATTATAAAAATACCCAAATATTCTTGATAAATTTGCAATTTAATGTGTATCTAATTCCATTTAGATATATTCTTTATTTTAGAGTAAATTCTATAATATATATGTATAATTAAATGTTAAAATAAACTTGTTACTTACCCAATTGAATGCATATTGACATATTCTTTATATTTAGATAAATTCTACAATACATCTGTATAATTAAATATTTAAATATACTTTCAATTGAAATAAATTCATTATTATATCTATACAATCAGATCTTAAGTGAGATCTTAAGTTCTTCAGTTATTTTTTCACAAACAAAATAGATCTTCATGCAAAACACAAGATTAAGCATACTTAAGAATAGAACAACCCTCAACATATCAATGAAGATTTAAAAAACAAACAGTAGATATTTTCTTAAATATCAGAAATATCAAATACAGAGTATATAGACTTCTTATATACACTATTATAGCTGCTACAAGTAACGAGTAATTTTCTTTTGTTGATTATTTCCAAAATGAATTATTTATTTTTGTAGGTTTTCATACTTTTGAGTTATATTTATTTACTTGCTTGTTGCGTTCTCGTTCTCGTTTTCGTATTCCTTATTTTAATTTTCAATTTTCATTTTCGTTGGGATTTTCTTTTGTTTTGTTTGGTTTTTGTTTTCTGTTTTCTGTTTTCTTTTTTTGCTGCCGTTTTACTGGCTATAAAAACGCAACGCCATAAAAATGTTTTAATAAAAATGCCGATCCATTGGATTGGTATGGACTCCTGGATATTGAGACTCGCCAGCACTGAGCAGCAGCGTCATCGTCGTCTATCAATTCAACAATTCTCGAATCTCGAATCTCGAATCGCGTTGGCGCCTCACTCTTTGCGCCATGACCAGAAAACCAAATATTTTGCTTTTGGCGATTTGTTTGAAAATGTTGCGAGTTGTGTGTGTGCGAGTGTGTTGTTGTTGTTGCGTTTGATTTGTTTATGGCAGCAGCTTTTATGGCCGCTGGTCGAAGGCGTGGCCACGAGCAAATTTCTCACGCCAGCGAATGCATAAACAAAGCCAAATGCCAAAGCATTCAACACATGTATGAGAATGTATCCAAGAGATACACACGCACACACACACACAAGAGATACATTGTTTATTATCAGAAAGTGGCGCCAATGGTTAAAGTTTTTAATGGTTAGTTGGCAGGCCCCATAATATAATTGTTTACAGTGCGCTTAAGCGGCCAAATTGTAACTATGCATCTGTTTCAGCTAAAGATCCAATATCTCTCGTATCTATCAGTTGTGTATCTGTATCTGTAGCTGTAGCTGTAGCTGTAGCTATACATATGTGCAGCTGTTTGCAAGATTTATGTGCATTTAAATAAATTTGATGAGATTTTCTTGCCGTAACTCTGCCACTCTCCCCCGCTCCTCTTCACTCACCAAAAAAAAAAAAAAAGAAAAGAGTTGAAACTGCCACGTAAAAGATGCCATAAATCTTTGGCTGCTCACGCGCGCCAGCTGCGTCACACCGGGATCCCCTTGCACCCCTCCCCCGTCCTCCCACTCGTACCCAACCACTCCCCCTCCTCTAACACCCCACTTGCCCACACAGCCCCTCTGCACAGTGCACCTCTTGACGAGTAGTTTTGTCAAACGAGCCTAAGTGGATTTTCTATGGCAATTTTCCAGCCCCTCCCGCCACTCGAGTCGCGTCTTTAAACGCCGCACGTGGCAATTGCTGTTGCTGTTGCTTGTTGTTGTTGTTGCTGTTGTTACTTTAGTTGTTGTCGTTGTTAGCCCAGTGACAGGGCCACAGTGATACCGTGTCGACTCCCACTCCGCCCACAAGGCACAAGACACAAGGCACAAGGCACGCTCATCTTTTGCTGCATATCACGTATGCCCTTTGTGTTTATTTATTTTTTACCCCCTCTGCCGCCCCGACGCTCCCCTCTGCTCCACTCAGCATAAAGAAACAGCCATTTATATTTACTGGCAACAGCAACAACAACAACAACAACAGCAGCTTGTTTTACTTTGTTAACCATCGCGGGACTGATTGAAATTCGCGGATAACCTGAAATGGATTTTCCTCTCCACAATTGCTTTTTGCGGCAATTTTAGCGATTCACTTTGTGTGAAACTCACACTGACAACTTCCGTTTCGACATCGGATTCCCATTCGGATTCAGATTCAGAATCTCATTCCATTATGCATTCTATAGTGAGTTGACTTCATATACTCAAAGTTATTAAAGCAATTGGACATGCTTAATGACTTAGTTATAGTCTAAGAATTTCCACATCAACTTGCTAAAGCAAAACTCAATCTAAATTGTATTTAACGAGAAGAGTTTTGACATCCATATATCCTGGACAAGAGCAGTCTAACAACTCTTTCTCTGCCTTGCTTGACACTTTGAATATCTCTCGCAATTCTTGCGTATTTATATTGTTTCTCAATTCTTTAATTCATTTTCTTGAAGTTAGCTTAATTTCTTATTATTAAATAATTAAGTATCTCTTACTCTGACACATTCCTCAATTTTAGATTCATAGTCATACATTATCATTATTTATTCCATCTATTTAAATGAATTTCTTTAAATTTTACATTTCACATTTTATATTTGAACTTCTTTGGAATAAGCTAGGATATTTTTATATAGTTTAATAATAGTAGTTTATAATAGTTATATATAAGTATATATAAAATATGATGTAGCTTAGCATAGAAATGTTACTTATAATTATAAATATAGATATATATCTTTAAAATTGTATTAACAATTTGCTATCTTCATGTTATGTTGCAGTTGAAACTAATTCGGAAAGTTATATATTCAACTTAATATAAATAAATATAAATATAGATAAATATTGACTTCAATTTACGTCATTTATATATATATATATATATATATTATTTTTTTTAACTTTAATGTTACTTTTTATCTTGTTATTTAATTGTTTTATAATTGTTTTAGTAAGTCAAATTATTACAATTTTATATACTGTATTATTTTATATATTTCATTTTATTTAATTGCTTGTAAACTCTGAAATTTAAAAACGCCGTCAGGCGCCAGCGACAGTATAGTACCGTGGATCAGTATTTATAACTGGAAAGGGGGTAAGGCTGCAGTCGATCTCTATCGACTGTGGGGACTCTGTACTAATCGGGTTAAGCAAAAAACTTCAATTTACAATTTATAATTAATTTATAATTATTAAAAAATAACATTTGTAATTGTCATTATCGTGATTTGAACTCGCGCTCTCTTATCTTGTGTGTCTTGTTATTATTGTTGATGTTATTGTTGTTGTTGCTGTTCTACTCTCCAGCTCTTATACTCTCTTATACTCTTATACTCCAGCTCTTATAGTCGCTGAGATTTACGGACGGACAGACAGGCAGACGGACAGACGGACGGATATGGCTCTCGGCTCGTTTCTGCTGTTGATGCTGATCAAGAATATATATACTTTATAGGGTCTGCCACGCCTCCTTCTGCCTCTTACGCACATTTCGCTCTCGTCAAACTTAGAAGACTATGTACTTTTACTACAGAGTCTAAATAGTTCAAATCTTCGTTATCTTTAATATAATTCGCTTCAAGTTATTTCTTTCAATATGAGTTAAGATAAGTAGTTTAGCCCTATTGTTTTCTATTTGTTTATACTACAGTTAGTATCAATATAATGTTATTTAGACTTTTTAATAGAGAACTTTTTATTTTGATTATTGCATTTCCTTTCAATATATCGTTGTACTCTCAATATTTTCAGTAGACAACAGCAAAGAAAATAATTAGGCAAAATCTCAATTTGTAAAAGACTCCCCAGGGTCGACCCAATACAGGCGAGCAAAGGCGGAAAATGGGAAATTGCGAGTCCCAGAAGCCGGAAAACTGTTTGTGCAACTTCGCAATGAACTTGCAGCTAATTTTGCACTGCTTTTTGAGGCTTTCACGGCTTTAGAGCATTTTGCCAATTTATTTCGAAATTTATAGCACACACACACACACTCATACACACATACACTCGCTGAGATTAGACGTGTGTGTGTGTGTGTGTGTGTGAAAGATTTTTATGTGCGCCTGGGAAAAAGTAGGAAGTGTTTGTACGGGGTGCGACGACACAGGGAGAACTTTGATGATGCGCTGCCTTGACGAGGGGCAGGCAGGCAGCGGGACGCGGCGGTGCTGGAGGCGGGGCAAGGCGCGAAATTGCAAAATTAAATTTGCAGTTATTGCGCAACCATGGAGAATTGGTTACACTGTAACGGTATAAATCGGGGCATTGGGCGCCCGGCGTCCCGTAATTGGTAACAGGCAGGCAACACAGAGAGAGAGAGAGAGAGAGAGAGAGAGAGAGAGCAATAACAAGCTGAGACAGCGCGAAAAGCAACTTAACAATCTAAAGACAACATCAGCAGTCTTGCTGTGTGTGTGTGCGTGTGTGTGTGTGTGTGTGTGTGTGTGTGTGTGTGTGTGTGTGTGTGTGTGTGTGTGTGTGTGTTGTGTGCTGTTGCTTCTTGCGCAAACTTTTATTAGAGTCAATAGCGGTTCCTGCATTTGCATTCAAATGAGAAATCTGGTTAACCCCAAGAGTTGATGGCCTCGCAATTCGCAATTCGCCACTCAAAAGCTAAAAGCAGCAACAACAACAACCACAACAACAACAACAACAAAAACAACAACAACAGCAGCAACAACAATTTCGAATTGTTGCACATTGACATCTCTCGCCAACTTTTATGCATTGCACTTAGTTTAACTACAGATATTACTCCATATTAACTTATTCCAAGCGCCCTAGTTGCAGTTCCATTTAGCGAGTTGATTCCGAACTAGTTCAGTTTAAAGTAGAGCAAATAAAATGGAATTAAAAAGCAGAAATTATTGTGCAATTAAGAGACACATTTCTATCACTCAACAGCACTAAAGACAAGGAAGCTTAAAGTATTTCTATTTACTTTAAAGCGCACAAAATTGAACTAGATCTAAGTGTTACGAAGTTCAAACTGAATCAGTTCTTTTAATATCTAATACTTTTCTATAATTGTTTAGAATTTACATAATTATTCACGAAGCCAAAGCAAACAAACTGCTCTAATGTTAACTTCTATACATTACAGTAACTTCATAATAAAGCATAGTAAAGAGAGTAGTATAACTTTGTGCAAATGTATGCTACAGGCGAAGGAGGCGTGGCAAACCCTGTGAAGTATATGTATTCCTGATCAATATCAATAGCTGAAACCAAATTTGGCATGAAGTTTCTTGTTTAACAGCTCCAGTTCGAGTTGATTTAAGATTTCTGCTAACTAACTAAACAACTTGTTACTAGAATACTAAAAATCTATTTATTGACCACAACGTGGACACTTCTAACTAAACAACTGCTTAGAGAATATCATATAGCAGCAATGCTGAAAGTTTCATCAAGATCGCTCTATAAATAAGAAAAATAAACAGAAAATAAGTTTTTGCATCGATTTGTTCTTTGCGGCCAGCACATGTGTGCAAGCGAGACAGCGAGCGACTGCAATGCATGCATATGTAAATGAAGTGACAGAGCACTCAGCTTCTGATAAAGTGTGTGTACACTTGCTAGCTGCTGTGTACCTGAGTTTAAAAAGAGTTTTCTTTAGTTAATTACTTATATTATAAACAATATACTTTATTTAACAGACTGCACAGGGTATTATACTGTCGTTAATACCTGCTTTGCCTACACATATCGGTATCAAGCAGATCGTTTAACTATATGCAATAGTTATCGTAGTAACAAACGGTTGAAAATCCACTTTTAGCTTGTAAAATTTTATGATTTCTTCAGATAGCTCAACGAATCGCACAGATTGCGAATTAAGTATACTCTTATATATATATATATATATATATATATATATAGGTTCTATATAAATCGGTCTACCATATCATTTAGCAGACAGCGATAGCTGGAAACGCTGAAAGGCTATCAAAATAAATACAAAATATGCATTCCAAGAGTTTGGCACTCTACATCTATGAGTTACAAATAACGGTTAACACACACACACACACAGACACAGTGAAGAGTGGCATGCAGCTGCATGATACAGCAACAGACATCATTTGGAGCCAACCATGAAAATCATCTGATGATTCGCCTCTAGAGAGGCGCATTCCATGGCCGCGTTGCAGGCGCACATTCTGCGCCATTTTCAACCAGATTCAAATACGCCCACGCTGCTGATAACAGCCGTAGCATGCCCAGTCACCCACTAGGTGGTGGGGGAGCGAGGAGGGAGGGGGGTGCCACGTCCACCGGAGTGCAAACTGCATGTTGAAATAATTATGCGTGTGCATTCCGTGGCCACGCCGAAATGAGCTGCGATTTATGAATGCCATGCAGCCATGCAGCCGAGCCCCAAACCCAAGCCCAGCTCCAGGACCAGGTCCAGATCGAGGTCCAGGCCCAGGCCCATAGCCACACCCACACACACACACACACACACACACGAGGAGATGGAGATGGAGAAGGAGAAGGAGTAGCATGCATGTACGACAAGCGCAGACATTATAATTATTAATAAATGCAAAAGCAGCGCCAACGGCAGCCACGGCAGTTGGTTGAGCGGGGGTAATGGGGGTTGCCGGGGGTAATGCTGTGCAAGGAGGTGAACAACTATTTACGGCATGTCCTGGTACTGACGCTGTGCGAGAGTGCGAAACTGGAATTAATATGTGGCACCCAGGCGACGACCAAAGCGCTGCTGCTGACATGACCACGAAATGGGCCGGATTCTGTTGCAAGTTGGGTGGGCAGGTGCCAAGCCATGCCACACAGTAGGTGGGCAGGCAGCGGCAGGCAACGGCAGGCAGCGGCAGGTAGGTGGCAATTTAAAATTTATGCTACGAAATTGATTTTATTAACAAACAAAAAAATTGGCTTCTCACTGACGACAACGGCTGCATTAACGCGTCGGCTTAATTAAGATGCGCAAATGCAGCTGAAGTGCCCAAAGGACAAAGGCCAAGGCACAGACACACACACACAGCACACACACACAGCACACACACACAGCACAAGGTCACGACTGTGTTGCCATTAATCAGTCGCAAGTGAGAAGATTTTGCAACTGTCCCAGCTCCTGCCAAGTGCTGCTGACTGCCTGCCAGACTTAGTCAAAGCAAACATTGTTGGTCAACGCACCCCCATCCCCCTCTCTCTCTCTCACCCTTTTCTCTAGCACTTACTCGGCATACACTTAGCTGCAGTTACGGTTGCAATTTTGGTCCTGGAGGTGTCCACTCTGTTGCACTTTTCGACTGCTGCAAAACTGCAGTTTTGCGGGCTTGCACTTGTGGCCAAATGTTGGCCAGGCGGCTTTGTTCAGTTTACGACATGGCCACGACATGTTGATTGAGTCGAGCCCTCACTCACCTTACGCACACCCCTCAGCTTTGTGCTTGCCCCTATCCCTGTCGCTGTCTCTGTCTCTGTCTCTGTCCCTGTCACTGTCACTGTCCCTTGGTCTTCACTCGGCTTCCCATTTGAATTCAGAGCATTGAGCGTTTGTTTGCCAACTCAATTTAATGGCAACTACTTACACACACATACATACACACACACACATATCTGTGTATTTGTGTGTGTGTGTGTTTATGTAGTATTCCTGTACCAATTACATTCTTTCCACTCGCCTACGCTAAACCAATGAATAAATAAAATGGCAAAGACTCTATTCTCTCTACTTCACAGACACACGTTGATTTAAATTTGTTCTTTTTTGCTCGACGACTTTAAATCTACTTTTAGTTTTGTAATAGCTTGATAAGCTACAAAGAGAGGGAAGTTATCGAAGTTTTTATGCATTAATCCTTTACTCCTTTAATATGTCTTAATTTATGGTTTGTGTATGACAAATATATATTTATATATTTATATTCATATTTATTCATCTATTTATAAATAATATTCATTATTCATTTGCTTATTTATTTATTTATATTTATAAAATTTTATTAATTTATTTGTTTATTTAGTTATTTATTTTTTTTATTTTTTTATCTATTTATTTGTCTATTTATTATTTATTGTTTTTTATTTATTATTTATTATTCATTTGTTTATTTATTTATTCATTCAGTCATTCATTTATTCATTAATTTATCAATTTAATTATCAATTTATTATTTTTTATATTAAGTTATTTGTTAATTTCTTAATTTTGTAATATCTCAATTGCTTAATTTCTTAATTTTTTAATTTGCCTATTTATTTATTTATTAATTTGTTTTTATATCTATTTATTATTTATTTATTTATTGATCTATTGATTTATTTATTTATTTATTAATTAATTAAATTAGTTATCTATTTATTTATTTATTTATCCATTTATTTACCATTAACTTACCATTTTTTAAATCATTGTTTAATTTTTTATATTTTTATAATATTTTTGGAATTATAAATCGGAGAAAAAACAACTAATCATTATCACATTTTTCAACACTGACACTTCCTTTTTATTGTTAAACAATCCTGAAAGTTTCAAAGAGTTTAGTCCGTAAATAAAATATATATTCCGAAAAGAAAGAATAGAATAATTTGCATTTTCATTTGCTTGTGTAAGAATTTACTAAAGAATAATATGCAGTTGTATATACATATATATGGATTTCTCTTATAATAAAAATACTTTATTAAAAAGTCTAATTTAAGAATACTTTATTAAATTGTTTACTTAAAAAACACGCTTTGTTATTGAATATTATATTATATTATATATTAGAATGCATTTCCTTTTCGAAACAACAAAATAATAATTAAAGATTTTAATATATTAAATATAATTACTTAAAGTTGTGTATTTATTTTTTAGCCAATGAGCAACAAAACTGAAAGGATTCAGCTGCTGGTTCGCTTGAAGCTGATCTGAAAACAGAAACTGAACTGGTTCACTGTCCAGTCTGTGCTAAAGGAACTTAGCCAATGAAGGAACAAACTGAGATTAGCCAAGAGATTAGCCAGAGTAACTAAATATAAATATTACAAATATTTTAAAATCATAATACTAATATAACAAAAATGTATTAAAAATTAAATTAAAAAAAAAATTTAATTTTAAAGTTCGAGTTCCACAATCTTAATCGCCTTTAACACTTTTCCACTTGTTATTGTTTTGAATGCGTTTTCCCATATTATTTCCCGATTAGCCCGAATGGTGCATGGCAACGCTGGGGCCCAGACTGCTGTGGTCCAATTTGGTCAACAGACAGCGGCTAAATATAGCGGCAGCAACAACAACAACAGCAACAACATATGAAGCAATTTGTACCAATTTGTTAAGGCTCATAAAAATGTTGAGCGGCATCGGATGCAACACATGGCGCACTTTGCCGGGGTTCGAGTCGTCGGAGCTGGAGTTGAGGCAGTCGAGGAGACCTGAGAACGAAGTGAACGAAGTTGAGTGAGCAGTGAACAGCGAGAGAAGCATCTATGATGGGCAGGCAACAACAGCAGCAGGTTAAGACATCAATTTTGATCGCAGTTCGGCTCGCGGGCTAATTAATATGTATAATTTCTATTGTTTGCAGGCGCAACGAAATTTCTAAATTATGCGACAGTTTTATTGGGCCAACTCAAAGGCGGCATCGACTGCAGCGGCGGTTGCCTTTCGGGGCACCGGGACACAGGGGCACCGGGACGCAGGGGCACAAAGGGGTTAACGTTAATTGCGCCTTTATGTTAAGCAGACGCTTCAAGTTGATTTTTCCGCCGCAGCAGTCAAAACTGTTCGAAAACTGAAGTTACAAATAAAAATAAAAAATACAAAAATAAACCAAAAAAAAAATGTAAAAAATAAAAGTCGCTACTCAGTGTTCCAGTGTTCCATTTACCCGGTGGGATGCAGTCCTTTACAAGTTCCGCGTAGATGCGTTGGATTCCGCGAAATATTCTGCCGAAATTAGCATTGCTTAACCCATTCGCTGACCGAGTTGTAAAACCTAAAACAATTACCAAAAACTCACTGAAAAAAAAAAACGACGCAAAAAGACAAAAAACAAAAAAAAAAGACGAGAAGAAAATCAGACAAAAAAGTAATTCGTGCACTTTTTAACCCTTCGTCCTGGTACGCCTCGTCCTTCAGCCTGTGCTGTGCACTGTGTTCCACATCTTCTAATTTATGTCGTTCCGAGGTTTATGGCTTTATTGTTTTACGAGCGTTAAAAAATAAAAAAAAAAAAAAAACACAGATGAAAAAGGGAAAAGAGCGCATTTTTTAACCCCTTCAAGCGGGCAATCGCATACAGCAACAATTTGCAACAATTGTGCGGCAGTAACGGGTTAAGGCGTTACTACCTAGCCTAACCGTTAATACTCGGAAATGCATTTTATGCCCTTTTCCCTATTTTGTTTTTTGTTTTTCGTTTTTTGTTCCCTTTTTTTTGTCTCCTTTGCGCTCAACTCTTCTACTGAATTGAACTATTTAGATTTCTAGGTTTTCAGAGCATACCAAAGATCGTACGCTCTATTGAGAGCTGGTTAGTGTAATTGCTGTGCGAGTATTTCGAGCTGTTTGGCATTACTTTTTATTAGAGTCGAGTTTTTAGCATTTTCCCAGAAGTTGCTGCCAGTTCCATTTAAGGATGTGGAAAACACTTTTGCTGCGTTTTGACTTTGCATTTGTTGGGCTTTGACTTTACGACCAGACTGCTTGCTAGGTGGTTGCCCGTTTGGCCATCGATGACACCCTGCAGTCAAGGTCCCAACTGATATTTACATACACATTTCCGGGCAAAAGACTGCAGCTTACCCTGGGGAGCAGCAATTTGGGCAATTCGCCCATTGGGACGCTACTTACATCCATAATTGCAATGCATTTTGTTCTCATTTTTCTTTACTCATTTTACTTTTCTTTTGCTTTCTGGACTGCTCTCTATTTGTTCATGCAATTTGCTTTCATCAGCCGTCGAGGCGTGTCTAAAAATGGATAAAAAAAAATAAATAAATAAGAAATTGTAACTGGGATTCGGTCTCGGCCTCGGTCTCGGTCTCGGTCGCAGTCTCGGTCTCTTTGGTCTTCTCGGGCGTCCCTTGGAAAATTGCTCAACTTAGGCGCGCATCATTTAACTTTGAGCAACGAGCAGAGTGGATTACACACATGACAGAGCAACTCCAATAATAAACACACAAAGAGCAAGAAACGTAATCGAAACCCGTCAAAATGGCAAGCACAACAATAGAAATACACCGGACCCAAGACACTACCGAGCTACCCAACGAACTACCGGGCTACCGGGCTACCGAGCTACTGAACTACCAAGGCAAGATGTTAACATCGTAAGGTCGTTACGTCGCCTCATACATAGGGCCTAAGCACATTATGAAATGTATTCGCATTTTGATTGCAATCGATGCACAAACACACACACACACTCGCACACACATGAGATCAGTTGAGATCAGCTGCCTGGCTGAGTTTCAGGGTGCTCCGCTCTAGGTAGCAAATCTCTGCAATCTCCCATGTGTTTGCCTTAGCATGAGCCATGTCTAATGCGAGCTGACAGATTATTATTAGCGTAACATTAACGTCAAATTACGCATCTATTTTGCGCACTTTATCTCATGCATATCCCGTCCCATCCCGCTCCGTTCCGACAACAACATCAATAGGCCCAACGGAATCTCAATCTCAATCTCAATCTCAATCTCAATCTAAATCATAACACACACTCACATACACACACACACACACATGTGCTCTATTGTTGTCGTAATGAATTTTGTTAAGATTACGAACTGGACTTTCGCTCCCTCACATGTAAGTGCAGTGATGCAAGATCCTCCAGAGATGCAGGTGCACCGCCGACTCTTTGACCAACTGAATGCCCTGAATGCCCCTGCAACATACGCACACAAGAGCATCACGTAAGTAGCTCATCTATGGAGTACTTCAAAGACACAACAAATAATTACAATATCTTAGATAAACATAAAGGAAGGGCAAGAATAAATATAAATAAATAGCTAAGCAATAAGATCCAATTTATATATACAACAAGTATTTATAATGTTTTAAATAAATAAAAGAAAATAGTTGGAATAAATATATAAATAATAAGAACTCATTTATAAAGCAAATAATTATAATATTTAATATAAGTACAAAGAAATAGCATGCATTAATATAATTAAATAGATAAATAATAGGAAGTAATATAGAAATCATATATAACAAATAATAAATATGAAAATTAATTAAAATAAACATAAATAAATGACAAGAATAAATATAAATAAATAGCTAAGCAATAAGATCCAATTTATATATACAACAAGTACTTATAATGTTTTAAATAAATAAAAGAAAATAGTATAAATAAATATACAATTAATAAGAACTTATTTATAGAGCATTCAATATACAATTAATAATTAAAATATTTAATGTTAATATAAAGAAATAAATAAAGATATAAAGATATATAAAGATAAATAAATAAACAAATAAATATAAATAAAAAAATATAAATAAATATTTAAGTAATAAGATGTAATTTAGAAATCATATACAACAAATAATATATATTAAAATTAATTATAATATCTTAAATAAACATAAGAAAGTAGCTTGATATAAATGAATATATAAATAATAAGAACTCATTTATAAAACATTTAATATACAGAAATAATTATAAAAGTCCAAAATAAATACAAATAGGTTGATAAATAATAAGAACTAATTATAAAGCATTTAAAATTATAGTACTTAGAATTAACATAAAGAAATAACAAGAATTAATATAAATAAATAGATGAATAAAAACATACAATTTATAAAGCATATAATATACCTCAAATAATTACAATATCTTAGATAAACATAAAGATATGAAATAAATAAATAGAGAAATATTAAAATTCAATCCATAAAGCATTTAATATACAATTAACATCTTAGATAAACAGAAAAAAATGAAATAAATAGACATATTTAAATAAATATTAAAATTCAATCCCTAAAGCATTTAATATACAATTAATAATTATAATATCTTAGAAAAATATAAAGAAAGGGAGTAAATAAATATATTTAAACAACAAAAGCTCATTTGAAAAGCATTAAATAAATAAATAAATGTAAATAAATATATAAAAAAGTTATAATTTAAAAAGCAATAATTAATATACCTAATATAAATAAAATATCTTACATAAGTATAAAGAAATTAAATAAATAAATAGAGAAATATTAAAACTCAATCCATAAAGAATTTAATATACAACAAATGATTATAATATTTAATATAAATATAAAGAAATAAAGTTTAATTATTTAAGGTGTTTCTATGGATAAGCAAACTTAAATAATTAACAGGTCTAATTTAAAAATAATTTAAAATAAATAACTAATAATTATAATTAAAATATTAATTGAATATATCTAAAGCACTTTAAATATTAAATGTTAAAAGAAGCCTACAGCAACAGCATGATAGGCTTCCTTGACTACCGGGTCTAACAAGGCTATCACAACATACGTCAGACAGCGAGCTGCGACATCAGACAACACAGTAAACAAGTGAAGTAAACAAAGAATAGTACAGCATTATAACATTTCTAAGTTAACAACTCCACATACGCTATTACAAATATAAATATAAATATAATTACATTTCAAACAAAAAGTTATTTTAATTTCTTAAACTCAAATCGATTAAACTTAATTTAATTAAACCAAAAATACGTATAATATCTGAGATAAATATATTTTAATTAACTGTAATCAATAATTAAATTTAAACAAATATCAAAAGTTAATATTCCAAATCTTAAAAATGCTTTAACATAATTTATAATGAAAATCAAATTTCAAATTAAAGTTAATATTGAAGAGACCAAGCTTATGTTGTATATTAAGTTATATATTTTGCATTATTTTCAATAATTATATGTCTAAATTGAAAGCAAGAAGACCCAGCTGATGTTATTTTAATTTTGTTTAATTGAATTTCCTAGATTCTGGAATGCAACCCGCAACTGCGGTTCACAGAAGACTCTGAGATTATTCAAACACAAATCAAGCTTCTTGAACAACAAGCGCAGAAATTAATGTAACTACAGACTTAGCACACCCCAGTTCACTCTTCATCATCATCGTAATCATCATCATCGTCATTATGGAGAACTGGAAAAGCACTTTGGAGGCGTGAGGGCGTTTAAGTGTTGCCACCTGACGCAACTCCCACAAGCGGGCGCAGGAAAAACCAAAATGTCAACAACAAGACACAAAAAACTACTGAACATGGAGTGTACGGGGGGGTGCGGTTGTTGTGCGGGGAGGGGAGGAGGACTAGGCGCAATTGAATAGTCGTATTTGTTTTGGATGCGTGTTGTCATATTGTGTGTTGTGGGAGGGGGGGAGGTGGGTGTATTAGGTGTGAGGCGAATGCGTGACAATAATTAAAAGATTTCTAGTGTCAATAGCATAAATGGAATCAAAACAAAGTCGCAGGCAAAACTAAATGGCACAAGGTCCTGGCAAATCCTGTGGGTTCCCGTGTCATGTGGTAGGGGTGGGGCGTGAAATGCGCATGTTGTTTGTTTATTGAGACAGCTTTGATTTGTGCTGCGCGTACTAAGTGCAGCTAGGCTGTATGATGATGCTGCCTGCCTGCCTGCCTGCCTGCCTGCTAACCTGCCACAAGGGGGATGCTACACATCTCCAACGCCCCCCGCTCACCAGCTCCCCCTTCACCTACACCACGCCACTCCACCACACGACAAGTGCGCGCGTGTTTGTAGAGCCGTTGTGTGCATAAGCAACGCCGATTATTGACACATCACCGGCTACACTGCGCTACACGCGACGGGACGCGACACAATGCGATGTGGGGTGATGGGCTGTTTTCAAGCAGAGAGGGGAGGCTGGCGAGCTCTTGAGCTGAATGGCAAACACTTTGCGCGAAGAAGAAGACAAATGCAAATCGAACTGCAGCTCAGCTTAGGCATTGTACGTATGTATCTACACATACAAACATATCTACATTGTATCTAACCATCTATCTATCTATCTATCTATCTATCTATCTATCCCATTTCCAATTCCAATTCCGAATCCCATTGCGATTCGTAGACGTAACTTCCCACACTGTCGTCGATTCCCAACCCTTGCCATGCGGTCGTGCGTGAAATTTAATCAAAGCAAGGCGAATGCCACCGCCCTGGCCAACACCCCTTCCCCCAATCCCTCTGCAATTCATCTATCCAACCGTCCATCCGTCCGTCGATGTGCCCACATAACCCGCTCTCAGCCCATCACTGTGGCCAACAGATTTTGGTATCCCAAACTGAAGCAACCGGAAATGTTGCACATTTGTAACTGTAACTTGCTTCGGGTGTTGTCTCTGCACAAAAGAAAGAAAACGCTTCGTTTTTTTCTTTCTCCTATTCATGTGTAACGAATTTGGCACACCCTTTAATGCTGGGCTTGTGACAATTATTGGCTGCAATTCGATATACATAATGTAATTACATACGTGATATAGATTATTTAGCGATAATATCGATATTCCAGGGTATTGCAAACAATGTCTAAATAAAGGACTGCAATTTTTTATGATTTCTTTTTTTAATAATTCACTAAATAGACAACGCCTTATCGATAAATACAGTTTGACTAGCTATAATCAGTCTAGCCAGCAATGTTGTGCAGACCTAATGCCATATTCCACATGCTCAACATTTTTTACAGGGCATTGACAAAGGCACCAACTGCTCGACGTGAAAGTTTTTCACACAAGTGCAAATTTCTGTCAATTGTTGTAAATGGAGTTTCCTTTTTCCTGCTCTCAACAAAACGCCGTCTGTCTGCAGCAATTTGTTCAACAATTGGTAAGCTATTTGTTGAATTTAGTTGGCTTCAGCAGCTTTGTGATTGCAAAAAGAATTCAATTTGCGCGGGCTTTCAACGTTGCACAGCAAAAAGCAAGCGCAGCCCTGTCAGTAAATGCTTTGCTTGCTGCGTTAGTTGCCCGCCCTGGTTGATTATTAAAGAGGAATTTGGTAAAGTAGAAACGAAAACAAAACGCAAACAGTAATAAGAACATCAGGCGACCCACAACGAACATGAGTTTATTTTTAAACCCAGACACACGGCTCTCACTCTCTGCTTAGTTGAAAGTTTCGATATTGCGGTGCCTATCTCTCACTCTTTCTCTCTCTCCGAGTCTCTTGCTTACTCACTTGAGGCTCTCCGTTCTTGCGAGCGCAGTTTGTTTTCGTCAACAGCTTTGTCACGTGGAGTAGTTGCTATCGCTGCTGCCTCTGCTGTTGTCGCTATCGTTGTTTCGCTTTTAATATTCACTTTTATTTTGCGGTTGGCATTTGTGTTGAGACGGCTGCGCACCGTGGCACAAATTCAATTATATAGATCTAGTTATAATTTTCTTTTTCATATTATTATTTTTCTAGAACAAATCCAACAAAGTCAAGTATACCTTTCATTAATATTTGAAAGTTGTTGGTGAAGTTTTTTTAATGATGTTGCTTAATTATTATTGTTCTTTAGCACAGTGTGCTTGTGCACATGTGTTGAGTCCAGCAAAGCTTTTGCTCTTGCTTTGCTGTTCTCTCGGTTTCTTTTGCTGTTGTTTCGGCGAGACTGCGCTTTGAGAGCGTAAGTAGATCTCAGCGGCGGCGTCGTTGCCTGATGTGCCTTGCCCCTCTCTCCCCCTTCCCATAAGCAACGTGCATACTTTGCGGTTAATCATGATGACGGGGGCGTTTGCGACGGACGTTGCGGTTGTTGTGGCCTGTCAATCGCTGGCTTTGCTTTGTATTCTACTTTTGTTGATAATCGCGAGCGGCTGGCGTTGACGGCGACGCGAGCGTTGCGCGCAGTGTTCACAATTTAAGTTTTGGGGCCCGTTGGCCCAGCAGTAGCGTCGACGTCACGTCAGTTCATTGCGTCGGCTTGTAGAGCTTGCTAGCGCGTTTTTTTGTTCTCGCCATTCTCAATTCTCTATGCATGTGTGCGCCAATGGCTGTGTGTGTGTCCGCTCGTGTGCCCCTGTATATGTTTGTGTGATACTCTTCTGCTGCTGTTGTTGCTGCTGCTTCTTCTTGCCCGTTTCTTGTTGTTGACGTTGTCGCCGCATTGTTTTTATTGCCGTTGCTGTCGTTGCCGTCGTGGCCGCCGCGCAGACCAAAACTTGATTGTGATATAATTTGTTAAGTATTTATTTATTTGTATTTGGCAAAAGCGTGCCACGACGGACCCAGTGGGCGCAGTGCAACTGCATCGAATCGCAACAACAGCCGCCAGCAGCAAAAAGCTCTCTCGAGCACACAAGCTCAACACAAACTTACGCACCCACGCTCTCCGCGCTTGCACCACGCTCTCTGGCCACACTGTCCCACTGTCAAGCTGTCTCGCTCACTCACCATGGTATACTCCACGAACATACTGCTGGGCATTGTCACCATACTGACCGCTGTGTTCATCTGGTCGCGTCGCACCTACGTGTATTGGCAGCGTCGTCGGGTCAAGTTCGTGCAACCTACGCATATATTGGGCAACCTCAAGAAGGTTCTCAAACTAGAAGAATCGTTTGCTCTGCAGTTGCGTCGCTTCTATTTTGATGAACGCTTCCGCAACGAGCCCGTCGTGGGCATCTATCTGTTCCATCAGCCGGCGCTGCTTATACGCGACCTGCAGCTGGTACGCACCGTTCTAGTCGAGGATTTCGTCAGCTTCTCGAATCGCTTTGCCAAATGCGATATGCGACATGACAAAATGGGCTCTCTCAATCTCTTCTTCGCCCGGCAGCCCGAATGGCGTGAGATTCGTACGAGACTCTCGCCGGTCTTCACGGGCGCCAAGATCAAGCAAATGTTCTCGCTCATGGAGGAGGTAAGTTCAACACACAACACTGTGCAACAAAATCGAAATCAAACACGAATTCTCTGCAAGCTTGCTTGCCATGGAATCCAGCAGTGAGACAATTTCTGAATGTCAATTAGATTCATTTCTTTATTTCCATACATATTTGTTGTTTCATACTCATACATAGTAATGCTGACAACGCCCCATCTGCTCGAAATCCTATAGGGAAGTTTCGAAAATATGGGAAACACATATTTCCCATATGCCAATCTGTAACTCCAAGAAACCTTTGGTATTCATTTTGGGCGAAATGCACGATGATGTCAGCTAACTTGCATATATTGACAGAACAAATACAAACTTTAGTCAATTGATTATTTCATCTACAAGTCTTTCAATATGTGTACATATATGTGTGTACATATAGATATAGATATCTCTGTCTCCCTTTGCCACAGTCTGTCCCTGTCTCTCTCCCTCTGTCTGTCTGCCTATTTAAAGGTTAGCTGAGATAAGGTTGCGTTGCGTTCAAATATGATTCATTGGACTTTACTACAAGCAATTATTATTATAATTACTATTGCACAAGTTTTCCCAGTTTTGTTGCACAGTGTACTTCTAGATATGTACTCAACTTGAATGCCTATCTATTGCGCTTTACAGATTGGCTGTGATCTCGAGTGGTACCTGAAGCGTTTGACCAGAGATCTGCGACGTGGCGATGCGGCGAGGGGCGTCACGGTGAGCATCAAGGATGTGTGCGATCTCTACAATACGGATATGATTGCTAGCATTGCGTTTGGACTCCGATCATACAGTTTGCGGAATACACAATCGGAAATTGGCTCACACTGTCAGGACATATTCCGGCCGAATGTGCGGCGGATAATCGACTTCTTTGTGATATTCTTTCTGCCGAAGCTGGTGCCGCTGTTGCGGTCGAAGCTGTTTACGGAGCCGCATTCCGAGTTTCTGCGCCGGGTCATTCAGCTGGTGATCGAGGAGCGCGAACGGGGAGGCGATCTGCGCAATGATCTCATTGAAATGCTGCTAACCCTGAAGAAGGAGGCCGACCTGCAGCAGGATAAGTCCCATTTTACGCATCATCAAGACTTTCTGGCCGCCCAGGCGGCCAGCTTTGAGGTGGCAGGCATTGAGACCTGCTCATCCACCATGTCCTTTGCCCTCTATGAGCTCGCCAAGCAGCCGCTCATGCAGGAGCGACTGCGACGTGAGATACGCCACGCCTTCGCCGTGGCAGCCGCCCATGGATCACATAATGCCGGACCAGGACTGAGCTGAGCTCATCGCCAGCATGAAGTACCTCGACATGGTGGTGGAGGAAACGCTACGCATGTACCCAATTGTGCCGCTCCTGGAACGCGAATGCACTCCGATCAACAAGAAGCGCTTCTACTCGCTGCGTCCGCACGCCGAGTGCTATGCCCGACGTGGCATGCCCGTCTTCATATCCAACCTGGCCATCCATCACGATCCCAGGGTAAGCGAACATTCAATTGACTGCAATTGACATGAATTGCACAATGGCTAATAAACATTTCGACCACATCTTCCAGTATTGGCCAGAGCCGGAACGCTTCGATCCGGAGCGCTTTAATGCCGAGAACAAATCAAACCAGACGCCGATGTCGTATCTGCCATTCGGCGCCGGGCCGCACAATTGCATTGGACTGCAGATTGGTCAGCTACAGATCAAACTGGGACTCATCTACTTTCTGCGCCAGCATCGGGTCGAGTTCTGCGACCAGACCGTCGAGCATATCAGCTTCGATGCGAAGTTCGCGCTGCTCGCCAGCGAGCATAGCATTTACCTCAAAGTTGTCGACTGTTTATAGCACAAGCAACTCATCATCTCATGAGCAGAGCATGAGCATGAGCATGAGCCTATTCACAATATTCACACTCACAGTCACACTCACACTCACAGCCGCATCATCCGAGTAGGTCGCCACATTGGGCCGCATTGTACATAATTTGGTATGCCTCAAAAATAAACTTTGCTACGTTCAACATTGCCAGCTCTTTTATCGTGATTGCGACTAAACTTGTAGCTTCTCACACGCTCGCCTTTGCTCAGTCATCGTCCGATAGCTTATCAGTTGTTTTTGTTGTTGCTTTCAGTTTTGCACTTTGGCTGCGCCCCGGTGGCCTGATCGGCTATAGACCCCTAGCTCCCCCTAGCCGTTTGCCCTTGCCCCATGCCACCCATCCTCAGCTCTCGCTCTCGCTCTAGCTCGCCATCCCTGCCAGTCTCCTCCACACACAACACAACACGACACGACACGATTTCGATGTGTGTCATCAGCACTCTGTGCTATTTGGACAAGCCCCCCCGCCACACACACATGCTGCACACTGGGGCAAGCTATCTGATAATTGTACGACAACGAAACGAAAACTACAACTGTTTAGTTTAATTAGTTAGTTTAACAACAGCATTTTATTTGAATTATTTTATTTTTGAAATTTACACAAATCGTTTTTGTTGTTTTTTTTTTCTTTTTTTTTTTGATTTTCATTTTTAATATTATTATATTAAGCATATTTTTCCAAAGAAGCTTTCAAATGAATTTTATATGAACTAAGTCTTTTTTTTTTAAATTGTGAAATAAAATACTTTTGTATTGCAAATAGTTCTGAATTATTGACTGGGAAGGGATTTGTGCAGAGTGAATTGATTAATTAATTTATTTACTTATTAAAATTGTTTATAATTTCCATGTGCTTTAGCAGTTTTAGATGAGTTAGCAAACTTTAATTGTTTAATTGCAATTATTTTAAAATTATATTTATATAGCAACAAATATAATTTAACCTTGTCTCTTCTTTCTCTCCTCCCTTCCCCCCGTTGTATTTTCAATTTCGCACAAACAATTGAAATTAGTTCATACACAAATTAGCAACTAATTCAGTCATGTAACGAATGAGGCAGCGCGGCAGAACGGGAGAGTGAGTGCGAAAGAGAGCGCGCGAATACTGCTTATAATTCTCAAGTGTTTTTTTCTATTTTTGGCAACTCGCAACTAATGGAAAACAAACAGCAACAAAAATAATATAAAATCGATATCCTTGAGTATAAAACGCAAACACTTGACAGCTGACTCAGTTGATTAGTTATTGCAGTGGCTGGAGCAGGGGCAGAGCGTCAGAGGGGGGGCACTCGATAGTTAGCAACTGCAACAACACTTACTGTCGAACTCGGCAAAGCGGCGTTATGCAAATGCTCACACCCCGCACACCAAAGGGCAGGCCGACATTGAAGGATGCCGCTGGAAAACCAAAAGGTTTTCGTGATTTCCATGGAAAAATGCACTGATTTTTCTTAGCATTTAACAAGCTTCTCTCAACTCTTTGGCTGGCCCAACAATAACAATGACAACAACACAAAGAGAGAGAGGGAGAAGAAAAAGAAAAAAATAAATAAATAGAATTGAAGAAAAACCTTTTTCTCGGTCTGTTTTATTAGACCGCGAAAAATCAACAGTGGCCAGGGTGGTCAGCTACGTGGTCTGTCTGTCTGACTGTCTGTCAGTCTGGTTATGGATGGCATAGAGATGGACAAGTTGAAGGGAGAAAGGATATTTGCGCGCATGCCGTGTGTGTGTGTGCTGTGTGTGTGTGTGTGTGTGTGTGTGTGTGTGTGCTAAAAGGGTTTACAACAATGTCATAAAGCAATGCGCGCATTCCTGCACAAATATTTCTCAGTTTGTATTTGTATGCATGCCTATGTAAATTAAATAAAAATCACTTTTCACTTGAATGAAATGCAATGCAATGGGAACGCGAACGGGAACGGGAACGTGAAAAAGGCGAAAGAGTTGAGCAGCCGCCCCTCTCTCTCTCTCTCTCTCTCTCTCACGCTCTCTATTGCGGCTGAAGCCAAGCCCCTCTGCTGCTACCTTAGCTGCCTTCTGGGAATCATTTGCGCCTTTGAAAAGGACGCGGGTCAACTAATTTACATAAATCTACGTAAACACACAGAGACAGAGCGAGAGCGAGAGCGAGAGAGTGAAAGAGAGCGAGAGAGTTGCTGCGCCTTTGTCTGTTGACGACAGCTGTTGTTGCTGCAGCAGGTTGCAAGTCGCTTGTGTTGCAGGTACGTTGCTCTTCGCTGTATTAAGCCTTAATTAGACCCTGGCCAAGTGCAGCTCCCACGCACGTGTTAGCTACACTTGTTGTTGCTTAGGGGTTCCCCTTTTACACTGCTGCCTGCCCCACCCCCCAACATGCCCTTCTCCGCTCATCCAATGATGATGGCTGACAGTTGCTGTTGTTACGGTTCACCATGACCAACGCCAACAATTACGACGCCGGTCGCCGCAATTCTATTGTCTTTCGATTTCCTGGCTGCGTTTTTATTGCTCATTTCCCACATGTTTTCATTTCGAGTGCGAGAGTCCGCGTCTGAGTGCGAGTTTGAGTTTGAGACTTTCGGGTTATAGCTGCAGCTCCCTTGGGCCCTTGTCTTGCTCATGTTTTGCTTGTCTTTAGCCGAATGACACTTTCGGTTGGGACCGTGTAAACGTTTTTACTCCCCAGCGAAACAATTTTAATGATCACAAATTGCTGCACCACAGCACAAGTTCAATCGCCCAATCGACAATGGTCACCACATGCACATGTCAAATGGGAAACGGATGTTGCCCTTTATCAGTTACCAGTTGCCAGTTGCCAGTTGCCAGTTGCCATTCAACCAATTTCCATTTACCATTTACCATTTAACAGTTGTTAGCCATTGTAGCCATAGGCCGTAACATACTAATTAAGACTGTCAAATTATTTTTTAAGCGCCTCGCTAAAATTATGAATGTTTTCCTCTCTCGCTCTCCCTTTCCTTCTCTATCTCCCTCTCTCTCCCTCTGTCTCTCTCTCTCTACATCTTTACTTCTTTTTACAATTTCCCTAATATGTTTATTAATGACTCAATTCGATTGTTTTAGTTTTGCAACAGCTGCGCTTTCGTAGCAGTTAGCTATGACACACACCACATGCAACCCTGCGTGCAGGGTTGCTGTGATTGTCTAGCAAAAAGAATTATAACAATAATATTAATTAATAAATAATAGTTAATAAACTATAAAAACATAGAGAAAGCTCTCTAAATTCTTACAAATTCCGTGAGTAATATGAACATCGATAACTACTAAATGAGCTTACGATGGTAGTAAATGAATTATAAAGAAATGAGCAATAAATGGGCTACATATAAAGCAATTACTGTATATTTATAGAGTTCTAAATAAAGTGACTAAGGAGGTCTGACAAGTTAGAACTAATTTGCAATGAATGCTGGAGTAATTCTACAATTATTATATTTTATTCGAATTACTTTATTTATATTAAGCCTTAACAATAAATGGAAATAAATAATAAATGAGCATATTAATTGAAAAATATTATTGAAAGACTTAAAATAGAAATAAAAATAATAATTATAAAATTATAAAATAAATAATGATAATATAAATGAAGAAAAATGCATAATAATAAATATAAAATAAATAATAAATAAATTATAAATATAATAAAAAAATATTAATTATTATAAAATAATGATAATAACAATACAAAAAATATAACAATAATGATAATAAAATAATAAAAATAATAATAAGAATAATTATAAAATAAATAGTTGTAATCAAAATAATAAAAAAATAATAAATATTATAAAATGATGATAAAAATAATAAAAAAAATATAACAATAATAATTATGAACTAAACAATGATAATAAAATTGAGAAATTTTAATTATAAAAGAAATAATGATTAGAATAATAAAAATAATAATTATAAAATAAATAATGATAATAATAATGAAAAATTTGAACTTTTAGTTCAGAGTCTAATAATAGTTATAATATTAATAATCGTAACACTTAATATTATAAGTATGTAATTAAATTCAAAATCATCTAATTACATTCTTTAAATTAACACATCATTTGCATTTCAATTAATTAGCAGAACTGATGAGGTAATCAATGAAAATGTCGGAAGCATCATGATATCATGCTGAATCATGTTGCGAGCTTAAACCGAACTGTGCAACAATGTTCGACATTTGTGTTTCATGTGGTTGCAGCGAGGGCGCCACTTTGATGTATCCACCCCGACCCCCCTCTCCCACCTTCGCTCCACCCCTTTCCGCACACTACGCTGCGACTATGAGATGCAGTCAAAGATTTGCAGTAAATGTGCAAGTGGCCGGATGATTTTTACGACCTGCTGCAGCCTGGATGGGAAATGCCGGTCGCCTGCCTCCCTTCTGCCTTCTCCCCTCTCTCCGCTCCTGCTGTCATCGCTCTTCGGGTCTTCGGGTCTATGGGCTTTGCACTCTGAGACTGAATGGCATTCGTTGCTGCAATTCGCACATTATATGTATATATATATATATATATATATGTGTGTGTGTATCAGTATTTGTGCGTGGTATCTGCAGTATCAGTAACTACATCTGTATCTTTAGAGCTATCTATCTGCTCGTATATCTGTGAGGTAAACAAACTCATCCGCCTGACATAATGCACACAAAACTGCACAAAGATCTCCTCAGATTTTCATGAATGAATATGATTGCTGAGTGAGTAGTGAATTGCCGAATGCCGAGTGCTGAGTGTTGAATGCTGAATCGTCTCATTCGCATTCGCATTCGCATTCGCATTCTCGGTTTCATTGTCGTAATGCGCTTAGGACGGGTTGACGGATTGTCGTCGGCTTTGGGTGCGGGCGGTGAAATGTTGACAGAAACAGAACTACAGATGTGAATGGGAGACATGAGACGGGGATGCAGATGAAGATGAAGACGGAGATGAAAATGAAAATGAAGTCGCAACGAAACAGAACGAGTGGCATGTAAATGTAATTCAAGTAGACTTGCCCGCCTGGTCTATCAGTGCGGCACAATCAGTGGCATTAATATGCGTATCTGTGAGATACTCGCTGCACTTCCGCTCACTCCTCGTCTCAGTTCGCAGTGTCAGTTCCCAGTTACCGCTTTACCTGCCCCTGATGTAACACAACAACAGCAACAACAAAAGAAGAAGAAGAAACGTATTAGTTTGCTCCGTTTTGGGAGTTACATAATCATCATCATGAGCTACTCATGATGCTCATCACTGAGAGTCTGAGATCCCAGAGGAAGTTCCAATTTGCTACGTCAATGAACCATGCCTCTGATTCGTCCATCAAGTACCCTGCCCTCTCTCTCCCTCTCTCTCTCTCTCTCTCTCTCTCTCCCCTCGCACACTGCCTCCCCCTGGTAACGTTTCAAGTAGTTTGCCATTGTATTTTTGTATTTGTTATTATTGTTATTGCTGCCGCTGCCTGCAACTGCTGCTTTGCATTCGTCCCACCCCGAGAGAGCCCATGAGCCTGATCTATCTATTATCCGCTTCTCGCCATATTTTTTGCCTGTTATTTTCTTCGTTTTTGTTGTTGTTGTGATTTCTGACGCGCCGCTGACTGCTGGCTGTCAACTGAAATTATTTTTTAATAGCCACAGCTGCGAGGGTTGCCACAGCACAATGCCAACGAACGTAATTACACTAATATTTATAAATATATACAACAAATGTTGAAATTGCAAATATTTATTACATTAATTTGCATATTATATATATAAATATATATCATATATAATTCTCACAAAATTTTAATAACTAATAAAATGTTTAAATAATTAATTTATGCTATACATAAAAATATTAGTTTTAATTTAAGCTGTAAAATGTATAAATAAAAATAAATAATATAATTTAAATTTACAAATATGTTGGCTATTATTAACCATTATTATTGTAATTTATTTATTGTTTATTTTTTATTTATTTAATTTTAATTATTTATTTTATTAAATATTTATTTATTTATTTATTTATTTATTTATTTTATTATTTATTTTATTATTTATTATTTATTATTTATTATTTATTATTTATTATTTATTATTTATTATTTATTATTTATTATTTATTATTTATTATTTATTATTTATTATTTATTATTTATTATTTATTATTTATTATTTATTATTTATTATTTATTATTTATTATTTATTATTTATTATTTATTATTTATTATTTATTATTTATTATTTATTATTTATTATTTATTATTTATTATTTATTATTTATTATTTATTATTTATTATTTATTATTTATTATTTATTATTTATTTATTGGTAAATAGTAAATTCATTCAATCTCTAATTAATCATCTGATTATAAATATTTTAATAAAATAATTTCTATCAATAACACAATATTAATAACTCGTATTAATTGATTGATTGAGTCTGTATATCTGTATATAAACTTAATACTATGTTGCGCATGCGTACTAACCTTTAGCATCTTAACGCATTTTACAACACTGGACAGTCAGTGAAAAGCACATGTCGGTCATTAAGCAGAGTGTGTGGAGAGGATCAAAATTCTGTGAAAAAGTGAAGGAAAAAACAAATTAATAACATGAAAGTAAATGAAGTTGATGATGAGGAAATTGCTGACGTTAATTAACCGTTTAATGCATCGCTGAATGTATCGTTTAATGCATCGCTTAATGCATCGTTTAATGAGGAATTTGAATACTTCGACGATGAAGATGGCACTGCAGTTAATCCACCTAATTTACCAATACTCCACAACGATATCTTCAATCTCGTTTACCACATTTACCGTGAACGGCGTCTGAGCCACTGAATGGATGCAAAAAGAAAGCGCAGATTTGGCGCTCGTTAATAGAAACTCGAATGTTTATAAACAATTTGGTAAATATTATAGAATATTCATGCATTTCCTTTGATTATGTGTGTGTTAACTCTGCAGATGTGATCTGAGATCAGGAATCCGTGTGGAGTTTGGAGCAGCGGTCAAGGCAGAGAATTCAAGATTGCTGAGTAAAAGAAGAATAACTATTTAATTTTAAGGAGCAACTGCTGAGTTTTCTTTCATTACTTTATTCATTCTTATATTCTAAATTGTAATTATAAATTTTCTGCATTTTCCATCAATAAATTCCCGTTGCGAGCAACTCCAATTTGAAGTTCTTGAATTGCCCTCGCCTGGACGCGCATTCGCAGCATCGTAAGGGTCTCGGTTCTCCAACCCCCTCCACGTACCCCATCTCTCATGCCGCCTGCCTCACCCCCCGTGGCAGCTTATTGTGCCTATTCCGTTGGCTGTCCCAGCATCTTGACGTGCGTTGAAATTGTCTGTTTACATTAAATGCATAAATTATGCATAAGTTGATTTTATTTTTTCTTGTAGTCATAAATTCGCTTTGATTTCGCTCGGCGAGATTTGGGATTCTGAAGTGGCAATTGTCAAATGCATAAAATATGTCGGAGCGAATATATTTATTTAACAGCACACGAATCGGGTGTGTGTGTGTGTGCGTGTGTGAGATAGAGAGAGAGGGAGAGCAAGAGAGGGAGGGGTAACACAATATCAACTTTTCAGCAGCATTTTCGTTTTGTATGCATTTCATTTTTAACGTTTCAGCCGCGCGATTTTCCACAATTTCCACAATTTTCATGGTTTCTCATTCACCCCATAATGATAATGTCTGTTTTGGGTCATTTACGTTGTCTTGCAACCCCCCTCTCCCTCTGGCCAAACACTGTGTGTCGACCAACCGTAGCAGTTACTACTCTTACTTTTCCCATATCTCTATGCTCTTCCTCCCTTTCCCCCCTGCTCCTTTCAATTAACATGGAACGGCAAATCCACCCCGTGACTGAGTATATGTAATAGATATATAGTACTCAGTGCTCGCAGCATCAGTTGAGAGTGTCGACAAGCATCTGACCTCATTATCAATGTGATCCAGGTTGTTGTCACTGCGACTTAGTTGTGTAATGCCCCTCGTCCCGCTAGGGGTACTGAGAGTTCTTTGTGCAGTTCATGATGAATGCATTTCTCCATGCTATAATCGAATCTGCAAGCTTTAAATATATTACAAATCAGTTGTAATATAAACTTAGATCTTGACTTGCATAGATCTCTTAAGTTCTATATTCTTGTACTTAAAGTATTCTTGTTTTTGCAGATATCACCACGAAACTTATCAACACCGAATCCGAACTATAGATCGCACAATGAACAGTGTTATGGGAAACTTATCATATGATATCAGCGGTCATTAAGGAAGGCGTGGCAGACTCCTTAAAGTACATTCATTCTTGTTAAGGACGACGCACTGAGCCTTCAGTTTCTATGGCAGCTAATGGGTCACTTTTAATGTGATTCTGTTGGAACTTGCTTCAGGGTTTTGCTGTTGCTGTACGCCTGACATATATCGGAACAAGGCGGATCAGATCACTATATCATATAGCTGCCATAGGAGCAATGCATTGAAATTCAGCTTTTAGTATGAAAAACTTTTTAGTTTCTTAAGATATTTCAACCAATCTTACAGATTGTGTATTTAGTATAGTCTTATACATTCTGACCAATTTTGGTTGAAATCAGATTACTATATCATATAGCTGCCATAGGAACGATCCACGAAAAATCCACATTTAGTATGAACAACTTTTTTATTTCTGAAGATATTTTAATTTCTTTTACAGATTATGTTCTTAGTATGATTCTATACACTCTGATCTAATTCGGTTAAAATCGGACATATATATCGTATAGCTGCCATACAAACGATCCATTTATAATCAGCTTTTAGTATGAAAAACTTTTTGTTTCTTAAGATATTTCAACCAGTCTTACAGATTGTGTATTTGGTATAGTCTTATACATTCTGACCAATTGTGGTTCAAATCAGATTACTATATCATATAGCTGCCATAGGAACGATCCAAGAAAAATCCACTTTTAGTATGAAAAACTTTTTGTTTCTGAAGATATTTCAACCAATCTTACAGATTGTGTATTTAGTATAGTCTTATACATTCTGACCAATTGTGGTTCAAATCAGATTACTATATCATATAGCTGCCATAGGAACGATCCACGAAAAATCCACTTTTAGTATGAAAAACTTTTTGTTTCTGAAGATATCTTAATTTCTCTTACAGATTGTGTATTTAATATAGTCTAATATACTCTGACCAATTTTGGTTGAAATCAGATTACTATATTATATAGCTGCCATAGGAACGATCCACGAAAAATCCACATTTAGTATGAAAAACTTTTTTATTTCTGAAGATATCTTAACTTCTCTTACAGATTATGTTTTTGTATGGTCTTACATATTCTGAGCCAATTTATTTCAAATCAGATTACTATATCATATAGCTGCCATAGGAATGATTGGTCTAACTGCAGGGAAATCAAATCTTCAAATAATTTACAAATACAATTGAATAATTATACTAAATATGTGGATATTGCAAGTTTCTCTGCTTGTTCTGCAAGTATATATTCTACCAAAAGAAACGCATTAAATATGGGCAAAACAGGGTATTATCTGTTGATCATTATGGCAGCTCTAGTTCAGTAATACAATTTGAGCCCTGTACATTCGCATATAGTACAAGAGACTACAAGAGCGTGGGACTTCAAATGATATAAACGAATATATATTAATATAAATAAATATTATAATCAGACATTAAAAGCAAAGTTGTTTAAACAAACTTATTGAACTGATTTATATAAGTCTGTATATTTCGAAATTAAAGGCAGTCGCCTACTTCGGTTAAAACTTTCTCCATTTTCTTCATGTTTTTAGTAGGACTTTAGTAGGCGTTGAGATTGTGGTTCGACTAAAAGTTTAGGAGGCTAGCTCGCTCGGAGAAAAATCCTCAGATCATTTCTAGACTTCCAGTTGTTCGGATATAAATATTTTTATTATTTACAATATTAAATAATTTTATTTCGGCTCTCTAGAAATCGAACCGATTTTATTCCAAATTTCAAAGTTTACGGAAATAAAAATTATGCGAAAATGGCATTTTTAAAGAATAGGCCACTGTGGAATCAGTTTATACAAATGAGATCATGTGAGTCGCGATTTCTGTTAGCGTCAATTGAATGCAATTGAATTTCCCATTGCAGGTGCATGTTCCATGCTCGGGAGACGTTATAGTTCATTCTGGCAACGGATGCCCAAATTTCCGTATCCAAGTTCTGTGGATATGAATCGCCATCAGGTGGTTAAGCCGCGCCCGCCGTCGGTGCCCACCGAAGTCCTGGCTCGAGTGTATCCCAACAAATATATGACTCCACAGCTAAACAGACGCAAATCGAGGAAATGCGTTGCATTTCTCTGCGATAGCGATGAAAGTGTGTATAAGTCAAAGGATCGAAAAGTGGATCGAAAAGTGTCATTCCCAAAGGCGGAGCAGCTAAGAAAGCTGCTATTGGACAACAGCTCGGACGAGTCTATCCCCCTGGAGAGGGCCAAACCTTCGTATACACAGCAACAACACCATCACCATCACCATCATAGGCACCAGCACCAGCACCACCACAAACAACAACAACAGCAACAACAACAGCAGCAGCAGCTGCAACTTAAGCAGCAGCAACAAACGAAGCTTGAGCAATTTGAATTGAAATCGCAAAAGGGACTTCAATTACAATTACACGAGAGGCAACAGCGCTCTCAAAAGCTAAAGCCAAGTGTAGAAAATGTGGAAAGTCAGGAGCATCTGGGCGGTATAAAGTGTTTTGCGAAAAAGTTTAAGGTTCAGCATGAAAATATGCAGAAGATTAAGGAACGCGATCAAAGATTGAAAGATCAGGTTGATAGACTCAAGGTATTTGACCGAATGAATCAGCTAATGGACCTACAGCAGGAGGTCGAGAAAAGGGAAATCAAACCATACGCACTGCCGACGCGACCAAGAGATCGCAACAATCATCACATGAAATCCTCGAGCAGTCAAGCAATGCGTCCTCTAACATCCATTCATAGCGCTCATGCGTCCAGGTTCAAGCCACCCCTTACCTTTGCACCCTACACCCCGACCAATGATCAGTCGGATAACGCTGATATCTTTTCCAAGAAGCATTACCATTCCAAGCCCAAACTTAGTCCTGCCACCGAGTTCCACAAGCACAAAGCTGCCGCAATGGAGGCGCAGCGCAAGGTGAATTGTCGTGAATCGGCCATGTATAAGCTGTGTATACACCTGAAAAATCAGCCCAAGTCCAAGTTTTAACCATAACCCTATACCTGACTCCGAGTCCGTCACATACACACCTCTCCAACCGCAACCAGGCACTGGATCATGTAATCGTAATAAGTGTAAATGTGTTTGTACAACATTTTAGTCGTTAGTAGTATATAGTTGGTATGATTAAATTGCTAATGATGTCAGAAAATTGGTGTCTATTGATTTATTTATTTATCATTTATTTATTGAATTTATATATTTTTTTTTATTTATTTATTATTAAATGATTTATTCATTTATTTACTGTATATTTATCATTTATAATTTATGTATTATTTATTGTCTTATTTATTATTAATTGATTTATTATTTATATATTATTTATTTTTATATATATTATTTATTTATTTTTTTTATATTATTTTATATTTATTTAATTATTTATTTATTTATTTATTTATTATTAATTGATTTATTTACAATTTATTTATTTGTCATTTATATATTATTTATTTATTATTAATTGATTCATTCATTTATTATTCATTTATTTACTATATATTTATCATTTATAATTTATTTATTATTTATTGTTTTATTTATTTATTATTTATTATATATTATTTATTTTATATTTATTTACTTATTTATTATTTATTTATCGTTATTTATCGTTTACTTACTATTTATTATTAATTGATATATTCATTTATTTACTATATATTATTTATCATTTATAATTTATTTATTATTTATTGTGGTATTTATTTATTATTTGTTATTAATTGATTCATTTACAATTTATTGATTTATTTATTTGTTTGTCATTTATATATTATTTATCATATATTTTTTTATATTTATTTACATATTTATTATATATTTACTAATTTATTTATTATTTTTTATTTATTTAATATTAATTTATTTATTATATATTTTTCCTATCATTTATTTATTATTTATTAATTTTTTATTTATTGATATATTTATTTATCATTTATTTATTATTTGTTTATTAATTAATTATTTATTTTTATTTCTTAGCTATTATTATTTATCATTTATTTATTATTTATTTATTATTTATAATTTATTATTTATTTGTATACTTACTTTTCATTATTTATTTATTTATTTATTGGTAAATAGTAAGTTCATTCAATCCCTAATTAATCATCTGATTATAAATATTTTAATTAAATAATTTCTATCAAAAACACAATATTAATAACTCGTATTAATTGATTGATTGAGTCTGTATATCTGTATATAAACTTAATACTATGTTGCGCCTGCGTACTAACCTTTAGCACCTTAACGCATTTTACAACACTGGGCTGTCATATGTCGGGCATTAAGCAGAATGTGTGGAGACGAACTTAATTTGTGAAAAAGTGAATGAAAATACAAATAAATGGCATGGAAGTAAGCGAACTCAATGATGAGGAGATTGCTCCGGTTAATCCAGCGATTAATCTGGTTCATTATAGCACTTGGCCAGAGTAAGAAGAAGAGTATACACAAACATTTCGATTGATAAATGCTTTAATCTATTTGTATTTGCATGTATGTCTGTGCCAATATGGAACCGATTGCGGGGTATCTGATAGTCGCATACACTCGACTACTTCTTTGCTTGTATGTTGTGAATGCATAGTGAGGAGTGTAATGAATTCGACTCCGGGAACTTCAACAACTCTATTTATGTACATATATGTGGGACTATTCCCATGTGAATGAGGTTGGAAATTTGTTGCTTCTTGGATTTTATGCGTGTTGCCGTGATGGGACTTCAAAGTGCCGATGGGCAAAATATTATCATTAGGCGTTAATTATGTTTGGGCCGCACAGTAGCCAAAATATTTTCAGCAAGGATAAGGTGAGTCAAAGGATGCGCCGCCTGGGATTCCACGTAAACGTCGTAACCAGGCGACAAAAGGGCTAATGAACAAGATGTTGTTGGGCCAGGATGATAAGCATTTTGGCTGGTGGTCTTCGCTGGAATGTGGCAACGTTTTGTTCTCTGACTAATGATAATGTTAAGGTTCCCTTCTATCGTCTGCTGTCTGCTGTCCGCTGTCTCCTGGCTTCTGTCTCCCATCTCCCATCTCCCGTCACCCTTCTTTCAACTTTTCGCATCTTTCCATCTTTTGCTGCATTCTTGTTTTCTTTTTCTCTCATTTTTTTTTTGCGAATCATGGAGAGAAATGTGTGCCACAATTAGCCGACAATTCCGAGTGACGGCGGAAGTGGCAGCCACTGCAATTTATAACGGACTCTGCTGACAATGCAACAACTGTGGAAGCAAGGACTCGAGTTGTTCGCCTAGTCCTGAAATTAAAACGAAAATTGCAATCCACCCTGTCATTAGATGCCTCTGCCTGTCGATGTCGACTCAATTGTTTTGCCAGTTGGCCTGCTGCCCAACAACAACAACAACAAAAGAAAAGGGTCCACACACACACACGCACACACACAGACGCAGAGAGTTTCCAATTCCTTTTGTTGCCAGAGCCTTGTAGACTCATTGCCTCGTTGGCTCGTTGACAGGGGGGATATAAATGTTGTGATTTCTTAATTTTTGTTTGCATTTTTCTCGAATTTAGTAGGCTGTTGAGGTAATTACACTAATTATATGGCCCCGAGTGTGCGAGCGATTGAGCTGTTAGCTGCTGCCTCTTGATCCAATCTCTCTATGTGTGTGCGTGTGTGTGTGTTGCGCCTCGTTAAGGGTTGCTCTTGGCGCAACGAGGTCATCTGGCGCGTTGGCTTAGTTGACATGTCAAACGGCACAAGACCTTCCACCAAATGATCACACAATGCGCCTTTTTGCTCGAGCGGGTGTCTGACACTGATACTACGCCTAAGTCCCCATTATCACATAGAGCCAACCTCTCATGCCAGATCAGCAGCAGCAGTGACTGACTGGCAGATACCCTGTATTCACCCATCTCAATCTGTATTCACTCGCTCTTCTTCTTTCTGCTTTATGCTATGGTGGAGTTACTCTATTGCATATCTTCTATTATAGTAAGTCTAGTCATAGTTTTGTAGCTAGTCATGCTCGACAGCAGGAGACCTTGTATTAATTCCCATGTCGAACCTCACTCATATACTTCATATTATGATCTACAGAGAGACGAGTCTATATCATCTCTGCTGCTGATGCTGATCTGGAATATATGTATATACTGCAAAGGGTCGGAGATGCTTACTTCTGCATATTAGACTCACACTTTGCGTACCGGGTCTAAGAAGAAACCTTGTATTGTTCATTTAGTTTTAAATAAAAACTTTTCTTTATAATTGTAAGAATTTATTTTAGTTACTTCTACGCTAAATACTTTTCATATTATTTACGAATTTATTGGTTTCAAAAATATTGAATTAGAGCGAAGAAACAATCAACTTTTATATAAACTAAAGTTAATTCTTGTAATTAAGCAACTCTCGGTATATTTTAGCTGTTGCCGAAAGTGTTTTAAATAGATATAAATATATATATAAATATATAGATATATATATATATATATATATATATAAATATAAAATAAATATAATATTTGCCTGAGGTATTTCAAAGAGATATTTAACAAACATCTTCAAATGTGAAATACTTCAATTTATTTAATATTAATAATAATTTCTGTTGTATAATACAAATTTGCTCCGCTATGTTTTAGTCTGTCCCAAATTACGAATTAATCAATATTCTCAATATCTTATATATATTTCCGGTATTCTTGGTTAGTGTACAATATTTATGCCCGGATATATTAGCTGTCTGCCTGTCTGTCCGTTTATCTGTCTGTATGAACTTGTTAATCCCAGCAAATATCAGAGCTGGAGATACCAAATTTAACAGGAAGGTTCCCATATACCATCCAGAGATCGAGTTGGTTTCAAATTTTGGATACCTGCCCCCCACATTTCTCTACGTAGATGCTTCTAACTTAGCCGGTGCTTGGCGAATCCCACGGAGAAGCAATGCTGAAAGTTTCAACAAGTTCGGTCTATAAATAAGGAAGATAAACAGAAAATAATGAAAATTGAACTGTGTGCGAGTGATGTAGCACTTAGCTTTGGCGCGCATGCAAGCTTAATGAACCTGACCTGATTGCTCAGCTTAAATTGCGTTGGATTTGAGGAATTACAACTGAAACTGTATCGTAATCGTCGTCTATATGATTTTGGGAATTGGAAAGATGTTCAGTTTATTAGGAATAATTAGGAAGAGAGAATAGAGAGAAGTGTTCAGGGTATTACACTGTCGCGTGCGCTTGACTTTCGTAATTTTAGTTTAATTAAAAGATTGTATGACATTTGTTTCTGCGCTTCGTGGACTTGAGTGCACCTTCTTGTGAGTTTGGCAAGTTCTGAAAACTCAACTAGATATTCCAGAATATGTATACACATACACATACATACATACATACATACATACATACATACATACATACATCTATACATACATACATAGATGTACATAAGTTGTTTGTCTGTTGCTTTATGCATATTGTTACCGTTTGACATTCATGATCCTCAGAGCCATTGAGGACTTCAGGTGATGTCTCAATGAATTGAGTTGGGAACACAGAACTGATTGGCAAACCTTTGTTGCATGCCACTGCAGCATGCCACCCAGTTGCTTAAGTGTTGGGTGACAATGCAACTTTGGTGTTGCTCTCTGTCTGTCTGTTGTTGATGTTGTTGTTGTTGTTCGTGTTTGACTTCATTTGGCAGCTGACCACACGCAATGGCCAAGCTGCCTCTGCCTCGGGTCAGTCACAATCTTAATGACAACAATTAGTGCAGATTTTCAACGGCATTTGCTGTGACTTGTTGTTCTCCCTGTAGTTTTGTGTATTTTATGCAGTTTCTCATTTTTGTTTCTTGGCTTTGTTTTGTCACCGACTTTTTGTGAATGGTGCGTGGAGGGAGGGAAGAGTGAGAAAACCTGGCGAGCATTTCTCATTTACGGGGTCAAGCGACGGGAGACTTTGCTGGGCAAGTGCAGCACACTCGACTCAACGGCGACAACATAATCAGCAGCAGCAGCAGCAGCAGCAAGAACAACAACAGCAACTAAGGGGCAGCAGGGCGCAGTGCGTCCGCTGTGCAAGGATGCTGGAAGCCATTTGCCATGAGGCCGCGGGCAACGGCGTGCGGCGTGCGGCGAAGCGTGAAAAGGCAGGAGCAGCAGTAGGAAAGAGAGAGAGAGTGAGAGAGAGGGCTGGCGGGGTAGCGGAGCATGCACAAATGGCGCAAAAATTGCACGCCAGGATGCTAAAAGGATGGAACGTCACTCAGCATAGACACTTCAATTATGAGAAAGGTAAATATTTTGTAAAAACAACGCAACAGGATATCAATTGAGAATTATGTATGAATCGCATTATCAAAATCTGCCCATGTGTGTGCGTGTGCGAGTGTGCGAGTGTGTGTGTGTTTAGTCTGACATTTGAATAACTCAATTTGACACAAAGTCAATGGATGAGCTGCAGCAGCCGCTTTGCCTGCGGCTGAGTTTGAGTTTGAGTTTGAGACTAGAGCTCCGGCCACCCCGGAAGCCAGCAACTGGAGTGCCAATTGTGCCAGGGCTCTCTGACTGTGTGTGTGTGTGTGTGCAGGACATTGTCCAACATAGTTTTTGGCACAGCTGCCTTGCCAACTTCTACCTCTCTTCTTGCCACATCGCCTCAAACATTACGTAAGCCATAAAACGCGATCGCGTCGCTTTTCCGCGAATCTCATCACAAAAACTGCCGCAACCGCCGCGTGTCAGTCTAAAAAACTGAAACCCAACATAGATTTTGCACGCAACTAGAAGTTCCACTAGCTCATAAACATAAACGAAGGAAGAAAAAAACACACACGGCCGAGAGCGGCCTAAAAAATCGGCAAGCCACAAAGGGCTGAGACAAAGGGATGTCCCATAAAAAGGCAGAGGAAGCGTATAAATAATAAATAAAAAACAAAGGGCAACCAGAGAGCGTAATACCAAAAAGAAGACGCTGACGCTGACGAAATGTTGCATCAAATGCGAGCGTAAAAAATGCACGGAAATTCGCGGAAAATCTGCACACAATGAGAGGAAAAACGGGAAAACGGAATGACGGCAAGACGATCGTCACATTACGCAAAATGCAATCGTGTGTCCTGTGCCAAAAGGACACACTTAATGCTCGCCATTTTTTATTTATTTACAATTCGTTTTCTCATTTTTTTTTAGCTCGACTTGTTTTCTTTTCTCTTCTTTTTTTGCAGTTTTTCTTTTTTCTTAAAAAAGAAATTGCTTGCTAAACAATTTTATGATGCGTGAGACGGGAAAACGAATTTTCTGGCGAATTTTCATGAGAGTTTATGCAACGAGAGACAAGACACAGTTGAAATACGGAAATTAACTGGAATAAATCAAGGAAATAATGAAGAAAGACAGCTTACATACAACTCAACAGTTTTATAAGTTAACTATTTTTATAATTTGTTGTATTATTTTAATTATTTTTATGATTCTTTTAATTATTTCATTGATTACTTCAATTGATTTGAATGAATTACTTGAAGATCTTGTTTAAGTTTTTATATGGAATATTTTGAAGCAAATTATTTTATTACAATGAACAAAATTACGAAAGTCGAGCTCACGCGACAGTGTAATACCCTGAACAGTTCTCTCTATTCTCTCTTCATAAATATTCCTAATAAACTGAAAATCTTCCCAATTCCCAAAATCATATAGACAACGATTGCGATACAGTTTCAGTGTAAAATCCTCAAATCCAACGCAATTTAAGCTGAGCAATCAGGTCAGCTTCCTTAAGCTTGTATGCGCGCCAAAGCTGAGTGCTACATCACTCGCACACAGTTCAATTTTCATTATTTTCTGTTTATCTTTCTTATTTATAGACCGAACTTGATGAAACTTTTAGCATTGCTTCTTCATGGTAAAATTTATCTTCTTAATTGATAAAAATAAAAATAATATTGCTTTATAGTAAAAAAATAATAAAATAATAATTATAATAGAAATAGAGAAATATATATAACGCTCTCTTTCTATGCTATAGTTTATTGCACATTTATGTTTCTTCTTACACAAAGTTTTTCAATTAGAAAATATTAAATATTCCCAATAAATTTGCATTTCAAGAAATACAAACATATATATAAAATTATTTTAATTTTATTATTATTATTTATATTTTTACATCATTATTACATTATTATTTTTACATAATACAACATCAACTTGCATCAGTTTAGTCATTGCTAATAAAACTAACTCTTATATTAATAATATAATACTAATTGATAAGTTTAAATAAATTGTTACTTATGATATGCAAAATATTTCTTGATTGAAGTTAAAATTAGTTTAGCTATTAAAAATGTTGAGCAGCTGTTTTTTAAATTAATAACAATAAAACTAAATATGAATGTAATAATGTGAATAACAAATTTATAAACTTAAATAAACTGATAGAAGTTTCTAAATAATTTGAAATTAATAATAACAAATTTTAAAAGTATCAAAGCAATAAAGAAATGCATTAGTAATCTTTACTTTATATATATATATATATTAATTTTTAATATAATATATTATATATTATGTATATTTATATATGTTGTTGCTGTTTGTTCAGTAAGTTTTCTTAATTATATTTAAATTTGTGGTTAGTTTTAAAGTTAATAATAATGTTTAAAAATAAAGTGCGAGTAAGTCAATTGAATTACTTGCAGTTGTGGCAGCAAAACTGTTCCACAAAAGTTGAAATATAACTTGAGAATTTAAGTTAATAATATAATTTATTTATTTATTTATTTATTTATTTATTTATTTATTTATTTATGTATTTATGTATTTATTTATTTATTTATTTATTTATTTATTTATTTATTTATTTATTTATTTATTTATTTATTTATTTATTTATTTATTTATTTATTTATTTATTTATTTATTTACTTATTTATTTATTTATTTATTTGTGACGAGTTGGAATGAATCAATGTTATTTTTACTGCTTAGTTCTTCAACTATATAGAAGTTATATTTGAATGCTGCTTAATCAAGTTTTATTTCCTTTACACAGTTTAGTTCGTTGCCTGTCTGTCAAGTTAAGACTACACAGTCTGGCCATAATCCGATTTAGCCCAAGACTCGGGGCACACACACATGCAGTTAATCCGCAGAGCGAAGATTGAGTGATCGAGTCAACTAACTGGGCTTATCATTTGGCCTTATCTCGTGGCGTTTGATTTGCTTTGGGCTTGAAGAGGGAGCTGCAAGTTTGCCAAGGCGCAGACGACAATGATGAAGTTGCTGATGATGATGATGATGATAATGATGTTGCTGATGATGATGATGATGATGTGATATCTAAAAATCAGTTAGATAAATTGCGGGCATTTGGCTGCAGCAGACAGCGGCAAGGACACGTGCAGCTGTGACTCACACACATGTGCGTGTGTTCTGCTGCGGTGCTGTGGTGCTGCGGTGCTGTGGTGCTCTGTGTGTGGTTCAGTCAACCCTTTTTTTGCGAGCAGCAAATAAATTGGCATTATTACGCGCGCGGGAGCTCTGTGGAAATTGATTATTGACAAAAAGTCGCATTAAGCGGCATTTCATGTGCCGCTGAATATTAAGGATATTAAGGTGCTTGATGTGGTTGCGCTTGTCCTTGAAGTCCTTTACGCTTTTTTCGACACAGCTCGGGCGACAGCAGAAATCACTTTAATTTCCTTTGGCTTGCATTAATGATGAGCTCAGCTTTCGCTTCCCCTTCCACTGCCACATCCACTTGAGCTTCAGCTACATTCCTCACCTGCTTTAAGTCGCGCATAATTGATCGAGTCTCAAGTGCTTCACATAATTAATTTCGCTCCCAAAAAGTGTTTGGCACTTGGCAAAGATGTGAAAGGCAGCAGAAGACATATTCCTGCTACTGCTTCGGTTGCTGCAGTCCGTCCAGCTACAGTTCCATTCCCATGCTGCTACTAATTTGCTTTTAATCCTTTTGCCGCGATTTCATGCCCACTAATCCGGCCGAGTTTTACGGGTGCGGCGACCGGATTGAGAGCGCTCTGCCTGCCAATGCCAATGGCAATGGCGAGACAATGGCATCATCTATAAAATGACAATTGCAAACAACAATGACGACAATCGCCAGCAAGGACAAACAGTAGTGTTCCAGCCCGTTGTGCTGCTCAACTGCCACAAAGTGTTGCCTGCCTGGTTGACTGTCTGTCTGTCTCTCTGTCTGCCTGTCGGCTCACTCCTTTTCAATCCTTTTGGTGCTGCTTGGCACGGCCTATTCATAATTAGTTGCAGGCAATTAAGAGAGTCTCGCGGTCGCTTTACAAGGCTAACAGAGTTGTGTTGTGGGCGTCGTCGTCGCGTTGCAAGTTGCAAGTTGCCCGCTGCCCGTTGCCCGTTGCCCGCTGCTCGTTGCAAGTACAGACTCGCTCGTGTGTGTTGGCAATTTGTTTATTTTGAAAACATGATGACACCCCTTTTGCACTAACTCTCTCACCTAGGCGGGTCACTGATCCTCACGATCCTCGCGATCCTCCTCACGCTCAGCGCTCTAATCCTTTGACTTTCGACTTTGGCTTAGTGCGAAATTGAGCATTGGGCATTGGGCATGCCCTGCTTTTCCGGAAAGTGTGGCTTACTTTGGTTCCGCTATCCAAAGTTGGCAATTAACATTTGCCAGCATCGCCTTGCTAAGCTAGCTGGCCAGCCACGCCCCGCGTGCCAACAACTTTCCCTCGAAGTCGGGGGCGCGTCAAGGGGAAAAGGGTTTAGTTATAATTAACTGACTTTAGACGCGCCTATGTCGATCTCTCTGTTGCAAGTGTATGCATATCTCTCTCTCTGTCTCTCTCTCTCTCTGTGTTGCATGCGACAAATGCCGTTAGAGTCTCTTTCAAATGCAATCAGATTGCTCGTTTATTAAATGTTGCGATTGCCAAGGCAAAGCCGCGTAATACCCCCGGGGAAACCAGAAAGGCCGAAAAACCGAATACCGAAAACCGAAAATGCCAAAACCCAAAAATACCAACGAGAACGTGTGACGAGTGTCAAATTAATTAAAATGTCAGCAAAATATGTTCAATTGTTGTTTGACTGTGTGTTTGTCCTCATGGAGATGGATGACAGTTGCCTCCTTGCCTCCCTGCCCGGCCCAGCCCTGCCTTCCTGACTCGACTTTCCTACTGTCAAACTGCATTGACAATATTGGCAGTTAGGCGGGCGGACTGACAGACGGACAGACGGACGGGCAGGAAGAGTGAATGGGACGGGGAATGGGCAGGGGACCGACCCCTGTCCGAGTGCTCCGTGGATCTGTCGGAGCGAATGTCCAGCGGGTGTCAGGCGGCTTAGACCCGTTGCGTTGTCATATTTTCAATTTCGATATTCGCACGGCTGCCGAACTACCCGTTGTAATCTCTTGCCTTCTTCCCCTCTTCTCCTCATTCCCCTCCCCTTTCCCCTAGCTTCCTCACTCTCTCCTGCCGCATGTGCACGTCAATAGTTTCTGAGGGTTGTCGTTAATGTGCATTTGACATTTGTGAAATGAGAATCTGGGCAAATGATTCGGATTTATCGCAAATTTGTCGAGCGATTTGTGTAGATTTACATGAGTGCCAAATGCCAAGTGGCCACTTGAGGATGCCAGCAGGAGCACAACAACAACAACAACAACAACAACAACACACACACACACACACGCATAAGCAGAGCACGAGAAGGTCCTTTTTGTCAAGAAGTCCGAGCAGCTGAAGTTGAGCAGTCAACGCTCAAAAGTGGCCCAAAATGTGGGTCAACTGTGTCTCTGTGTCTGTTTCTCTCTCCCTCTCTCTCTCCCTCTCTCTCATCTCTCTCTCTCTCAACTCTTGAGCACAATCTTGAGCAATTTCAAGACGCTTCCAAGCATCAGTTGGCATCCTTATTAGTCTCAATTTATACCTACATTTAATATATTCACAGTTAAATTAACACTTTAAATTTAATAATAAATAATAATAATTTATTTAAAGATTTAAATACCCAAATCTCTCTACATAAGTAAACTCTGCATTCTCACACCCACACAACAATTTATAAATACATAATGTTAATTAGTATAATTTAATTTTTGCTCGTCAATTTATGACATTTTATAAATATGTGTATTAATTAATTCTTCTTGCGCCGATTTAATTAACTTCATTTATTTTAATACACACATTATCATTTGCTTATTATATTGTTTTCTTTATTGTTATTAAGCAATATACATAATTTACATTTTAAATTATTAAATTATCTTAAACAATATTCATTTTTAATTTTAAAAAATAAGTTATTATTTGTTATATTATATTATATTATATTATTATATTTATTATGCAATTTCACTTGTTTTCTTTTATAAACTATTTAATTTGATTAAAAACTATTTAATTTGATCATATTAATATTTAAATGTTTATATATAAGTTATATATTTTTAAAGCTGACAAAAATGAACAACAACAACAAGATACTCTGCAAATATGTGAGCTCAAATCTCGCTGATGTCAATATTTCACTGCATTTTTTAGATTTTTAATAGTTAATAAATAATTATTTACATATTATTTATTTAGATATTATTTAGAAGTTTATTATTTTTTTGACAATATGATAAATATTTGAATTAAGCTATTATAATTACTTATTTAATAGGAAGAAATATTTATATATATGTATGTATGTTTGTTTATATGATGTGGATATGTATGCACATGCATAGACAACCAAGCAAAATTAATGTAACGGCACTGCTCTCAGCTCGCGGCGCTCACTATTCCCCCTCTCTATAAAGAGAGTTACAAATTTGTATTCCTATATATGTATATATAAACATATACACATGCATACGCAGGCACGCAAATAATGTAACGGCACTGTTTTTCGATCGCGCCGCTCTCTATTCCCCCCTCTCTTCTAAAAGAGATTCACTGCAACAACTGAAACTTGCAAGGAGAACAATGACAGGGGAGTGAGAATATATTGTGTTTTTGGCGATCGCCGGGGTCATTTGCAATGGCGCAACTGATAGAGCGTTGGCACGTCAAGCAGGAGATCCTGGGTTCGAATATCGATCGATTCCTTTGATATAAAGTGAATTTCTCTTCTTTTTTTTTACATTGCACTCTAATTAACTTTTGACACGTGCAATTTAATATCTTTAAATTATTATAAATATAATAAAAGAAGTAGTATTTTTGTATATGCGTGTTAGGATATGAATTCAATATTTATTTAATAATAATAATAATTATAATAATAATGTTTAAGTAATTGTAATAAGCATTTAGAACACGCTCTAAGTATTAATTCCTACTTTGGCAACATTCTTCATATGAATTTAATTTAAATGTTAATTTAAATATTAATGTATTAAATAATAATATCTATTTCCAATATTTCTACTTGAACTCTTCATTGTTTTCTTATTTCCATTTAAGAGACGCAATGCAAAAAAGCAATAGACTACGAAGTTCCTGCTAAATGTGGCATAACTCTCTCTGCGTGCTGCAGGTAGCTAAGGAACGAGTTAGTTAGGAGCGATGGATTGGTATTCCCTTCCATTATATAAGTGTGTAACTTTGCGTGTTGTTAAGCAAGTCATAAAAATTTGCAAAAAGCACAACAAAACAACAACAACAACAACAACATGAAGAACAACAACGTGCAACGCCGCGATGTTAAACAAAAGGATGAAAGGATGCAGAAAGGAGGCTCGCGGGTAAAGAACTCTTGCCGTGGGTGTCAGCGTTATGCATGAGTGAATCCATACACACAACATCCCATCCATACCATCCATACCATCCATCCTGCCATCCAAACCATCTTTTGATTGTCCTTTTGGCGGAAAAAATACTTTCAACTGCCTTTCGTTTTGAGTTTTGAAGTCGGCGTCAACATTAAATAAAAAGGCAAGTGTTCATATGTCTGTGTGTGTGTGTGTGTGTTGGTTGACTGGTTGGCTGGTTGGCTGGTTGACTGGCTGGCTGCATTCATGCCAAGGAGTTGGCTTCCTTGGCTTCCTCGTTGTCGGTTTTGCAATTGTTAGGTTTGCTGAATGCGCCATAAAAACGTCAACGGAATTCGCAATCGCAATCACCTTTTGTGTTGTTTGAGTGTTGTTCGTTGTTGTTTCACCCATTATTGTTGCTGTCGTTGTTGTTGTTGTTGTTGTTGCAATGCAAACAAATGACAGCAGCAAGGACGTTGCTGACAAAGCCAAACGCGAAAATGTCAGCGCACAATTCAAGACCTTAAAATCAAAATGTACGGCGGGGTGTACGGCTTGTACGGCTTGTAACGACTGCAAGGGGTGCAACGGGGCTGCAAGGGGCTGCAGGGCGGCATGCGAGGGGCGTTTAAGGAGTAGTGTGGGTAAGCTAGACTTGCAGCCGGAAAGGATTATTTTGCCCGGGGGCTGGCGAAGTAAATAAATCGACAAGAATGCATTGATAGCTGTGCAGCAGACGCAACGTTTGTATACCCTGCAATTGTTTAACAACGTTTATTTACACTTAAATTAAAATAGAGCAAGTGCTGCGTTTTCAGACTGTTAAATTTTTGTAATTATTAATAATCAAACCTAGTAGATTATGTACTTTTGGTACAGAGTCTAAAAATCAGAATTCAAATCGCAACTTAAGAAATCTCTAATAAATTTCCTTCTGAATCGGAGTAAATAATGCATTAAATATTATTAAGTATTATCAAATTTATAGCTTAGTGTTTTAAGCAATCTATTTCAATATATTTAATAATAATTTAATTTTTAAATAATTTAGTTTGTTTACTTAAAAAGGCACAGAATTATTTCTGCATTTTTCTCAAACATTTTTGCTGCTAAAACCTAACTTATTATGCTCGCTTTGAGTGTATTGAAAGCGGCTAACAACAACAAAAACAACAACAAAAACAACAACAATAACAATAACAAGAACAACAACAGCTAAAGAATTAAACGAACACACGACACAAAATATTTCAGAATGGTAAAACTCAACTTGCAATGCAAACACGCAAAGCTCAATAAACGAAACGTTTAAGTACATGAGATGAGAGAGAGAGAGAAGAGAAAGTGAGAAAGAGACAGAGAAGAGAGAGAGCGAGAGAGAGAGAGAGAATGTGTGTGTGTGACAGAAATCAAGAGCGAGTTCAATGCATTTGCTGGGGAGCTTTACATGTGTAACTAGATGGAAGGGGGGAGGGAGGGGAGGCTCATGCAACATTAAGATGCTTTCCCACTGATAGAAAATTGTAAACAAATTCTATGGAAATTCTGCAAATGTGAGCTAAAAAATTACCTACTAACTCGAAAATATAAAATGTATAAAAAATTAAATATATAAGTACACATAAATATTAATTTTATTTATTTCAAATTAAATTTGTTTTCCTCTTTAATTCTTGTGACATAAGAAATAATAAGAGAGTGTATTTTAGTTATTATTATTAATAGTATTATTAGTCTTATAAAATAATGCAAAATTATTATTATTATTTAAAATATATATTATTTATATATATATATATATATATATATATATAAATTATATTCTATAAACTATTCTTGGTAATTTTTTTATTATTTCTTTATTTTTCTATCTTTATTTACGAAAAAATACAAGAAAAATGAAATTAATTAATCTAAATTCAACAAATAAATTTACTTAGAAGAAAAATTATTTTATTATTCAAAAAATAAATTAAAACGTATTTATAAACAATTTAAATATAAGACAAGGACTTACATTACATTAAAAATTGTGAAAATTTATGAAATTTAAAAAAAAGAAGGGTATTGAATTATTAAAAAAAAACAATTTAAATTATTTTAGGAACAATTTAAATAAGAGACAAATTATTACATTATTAAAAAAGAAAATTTAAATTAATTAATGAAGGTAATTGTTTATATTTATATTTGATTCCATTTAATATGAAAAATTTAAGTTAAAGGCAAAGTATTATCTTATTTAAAAAAGATTAAAATGTATATATTAATGATTTAAATAAAAGATTAAGTATTATATTGTAATTTAAGAAAATTAAATTTAATTGATGCCGAATATTATTTGTATTTATATTTAATTAAATTAAATAATAATTAAATATCAAGAAGATCATTTAAAAAAATGCTTTTCACTTCTATTATTGTTTAATAAATGATTACTCACAATAGAAATAATAATAAATAATAATAAATTCAGGTGCAACAATAAAACAATAATACAAAGACGTAGCCTTGTTAAGCCTTTAGTTTAGCAGGTGATGCGATGTCGTTTAGGCCCATTTGCAGTTGCTACTTGGCTCAGAGTGTTGGCGTTTTTGATTGTTTGCCTCGTGTTTGACAAATAAAATGTCAAATTATTAACACAAACTTGTTGTTGTTGTTGCTGTTGTTGTAGTTGTTGTTTTTGTTTTAGTTGTTGTTGCTGTCGTTGTAGTTGTTGTTGTTTTAGTTGTTGTTGTTGTGGCCTCTCTTGTTGTTTGCTGTTTTCTTTTCTGTTGTTTTCTGTTGCTGTCTGTTGTTTTGTCGTTCCGTTTGGTTGCCCGGCGCGTTGCCTGTTTGGGGTTAAAAAGCCAAACACTTGCTTCACCCAACCACACGCCGCATTGCCTCCCCTCCTCCCCCTGCCATCCAGCAAGCTCAATTACAAGCGGAGCCCACTGGGAACATGTGTACAGGGTAAAAATCGCGACATATTGGCAATAAACAGCAGGTGGCGCTGACATTGCAAATGAATTACAGACAACAACTCAGTCCTCGACTTCGCTGCTTGCTCTCCCCTCTCGCTCTACACAACTGTCCGTCCCTCTCGCTGATCCTGCTGCTGATCTCATAAAGCGCTGCTCCAGTTTGCTGACCAATTTTTAGTGCGTCTTCAGTTTTCTTTTTTATGATGCTTTTGCCATAGAGAAGCAAAAAACCAGAACTAGATCTTGAGGATTAGTAAAACAGTTGGAATGAGGAGGCACAGCGAATTAGGTGAATCAGGGAAACAGGGAATCATAGAAACAGGAAAACAGGGAATCAGGGAGCTATAAACGCAACACCACCCGCCTCAATTAGTTCGAAATGCGGACGATAATCGTGCTCAGGCAGAGCGCATTTTATGAGAGCTGACAAAAAAAAACTAAAACTAAAACTAAACAAATACAAAACAACAACAAAACAACAACAAAAAGAGATGAGAGCAAAAAAAAAAATAAAATAAAATTCTGTGGATTTTTATTGTGGCACATGCAAAAAAGTAGAACACAGCGCACAGCGGGTCGAGGTCCTCTAATTGTGCTCTGATGTTCTCTGATGTCCTGATGTCCTCTGATATCCTGCCTGCATTACGTAAGCATTTCGGCCGTTTTACGATGCCTCCGCTGCTCTCGTTTTACACATCTTAGGTAATTTGTAGATTTTTAGGCCAATTTTTTGTGCACGCCCTCCGCTCTTGGCCAGCAGCGCGTCGCGCCTGCAATGAATGAAGGGAAACGGAGGAAAAAAAATACAAATACAAATACAAACAACTATAAAAATGCAAATTATTACGCAAGTTTGAGTTCTGCAGTCCTCTGGTCGCTTCCTAGAAAAACTCGAGTTGGTTTTTCTTTTTCCTTGCTATTTTTTTCTCTTTTTTGCATTTTCCGCCCAAATTGTTGCAGATCCCGCTGAAGAAGATTTATGGCCCAGAGCTGATCTACATTTAAAGGCAAAAATGCAAAAATACAAAAATATTGAAATAATTTTTATGATTTTTTTTTAACAAGCCCATAAAACACAGTTAGTTTTATTTTTGTTTTTGTTTTGTTTTTTTTTTTGGTGAAAAATTGTAGCGACTTTTCCGCTCTGCTTTCAACGTAATTGATCCGAGAACTGTGTCGAGCAGCTACCAGGAATCGATCTTGGCCATTCATTGTTGGCCCTTTGTTGCCAACGAACATAAAAAAAACTAACTAACGTCCCACAAAAAACAGCACTAAAAATTGGTCAAAAAACTGGAGTACAATTTTTATGTGGGCCATCATTGTCGTTCTGGCCTCTTGTCATCTGGGATTTGTTCTCAATTTTGTTTTTTTCTTCTTTTTTTGCCACCTTTTTAGCCACTATTGTTTGTGTCTTTATCTATTTGGTTTTTTCTTTCTTTCTTTCGCTTTTTGCGGCGACGACACAACAATGCAATCAGCGGCGGGGGAGGGGGAGGGGTATGCAGTTGTCCTGGAAGATGTTGAAGAACTTGGGCGTGATAAGCAGCTGAGAGAAGAGATAGAGAAGGGTTAACATAAAGTAATGTAAAGAGAAGTAAAGTAAAGTAAACTTAAGTAAAGTAAACAGAAGTAAAGTTAAGTAAAGTAAAGTAAAGTAAAGAGAAGTAAAGTAAATTAAAGAGAAATAAAGTAAAGTAAAGTAAAGCTAATTAAAGTAAAGTGAAGTAAAGTAAAGTAAACTTAAGCAAAGTAAAGTAAAGTAGAGTAAAGTAAAGAGAAGTAAAGTAGAGTAAAGTAAAGTAAAGTAAAGTAAAGTAAAGTAAAGTAAAGTAACGTAAAGTAAAGTAAACTTAAGTAAAGTAAAGTAAAGTGTTATTATTTTTAGAATTTCATAAATTCCTAAATTCTTAAGAAGAATTCGCTTCAATTTCCCTAAAAAACTTTCATACAATTAATGTAAGTATTTCATTGTTTTAGATTTCTACATCAAAGTCTTCTTCACAATTATTTAAATCACATTAAGTTTTAATTTTACTGAATTTGTAATTTATTTATGGTTGTAGAACAGCTCTGCAATTTTTAATTACAATTATTTATGTTATATTCAATTAAATTGTTTTAAGAAATTAAAAAATAACTTTATATTTCTGTTTGTCCAATATATTTCGACCATTATTTTATTAAATTTTATAGTAAGTAAATAATCCCTTAACAAAAGATATTTATTATAAAAATTTCACATTCAAATTTCCTTTCTTTAATTAGCTTAAATTTCATTTGATGCAATTTAATAGAAAACTTTAGTAAAGGTTTCATTTTTCTATTCTGTATTCTATGAATGTATTTACATCATATTTGCCTTACATCAGCATGAATGAATTCATCAACTTCATTATACAGAATTAATTTCATTTGAGGAAAATTCAGAAAAGTTTGTAATATTTGACAACAATTATTGATAGCATTTATTTACTTTTTTATTTAATATTTACTGTCTTTATGTAAATATTTAATTGTTTCTTTTTCCTGAAACTGTTTAATAGATATGGCATTAGTTCTATTAATTTTAAAATTATTATTTATGATTGATATTTATTTTTTGCTTATAAATATTTTAATTTTTCTCTCAACTCTCTTAAATCATAAACAAAAGTTATAGAATTTGCATTAATTTTTTTGCTTACTAAAATTTATTTTTCAGTTTTTTGTTTATTTTTTTATAAGTATTTAAATGTTTCTTTCAACTTACATCATAAATATAATTCTCATATAGTTTAGAATGTTTTATGGAATTTACATTAGTTTGAATAATTTTTTTAAATTTACTTATTAGCTATTTTATAGTTTTAACATTTTACCTAAATTGTCTTTTATTTAAATGAGAGAAAAGGTAATTAGAAATGGTTTTAAATACTATTACTTATTCAATAATTATTCATTAGTATTTTTATAGGCTATGTAAATATTTAAATGTTTCTTTCACTTTAAAAATTGAAAAAGTAGATCGAAGTGAATTTAAACATTTGAATAAAAACATGTATTAATTCACTTTGAAATCGTTAGTTTATAGTAATTTTATAAATATTTTAATAAATCTTTTAATTGCTTTATATTATAATTATTAATTATTAACATTTATTAAAAATTTGTGTTATTTTGTAAGCAATAATATTGATTATTATTTTTAACTTGGAATTAGCTTTAATTTGATGATGAGAAAACAAATTCTGAACAATTTAAAAATATGATTAATTTATTAATTATTTTGAAGACTTTTTCACATTCTCTTGAGTCTTTAAATCGCTTCCATCATCATCAATGTCACCATCATCATCATTATCATTATCATCATCATTATCATCAGATGGCTCATCATTAGCTTTGCTTATATGATTTAACGCCCTTTTACTATAATTCATTTGTATGATCAATTTATGGCACATCATTTTCCCTGCCATACTTTATGTCTGTCTATAAACATTTGCAGTTGTTGTTTTTATTGCTGTTGTTGTTGTTGCTGTTGTTGTTTTTATTGCGCTTATTAAATGGGCTTGTATTTTAAACGATAACAGTTAATCAAGCATTTTTTGGTTAAGTCAATATTTTTTTAGCGGTTTTCATGTGGGTGCGGGTGTGTGAATGTATGTGTGTGTGGCTGTGTGTGTGGGTGTGTGTCTCTGTGTGCGTGTTGACCAATAACCAACCACGGTTAACCAGACAAAAGGCCACAAAAATGCCACGAAAATCCCAAACTAAAAAGCACACAAACAACAACACGCCACATTTAGCCAGCCAGCTGGGTGTGAGAGAGATAGCTAGTTCCGAAAGAGTGCGACAGCAAGCGTGAATAACAGAGAGAGAGAGGAGAGCGAATGAGAGTGAGTGAGAGAGAGAGTGAGCCCCAACTGGGTTGGAGAGCAGCACAAACTGCGCAGCGATGGCGCCCCATATAAATACAAGGCAATTATGCATATGAGTTGACAACTTCCAGCACAGGAGGCTACCACAAGCCGAAGGTGGAGCAGGAGCAGGGGGAGCACGGGGAGTGTAGAAACGGTATGGGGCACATCCAACACTTGGTAAGTGTCAATAATGGCGCTGAAAACTCTTTAACGTTGCGTTATTCATATGGCCACCCAACCACCCTCAGTTCCCTGCCCGCCTAACGTTACTCCTTTGAATAGCTCTCGCTCACTCAGCTGGTAAACCACTCTCTCTCTCTCTCTCTCTCTCGCACTCGCTCTCAGTCACACACACTTAATGCTCTCATATTAGTTCTCTCTCTCTCTCTGTCTCTCGCTCGCTCTCTCTGTCTCTCTCATTGCTGCCAGCAGGCCGATAAAGTTACGACGACTTTGGCCAAAAATACAAACCAACAAACCGCGTTTTGATTTGCAACCCTTAAAAAGCTCTAAGACAGCCACCGGAATAACCAGAGAAAAACCAAAAAAGTGGGTGGAAAGTCGGTTTTGTGTGCCAGCCGCTGTCGCTGCCACTGCCACTGCCGCAGTCGTCGTCGTTGCCGCTGTCAAAGCCAAAGCCAAACTAGTTTTGTGGCAGCCCAACTCGGCAGCGACTACGACAACAACGAGCAAGCGGTATGCGAATGATGGAAGCACAAAATGTAAGGGGGAAAGGGGTATATGGGAGTATGACAACCCCTTACTGGACTGGTACTGTTATTTCTGCTGTCACTGGCTCGGCCCAACAACAGCAACAACAACAGTAACAGCAACAGCAGCAGCAGCAGCAGTAAAAATAAAAAAACGGTAAACGACGACGCGACTGCACATTTCCAAGACGACGACGCGACGCGCTCTCCGCTCTGCTGGGCATTTCAGGCTGGCGCTCTCAGCGCGCGTTGCGAATTAAAAAAAAAGAACAACAAAAAGAACAAAAACAAAAACCAAACGAAACGAAACGAAGAAACGAATAAAAAAGAGTTGTCATGGAATCACTTGCCAGGACTGGGCAGCCAAGCAGTGGCGCTGTCAAAGGGGAACCTGCTGCTTATACACAGTATAAATAATGGGTTGACTGTTAATATGATTAGTTATTTAATATTTTAATCTATATAGTATGTACATATGACATTTTAAAAATGTATTTATATAACAAATAATATATTTAATATAATATATAATGTAACTAATTCTTTGTGGCGCTAAATTTCGAGGGTTTTTAAGTAACTGAAATAGAGTTTCCCTTTTGAATAACATATACTTAAATATTAAAATTAGAAATATATTATAAATACAGCAGATAATGTTGCCTATTTGTTTAATTAATAGCAATAAATATATTAATCATTTATTTATTTTTATACAATAATTGCATATTATCTTTTATATCTATTACTTATTTACAAATTAGTAAAATGGTTCAATTAAATATTTACTTGTAATTTTTATTTTCTACTAAAACTTCTTCACTCAAGTAATTCGTTACTTAATTTATTAACCAAATTGACTTTATCTGATCCCAAAATATTAAGAAGTATCTCAAACTTCTGAGTTCTCCATGACAACAAGAAGTATAATGTTTCTCTTAAAAATCATAAGCAATGTTATTATTATATATGTAACTTACCCAAATATTGTTATTTCTTGATGATTTTCATAAAGTTTAGATAAATTTTTAACTGCTGCACATTCGTTTATGTTTGGGCCCCCTTTTGCGACCAACAGACGCCTCTGACTTTAGGCAGAAGATAAAAAATCATGTGGACTGCAAGTGGCGCTCCATCAAACGCATTCCATATTCCATATGCAGTCCCCAACCCCCTCTCCCATTACTTCAACTTCCACATCAGTCTTCTCTCTACCACACACTTCCACCTCCCCCCCCCCCCCCCCTTCCACACCACAGCAACTCTGTTAGGCAACTTGTTATGCACCCTACAGCAGAATCGGCGTTTTGCATCTGGTCAGCGTTTTGAAATGTCGCAAAGTTGGGCGGACGAGTTTTTTCCATTTTGAATGCGAAACTTCAAAATGGCCGCCAATTATATGAAATTTGATATTTACTGAAACTCATTTCATTCGCTCTCTCCCTCTCTCTCACTCTCTCTCTCTCTCTTACTCTCTTATGTTCTATGTGAGTGTGTGTGGGAAATTTACAAATAAAACTGGTTCCTGTTCCTGTTAGTTATCGTAGATTTTGATATCCTCGTTGTTGCTGTTGTTGATGTTGTTGCCGGCACTCTTACATAGGGCGCAATCGCATTAAGGGCCCATTGCCGGGCTTAACGGATTTCAGCTTTAATCTTTATATTGTCTACGCACATCTCGAGAGCATTGGCCAGAAAGGGGAAGGTAGCGCCGTAGTGCCCCGGAGTGTGGAGTGTGCTCTCTAATATTAGCATCATTATTGCTAACAATATGATGTATCACATGACAAAAGCCGAAAGTTAGCCCTCAGGCCATATGAAAATGCCCAGCGAGTGTGAAAGAAAGGGATGCGTATAGTCTGTGCTCAGTGTGAAGAGCTTTGCCGAGTTGTTATCGATAGTTGTTGTTTTGTTATTGCATTCCTGATGAAGGGCGTAACTTGAAGAGTACTTTTTGAATAGTAGAAAAAAAATGTAATTAATATTTAAAATAGAAAAAAAGTAATTAGAATCTGCAAAGAAACCAAATTTTAATAAATGTTAGACGAAATTAAAACATTATATTTTAAAATGAAAGTAAATATCAAATACTTATAGAATATATGTATATTATTTTAAATTAACTGCATATCCTAAATAGTTTATTGCATTTCTTTTTCTTCTTTCTTGGTGACTAAATTTAGTTCTCTTCTTCTTGCCCTCGCTTTCTCTTTGTTTTTTTTTTTTTACATATTTATTATGTTCAACAGATCATTAATTTCTTTGTGCTCCTTCCTAAAACCGTTCCACTGCCCGCCATTGTTGAAATCGTTTCTTATTCCCTTTTCATATCCATATCTCATGCCCTAAATGACATTTCAACAACAACAATCATTAGTATTTCAACGATCTGCAGCTGTTAATTGTCGCGGGTTCTCTTTACGGCTGAAGATCCAAAGAGAATGCGAGCGAGATGGCGAGATGGCGAGAAGGTGAATGGAAGGCACGAGCAAAAAGCTACAATGTATGCATTTGTTTGTTTGTTGTTATGGGAATTTGTAAATACAAAACAAAGTACAAATTGAGAAAGCATCGGCAAGAAGAAGCGGAACAGACAATGCAAAGAATGCGCCAACGACATGTGTCGACGTCTTTGAGAGCAGCGTGTAGCGCACATGGCAGCATCGGCAGCTGGAAGCATCGTGCCAGTGGCAAAGGCAGCAGTAGCAGCGGCAGCAGCAGCGTATGCTGTGGTAGCTGTGGCGGGGGCGGGGGCACAAGGAGTGACAACGTGCAGCCAGCCAATGCTTGGGCGTCTGGCAAAACACCGTAACACCAACACTAAGGCAAACATATTACACAAACTTGTGGGCACAGTTGTCGATGTTGTGGCCTGCACGGCGAGTCCCTACGTCTCTGTGTGTGCTTGAGTGTGAGTGTGAGTGAGCGTTTGCGCGTGTGTGTGTGTGTATTGTGGGAGTGTCACCGCCAGCTGCCGCCGCAGTTGAGGCGATGTGAGAAAAAAAATACTCATCTTCAAACCCACCACAGCTCATAAACCGAATGCTCAAACTCTCCAAGCAGAGCCACCCCAAAAGAAAAACACAAAAAAAAAAACCACTCAAAATACAATTTTTCAATGGAAAAGTGGCCTCCAGTGGAAGTGTGGTGATTTTTATGCGCTCACTCACATTGCAAAGGACACTCACTTACTCTCACTCACTCGCTCACTCGCTCGCTCACTCGCTCACTTGCTCACTCAGTCACGCACAGGAGAGCTCATTCATGAAGAGCAAGCAGCCAACGGCAACAACAACAGCGCCAGCAACAGCAATTGGAAAAAAATACGAAGGCTGTCTCAGTTTTTTTTTATTTGTTTTGTTTTGTTACGTTTGGAACTCGGTGGTTGATCCTGGCAGCGCCAGCGTTAGCAGCGGCCGCAGCAGCAGTGACGTCAACGTCAACGTTAACGTCGGCAGTGGTAGTGGCAGTGGCAGCTTGCGCCAACCAAAACAACAAACCACAATTCACTTACAAGCGACGTTCGCGGTCGCTGCCAGCGTCGTTCACAGTCGACGTTGCAGCATTTTTTTAAAAATGGCTCTCAATTGCTTGTTGTTGTGTTTTTTTCGTTCTTTTTTGCGTTGGGGTCTGTTCCACTGCGCCATTGGAAGCTCGCTCCGCCGCGTCACTTCGCACAGAGCTTTTAGTGTTGCCTAGTTAGCGGCGGCGTTTGGAGCAAGCGGAGCGCACGAAATTCTGCATTCGACTGCAATCGCTGCCGATCGCTTCTTGGGGGCGGGGCCACTAGTAGTCCGTGGCATGCCGGGCCTCTCGCTCGCACTCATCGATCATGTGAACGAGAACGAGAAGGCGAATTGGAACGGGAATTGGCTCTCGCATTACGCTTCGCTGCCACTCTGTGTCAATGGACGGCGTGCGTCTATTTATAAGCAACCCCTCAGCGGCAGTAACAACAACAACAACAACGGCAACAGCAGCCACTGATCGTGTTGATTAATTCGCGTGTGTTCAGTGGTCGTTGCTCAAGAGCAGACACTCAAGGGGCAAGAGCATTGTTGTTGTCGCTTGCCAGTGGTTGGTTCTTTCTCATTATGGCAGCGCCCCCTTCCCCATTTGTTCAATTCATATGCCTGTGCCTCTGTGTGACTGTGTGAGTGAGAGCGAGAGAGAGAGGTTGGGCTGATCAGCCACTCAGTTGCTGCTCGCAATCGTTACTGTTGCTTGCATTGCTGGTTCACGCTTCCAATCGAATGGTCGTTCAACCGATCCTCAAGCGATCAATGCCCGAGTCATGATTTGCTTTTTTTGTTTTTCTTTTCTTTTTTTGTTGTCTTGTGAGCTTTAAGCATTGTGTTGTTCGTGTGGTAGCTCTGGGAGTTTATTGGAAACTGGAATGATAAGCAGGGAAATGTGATCCATGAATGGAATTTATTTGAAGCAAATAATTATTTAATTTAATTCAATTTACACTTAGAGCTTAGACGGTGCGTTTAGTATGTATTCCTTCAGAATTTGTTCTCATTAAAAATAAATTGCTAAATTTCTTGTAATTTCAACTTTTTAAATGATTTTTTGATCACTTTTAGATTAATTATTGCAAACATTATCTAATAATTGTTTATTAAATGTATTTTCTTAAGAATATACTTTATAAAAAACAAAGCTTTTGGAATATATAATTAAAGTAATTACCAAAGTATTTCATAGAATAACTTAAGTTAAATTATATTAAATATATTAAATGTTGAATTTAATTGTATAATTGTATTTTTATTTATTTCTAGATTATAATTGTTGTTAAAAATTGGAAAATTGCAATTATAAATTGTAAGTTACACTGATAATTATGAGATTAATTTCAATTTGATGTATTGTAGTTATAGTAGCTCTAAGCATAATTTTTTTATATAATTTTTCTCATTTTTAAACAATTCAATATTATATAAATATATTATATTATTAATAATATGCAAAATGGAACTAGTTGCTTTGTTTTTCTGGGAAATATGTGTAAATTATGAGTTTAATTAAACGATCTCAGTTCATTTCACTCGCCACTCGCTGCTCGCTACGCGTTACTCGTTACTCGCGCAAAGCTGCTGCTGAGAGGCGTTGCTGCTGCGAGGATCCTCCGGGGTTTTATGACCTCTTGCGGGGCAGCTAATCGCCCAAAATATTTGCTGGGCGTGTTGGATAATCCAGGCGATTGACTTTCATAAGTAAAGGATTAAGACACGGAATGCGGCGCTCGCGATATGTCGACCTGTATGTGGTTTCTTACCTGTTCGCCGTTACAGCCTGTTCCATTGCTGGTGGGTGGCTACCTGGCTGCAACGTTTTTACCATGGCCCAAACAGAACAAGCAAACAAGAAAAAACGGCCATAAAAAAGGGTGGCTTAACTAGGCTCCTTGCGCAGCTGTGTCAAGTTAGAGAAGAGGTCATAAATAGAGTAAGTGCGTGTGTGTGTGAGAAGAGAGAGAGAGAGAGAGAGAGAGAGAGAGAGAGAGAGAGAGAGTGAGAGAGTAGATAACAGGTATCGCAGCAATTTGCGTGATTAAATATACATTTTTTCTGCTTTCTTTTTGTTGTTCGTCAACTTTTGGGTTGATCCTTGAGGCAAGGCGTGTTCGGGGTACGCGTTGCATGTGTCCCGCCGCGCGCGATGCGCGTGCAACGTGCAACGTGCAGCTTCTGTGCTATGTTGGAGATCAGCGGGTGCTGAATGAGGCACGCAAATGTCGTGGAAAACGACAGGAGCGCAATAGGAGAACACACAGGAGCGTTGCGAATTCCCGGGAAAACGGCGAACGGTAAACGGAAAAACAATCAAAATCAAAGCCTTGCCGATGCCCGATGCCCGATGCGTCCTTGTCGCACGCTACTAACCTGTGGCACCAACGTACTGGCTGCCACCGCATCCAGGCGCGTCCTTGCCAAGTTCCCTACATTGCCTCGTTCCCGTTACTCGCTGCTGCTGCTGTTGTTGTTGTTGTTCTTGTTGTTGCTGTCACAGCAAGCGGGCGCACACGCATCAGCATCAGAATCAGCATCAGCATCAACATCAGCGTCAACTGCGACAGCGGCCGCGACTGTGACAGCGACTGCGTCAGCGACAGCGACAGCGACGTCAGCGTCGAAGTTTATTGGAAGTGTGCATGTACTTTCCCGCTTACCCCGCTGCGAGGCGCGTTCTCGCGACATTTTGGTTGGCTCGAGCAACATCTCGACACGGTCTTGACACACACTTGAGTCTCCCCCCGCTTGCTCTCCACCTGGCCAGGCTCCTTGCCAGCTCCACCACACCCCCACGCTCTATCACTCTATCTCTCGCTCGCTCGCTCGCTCTGTCTCGCTGTCTCTCTCCACCACGAGAGTGGCCAGCCAGTTGGCCCTCATTGTGGTTGCCCTACTGCTCTCAGCCTGTCACCCGCCACCCGCTAACCACCACCCACCTGTTCCCAGTGTCAGTGTGAGCCATCTTCGTCTCCATCTCCACCTCTCCCTCTCTCTCTCTCGTTCTCTCTCTCTCTCACTCTTCGTCCCTCCATTTTGTGTGTCTGTTTGTGGCCTCGTTTTAACTTGCTTGGTGCTCCGCAATTTTTTGGCTTTCCGCGAGTTTGATTTGTTGTCCACAATTCAGAGGCGTTCACTTGGTTTCCCTTCAAAGGGGGTCTGCTGAGCGGGAGGGGGGAGGGTGTTCTATCTAATGCATATTTGATTATTGCTTCAATATCACATAAGTTTATTTAGTTTTTACTTCTTAAATATTGCAAAATAATTTAAAGTTTTTATACTCAAATATATTTACGATTATTTTGTTTTAGTTTTAATTTATTTAATAATAAACATTTAGTATAATAATATTATAATGATAATAATATTGATAAGAATATGTAATATTAAAATTATTCTAAAATTGTGTTATTCTAAAATCTTAATGGGAATATTTCGATTGTTGAAAAATAATTTGTAAAATATTCATATAAATATTTTAACTTTTTTAAGCCTTAAATAAATATAAGATATGTATATATAAAAGCTGCGTTAAATCTGTTTTACTTTTTAATTTAATTTACACAAATTTTAATAATTTGCTGAGAGTTAATTCTTTTTTATTTGGCTTACTTAAAATATAATTAATTTATTTGAAATCTTCAATCTTATGTTAAAATCTAAATCACTTCAAATTATTTCAATTTTTTAATACTAAAACAAATGTATAAAATAGATTAATTGTTATAAATTTGTTAAAAATCAAATTCGAAAATATATTGTTGATTTTTGTTATGTTAAATGTTAAATTTAAAATCTTGTTTAAAATTTATATCACAAATTGTTAAAGATGTTTAAAATTGTTTATTTTATTTTTTATATATTGCTTATATTTAATTTCTTAATTATTATATTAATCTATAAAATGTTTAATGCAGATCAATCTAATTTTAATAGATTTACCTATTTTTCTAATATCTTTAGATTATTTGCCTTCTAAAATTTCAGATTTGTTTTTGTTTTCTGGTATTAAATTGTTTAGAGAATACAGTGAAAAAAATAAAAAGTTTTAAATATTATAAAAATCATTGTTAGCTCTACATTTCATTCTGATAATAGATTAAATCACTTCCGCAAACAGCGAGGATTACAGTTGAGCTTAGGCAGTTGATCGTTGCAAGCAGGCAACGGTAAATCACAAATCTGAAGATTAGGATCAGTTGCACATTTCGAAATATTTTCGAAATATTTGCGAAATATTTTCGATCACTTGAAGTGTTTCATTTTTTTAGGGACGCCACTGTCGCCTACATTTTGAGGTCCCCCACAAAAATGGCGACTGACGCTACCTGTGGCTCGGTATACTGCTCGCAGGATACGGCCAGAGTCAGAGCTGCCTTTTGGCCAGGCTCTGAGATTGGCATTGGGATTGGAATCGGGACTGGGACCATGGGGTGCCTACACGCGCGCAGTTGGAACTGTTGCATGCCGATGCTAAAGTTGCGTGCGTAGAGAAACCAATTTTTCCAGCCAGCAACCGCCCGTTGAGCGAGCGAGTGAGCGACTGACTGACTGACTGACTGACTAACAGAGCAAGCAAGCAGGCGACCAAAAGCGTGAGGGAGTGAGCAATAGAGAGAGAGACAGAGAGAAATAAAGAGAGCAATATGAGTGATTCCTTTGCAGTGTGTTTCATTTTACTTTATTTTTCCTTTTTCTTATTTTTATTTTTTCGTTTTCAGCATTTTTTCCGTGTGTTTCTGCATGAGTTTTCATAAAGAGATTTTTTTGTTGTCTTCATTTTTTTTTTCTGCGTCCGCCTGCGCCTTTCCAATGTGCTCAGAGAGCCATTGGAGCGCCCCGCTCTCGCGACGCGCTCTCACGGCACATTTTTATTTCGCTTCCAACGATTTTTTGCCCTCTTCGCCTTTGGTGTTTTCTATTTTTTTCTTCTTTTTTTTTATTCCGTTTGTCGGTTTGACCGCGCGCCCCTGGCCACAAGTAGCAAGGCAACAACAACTACAACAAAGCACGCCTCTGCCTCAGTCGCTGTCGATTCTGCTGCTGCGGCTGCCGCTGCCACTGCCACTGCTGCTGCTGCTGCTGCCTCAGTCTCAGTTTTCGACTTCCCTTATTTCTTGTTGCTTTCGCTGCTGTTGCTGTTGCTGCTGCTGCTGTTGTTGTTGCTGTTGCTGGCCGTGTTTTCTGTGTGCGCGAGTGTACACCGCAATGGAAAAATGGGAAATTTTTACTGTGGTTGTTGTTGTGGCAATGGTGGTTGCTTGATACCTGCCCCGGTCACCACCGCCGCCGCCGCTGTCAGCCGCTGCACCCTTAGCCCATACACACACTGACACACACATACACATACACACACACACACACACACACACACACAATAGGTAAGCGAACGAGCCAACCAAACCACGCAGCGACGTCCTGAACAATGGCAATGAGTGCGAGCGAGCGCGACTGCTTGCCCAGTGCAATGGCTGCGTGTGCGTGAGCGAGCGCAACTCTGCTGTCTTGCAGCAGCGCAACAGCGACGCCGACAGCGGCAGCGACAGCAGCGCATTCTACTTTAAATACTGGCAACGATCGCAGTTGAGAAACAGTTCACACAGCGACTTTAACGTGTCGAGAACGCAGACAGCGAATCGAAGCGAAGCGAAACGAAGCGAGAGTAGAGCACAATTTCGCCGCGTTTTTTTGAAAGATTGAAGCGAATAACAGTTATTTGAACATTTGACAAGAAATCGCAACTAACTGTAAAAACAAAAACTATAGAATATACAATTTTTTTTGCGTGTGTCTTGAGTGCTGAAACGAGATAAATATAAGGAAAAGCGTGAAAAGCAGCGGCATTGCCAGCTTGCGTGGAAGTTTATTTATTTTTTTTTGATTTGGTGAAGTGCAACAACAAGGATTACAACAACTTTGGATTACAAACACCAACAACAACAACAACTACAACTGCAACATCGTTTTTTTTTTGAGCACGTTAAAGACAATTATGCATTTGCCAGCTGGACCCACAATGGTGGCCAATACGAGCGCCCACACACAGGTCCTGGCCGCAGCCGCAGCAGCAGCGGCGGCAGCAGCAGTTGCCACAAATGTTAGCCAGGGCAACATCAGCACACATTCGGCCAGCAGCACGGGCAGCTCCACGCCGGACAACAACAACAGCAGCAGCAGCCACAACAACAACAACAACAGCAGCAGCAGCAGTAACAACAACAACAACAACAACAACAGCAACAACAACAACAACAACAGCAGCTCCAACTCAAACACAAACTCAGCGAATGCGGCGAACTCGGCGAAAATGCCAAGCTCAATGACAGACATGTTCGCCAGCTTGCATGAGATGCTGCAGGAATATCACGGCGAATTGGCACAGACCGGCTCCCCCTCGATCCTCTGCAGTGCATTGCCCAACCATTGGCGCTCAAACAAATCGCTGCCGGGCGCCTTCAAGGTGATCGCCTTGGACGATGTGCCGGACGGAACTCTCGTCTCGATCAAGTGCGGCAACGATGAGAACTATTGCGGCGAATTGCGCAATTGCACGACGACAATGAAGAATCAGGTGGCGAAATTCAATGATCTGCGCTTTGTGGGACGCTCGGGGCGTGGCAAATCCTTCACGCTGACCATCACAATCGCCACATATCCGGTGCAGATAGCCAGCTATAGCAAGGCGATCAAAGTAACGGTCGACGGGCCGCGGGAGCCAAGAAGTAAGCAAAGTGAGTTTTTTAGTTTCCATTACGATTTTCGTTTTTCACTTTCCCAACCTCCATTCCCTCCCCCACCCAATTCCAATCACACTCCACCTGCCCCCCAACCTTCCTTCCAACCACCAAACAATTTTTACAACAAAAAAGAAAACGCGTTTTCATTCGCTTGCTAAACTTGACTAACTTTTTGGGATTTTCCGAATTTTCCGTTGCTTTGCAGGCTATGGCTATCCCCATCCCGGCGCATTCAATCCCTTCATGCTGAATCCAGCGTGGCTCGATGCTGCTTATATGACCTACGGCTATGCGGATTACTTCCGCCATCAGCAGGCAGCCGCCGCTGCAGTGCATCATCCGGCCCTGTCCAAGGCGGCCACATCGCCCAATGGCAGCGCCAGTGGCGTCATATCGCCAGGTGGCTCCGCCACAGTTCCTGCCACCGCTGCCGCCGATTATCCGCCACCACCGAGCGGTGTGGGCGCCGTGCCGCCAGCATCGATGATGCCATCGCCGCCGGGTGGTGCCCCAGCCGCTGCGTATGCGATGCCACAGTTCCCGTTCAATCATGTGGCCGCCGCCGCTGCGGCAGCCGCGCATCAAAGTCAAAAGTCCACGCCGCATGCCTTCCATCCGTACAACTTTGCGGCTGCGGCTGGATTGCGGGCACGCAATGCGGCAGCTGTGGCACTGCATCATGGCGGATTGAGTGCAGCGGATGCGGCCCACATGAGTCCCGCCTCGTCGCGTCCATCGAGCTCCTCGCCAACGCCCCACGTGCTGCTCAAGCTGAACACCTCGATTGAGACGAGCTCCATTCATGAGCAATCCGCCTCGGATGCGGACTCCGATGATGAGCAAATCGATGTGGTTAAGTCCGAGTATGAGCTGGACAAGTCCATCGATTCCACACGCAGCTCGCCCACCCAGCAAATCTCTGTGCCCCTTCGCATGCGCTGTGACCTCAAGGCGCCGTCGGCCCTCAAGCCGCTCTACCACGAAACCGCAACGGCGACGGCGGCTCCACGTCAGGCGTCGCCAGAGACGACGCTGCCGGCGGCAACGAAGCTGAAGAGCGCCGCCGTTCAGCAGAAGACTGTGTGGCGGCCGTATTGAGCGGTATCTGGACAAGTACACGCACACACACACACACACACACACACACACACATATACACACAGAGTGATAGTTGGAATGGATATGCGGAAAGCAGGCGCAGAGCGGCAGCAACATTGTGATATAGTCATATAAGTTAGACACGTCCACAGCAGAGCACAGCACAAAAACAAAAAGAGAAAGGAACAAGATGAAGAGGAAGAGGAAGAAGTGGAGGAGGAGGAGGAGGAGGTGGAGAGAGACGCAGGACTCCGGCCGGCAAACGGAGAGCAAAAAGCGGGGATACATAGATGCGTCTATATCCTGGACAAGCGGATCAAGGGAAGGGGAAGTGCGGCGAGCTCCCTCGAAGTTTTATGCTCGATTCATAAAATCGTGCGTTGAGTTCGTTACACACGCACACACACCACACACCACAGCACACACCACACACAAAAAAAAAAAAAAAAAAAAAAAAATAGAGAGAAAAACCTAGAAGCTGGCTGATATTAGCGACACCCTACCCAAAGAACCCAAAGAAGCAGCAAAAAACTTTCAACGATCGCCACGCAGCGAACGTTAAGGAAAATCTTAAGGAAAACCCTCCCGAAATCCGACAAAAAAGAAAACGAAAAAAACTGAAAAAAACCAAAAAACCAACGAGAAAAACTTTAGTTCAATTTTATGCTTTTATTTTTGATAGATTTTTATAATATTTTTTTTGATTTTTTTTTTTCTAATTTTTATTTTGATTTAACTGGAAAACCCTTGTCTTCGATAGTGTAAACAATCATCTAAATTATTATTATTATTATTATTATTATTATTTTCCTTTTCTTTTCTCATTTTTTTTTCGAAACTTTTGCAATTCTTATTTTAATTGATGTCGACACCTGGTGAATGTTGTCCTGTAAATAGTTGCGATATATATGTACATATATATATACATGCATATATCTGATATATCTGAAGTATTTTTTTTTTCTAAATAATGCGAATTTAGCTATTGATAATCTTTAAGTTGTTAGTCATGTAAGAGAAAAAGATATGAGCAAAACAATTTTTTTGTATAGCTTTAAGTTTTAGCGCGAAAAAAATTAACTAACGAATTTCTGAAACCAAATAAAAAAGAAAACAAAATGAAAATGAAAATGAAAATGGAAAAAACAAAAAAACTGAACAACAAATACAAATCAACAAATTATAAAACACAAATTTCTTGTTTCTCTATGGAATTTCCTAAGCATTTCAGCATCTCTTTAATTATCAACAGCTTTATTATCTAGAATTGCGTATTACTCTATCAATGATCAACGGGATTATTTAGCATTATGATCGTTGAAGTCGCTCCCCTCACTTGGAGCGTCCCCCGAAGCCTTCAATGAGCAAGCGCTTGAAGAGAAAATAGAAAATGCCCAAACGATTTCATTTAAACTCATTATGCATACCTTTTACAATGTGATTAATTGGATTAATCTTGGTTGAAATAGTTTGAAAATTATATAATTTTATTCCAGACAAGTGCAAGTTATTTATAAGTTAAATTTAACAATTTATTTAACAAGTTTTTTTTATCAATAAAATGATTTTAGTTGTTATAGAATATTTTAAATATTTTGTTTGCATTTAAATTCTTCTTTGTTAATTTAGTTAATTAATAAAAATGTTTCATTTTATTAGAGAATATTTTAAATATTTTTTTTGGCATTCAAATTCTTTCTTCTTCTTCTTTCTTAGTTTTCTTATCAATAAAATTATTCTATTTGTTAGAGATTTTTTTAAATATTAAGTTTGCACTCTTCTTTCTTAGTTTTCTTATTAATACAATTATTCAATTTGTTAGACAATATTATAAATATTTAGTTGGCATTCAAATTATTTTTTTTGTTAATTAAACAAAATTTTTGTTAATTTAATAAAATTATTCAACTTGTTAGAGAAAAGTTTTAAATATTTAGTTTGCATTCAAATTCTTCTTTCTTAGTTCTCTTCAGTAAGAAAATTATTCAATTTGTTTGTCAATATATTAAGTATTTAATTTTATTAAATATTCTACTGCATTTTTAAACTACTTTTCTTTCAATCCGTACATTAGAATGCTTACAAAAATTATATAAATATTTAAATTTTTTCTGTAGAATCTTTTCTTTCTTTTGTAGAGCTGAAAGACTTCTCTTCTACGATTTCTTTTCTTTTTAAATATTATAAAGTATTTTTATTAATGCTTAAAAATAAATCAGGAGAAGGATAAACTCTTTCTATCTTTAGTATTAAATGTAACTTTTATTAGTTATTTATATAAAATATCTTTTATATAAAATTAAAAATTCCCTAAAACTTTCTTTAGATTTACATTTATTGTAATAGTTATAAATAATTTAGAAAACACAAGTTTCATATGCGCTTACTACATTTACAGCAACTGAAACAGTTGAAACAGTGGAAATAGTTGGAGAGAGTTTAGCTAGGACTAAGGACTAGAGAGTCCTTTGTGCAGCCTTCAATTTGTTGCGCTGTTTGTCACTCCACGTGCAATTTGAGATGCTGTCTTCCTGCCCTTCCCAAAGTGCGGACATTGTCGCCTGGCGGTCTGGCGGTCTGTCGGTCTGCCCGTCTGGCGATATGTCCGAGCCAGAGTTCTGTACAGTTGTTGGGTAATTGAAGGTCATTGGCTGTTGGAATCGATAATGGCAATTAAAACGCATAATTATAGATTATGAGGTCTGGCCAGGGGATCTCAGCAGCAGTGCGAATGATCCTGGTGGTCCACTCTGTCTGTCTGTCTGTCACTCTGCTTGTCACTCTGTTTGTCTGTCTCTTCCATTTGTTGCAATTGTCGCATTAATTAGCATAACAACCTCAATTTGGGCACCAAGCGAAAGAATCCTCAAGGCCAACACGACGCCCAACCGCAGTGCATTTGGCCAAAAACGCGGCCATTAACCGCACCGCATCGTTGGTGACAAAAAAAAAATAAAAATAAAGATAATAAAAGATAATAAAAGAACTCAAATTGAACTGAGCATGGTTCAACGCTGGGCATTGCTCAATTAGCCAGAGTCCAGGGCCAAATCGATGTGTCGTCGCTTCTCATTTTGTGTGTGGTTTGTTCTTGCTTAGGCGACAAATTTGTCAAATTGCGTTTCACGCTGTAGGATCTGAAAGTATTTAAGTATTTTTCAATGTCACGTTTGTTGATTAGGCTAATCTGAGCTGGGAACTTCTTGATATAGTTCAATTCCAATTTAGGCCAACATTTGCCGACTGTGAGTAAGTCTGGAGCAAAGAGAAGTCTCTGCAAATATGGTTAGAGTTCTCTGCTAGGCGAAAGTTATGCACATAGTTCAGCAATATGTTTTATAACATATATTTTCTGCATTTTTATATAATTTTTGTTTTATTATTAAACAATTAGAAATAAGGAAATTCAAAGATTTTATAAAGATTTGCATTTTAAAATGTAACTAAAAGATCAACTTAAAAAGAGTTATTATTATTGTAGTAATTTATATAAAGCAGCGCATTTGCAGTTAGCTAATTAATTATTAAATTTATAATAAATATAAACAAAGAGATTTGATTATTTTTATTAGAGCTAAGATTATGTTTATAAATGTAATTTGAGTGATAAAGTTGAGTTGAGAGAGAGCAAGTGAGCGATAGATATGCTTGAAATTTAACTATCGCTCACTTGATCTTCCCCTCTCTCTCTCTGTCTCTCTTTATTCTCTCTCTCTCTCTCTTTCTTCCCTTCTCTACCCCTCTCTCTCCCTTTTTCATAGAGCCTTTCTTCACTCAAAGATTATGTTTATAAATGTAATTTGATTGATAAAGTTGAGTTTAATTTCAAGCATAACTTTACGCTCACTTTCTCTCCCTCCCTCTCTCTCTCTCCCTCCCTCTCTCTCTCTCCCTCTCTTTTTCAACTTTCTCTCTCTCTTTTCTTTCCTACCTCTGTCTCTTCCTTTTCCATTAACCCTTTCTTCACTCAAAGCTTGTGTTTATAAATGTAATTTGATTGATAAAGTTTAATTTCAATGTTCGAGGATTTCTCAAACCACCTTTTCTCTCCCATATTCTCTCTCTCCCTCTCTCTTTCTTTCCCTCCCCTCCCCTCTCTTCCTCTCTTTCATCAAGCCTTTCTTCGCTTTATTCTTTATTAATCCGTCCACCTATGGCGCTTATGCAGCTCTATTGCCATCACGTTGCATGCCACATTGTCACACGCCTCTAATAAAGCAGACTCCCCATAACGACAACAAATATGCACCCCTCCCCCCCGCACCGTTGCAGTCCATTTGGACAAGAAAAATTTTGGAATGTGACTACTGCGTGTATTTCGCTTTTAATCAATGGAAAATTTTGCATTTTCACAATGCGTTTTACACTTTTCTGTGATTTTTCTTTTTTCTTTTTTTTGTTTTTCGATCAGTTTCGTAGGGTTTGAACTTGGCTGCGGGGCAGAGTGCGGGGAGGGTGCGCTAGCGGGGGTAAGGGAATGCATACAACGTGCTTTTTATTTTCCATTTCACGTTGTTGTTGTTGCTGTTGCTGTTGTTTTTCGCTGCATTTTCATTGAGCGTTGAAATTGTTGTTGCAAAATGCAGCGCGTGGAAAACTATTTGACTATTTAGCATTGACTGTAGTTGTTGTTGTTTGTTGTCGTAGTTGTTGTTGTTGTTGTTGTTGTTGTTGTTGTTGTTGTTGTTGTTGTTGTTGTCGTTGTTGCTCGGCGACCGCCGCGACTGAGGTTGACTGTGTGATTGTTGGCGGCGGTAAGCGAAAAACTGCGAAAGTCAAAAATGCCTACGCACACACAGATAGAGATACAGATACAGCTACAGCTATAGATACAGATACATCTGCAGATACAGATATTTTCGTATATTCAGATACGAAAAACCGCGTGACGCGACGTGCAACAGCAACAACAACAACAAACAACAGCGAAAAGAGAAAAGAAATCAACTGAAAATATAAAAATGGCCAAAATGCATTGCAATGGAAAATGGTTGGCCAGAAATTACAAAGAGCGCATCAGTTGAAATTGGCGAGAGTCTGGTTAGAGTTGAGGTGCGGCACAACCTTACCCCACACACCTCCACACCCCCCACACCCCCCACACCCACCAGCACACTCACACCTTCTGCAGACTGCTTGCCACGGCCATACAAATTACAAACGAAATGAGAGACTTTTCGGGCGCCTGACATTGGAAAATGAATTGCAATCGACTTTGTTCGTATTTATTACACTAACTGTAAAGTTTCCATCAGCTAAGCAGCAGCGCTTGCTTAGCAAATGCATTAATAATTAATAATAATTTCATTAAAAGAATTTTAAGTTGTTTAAATATTTTCAGTATTTGAAATTGTTTTAGGTTTAAATTAGCGATTTATTTGTAGAGAAAGCGGAGTGTTAACTAACTAATTTAAATTAATTTAACTTAATAAATTTATATATATTATTTGTGTATATAAATTTGTATATATTGTGAATAGTTTAATAATATAAAATTACTTATAAACATTTATGTAAATATATTTTGAATTGATAAAGATTCTACTGAAACAAACAACTAAATATATTTTTATTAATGAGTAAAAAATAATTAAAAATTAATTTTAATTAAAATTATTAATTCTTTAATTAAAACAATTAATTCTTTAATTAAAATAATTAATTCTTTAATTAAAATAATTTATTCAATAATTAAAATAATTAAGGACATCAAAAACTTGGAGTTAGTAATACTACATTTAAGATATTTTTTGATTTGCAATAGAAATAGTTACAAAAATAATTATTTAAATATTTCTTATTAATCTAACACATTTTCAGAGTAAACAAAATTGTTTGTCTTGCATTAAATGATCACTTAAAAACCACTTAATTGTAGTAGTGTATTGCGTATTCGGTTTGCGGCATTAATTGCATTTCACTTTTGTATTTTTATGTGCATTTTTGGTTTGATTTTTGCTTAATTTAGCGCTAATGAAATGCGACTGGCAACGTTGATTGCACGTGGCCTAGTCCTGCCTCATCCTGCGCCCCACTGCCACGGCCACTCCACGACACTCCCCCCCTTGTGTCATGAAGTGCATTTGGTCGCTTGTCACGCAAGCAAAGTCAATTGTCTGGGCAACTTTAAAGCTGTCCGGTTTACAATTTAAATGCCAATGTTGGCGATTTGTAACTTGTCACTACGCGACATACAATTGTCTCTTATGGAATCACCAGGCGAAAAGAGAGGGGTAGAGGGAGGCGAAATGGAAAGCGGAAAGGGAAATGTAGGTGGCGATTACCACCTTCATTTTGGCCTATGGGTTCGCGGTTAGCCCACAGGCGAGGGCGGGCAACTGTTCACAATCAATGATTAACCGTCATCTATTTGTATATGTGTGTGTTTGTTGTGTGGGTGTGTTGTGTGTTTCTAATGCGCTTAGTTTGGATTTAAAAACTCTAGAGCCTAGCAAATTAGTCGGCTGTGTCTGTGGAGGAGGCGGCATAATCCGCAATAGCCGAGATTTGCTCTACCTTAGCTTAGCCAGCGAGTGATATCGATACGAGCCAACAAACAATACGTTGTTCACTCGACATGTCATTCTCTCTCTCTCTCTCTCTTCCCTCTCTCTCCCTTTCTCTCTAAATCAAGCCAAGCATCTCTCCATCTGTCCAAAACCAACTGCTGTCACTCCCACTACACTCACAGCCAAGTCAAGTCAAGTCAAGCCAAGTCAACGTCAACCCTCAACCCTCCACCCTCTACCCTCTTCCCTCAACGCTGGCCTTGCAGATCCACTTAATTTGCCAAATTAAAGTGCTGCAAAAAATATTTCACGCTAATTAAATGACATTCAATTGGCACAATCCAAGGCCGAGGGATATAAAGCAATTTTCAAAGAAGCAATACAAAAATAAAATAGAAAAATAGAAGCAATTAACGAATGTTTGATGCCCTTTCCAAGTGTTTAGAAAATATTCAATGAAAACAAATCAAATGAAATTCAAATAAATATTTATATATTATTTATTTCTTTATTATTATTATTATTATTATTTATTCAAAGAAATCTCTCAATATTATTTGAAAAATATATTAAATTCTCTATTTAAATATATAAATAACTCTGAGTTAAATTATTTAATTTAATTTCAGTTGAATTCATTGCAAATAATCAAATTTATTTGTAACTTTTTTTTAAAGTTACGGAATATTTTCTTATTTAATAAATTACTATAAACTTATAACTTGTAAATTATATTAAATATATTTAAATAATAATATATAAATTAATTTTTAAAATATTAAAATAACTTACGCATATTTTTCTATCTCTTAATATTAAAATCCTAACAAATAATATTTGAATACTATAAATTTATTTTTAATAATATTATAATTCTTTATACAAATTTTTTTAATTATACTTTAGAATCTTACCCAAATAATTTATGTTTATAAATAAATTCTTGACTTTTAAATAACAGTTTTTATTAGTACTTTATAAATACTCTAAATTTATATTTAATAATATTATAATTCTTTATACAAATTTTTTTAATTATACTTTAGAATCTTACCCAAATAATTTATGTTTATAAATAAATTCTTGACTTTTAAATAACATTTTTTATAAGTACTTTATAAAGAAATTTAAATATTTTTCAAATTTATTTTGTAGTCACAATTTATTTTATATTAATATATTAATTTAAAGTTCAAATTAACATTAAAATTAAATTATATTTTACATTTTTTATTAGTTAATTTGTTTAGCCACAATTTATTTTATTTTTAAATATTTAATTTTACATGTTAATTTAATTACATTTTTTAATACAGCTTTTTGTCTTATTAAATTAATAAGAAATAATTAATAAGAAAATTTAGTTCTTTTAACAATTTCTATTTTTTAGTCACTATTTTATTTTATTTTTTAAATATTTGTTTACAAATTCTATCTGAGATTTAAGCATAAATTCAAATTTTAATTATTTTTATTTATGCAGCATAAATACAATTTTTACAATTTCTATTTTTTAGTCATTATTTTATTTTATTGCTTAAATATTTGATAACAAATCTATTTCACATTTAGATTTAGTTGTATTTTAAGTTATTTAATATTACTGTCACTGCTTTAGTTTATTTTTGAAATAATTGTTTAAAATTCAATGTGAGTTTTAATTTCAATTAATTGCATTTGTATTTATTGAACATTCGTTGATTTATTTGATCAGTTAACAATTGGCTTAGTCAGTTAATGCTAACGAGGGGCGCGATTAACTGTTCACTGAAGAGCTGCCAACTTAATTAAACACTCAGCATGCTGCTTCACCAGGTTGGCAGCCCTGAGCTTTTAAGAATGACAACGATGGGAGAACATTTTCGGATTGAACCCTTTTGCTGTCGCTTTGCTCATTGTCAGCTTTGACTTTTGTCAAACGCTTGATTGACTCGCTGACTGATTGACTGACTCATTGACTGATTGACTGAGTGACTGTGTAACTGTGTGACTGAGTGACTGAATGACTTTACTGTACACGGACTCTGGACTCTGCTATCATTGTGTTGTTACCCTTTCTGTGGCTGCTTCTGTCTGTTGTGTTGCTCGTTGTACTTGTTGTTGGTTGTTGTTGTTGCTGGTTGCTTGTTGTTGTCCTTGTTGACGCGCGACCGCATTTAATTTTTATTGAATTTATTAAGTGATTAAAAAGTTGTCAATATCAACGAGTCAGCATTGTTGTTGCTGCCAACGTTGTTTGCTTTTGTTTGCCACATTGTCACAACAATGAACATTTGCGCTGTTGTTTCTGTTGTTGTTTCTGTTGCTGTTGTTGTTGTTGTTGTTGGTTGGTTGGTGTTGCCGTACTTGCTGTACAGTGTCCACTTTAATCCATGCTGTGGTTGCAAAAAACTCCGCCGCCAGCACACGCCCGCCCCTCTTACACGCCCTTCTCTCTTTATGAAGGTTGTGTAGAGATCGCTTTTTCAATATTTTCCAACAGCTTTTTCCTGCAAATTTATTAATGCCAAACCATGTGTGTGTGCGAGTGTGTGTGTGTGTGTGTGCGAGTGTGACCTTTGTGGTTGCTGTGGATTATGCGGTTGGCTCACTTGTTGCAGATTGCAGCCGCTGCGGCAACTCATTTGCAACGGAATTGAAACAAGCCCGGCAATCGCTACCTGTGACTCTGTCCTTCCCTCCCTCCATCCCTCCCTCCCGCCATCTATCTATCCATTCCACAGTTCCTCCGCTCCTTTGCTCCGACAATTAGGCTGTAAAATCTGCGCGTCCTTGGATTTAATTGCGCGTCCCAAAGCCATTCCATGCACCTCTCTCCTCCGCTCGTCTTTCTCTCCTCGTTGCACTTGACACTTGGCACCACCCTCGACTCTAAATGCTACAAGATTTACGATGTGCGTGTGTGCGTGTGTGTGTGTGTGTGTGTGTGTGTGGGTGTGGGTCTTGTGCAGAGTTGAGGTCAGTTCCCTATACTCGACATAGCAGCTCTACTGCAAGCTCTCTGTTTAACCAAGCTTCCTTCTGTGGTCAGTCAAATTAGAATATTGCCGGGAGCTGAGGAAGCCGACGGAGAATCGGGGAGTAGCACTGGGCATCCATTAAGCGCTTCATTGTTTTGGGAATGAGAGGGAATGAGTCGGGCATATCCTTAGCATTTAGTAATCATATTACTTCGAATGAGTTTGTACTACTTTATCGATCTTGAATCGAATCTTGAACTATGTTGAGGGGCGTGGGAGACGTAGGGGAATTTTGAGTGGAATCTGAAGAGTCCTAGCAAACTTTTTATTAACAAATCTTAGTGCTAAGGAACTTATTAATTTACTGAATTTGATTAGAATCCTAACAAATAGTTGAAAGTCGCAAAATCATGTGGAGAATTGCAATGAGAAAGAAACAAATTCTTGGCTTGCTTCAGTTGAATAAGCTGAGTTTAAGCCTTGAAAACGAAGCTGATTAATTGGTTTATTTTGGGAGAATTATGTTGAGAATCATGTTGAGAATTAAGGAAAGAATTACCAATGTTTAAACTAGTTAAAATTGTCAGGCAACAGTTTGATAATAAAGCGAATTCTGGGCACTTTTATTGTTGATTAATCGAATTCATTCAAGTTTATTGACACTGAGAATCGTAGTGAGAATGCAGCCAAATCTCTATATAAAATCGAAGGAGTTCTTGAGAAACATAACTTAATTTATTTAAAACAATAGAACAGCGAAGAATAGCATAAAACTTTAACTTGTAAACGTAGAAAGGCAACTCTTGAGTATGGGGAAATATTTACTAGAAATTAAAGTGCATTCTCAGTTATGTGACAAGTAGGTGTAAGGGGGGGGGGATGGTTGGCGAATTGTATGCGCATCCTTTCAACTGTGACCAAGTTGCACAGTTGTCTCGCTCGCTGATAAATTTTTGGCCAATTCGTTAAAACCCATTGCGCCATTGTGTAACAAACCAATTAGCAATCAAAATGAACTAACACGTTGCTCCGTTGCTTCGTTGCACTGTGTGATTACTCCCAGTCACTCTCCCTCTCTCTCTCTCTCTTTCGCTCTCAGAACTCCTGCCACAGCGCATCCAACTCATCCATGTAGTCATTTCGGATGTGGAGCAATGCGCACTGTTGACATGTCGTCGGCGAATTATGGCAGAGGAGGCTCAGTACTTCACTCTTCCCCCTCGCTCTCTATCACTCCATCTCACTGTCTCTCTCGTTCTGTCCTTCTGTCTTTGTCGGTTTGTCTCCTCGCCCCCTTTTTGCCTCGCTCAATGTCAATAGCAACCAAAAAGCGAGCTAACATTTTACGTTAAGAGTTAAATTTTCAGAATTCACAATTCGCAAGATGGCAAAACCAATGTGGAGAGCTGCCAACTGACTATCTGTGTGCCGTTGCCAAAAGGGGTGAGTGGGGGGGGGGGCGCCGTATTGTAGGGGTAGTTGTAGGTGTTGGCATAGGGCGTGCCACGGTAGCCATGTTAACAAGCAGAAATCATGACAACGTTGATGGCACTTGATGGTTCGGCACGGTCTGGCTGTTGCCACTGGCCCTCCGTACGCCCCTCCGCCCTATCTGCTCAGACACCCCCTTGCCCATACTTAGCACTGGCTCAGCTTGTTGCGCGCTCAGTTCATTAGGAGACGAATGCCGAAAAACAAAACCAACGAGGAGACCAGAGACCGTTGCAAGGGACCAGATGCTGACTGAAGTCAGCTTCGTTCTCACTGATTGCACTTATTAGTAGCATGCTACCTGACCCATCTGATCCATCGCTGCAGCAGTGTTAGTGCACGAGCGAAGGAGGGAGAGGGAGGGAGCAGTATTGCCAGTTTAAATGTTGAAGCATTACATTTTTAATTTGATGGATCAATAGAATAAACGAATCGTAAGCGAGGCAACATCCAGCATTGAGGTAATTGGGAATTGAGTTTAGGTTTGGGTTTTATGGGGTTGTCGTATTTTGGATTGCCTTGGGTTGGGTTGGGTGGGGTTGGGTTGGGTTGGGTTACGGTTTCTGTTTGGATTTGCAACTCAGAGTTTTGACATTGGTTGCAGCTAGGAGCTGATTGTCACAGTTCATCTCTGTGTGCATGTCTCTCTCTGTGTGTGCGTGTGTGTGTGTGTCGAGTTGAGGACTGGGTGTCATATTTGCGGAGATTTTTGCCAGGCATTGAAGTTTAGATGAATGCTGTGGCTTTCTGATATGCATACTCAATACTCAATACTCAAATCATGATACTCCACACACGATGTTGGCACTCGTCTGCCCCGCCTGCCCCCTCCTGTTGCAAGCTCTTCAAATAACCTGCAACACATCAATTGAATGGTAATTCAAGGCTTGTCGAATTTAAATCTTAAGAGTTCCAGTTGCATTCATTCAATCCCAAGCATTCTCTAGTGGAAACTCATTTCTCCAAGCTACAAATTTGCGATACGTTTGCTCTATTCTCTAGATTCTCTAGAATCGAATTTATATTATATATTTTATATTTTATATTTTATATTTTATATTTTATATTTTATATTTTATATTTTATATTTTATATTTTATATTTTATATTTTATATTTTATATTTTATATTTTATATTTTATATTTTATATTTTATATTTTATATTTTATATTTTATATTCTATATTTTATATTTTATATTTTATATTTTATATTTTATATTTTATATTTTATATTTTATATTTTATATTTTATATTTTATATTTTATATTTTATATTTTATATTTTATATTTTATATTTTATATTTTATATTTTATATTTTATATTTTATATTTTATATTTTATATTTTATATTTTATATTTTATATTTTATATTTTATATTTTATATTTTATATTTTATATTTTATATTTTATATTTTATATTTTATATTTTATATTTTATATTTTATATTTTATATTTTATATTTTATATTTTATATTTTATATTTTATATTTTATATTTTATATTTTATATTTTATATTTTATATTTTATATTTTATATTTTATATTTTATATTTTATATTTTATATTTTATATTTTATATTTTATATTTTATATTTTATATTTTATATTTTATATTTTATATTTTATATTTTATATTTTATATTTTATATTTTATATTTTATATTTTATATTTTATATTTTATATTTTATATTTTATATTTTATATTTTATATTTTATATTTTATATTTTATATTTTATATTTTATATTTTATATTTTATATTTTATATTTTATATTTTATATTTTATATTTTATATTTTATATTTTATATTTTATATTTTATATTTTATATTTTATATTTTATATTTTATATTTTATATTTTATATTTTATATTTTATATTTTATATTTTATATTTTATATTTTATATTTTATATTTTATATTTTATATTTTATATTTTATATTTTATATTTTATATTTTATATTTTATATTTTATATTTTATATTTTATATTTTATATTTTATATTTTATATTTTATATTTTATATTTTATATTTTATATTTTATATTTTATATTTTATATTTTATATTTTATATTTTATATTTTATATTTTATATTTTATATTTTATATTTTATATTTTATATTTTATATTTTATATTTTATATTTTATATTTTATATTTTATATTTTATATTTTATATTTTATATTTTATATTTTATATTTTATATTTTATATTTTATATTTTATATTTTATATTTTTTTATATTTTATATTTTATATTTTATATTTTATATTTTATATTTTATATTTTATATTTTATATTTTATATTTTATATTTTATATTTTATATTTTATATTTTATATTTTATATTTTATATTTTATATTTTATATTTTATATTTTATATTTTATATTTTATATTTTATATTTTATATTTTATATTTTATATTTTATATTTTATATTTTATATTTTATATTTTATATTTTATATTTTATATTTTATATTTTATATTTTATATTTTATATTTTATATTTTATATTTTATATTTTATATTTTATATTTTATATTTTATATTTTATATTTTATATTTTATATTTTATATTTTATATTTTATATTTTATATTTTATATTTTATATTTTATATTTTATATTTTATATTTTATATTTTATATTTTATATTTTATATTTTATATTTTATATTTTATATTTTATATTTTATATTTTATATTTTATATTTTATATTTTATATTTTATATTTTATATTTATATTTTATATTTTATATTTTATATTTTATATTTTATATTTTATATTTTATATTTTATATTTTATATTTTATATTTTATATTTTATATTTTATATTTTATATTTTATATTTTATATTTTATATTTTATATTTTATATTTTATATTTTATATTTTATATTTTATATTTTATATTTTATATTTTATATTTTATATTTTATATTTTATATTTTATATTTTATATTTTATATTTTATATTTTATATTTTATATTTTATATTTTATATTTTATATTTTATATTTTATATTTTATATTTTATATTTTATATTTTATATTTTATATTTTATATTTTATATTTTATATTTTATATTTTATATTTTATATTTTATATTTTATATTTTATATTTTATATTTTATATTTTATATTTTATATTTTATATTTTATATTTTATATTTTATATTTTATATTTTATATTTTATATTTTATATTTTATATTTTATATTTTATATTTTATATTTTATATTATATTTTATATTTTATATTTTATATTTTATATTTTATATTTTATATTTTATATTTTATATTTTATATTTTATATTTTATATTTTATATTTTATATTTTATATTTTATATTTTATATTTTATATTTTATATTTTATATTTTATATTTTATATTTTATATTTTATATTTTATATTTTATATTTTATATTTTATATTTTATATTTTATATTTTATATTTTATATTTTATATTTTATATTTTATATTTTATATTTTATATTTTATATTTTATATTTTATATTTTATATTTTATATTTTATATTTTATATTTTATATTTTATATTTTATATTTTATATTTTATATTTTATATTTTATATTTTATATTTTATATTTTATATTTTATATTTTATATTTTATATTTTATATTTTATATTTTATATTTTATATTTTATATTTTATATTTTATATTTTATATTTTATATTTTATATTTTATATTTTATATTTTATATTTTATATTTTATATTACTATTCGGGAATTAATTTGGAGCCATTCTTTTGAATTTCTTTTGACTTTCGACAACCCATTGGGTTCCTGGCATGGGTTCCCAAAGGGACGCAATCCACTTAGGGATAATGGTGCTGCAATCTGTGTATTATCCGTAACTGGAAATTGGTCAACGAATTCTCATATTGCATCTTAAGCTGGCGACTGCGGAGTTCTTTTTGGCTTATTGTTGGGCAGCGTTTCAGAGATTGCTCTGGCGAAAGAGAGATAGAGAGAGGGAGAGAGAGAAAGAGAGGGGGAAAGAGTATGAGGCAGGGAGAGAAAACAGCGTGGCAGCTGCTTTGATGGCCAGTTAAGCCTGCACCGTTTGGTCGAGCGTTGCCCAACTCGCGTTTCCCAACCCGAAATGGCCATTAATCATGTCATGTAATGCCGCCATAAATCCAACAACAATTTCAGCCTTCCCATGAGGGGGGCTGCAAGCCGAGAGTGAGCGAGGGAAGCAGTGTGTGGCGATGGGGAGGGGGAAGGGGGGAATGGGGTCGCCCACAGCTTTCTCATATGGGCGGCTGTGCTGCATTTTATTAAATGGCCAAATGAAAAGTCGCGCTTATTGTCTGCCATGCGTTGCACTGGACAATGGACAATGGACACTGGACACTGGACAATGGAGCTGCGCCCAGAAGAGTCCTGTTAAGAGCATCAGAAGTTGCCGGGGGCAGCAGCAGAAGAAGCGCGGGGTGGTTGGGCAGGTTGTCGATAGTGGGCGGTCATGGGGGGTATGAGAAAGAGAGAGAGAGAGAGAGAGAGAGGGGGGGGGGGGGGAGTGGAGTTGGTGCTTGTTGCATATTTGCGGCGCGCATTAAATTTGGCTGACAACGGCGCATGAAACATGGCCATCAATATGGCCACGTCAATGTGTCTCCATCTGCATGTGTGTGTGTGCGTGTGTGTGTGTGTGTTTGACTGTGGGCGTGCATGCAAACGCAATATGGCGACCGCAATGCTTCGCCATTGCCATTGCCATTGCCATTGCCGAGGCAGCCGAAAAAAGGCAAACAGGGCAACAACGTTGCAACACGGCCAACACGGGCAACACGGCCAACACGGTGAACACGGCAACACTGGCGGTCCAGCCATAATGCCACAACAACAACAATGCCAGACAAAAATCAATTGAGTGCTAAAACCAACAACAACAACAATAACAACAACAACAAGTCCCATTGTTGTTAACGCTCAGACTGTTAAATGAAATTGTGACTCGCGTTTTTCCGCAAAAACTTTTCAAGAGTTTCCTTTGCTGCAATTGTTGCCATCACAATTGACAGCTTAAGCGCATAATAAATTTGTCACTAACTTACAAAATAAAAACAAAAAAAAGTGTTAAACTAAAACGAAGCAACTAAAACCTAGGAAGTTCTTAAATGAAGTCTATAGCAATATAGGGTATAATATTAACAATATCATTTCCTAAGCTGAGTTTGTGACTGATAAGCTAAGCGAACCCAGAGCAAACTCACTTTTGTGAATATCTTTGAATATTTATGTTAATTATTGTATAAATAAATATTTAATTTATAAGCAGATAAGTTGTTTATTTTGCAAATTTAAATTTGTTGCATCCTTTGCTAAATTTAAAATCGAATTTTGTTGTTAGCAGTTTTCTATTGTATTGTATTATTATTTTATTATTTAATAAATATTTTTAAAATACTGAAATATTACAGTAGTAATTAAAATATATGAATTATAATTACTTTAGCTGTTATAGTTTGAACTTTGAATATTCATTATAGACATATAAATGTATGTGCTTAAATATACATATATTATTAATATAAATATACATATATTATTAATAAATATATAAATTATCATATAAATTTATTAAAAATTGCTTCTTGAGTAAGCTAAGCATTTAAAACTAATGAATAGACTTCTGTTTCGCAACTCTTAGTAGAGATTGAGCAGTTAGTATTTTCTGAGCTTTTAACTTCTTTCACTACAAATTTTATGAACATTTTTGCCCAATATTACAGACTATGAAAAATGTAATTTTCTTATGACGAAAAGCAATGTGCAGTAAATTAGAGAAGCTTAACTAAACTTTCTAAAGAAAAGAGCATATTATTCTCATAGGTTTTACTTAAAGATCCCTCTCTCTATTTCTTCCAAATATTAGTTTTAATTGCAAGCAAAGCATATGTTTACTATAGTCATTATGTAAACCAAGCAAAGTCGGGCTTCTAAAATGAATAACGCTATTCTTAAACTGTTTTTCAGCTTTGAGTTTATTATAAATTATTCTAATCTAATTCAAATATACAAAACATTGATCAGCAACTAAAAATCGCGCTAAATAATAATTATAAATACAAATTTAGAGCAGAAACTGTTGCACAATTGATATATTTTCTGATATTGTTCTGATATATTTCAGTTTGCTAGAGCATATGAGCTTCGATGCGGCTGTTGGCCTGGCCTGATTGTCTGCAATAAACTGTAGGCAGTTGTATGTCCCCCCTCTCCCCATCGACTGGCTGCCTGTCTTTCCGGCAGCTGCTGCTGCTGTTTTTGTTGTTGTTGCTGTTGTTGTTGAGTGACAGGCAGCGGCTAATGCACTTTTGCAACCGCAGCAACGTCGGCAACTTGAAGCCGTCAAATAAATTGTCCAAAAATGCAACGCCAACGTTGAGCAGGCCGAAACAATGGGGAAGGAGTAGAACGAGCAGGAGCAGGAGCAGGAGCAGGTGGAGAAGGGAGGTGAAACACAATCGCGATGGCCAGATTGCAGGGCAAACTTTTTATGGCCCACTCGTCGTATGCGCAATGCGCGCACGCTGCTGCTGCTGCCGCCGCTGCCGCTGCCGCCGCTGCTGCTGCTGCTGCAAGTGAAAAAGAAAGCAGTGTAACGGCGAATGAATGTCACTGCGAACACGAAGCGACATGTGCACTTTATGGCGGCCAAGCGATGGACGCTATTGCCACAAAGAGTACCCCCAGAGTTGGGCAATGCGATGGGTTGCTGTGTGTGTCTCTCTGTGCATGTGTGTGTGTGTGTGTGTGTGTGTGTGGCAACTGCTACGAGCCATGAAGCGACAAAATCAAATTGCGTTGCAACTGATTGCGCATTGGGTGGGCCAAGGAGGTTTGATTGCTGGCAAAGCGGTGAAATCGTGGGGGATTCAGGAAAGGGGAGGGGGATGGGGTGGTCTTTCAAAAGGGGAGGCAGCGGCCTGTCAGGCACGGCGGCAGCTGTCACTTGGACAGTTGTACGAGCAGCGCGTCGAGAAAAAGGCACAAAACAAACGAGTGAAATGAAGCAACACTAACAACAAACAGCCACAACAACAACAGGATCAGGAGCTGGAGTAACAGTCGCGACACAACAGCAAGGGGGCCGGCAAAGGGGGGGGGGGGGTGGCAAACTGGTGGGGTCAGTCAGCATGCAGTTGCAATTTGGCAGACAAGCAAATGCCTTTTTTTCTCTGTGCTTCTTTTATTTTTATACATTTTTTGTTTTTCGGGTTTCTGTGACTTGACAAAAATGCAACAGCAGCAGCAACGAGTCGACGAGGAGGAGAGGAGGGGGAGAATGGCGAGAGGGGGAGTACTTCAGTACTTCAGTCAGTGTCTGACTTTGACGCTGGTCAACCAGCTGGCAAATCAAGCCAAATTATAGCCAAAACAGTTGAGCCATCCATCCACATTTGCGTTTTGCTAATTGTTAACCTAACACGTCCACACCGCAGACAACGATGCATCTCTGAGTGAGTGAGTGAGTGAGTGCCATTAACGATCATCCGCAACTGACAGAAGCAAAACTTTTGCAACCTGCATTCGCAGGCAGGCAGCAAGTAACAGAACTTGTGGCATTTGCAAAAGTGCGGTAAATAACTTTAAATGGACATCAGCACACGCGGCGTATGCGCAATCTGACTGCAGGCTTAACGTGCTTAGCACACAGCTTAATGCTTAACCCTCTGCTGCCGTCGAGGCCGAAAAAAACCACTTCTTTTTTCCGCTAGCCACCATTTGTGAATAATATCAATGAAATATCACTATCAATTCAATAGACGATCGTTGCGAATATCTAAGGGATTACATCCGGAATATGCATAAAAAATGGATTGCGTAAAAATATTAAAATTAATGTGCAGTAACTGCAGTTGGTATGTGGGGAAGAGAGCAGTTCAAATGATGAAATAATAATAATAAAAGTGACCATGGAGGAGATAAGTAGTACAAGATATGAAGGCACATATAGTAGTTGGAAATAGGAAATTTAATTAATTGTAATATAAAGATACAGATAATCTCTAAAGATAGAGATAATCTCCAGGCGTTAATAAAGTGAACATGGAGGACACAAGCAATGCAAAATATGAGGGTAAGTGAAATATACAAAAATGTTAATTACATAATTTAAATGGGGATTAAGCAACAATAGTTAGGGACACTCTCCATCACTAAGTGCTTAATAATGTGACTAAGGAGGACACTGACCATGCAAAATATAAAAGAAAATAATATAGTTAAAAATATAAAATTACAACAAATATTTAATTAATGCAACTAAATAGTTTAAATGAGGATTAAGCAACAATAGTTAGAGGCACTCTAAATCATGAAGTGTTTAATAAAGTGACCATGGAGGACACAGACAATGCAGAAAATATGAATGCAAATAATGTAGTGAAAAATATGAAATTACAAAAAATATTTAATTAATGCAACTAAATAGTTTAAATGGGGACTAAGCAAGAAAATTTAGAGTCACTCTCAAAGCTAAGTAAATTGACCATGGAGGACATAAAAAAACACACATCAAATGAAGAAAAACTGTTTATTAAAAAGAGTAATTAAATTATGAAGACAGTTTTCAAAGGAAATCAACTATAAAGTGAACATGGAGAACATAAGTAAACGTATTTAATTATGAAAAAATAAATAATTAAATGTATTGTAAATTAAATTTTTGAGTGAAAACATATTAATAATAAACATATCAAAAAATTGTTATAAAATGCGAATTGGCAAGCAAAATGCTAAGCATTAAATAAAGTGAACATGGAGGCAAGAAGTGGCTTTAAATATGGTAGAAGAAATATATTTAAAAAACATTTTAAAATAGTTTCATAAATTGACTAAAGAAACAATGAAAATTGCAATTGTTAATTACAAAAGAATGCTGACAGAGAAGGAAAGAGAGAGAGAGAAGAGAGAGAGAGAGAGAGAGAGAGAGATAGAGATAGAGATAGAGAGAGAGACAGGGAGTTGCCGAGAAAGTGGGTCGAACGTATAGATGGACTGTCAATCAGGACTTGAAGATGTTTGAGACTTGCGAGCTGTCAACTAATATTAATTAAGGGGTTAATGCATTGCACTGGACTGCTTTGACCGCAGCTTGAGAAGCTGCTGCTTTGTTATTGGCAAATAATAAACAAATATCAAACACACACACACTCGTACACACACACACACACTCGTACACACACACCCACAATGTGACAGTCATAGTCAGCCGGGGCTTGCCACAGACAAACTTCACTTGCAGTTGCAGTTTGCAGTTTGCATAGCTGTCGCCTGTGGCTGACTCCAGAGGGGTTGGCCCAAAGTGTGGGGGGGAGCGAAGGGGAAAGGGAAAGGGGGCGTGGTTATGGAGCAGTCCCCCATCTACAACCGCTCCCCCCGCACTGCCACGCAATCTACTCATGTCAGCTTAGCAGCGCCATTTCAGCATTGTGTTTGCCAGTCCGTCTGTCCCCACTGCACGTCCTTCCTGTCCTCCGTCCGCCGCCCGCCGTCCGCTCGTCCTGCGTCTGCATGGATTATTTGCGCGAGTGAATATTAAATTTGAACCGCAACCGAACGAGCCGAGCCGCCAGCAACAGCAACAGCAACAGCAACAGTAGCAGCAGGGGAGGCGTATTGCTGTTTGTTTTTTTTTCGCATTTTCTTCTCTTTTTTTTGGAGGCGTGGCTGGGTGGAGGCCATCCTGGTGCTCTGGCCTGGCACGCAAGTTAACTTCCGCTCTTGCGGGCAGTCAGCGTGTGTGTGAGTGAGAGAGAGAGAGAGAGAGAGAGAGAGATGCTGTACTGGGCATTGCATCAGCATAAAGTCCAATTATTTGGCAGTGGGGAGGGAGGGGTGGTGTGGCAAAGGGGGAGAACAACTGCATGTTCGGTTTTCCAATTGTTTTTTGCTGCCCTTATTTGGTAGCTGCTAATGTAGTGGCGTTGTTTGGCGGTTTCGGCCAGACAGACGCTTTCGGGGTTACAGATTTCTTTTTTCCCTTCGATTTTTCGACTGCCCGATATTTGGTCTTTTGTTTAATTTTTCAATAAATGCAAATTCGCAACTTATAAGTCAAAAGTCGAACATGAATTGCAATGCAATTTGCCAAAGGAAAACGCGAAAAGTTGATGTTTATAATTTAACAATTTTGGATTGATTAAATAATTTTATTTAATTTCATATAAAACTATAAACTTATTTGTAAATTAAGTTTTAAATATATTTTGCAAATTTTTTTTTATTTTATTTTGTTTTGATTAATTAATTTATTTAATAATTCAGAAATTTTATATTTATTTAATATATTTAGTTAATTGCAGCAAGTATACAATTATTTATGAATGCAAATTTTAGAAATAGAAAAGCAACCAATTTTTTTTTATTTGAAAATGTTTTGTTTAAATAAATATTTTTATTTAAAATTTCAGAAATTTTTTGTTTATTTTATTTTTTAAATTTATTCCATCAATTAATATTTATATATAAATTTAGTTTTAAATATATTTTGCAATTAATTCAATATTTTTATTTAGTAATTCAGATAATTATTTGATTCATTCAATATTTTTATTTAATTACAGCAAGTATAAAACTATTTATTAATTAAGTTAAAAATAAATATTTTAATTTTTAGTGCTATTCCTCAAGTTGCTTCTGATTTTTGAGAAATTTTGATTAATTCCATTGTTGCTCTTAATTTAAGCATTTACATAATTATTTATAAATTCAGTTGCTTCTTTATTTTATACATTTTTCAATAATTCAATATTTTCATTTAATTACAGCAATTTTAAAAGCATTTTTAAATTAAATTTAAAATATATAAATTGAAAATTTAAGCAAAGAGGAGAAGAGATAAATTTGCTCTTTATATTTAATAAATTTTGATCAATTATTGTTATTATTTTAAGCAATTTAAAAAATTTTTAAATTATGCTTTAAATATATGTTGAAAACTTGAGCTCTTTTATTTTTTATATTCAATTATTATTTTTAGTTTAAGTGAATACAAAATTATAGTTAAATTAAGGTAAAAAAATATATCTTTGTAAATGTTTTGTGCTTTTCTCAAGACAGCGTTTATGAATGTTTTATTTATTTAATGATTCTTAAGCAATAAACATTTGATAATAAGTAAAATAGTGCAAAGCTAATATAAGTTCTATATTTATCATTTAAAATTGACAAATTACTTGAATAATGTAATTCAAATTAAACATAAAAGTTTTAGAAGCCAATACTAATATAATGAGAAATATGTACAAATAGTTGTATAAATATAAATTAATTTTAATGTGTATAAATAAGAAAATAAATATAAATTAATATTGGCAAAAACTAAAAGTCTATTATTTGTTGTTTGCAATTTTGTTGAACTTTCGAAATTCGAATAAATTTAATTTTAGTCAAAGGTAAAGTAAATTTGTGTGTGTGTGTGTGTGTGTGTGTGTGTGTGTGTGTGTGTGTGTGCATACACATATCCCTTGGCTATTTACTTGAAAACGCAAAATTCATATTAATATGCTTTTTATATGGCATCGCATAATGCGGCAAAGGCAAAACTTATTAATATTTATGTATATCCGGACTGGGCGAGTAATGTTTACAGGGTGTCGATTTAGGGTGAAGCAGCAACAACATTTACAACTATATCGAGTGGTAGATACACACACACACACACACACACACACACAGACACACAGAGACACATCGCGGCTTACTTGTGTACTCAAATTGTTGGTACTCACATGCGAGATTGTATGTAAAGCATATTCAAGTGAGACAACAAACGCATCGCAGTCCACGTCGTCCACGTTGTCCTCAGGCTCGCTCTGGCGGATTCGCGACCAAAGTAAATAAAACCTGGCCTCACTCGCTACTGTTATCTTTTTTGGAAAATCGCTAACAATAAATAATTTATGTGCAGCGCAAATGATAATGAAAAACCACCCCGTGCATGGCCAATGGGTCGACTGATGCGACGGCTTCTCAGTGCCCAGCCCCTGTGATACTGTGATGCTACCCTTGGTTACTCCCTACCACCCTACCCCCCGATCCCCCCTCTTTCACTCTCTCTCTGTCTCACTCTCTTCACTCACCCCTACTTCCCCCTTGGCCCGGGGTTGCAACAGTCGGTCGCGTTTTTCGCATTTTCGAAATGGACTGTTTAAGGCGATTTTCCCAGGGCGGCGACGGCCAGTTGAGTGGCATTGAAATCAAAATCCAAATCGTACAACCACTTCAAACAGAGCGTTTTTGCTGCCAGCGGGGTGGGGTGGGGCACGCTACGCCGGATAACATTATCAGGCATATGCAGACAGCCAGTCAGCCAGTCAGCCAGCCCTGGCCAGCAACGACTACAAACGTCGCACTTATGATGAATTCTTTTTTTTTTTTTTTTTTTTTGCGCTGCCATTGCCTCCCCCCAGCAGTTACGTACTCCCCGCCACCCTCTTCCTCAGCATTTCCCACCGCTGTGAGGCGGGCATTAGATAACCAAACAATGGCGGCGGCACACAGACCAAAGATACAAAGATACTTCAACGTGACGCGGTTCGACTCGGTTGCGGCAAATGCAAAAACAGTTGCCGAATGTAAGCCAAACCAACAAAAAGGGGAAGCTCACCGACTGGGGAACTGTGCGGAGTGTGTATCGAGAATGTCCTGACTATTCTGAGTGCTATCATTAAAATGCATTGTGTGATGAGATACGACGGGGTGGGGAAGACAGGAGAGGAGAGGAGAGCAGAGTCGATGCGGCGGCCATTGCCGAAATATATGTCAAGGCTTTGACTTCACATGCCTTGTAAGGGATGCAAACACATGCACTTTGGGTTAACTTTATGGGCTATAACATTACAATAATTTGTATATTCTACATTTCATTGATAAATACTTAAAAGTGCAAGAATTATGTTTTAATTTCGCTTTAGTTTGTTGTGAGCTTCTTTATAGTGAAGTTGTCTTCTTGTGCGGTATCAACAGCCGAGTCGAGTGGACCATGTCCGTCAGCCCGATCGTCCGACAGTCTTGTGGCCGCCACACATAAGTGCGAGCGAGACAGCTATACATGCATATATATAGAATATATGAATCTATAGGAACTATTTTGCATGTGTAAAAATTTATATAATTCTATTAAAATCAATATACTTTATTAATGTGTCTGACACAGGGTATTATACTGTCGTGCGCACTCGACTGATGCACTTGATTAACAATAAAATATATATCTATTCTGTTGATTACACAAATAAATTTGAATATAGAAGTTTATTACTGAAAAATTGAGAACAGTAAACTACTATGAGTGGTTGCTATAGATCGAACCCGACTGTGAGAGACTCTATACATATTCTATAAAAATTCAATTTCTGGTTTAGCTTCAATTAAGCAAAATTTGGAAAAGATACGTTGAATTACATACACTTAATATGTTATAAATTCTTAAGTAAACAATATTTACTGAGGATTTGAGGAATAAGTTCCCTTGTCTTGTTTGGTATGTCCGGCTTTTGTAGCCTATGAGCGCTGGGCATGCAAACAGACAGACTTACAGCAGGTGGACATGGCTCTGTGGAGTTTCTTCTTAGTTGAGTCTAAACTATATTATATATAATTTGTGGGGTCTGTCAAGTCTTCTTCTGCCGGCAACGCACATTTTCCAGATCTAGAAACTTTATGGAGCATTTGTTAGATTTCAAACTAGACTTTTTAAAATATAAAAATTAGAGCGGAATAATAAAAATAATATTTATTTAAGAATAGTATATAATTGTGTATTCATTTATGCAAACTCATTGATAGAATGATTGAACAAATAAATAATAAATAATAATAATAAATAATTTAACAATTTTTGCAGTCAAATTTTTAATTGCGAAAACGAAAGTTGCAATTTGTTGTACAAAACTTTACTATTCGTCATTCAAATAGTCACAAACTTAACTTCAGAGCTAAGTGTGCTGTGTGTATATAATTAAATAAATAAATTTGTTTTTAATAATACTATATTTAACATACTTTTGTCAGCCAGTATCTCTCTGCAGTTGAATGTGAGTTTTGCATTGTTATGGTCGCTCAAGGCGATTGGTAAGCGATTTGTGTTATTATGGTTGGCTGTATTGAGGTGCTAACAACAACAATGAGTGCAATAATAACAATAACAATAACAAATGTTACACAATTGTCTGGCCAAACAATTGGCACATCTACTACGAGCTCGAAAGGTGCTATAAAGTGATCGCTTTTGCAAGGCGCCTGTCAATTTTTCCAATCATCAAGCCTAATGAAAATTCTAGTGCAACAACAAATGTAACAACAACAACAACAACAACGATAATAAATGAATAAAAAGAGAGAAGAAAAAAATGGAAAGCAAAACGTTGGTAGCATTGGGGCCATAAAATTCTGACAATTTTCTGACAGCAAACATGCCAACACTCAAAAATCATAGCATACTTTTTTGGGGGGCGCAATTGTCGGCTGCCACAGCGGCTGATGAGGTAGGGCAAGGTGGCAAGGGGAAAGAGTGGTAACTCAGTGTTTTGGGTGATGGGAGTTGAAGCAGGAGCAGGAGCAGGAGCTGGAGCTGGAGCTGGAGCTGGAGTTGCGGTGTGGCATGTTAAATATACGTCACAGCTAAAACGAGCACATGTCTAGCGCCAAAAGTTTCAAGGATATAACCAACGCCAACAGCAACAGCAACAACAGCAACAGCAACAACAGCAACAGCAGCAACAACAGCAACAACAATAACAATAACACACGTTAAGTTGTTGGCAGCAAGCAGCGCAAAATTAGCCAGTGGCATAAAGGGGTTGCCAGCCAGTCAGCCAGCCAGTCAGCCTGTTGTCCTTGCTGGATCCTTGCTGGGACGGTCTCTGCTCATATTTCAAACGTGGACAGAACAGCAAGGAACAGGGGACAGGGGACAGGACACGGGGCATGGCGACATTTTACTGGCACGACGACGACACTTATTGTTATTAGCACATCGGGCTAAGCGATGTGCTCCGACCATTGTCCACTGTCCACAGTCCACAGTCTGCAGTCCGCTGACCATTGTCCTTGCACGTCGTGTCCTGCCTGGCTCTCTTGGTTACCAGAAACGTGTTAACCTTTTGGCGCGCGTACATTTCAAAAGCCAATTACATGCGCTCTTAAGCGTGTAAAGTTTTGTAATATGATTTGTGTTGGCCGCTTTTGGGGCTCCAATGTCCTGTCTTCTCCTGCTGTCCTGTCTCTCAACCTGTCCTGTCATTTTTATGAGCACATTCTGCCCGTGAGCATGCAAAATATGTTGTAATGCGGCACACACGCACACACACACACGCACACACACGCACACTGCTTTAAATAAATGCAAAAATATACTTGGTCTTTCGACTGAGACTTGGGAATTGTCCTGCAAGTCCTTTTGTCGCCCGACATCCTTAAGCATGTGCGTACCTATAGACAGTTGAGGTTGAAGTACGTTCGAGTTATGTTGCGGCATGCGAAGAACTATGTTAATCAGAGTAGTGCATGCCTTGAATGGGCATACCCTGTAATTCGGATATTGATATTGAATCGAAGTTGTATTTTTATTTGTAATGCCCATTTGCATAGCTTTTCAAGCAGCTAATTAATATAAATTGGAAATTATAATAAACAATTATTTTGGATTTAATTTGGGGTGTGCAAAATGAAGTTTTTATTTGAATATTTACAGAGTAAGTACAGAGTCGAGTCGCAGTCGAGTGTGCTCTACTGTAGCCTTGACTACTAGATTGTAATTGTATTTTATTGTATACAAATTTAGCATAAATTGTCAAAAGAGAGAGAGAGACAGAGAAAGAGAGAGGGAGAGAGGGAGAGAGAGAGAGATAGAGATATGGAGAGAGAGAGAGAGACACGGAGATATGGAGAGAGAGAGAGAGAGAGAGAGGGAGACAGAGAGAGAGAGAGCGAGATATAGAGATATGGAGAGAGAGAGACAGAGAGAGAGAGAGAGAGAGAGAGATAGAGAGAGAAAGACACAGAGATATGGAGAGAGAGAGAGAGAGAGAGAGAGAGAGAGAGAGAGAGACACAGAGATATGGAGAGAGAGAGACACAGAGATATGGAGAGAGAGAGAGACACACAGAGATATGGAGAGAGAGAGAGACAGAGAGAGATATGGGGTGTGTGAGAGAGAGAGAGACAGAGATATGGAGAGAGAGACACATAGATATGGAGAGAGAGAGAGACAGAGAGAGAGATAGAGAAAGACAGAGAGAGAGAGAGAGAGAGAGAGAGAGAGAGAGAGAGATAGAGACACAAAGATATGGAGAGAGAAAGACACAGAGATATGGAGAGAGAGAGAGAGAGAGAGAGAGAGAGAGAGAGAGAGAGACACAGAGATATGGAGAGAGAGAGACACAGAGATATGGAGAGAGAGAGAGAGACACAGAGATATGGAGAGAGAGAGAGACAGAGAGAGATATGGAGTGTGAGAGAGAGAGAGAGACAGAGATATGGAGAGAGAGACACAGAGATATGGAGAGAGAGAGAGAGACAGAGTGAGAGAGAGAGAGAGATAGAGACAGAGAGAAAGAGACAGGGAGAAAGAGAGAGAGAGAGACAGACAGAAAGAGAGAGACAGACAGAGACAGAGAGAGAGATAGAAACACAGATACAGAGAGAGAGAGAGAGAAGCACAGAGATAGAGAGAGAGAGAGATACAAAGAGAGAGAGAGAGATAGAAACACAGATAGAAACACAGAGACAGAGAGATAGAGATAGAGAGAGAAGCACAGATATAGAGAGTGTGATAGAGGGGAGGTGTCCAGTAGGCGTAGGCATTCCATTCTCAGCGATTAGCTGTGTCACATTTCTCAGACATTTTCGTTTGTTTTCAGTTATATTTCATCGGCATACAGATCGGGTTACAAGCACGCTTCAAACTTTTAGAAATTCGCTTGGCGCTCGCAAAACTTTTCTGTTTCGGTCTAAAAATTCAAATCGCCCACAAAATAGCAATGGCGTCGAACAGCAACAATAGCAACAGCAGCAACAACAACAACAACAACAACAACAATGACGACAACAACGACGAGAACAACAGCGACAACAACAACGATAACAGCGACAGCAGCAGTAACGACAACAACCACGAAAGCAGCACTAACAGTGTTGAGAACAACAGTTACTCGAACACCTACGACAACAACAGCATCAACGAGAGCCTGAACAACTTGAACAACAACTTGCACAACTTGAACATTAACAACTTTCTGATGAGCCGCCGCCGCCGCCAAAGACAATACATAATCGAGTATATGCGAGGCATGGAGATGCCGATGGTGTTGCCGTTGCCGATGCCGATGCAGATGCCAATGCCGAGGATGATGACGACAACGACGACGACGACGACGACGCCGATAACAACCACAGCAGCAGCAGCTGCAGCAACAACGACTACAACGACGACGACGACCAGGACAAGGACGAGGATGCGGACGCCGATACCGATGCGAATGCCAATGCCAATGCCAATGCCAATGACGCTGCCAATGACAATGCCAATGCCGATGCCAATGCCGATGCCAATGCCGATGCCAATGCCAATGACGATGCCAATGACAATGCCAATGACGCTGCCAATGATGATGCCAATGCTGAGAGTAACGTTAACGCCACAGTTAACGGTACCGCTGCTAACCCAAATCGAGCGATACACACGGCAGCCGCTGCTGCGGGCCAGACGACAGCTCGGTGGCGGCGGCTGGGGCCTAATGGGCAACGAGGGGCAAGCGGGTGATGTTGGCAATATTGGTGATAATAATCATGTGGTGGGCATACCGACAGTTGCGCCCGCCAATCAAATGGCCCATATGGGCGGGGGGGATGCGGAGATAATGTTTGAGGCGCCACCATTGGCGCGACAGCATCGTGGCGCCGGCGATGGCATTGACGGGGAGGCGGGAGTAAGGGAGGCCGAATCAGAGCCACAGCAAGTGATCCAGCCACCGCGACGTGAGACTCTGGAGCAGCGACGCGAGCGGAGCGTGCAACAAATATTGCGACTCTGTGATTTCATTCAACAACAGTTGGCAACTATTGCCGCCCAGATCGATGCCTACGAGAGGAAACTGGCCCAGCACAATGCACAGTCACCGTCGCCCCCGGAGCCCGACGGCGATCTCATATAGAGCAGCGAATGCAGCAGCAACAACAGCAGCAGCAGCAGCGGCAGCGGCAGCAGCAGCAGCAGCGGCAGCAGCTCAACGCGATGATGAAGATGAAGATGGGAATCGAAATGGAAATGGAAATGGAAATGTAGATGGAGATGGGTATATAGATGGAGTTAGAGATGGTGATGAAGATGGAGATGGAAGTGGGAACTCTGACTGCAAGTGTTGGCTGAGCTGTGGCTGCGCTGCTGCTGCTGCTCAGCCCTCTGATCTCGGCATCCTTATTCGCAACACATTCGCTAATTGTTGGCGTGTTTCATTTTGTTTGCACATTTTAATCAACCATTATTCTTTCAATCCAAAATTGCCTTCGAGTGCACGTGTTATCGTTGGACGCACAAATGAAGCAAGTAAAATGTATGCGCTCCAAGAAAAACCCAATGACTTTTCCTACTGCGTTACGCTTGGGCAGCGATTCTCTTCCCATTCTCTCGGATGGGGCGAGGGAAAACCTAGATTTAGTTCTTAAACTGGTTTAGTCTCTTTATCGGGGATCGATGAGGGAAACAAGCAAGAGCTCTACAACTGAGCGTCATCGACTGTGAGTTACCCGGTACATGCTACGCTTGTACGCTGTGCTTAGTATCATAGTTAACCAAGCGTGTTTAATGCATTTGTTATTCTCTCATTCCTTTAACCCATCGCCATTTAAATTTGTTGAACTTTATACAAATTCCAGGGAAAATCGGAGCTATAATACTTGTCGCAATTTTCTAATCTCATAGCATTAAAATGGCTCTCGACTCGGCTGTTGATATCGATCAAGAATATATATACTTTATAGCATCGGAGATGCTTCCTTCTGCTTGTTGCATTTCGACAGATTTATGAGACTCTGTAGCATTTTAGTACCGGGTCTATAAAGCATTAATACTTGCCTTGTAGCTTTCTATTAATTTGTTTGTCTTTAGAACTAATGCAACAAAAATTCTCTTCATTTTTTTCAAACGAGAAGTCGGCACTTAATTTGTTTACATATCTCATAAGTAGTTTTTCCAGCGCTTGTAGTTAGGAAAATTCTAGGAAAATTGTTAGGAAAATTCATCCGTGGAAAACGTGTTGAAGACTTGGGACTTCATCTTTCTATCACAGCACAGCTAAATAATTCAAATACAATGACAAGTGTTTCACTTATAATATTATCAATGTTTCAGACAGAGATCCATACATAATTACATAATTTTTCCTCAAAAAATAATAAAGAAAGGAAAATAATTTATAGAGGAAAAAGTTCAAGTTTTATAATCGTTTTAATGTAATTTATTTCGGGCAAGTTAAACATTTGCCGAAAGGTCTTGTAGTTGAAATTGTCGTGAGATTGCATTTAAACTGTTTTTGGGGAGGCGTGTATAGTTCATGTTCCCCCATACCCCTGCAGCACTTTGCCAAGAGGGGGTGTCAGGTTCGTTCACTTGCTTGAAAACCTTGGTGTCTCCGGTTCGAAGTGAGTTCCATGGGACTTGCCGACTTGTTTACAAATGCATCGCTCATCCAGACCTGGCAATGCCTGCTGTAATTGTAAACCCCAATATACACCCCCCCCCCCCACACACACACACCCATACACACAAGTACACCCACAAGTTGAAGCCATTCAGGTTTTTGTGTATTTCGTGCAAAATGTTCAAAAATTTCAAGAGTGCTAAAGAAATGACATGCAAATTAGTTTTGTTCAAATGACTGACAAGTTGTAAAAGCGCACGAACTGTGAGAAGGGTAGGGTGGCAGAAGCAGGGGCAGGGGTAGGGGCAGGGACAGGGGCAGTAGCAAAGTGAAAGGTGCAGGCAAAAGGATAGAAACGGCAGCACTGAAATTTCCAATGAAAGGCAAAGGGTTGTATATGAGTGTGTGTGTTTGTGTGTGTGTGTGTGTGTGTGTGTGTGTGTGTGTGGCAGTGCGAGGATGCCGACGCTTTGGACTGGGTTTTGTGTTGGGTTAGGATCCGCGGCAGGGGCCATAAAGCATAAGCCCGATGAACCGTTTGCTTTGGCCACACAATGCGAAGTGCATAAATAAACAAATTTGTTGGCCGCGGCCAAAAGGATATTTTATGACTGCCGCTCACTCCTTTTAACTCCTTCTGCAGCCGCTTTTGGCATTGAACTGCCGCGCGGCGAATGGAAATGGAAATGGTAATGGTCCGTTGGGCCATAAACCTCTGACCCGGTTAACATATTGTTAGCTGACCAAAACCAAGCGACCGCCGCACAATGCCCACTGTCCGCTGTCCACTGTCCACTGTCCACTGTCCACTGTCCACTGTCCACTGTCCACTGTCCACTGCAAGGCCTCGAACTTGCATTCAATCCTTTTCGCCGCGAGTTGCAGCTTGTGCGCTACCTGCTGACCCTGGCCAACTCGATGCGAACTCGGCTCGTTTAGGGTCACAACGTTGTTAACCCGATCGCGAGCCGCTTGCTGCGTGATCCTTGGGTGACGCCTTGGCAGCTGGCGGGAGTTTAATTAGCTGCAATTTGTAGATTTTCGGTTGATGCTATTTACTTAGCCAGCCACGCCCAGTGACAACACAACAACAAAGCCGCCCATCAGCCGACCCTCTGTCGGCCCCATGTGCCCGATGCCTCTGCCAACGCCCTCGACAAATATTTGACAATTTAATTAGTCTAAAATTGGGATTATCTCTCGTCCATCTCATGTGTGTGTGTGTGGGTGTGCGAGTGTGTGTGTGTGTGTGTGTGTGTAACTGTAAAGGATTATACAGCATGTCGTCGTTGGACATGTGCTGCTGCAGCTTGTGGTCGCTGTTGCCGCATCATCAGCGATAGCTTTTGATCCTTTGATCCTATTGGAGCTTAAGCCTTCGCACTTGGGGTTGGGGTTGGGGTTGGGGTTGACTTGCTTGCTGGATGATGGTGGCAGGGGGACAGCAGGAGAGGGGTTGAGCTGTTTGGCAAATTTTAATTAAAACACGCTGCTCTAGCTCTTTTACTCTTTGCTCTTTCACTTGCCCATTGCCCTTTGACCTTTGACTTTGCTTTCTTTTTACGCAACCCGCAACCCGATGCGCCCAACGCGGTGGCCAAATTTTAATTAGCTTAGTTTGGGCCACAGTCCAAGCACCCAAATCCTTTGACAACGGCCAAACACGAACACCACATGTAGCGCTATTATTAACAGCGCACACACACACCACACACACACTCACACACACACACACACACATGATCTCATCTCTTGTGTATATCAGAAAGAATCCCCCCCACTTTGCCAGTTCCCATTCCATTTCCATTCGCTTACACGCAGTGCGGTGGCAATCAAATAAACTTCCAAAGAAGCTGGCGGCTCGGTGGTTCGCTGGGTGGTTCGGTGGCTCGGTGGCTCGGTGGTTCAGCGGCTGGGTGGCTGACTGCCTGCTGACTGTCTGCGGGATTTTTGGATGCGCTCCAAACAATTGTTGCAACGCGCTAAAAACAAAATCCAATAATTGAAAATCCGATTTCAACGAATCATGTGACAAGAGTGCATAACTTCGCACACCCTTACACACACACACACACACACACACACGCACACACAGACAGACACACAGTATGCAAAATGCATTAGAAAAACAACAATAACATCGACAGCAGCAACCGTGACAATGTCCAGCACGAGGCAATGTGACAAAATGACAACATCCGCACAGCAAACTACTCAAAATTAACACAAAAATACAAAAGAACAATAAAAAAACAAAGAAAACAAATGAAAAGAAATATAAACTGAATATACGAAGTGTAAATATCCTAACTGAACTAGAATTAATTGCTTGAAATTGGATTTTGATGCATTTCAGAGTCTCCAGCTAAATACATTTTTATATAAATTAACACAATATTATTTATTATATTATATTAAATTATATATATGCTATAAGCTAATTTTATATTATTTAAATTTATTTGTTTAGCAATTCATTAATAATTTTCTTTCTAGCCTTTATTTGAGTATCAAATGAATAAATAATATTATAGTTTTTCTTTATAGACTGCATTTATTTATTTTATTTTATTTGAGAAATTAAATTAGAGCAAAATGATTTTAAATCACTTTTTATAGAAATATATATATATATATATATATATATATTTCTTCATATATGTATATTTATATAAATAAAATTAAATAAATAATATATATAAATAAAATAAATATAAAGAAATGAAATTAAAGCCATTTAAATATCGCATATCTTTTAATATAAAAAAAGTATTTTGTATTTATAAATAAAATACAATAAAATATAAATATATTAATATACATAAATATAATTAATAGACTTCATTTATTTATATTATTTTATGTAATAAATTTAATTTTATTTTAAAAGCACAACGCATATAAATTAATTTAAATATTAAAATAAAATTTATTTAGAAATTATAAAAGAAATGCAATTATGTATAATTAAATTTGTTTATTTAAATATAATTAATAAAATAGTGCAAAGCACAACGCATATAAATAAATTTAAATAATAAAATAAAATTTATTTAGAAATTATAAAAGAAATGCAATTATGTATAATTAAATTTGTTTATTTGAATATAATTAATAAAATAGTGCAAAGCGCAAAAATTAAAAACTTTAAATTATAATAAAGTTGTGAATATTCTTTGAATGAAATTAATATTATAATAATATAAACATCAATATTGATATTTATAATAATAATTGAAATACATTTGCCCACGTTATATAATTTATAATGATATAACTAACAATAAAAAATAACAATTATAATAAATATTAAATAATAATGAATAATAATAATAATTAATATTAAATAATAATACGTTATACAATTTATAATGATATAAGAAACAAAAAAATAAAGTAATAATAAATATAATAAATATTTAGTAATTATAAAAAATACTATGTTGTAAATGAATACTATTCGAAAAATGTCAAACAAATTATGCAATTTCTTGTTTAAATCAACAATGTTAATGAATAAAATATGATCCAGCAGCTAAGAAATCTAAGCATTTATTCAACTTATTTAACAAAACTCTTCAATAAAGTTTAAGACTCTCTTGAAGGGCATGAAAAGAGCAACGATGAATGCAAAAAAAAAATGTGTTATGAATTTGGCTTAGTGAAAGTTCCGTTTGCTGCAACTGCTGAGGACGCTACTCAGGTTAATCGTTAAATAAACTGTTAAGCAACTCATTTAGCTCTTGATGTGAGTGCGAGGAGAGAGAGCTTTGCTGCCTCACCTTTGCATTAATTGCCACACTCGCTGAATAGTTGTGCAACATCTTCAATTGTAGAGCACTCGAAACGCAGCTCAGCTGTCACTTGGCGCTTAACTGGCGCTCCCTCCTCGCACCCACGCAATTCCAGTTGCCCCCAATGGCAATGTGCTGCATGTTGCACGTACAACGCAACGGAAGCGCATGGCATCGAACATCAAACAACAACATGACCAACAACAACAGCAACAACAGCACAACACAAACAAATTTCAATTCGTTCACGCCGTTCAGCAGTTGTTATTGTTGTTGCTGTTGTTGTCGTCGAATGCCAAAAAATTAAGAAGAACAAAATGTGGCAACGGCCGAGCATAAAGGATGCACAAGGACGATAAGCGGTGAGTGCCGTCAAAAAGGTTTTTATTCTTTTCTATTTTTCTGCGCATTTTTTTCTGTCTTTTTGCATGCTGCATGTTTTCTAAACAACCCAAACAACAACAATAACGAACAACCCGAGCAACAACAGCAACAGCAACAACAACAACAACAACAACAACAGCAATCTATACAACAACTGCAGTTTTTGCTATTGCAATCTAAACCGTAATCCAATAAAATCGAATCTGTAGGAATGCCGTACAACTCCCCAGGCAGCTGCCCCAACTTCTGCTGCTCCATCACCACCTTTTGCAGCACCACCCTGCCCCACCCTGCCGCACTTTGTAGCGCCCACTAGCGAGACACCGACACACAAAAAGATTTGACAGTTCATTGTATGTGCAAAGGACGAAAGACGCAACATGCAGGACAACAACTGGTGTACAGCAGGGAGGGGTAAGACCATAGAGAGAGAGAGAGAGAGGGGGGGGGTAGGGCAGGATGCAGATTGCAGGACATGGACTGTGGTACACGCAGTTGAAGCAGCAAAAATCGACGCGACGGCAACCAAAAACAGTTACCAGAAATCCGTTACAATGCGCCCGGAAACCCATGGAAGCCCCATCACCAAAATGAATAGATAGCACCAGAACCAGCAACAGCAGCTACAGCAACAGCAGCTACAGCAGCAGTCCAAGTCAATTGGTTAGGCGCTTGGGCTCGGAATGAGGCGGGAAGTGTAGGATCCCACTTGGAACTCAACCCTCAATTCTCGGCCTAAAGTGCTGAAAGGCAAAACGAGCAAATTTCCAGATGTTGCTGGGCAGAATTGTTGCGAAATTGCTATTTGCACTCAATAACGCACACACACACACACACACACACACACACACACACACACACTGGGGTACCCACTCCGGTTAAACCCGCAACCAGAACCGTTCTGGCCACAAGCACTGACCCAACTATATCGGATACCCGCAAAAAAATTTCTATATGAAGCGAGGAAAAGCGCGAGGGGAAGGCAAACGGATAGGCGGATAGCCGCCGCTGAAGGAGGAGGAGCAGCAGCAGCAGCAGCAGAACGAGAAGGAGCAGAAGAAGCAGCAGTTGAAATTGCAGGCAGGGCAGTTGGACAATTGCAGCATGTTGCAGAAAACAGAAGCTGCTACTCCTGCTGCTACTGCTGCTGCTGCTGCTGCTTTTGCCTTGGCCAGAAAAAATGTCCAAACAAAATTTACGCCATAAAGCAAAAAACTAAACAGAGAAAAAAATCTACAAAAAAGAAAGAAACAATAGAAAAAAATTGACACAAAAAATAGAAAAAGAAATTGAGCGGCTGACAAAGCGCAATACTTGCAAAAGGCAAAAGGAAAGCAGCAAAGAAGCAGAGAGGTGGAGCGTACAGGGGGACATGGAGCCAATGCAGTTGAAGTATATAACGGTCAATGTATGGCGCCCCATTCCTCCCCTGTTGTTGCTCTTTGCACTTTGCTCTGCATTGATAAGGCAACAAGACAGATAGATGGAGATAAACAAAGCATAGAAAGCAAAAGATACCGAGCACCTAAAACAGCAAAGGGGTTATCCCAACTATACTCAGTTCCAGCTAGTGGGTAAACATTCCATACCGAACCTGCTAAATATGCAAGGCAAACGAACGGCCTAAAAGTCAAAGGAATTCTGCTTTAGATAGATAGATAGATATAGATATAGATATAGATATAGATATAGATATAGATATAGATATAGATATAGATATAGATATAGATATAGATATAGATATAGATATAGATATAGATATAGATATAGATATAGATATAGATATAGATATAGATATAGATATAGATATAGATATAGATATAGATATAGATATAGATATAGATATAGATATAGATATAGATATAGATATAGATATAGATATAGATATAGATATAGATATAGATATAGATATAGATATAGATATAGATATAGATATAGATATAGATATAGATATAGATATAGATATAGATATAGATATAGATATAGATATAGATATAGATATAGATATAGATATAGATATAGATATAGATATAGATATAGATATAGATATAGATATAGATATAGATATAGATATAGATATAGATATAGATATAGATATAGATATAGATATAGATATAGATATAGATATAGATATAGATATAGATATAGATATAGATATAGATATAGATATAGATATAGATATAGATATAGATATAGATATAGATATAGATATAGATATAGATATAGATATAGATATAGATATAGATATAGATATAGATATAGATATAGATATAGATATAGATATAGATATAGATATAGATATAGATATAGATATAGATATAGATATAGATATAGATATAGATATAGATATAGATATAGATATAGATATAGATATAGATATAGATATAGATATAGATATAGATATAGATATAGATATAGATATAGATATAGATATAGATATAGATATAGATATAGATATAGATATAGATATAGATATAGATATAGATATAGATATAGATATAGATATAGATATAGATATAGATATAGATATAGATATAGATATAGATATAGATATAGATATAGATATAGATATAGATATAGATATAGATATAGATATAGATATAGATATAGATATAGATATAGATATAGATATAGATATAGATATAGATATAGATATAGATATAGATATAGATATAGATATAGATATAGATATAGATATAGATATAGATATAGATATAGATATAGATATAGATATAGATATAGATATAGATATAGATATAGATATAGATATAGATATAGATATAGATATAGATATAGATATAGATATAGATATAGATATAGATATAGATATAGATATAGATATAGATATAGATATAGATATAGATATAGATATAGATATAGATATAGATATAGATATAGATATAGATATAGATATAGATATAGATATAGATATAGATATAGATATAGATATAGATATAGATATAGATATAGATATAGATATAGATATAGATATAGATATAGATATAGATATAGATATAGATATAGATATAGATATAGATATAGATATAGATATAGATATAGATATAGATATAGATATAGATATAGATATAGATATAGATATAGATATAGATATAGATATAGATATAGATATAGATATAGATATAGATATAGATATAGATATAGATATAGATATAGATATAGATATAGATATAGATATAGATATAGATATAGATATAGATATAGATATAGATATAGATATAGATATAGATATAGATATAGATATAGATATAGATATAGATATAGATATAGATATAGATATAGATATAGATATAGATGGGTCTGCTTAACATTTGTGGGCAAATCAATTGCGCAGCTTGAGGTGCGAGTTGAGAACAATGGATTGCAAGGCATTTAGGTTAGAATGAGGCATAAGCGTGCATTGGAATCGAGTCCTCCTCCTCGTACTTCTCCATCGCTGTACCTCGTTTTGCATGGCTCTCGTGTCGCTTGTCCCTCTTCTCGTATTCCTCGTTTCTCAATCCTCGTCCTGGTCGCGCGCACAGCACGCTTTGGGCGTATTTGTAAATGCACGCGACTCGCGCAGCGGCGTCACTGTGAGCTGCCCACAGGGAGCTGCGATTCGGGCACCATCGACATCGGGCCGCATCCTGCATCCAGGACGGTCACCCAACAGTCGAATGCATTCCAATGAAGCGGACATCGTAAATCCGCAGGCGCACGCAGTGTTCGTGCAAAGTAGTAAACGCAACTATCTCTCTCACTCTTTCTCCCTTTCTCCCTTTCTGCAGCTCGCTCTCTTTCTGTAAATGTGTCGCTATCTCTCAGTTCGATACATTTGACTGCGATTCGCGTGCGTTGCTCTGCGGGCGGCAATGTCTTCGTGCTGTGCAGGCGAGACGATGGCCAGCGAGTGAGAGAATGAAGCAGGGAGTGAGGATGAGAGCGAGAGCGGGAGCGTGAGCGAGACAGGAAGAGAAGGTGCAGACGGCTAGCCAGCTTCCGTGCACGCGTAGCGCAGCGAAAGGTACGAAAGGTGCAAGGATCCTGCTCAACTCTCTGACTTTTTGGCCGTTAAACGTCGAGGACACCGCACAGCAGTTGGTCGATCGACAGTTGCATTAGCATGAAAACGCGCCCAAGGATACAAGGACACAAGGACACAAGGACACAGCGATAGAGTCAGCGGGTGTGCGCACGGGGAGTGGCAAACGCATCTAATAAGGCACACGCCTGCCCCGCGCACTGCGGCGCCACCTAACGACGACAAATCGAACTGCAAGCGAAGCGAATCAAATTTCACAAACTGCAAATAATTACAAATCGAATGCAAAAACTGAATCGTTGAACCGAACCAGTTTGAGCTGAACCGTACCGTTTAATTGTTTTCGTAACTATTTATCAACTGAAGAGTTTTAAAAATTAAAGACAGACAATCACTTAGACAACTCGAAAGTAAAACACTCCTGAACTGAACTGAAGCGAACTTATAGTTCTTTTATCATCAAAACCTCTCTCAACCGAAGCGCTCTTCAAGTTAATAAAGATTGCACAAAGAAGCGATCTACAAGCTACTTAAAGCCAACTTTCAATCTTTATCTCAATGTTTTCAGAGCAAAGTCTAAGCTAATAAAACAGAAGCAACTAAAGTACTTTTTAATGCAAATTTTAAGTATACGATCAGTCGATCTATTTGTTTTACGATTTTTAAACCTAACCAACAACTCATTGAGCTACTTTAACTATATTTTCTTGTGAACTAAATTCAAACAAATTACGCTACAAATTAAATCAAATCCGTTCCAAATGAGCCACATAAATTCCAATTTAGTTTAATATTTAAAATAAGGTCGAACAAAGTAAAATTGAGCTTGAATAAAACCATATCAACTACTTGAGCTGCTTCTTTTGTGACTCAACATGAAAATAGATTGTTGATCATACAAATTGCAACATCTTCTCTGCATATTCAATCGGTTCCACATCAGAAATGATATATAGATCAACTACTTGAGCTGCTTCTTTTGTGACTCAACATGAAAATAGATTGTTGATCATACAAATTGCAACATCTTCTCTGCATATTCAATCGTTTCAATATCATATATGATATATAGATCAACTACTTGAGCTGCTTCTTTTGTGATTCAACATGAAAATAGATTGTTGATCATACAAATTGCAACATCTTTTCTGCATATTCAATCGTACATCATAAATGATATATAGATCAACTACTTGAGCTGTTTCTTGTTGATCATACAAATTGCAACATCTTCTCTGCATATTCAATCGTTTCAACATCATAAATGAGCTGCAAATTGAAATTGTATAAAGTCAAGTCAAGACTTTAGCAGGCAAAACTAACAGCTATTAGTTAGTGGAAATCTTTTGACAGTAAACTACATAAATTGATTGCAAATTACACATACAATTACATGGAAATACTTCAGGTTCGGTTCGGTTTGAGGCCAGAGCCCGAAATGGGAACAAGCGGAAGCACAGAGGATATTAACACATGTTGCCAGCGACGTTAATTGAGTTAGTGTCTCACACGAAAATGGACTAGACATATGTGTGTGTGTGTGGGGAGGGGAAAGGGAGGCGTTTGGGCGTGTCAGCCAAATGACCAGCGGCTATAAATGCCACCTCGTTTGGGCCATGCGATAACTCGTCCCGTCCGCATCCGAATCAAGCGATTGCGACCAAAAAGGACCAAAAGGAACAAGGAAGAACTAGTGAGCGAGATGAAGTCGCTGAGGTAGATGAAGGAAATGTGAGTTGCATCTGCTGCGTTTGGCGAATCCTTTTTGGCCAAAACATAAAAACTCAATTAGACTCATTACACGCCCAATTATGTAATATGAAATAAAGCGCAGGTCGATGAGTGATGACTGCTCCAACACACCCCCACACACCCGCACACACATCCACACACATACACACACTCTGCTCTGGAACTCATCCAACTCGAAGTTTGGTCTCCAACTCGTTCTCTCCATATGGGCAACGATCCTTCATTTTCGTTTTACTCTTCACGGCCCAGTTGAGCAGTAAAATGGCAACTCGTAAATCGCCAAGCGTTGCACCACCTCCCCCTCATATGCTCCCTCACAGATTCACCACCTTTGTCAGGGATTGTCGGCTAGGTGGACTTGATGCTGTAGCTGCTTCTGGTGCCGTTTCTGGTGCTGGCATTCATTGTTCTGCTTTGGCTTTTTCGCATTTTATGAGCTGGCCAGCTTGCAACGGCGAGGGTACCACTCAGCTGGTGGTGGGGTGGCATGCCACGGCAAGTGCCTGCCGGCATATAACGGTACTCAACTAAATTGCCAAAGCGTTGAACATTTTTCACCCGATGTGGGCCAATAAATATAACGAAACTACCAAAGTAACTAAACAACAGGACGACACTGGACAGCATCAGCATCAGCATCGGTGGCAGCAACAGTGGCAGCAACACAGCCGAAGGGATGTGTACACAACAAGTTGAAAAAAGATCAAACGGGCGAAAGGATATTCGCATTTGGCTGATAGCAATCCCTAGCTACCCTATAATAGAAACAACAACTGAGCTCAAGCAGAGCAGGTTTACAGAGAACTGCATTTGTGTATGGAAATGAATATAGTTACATTTTATTGAATTTAAATATACACTCATAATATATAAATATAAATAAATAACAAATATATTTTTGTAGTTAAAAAATTAGTTTTTCAAAATTTTAAAATTAGCTTATGAATAAATTATGAAATTTGTTACTTTATCAAATAATAATTATAATATAAATAATATAATATTAACAATAAATAAATACAAAAAATATATTTGCAGTAAAAATATTTATTCTAAAGTCTAAAAATTAACTTTTATTCATATGTAGTTCGAAATTAAATATTTAATTTTAAATATTAAAAAATTAAATAATAATAAAATATTTAATCTTTAATTAAATTGTAATAAATACATAAATCAATAATATATTTGCAGTAAAAACATTTATTTTCAAACTATTAATTTCATTTCAAACTATTTAATTTTATTTCATTGTTAATATATCAGGCAGCATTAATTAAATTAATACATTAATAATTAATTTTAATAATTAATAATTTGTAGTAAAAACTTTTTTATATAATTAAAGAAAACTACGTTTGATTTATAGAAATGTTGTATTTAATTTTTATTTAATTTAAATATTACAGGTAGATTTGTAATTAAAATATTAATTTACAAAATTTTTAAAATTAACCTAATAAAGTATAATTTTATTCAAAATTCGATGAAAACTCAATTAAATCATTGCAAAATCTTAAATATTGCCAATATGTTTGTTTTATTAATTTTATTATCTGTTAATAAATTAAGTTTGAAGCAGAACACATTGTACTATATTAAAAAAGTAATTTAAAATATATATATTTGCGCATATATATTGTTGACAATATGTTTTTCAAAATTTTAAATACAAATTTCTGCATATATTTTAGGCAGTTAAACTGTAATTGCAATCGTAAATTTAAATATTTAACAGTTTTCATTCATTCTGCAATTATTAAGTAAACAAAAGTAAACTAAATTATATTAAAAAAATAACCTAATGATTTTTAATATTTTACTATTATTCACATTTAATTATTGTTGATATTATAATTTAAGTTGATTAATTATGCAACAATTTGTAGCTCTTCTGAGTAGTTGAGAGTTGAGTTTTGTCCATCAGCTGCCATCGCGATAGAGTTAAAGGGTATTCTTCGTGAGCAAGTCGAGTATGCAAAAAAGTCTTTGGACGCTGGGTGCTGCTGGCTGTTGGTGATGCGACAACCACTCAGCCACCCACACACCCAACCACCCAACCACCCAGCCACCCAAAACAGTTACAGTCACATTCACCCACACCTAGACGGGCATCCACAGCCGCGCCCACACACATTCGGTTAGCCATTTTTTAGTGCGGGCTTGCTTATGGAAAGGATGGTGGGGGGATGGAATGGGGTGGGGATGGGATGCAGAAGCGGAGAAGGGATTGGCAATTCGTTCCACTGCTGCGGTTGGGGAACTTTTTGGCTTGTTACACGTCGGTCGGTTGGTCTCCACTTTTATGGCCACAGGCGGTATTTATATGCAGACAGAGCGCCGCCCTCAACTATGCAGCAGCTTCAGCTCCAGCTCCAGCTCCAGTTCCAGCTACTGCTACTGCTACTGCTACTGCTTTGGCTGCTGCTGCTGCTCCTACACAGCTACACCTACCTAACTGCTCCACTCATCCAATGGCAGGCGCTTCTTTAGTGAGCGCCACTCGAGTTATGTTGGCAATTGAAAGTGGCAACTGTGTCAAGTGTTGCCTACTTGTCGTACATGGCCAGCTCTGGCTCGGTGACGTTGTTGGTGTTGGTGACGTTGTTGGTGCTGGCTCTGCTGCCTCCGTTCTGGGTCCTGCTTCTGGTCGTGGTCCAATGCCGGCGATTTAAAAACAGAATTTTTTATTTCCCTCCTCCACACACAGAGCACACTGTGCAGCCACTGTGCTTTCTTTCCTTCTTTTCTTTTGTGTTTCTCTTTCAGTTGCTTGTTTTTCAGTGTACTTTTTGCGTTACGGGCGTTACGGGCTTTTGCTCTATTTTGTTGCCAAACTTTTTCTCTGGATATGGAAGTGATTTCAATTTATGAACATGCCGCTGTCCACACACCCACACCAATGCGCTCATACCCTCACAGTCATACACATGGCATTACATTCATCCATCAGCGGCAACGGCAGTGGCCATCTCCTGCTGCTCCTTCCATCTCCTGTTGCCACTGCTGCTCCACCTACTGCATCAGTCGTCCTCGCGTTCTCGACGTCGTTGTCGTTGTCGTTGTCGCTGTCGTTGTCGTCGTCTGTCTGGGGCAAGCACTGGACATGGGACATGCGTTTGGTCTGCTTTTAAAACGAATTTAAATTTTTCTATAATTGGTTCTAGGGGAAATTGCAGTTCTGAGTTCAACTTCCGTAACTTAATGAATTACCAAAAGTGTTTTACTTACATATATAAGCAAAAATGCCCTGTGGCCATCTGAATATTCACATATGTACATGTATGCATATTTGTACATTCACACACACTCAGACACTCAGACACTCACAGAGATTCGTGTACCACGTGTGAATAAACGGAATGCTTGCTCTTGCGGATGTAATGGCGCTCAAGCTACTTCCACCTCCACCTCCATCTCCACCTCCATCTCCATCTATCTCTTATCAAACAACAGTCCTTAAGCCTCCTACTGACTTGAATGCGACATTTATTATTTCAGAATAATTTATCAGCGCATTGCAGAATTTATAGACATGCGACAGTTACATAATTTGTATTCAGCAAGAAAAGTCTTTGATTCAAATTGAAACGCTGATGCGACTTAGGAAATCTCTTTTCAGTTGTTAAACTTATATTCTAAATTCCAAAGAGCTTTGTAACTTATCAAACTCTTTACAACAGTTTAGTCACTACATTTGTCAGATTCATTTAATAGTTACTCTAATCAGTTTTCTGTTCATTTCCGTTTGTTAACAACTTTTTTAAATTAATTGAAGTGTAGCAAAAAAATGTGTTTTTTTCGATTGAACTACAGACTATAACTTGCTGTGGCTTTGGCTATAAACAATTCGCTTCAATAAAGAGTGCTTAAAATTAGCTCAGTTTATTTAGAAGAGTAATAAAAAATATTTCAAAATTATTTAAGCAACGATTGTCAGCTCTGCTTATTATGAATATTATAAGTTTAATGTTTTCAACACTCTTATAATAGTTTTGCTGCTATTTCATGTATAAATAAATATAACTAAAAATATATTTAAATAAATAAAACACGTTTTATTTAACCTCGCCCAAGACAACTGCTGTTGTTCCTTTTTAATTAACCAGTTTCTACTAGTATAATCAATGCTATTACTATTAGATTTATTATTGCTATATTGCAATGACTAAGTATTAGCAATAGTTTAATGAGTTTTAAAAAGATTAAGCAATGTTTTAACTATTTTTTGTTGCAGACTTATTTTTAACTTTATTAATCTTATGAAATACTTTTGTAATTACCTTAATAATATATTCTCAAGTGGATCCACTGCTATTAGTTGAATAAATAAATTAAATAAATAAAGAACACTAAATTATTTAATACATTTATTTAACTTGATTGGTTAAGCTTGATTGGTTAAGTGTGCTTTTTAAAAGCCTTAAACTCTTGGAATAATATAAACAATATGTAAATAAGTTATGCTACTTAATTGAAAAAAAAAAAATAAATATATACTTCAAAAATAAAATAAATAAATAAATAAATACTTATTACAACGAAAACGACAACAAAGTAAGTAATAATTTATTATCAATATTTGTTAATATTTATTGTCATTGTTCATGAAGTCTTCTTTTATTAACAACATTAATTAAACTCTTGAAATAATAGGTTCAATATGAAATTATGTTTTGTACTTTAAATTCTGATAAAAGTTTCGGAATAGTTAAAAATGTATTTCAACAACAAATATAAATAAAATATTTAGGTAAATACATAATATATAATATTGTATGAATTTGTTTTTAATATTTGCAAGTAATTCTTATTATTTCATGAAATATTCTATTATTAACAGGATTAGTTTGATTTAATGTATTTTCTAAAAGCCTTGAGCTCTGACCATAGTGTGCATAACATGAAATTAAGTTGAATAATTAGAATACCTTAAAAAGTATTTAAACTCTTACAAATATAAAATAAATAAAGCATTCAAGTAAATAACTAATAATCAAAAGTAAAAATGTATAAATATTTGTAAGTAAATTATATTAATTCACGAAATTAACAGCCTTAATTAGCTGCTATGCAATCAAATAAAGTTGTGACTGGGGAAAGCTGTGGATCTCTTTGACATAAGTATGTTTACAAATTGGGCAATGCATAACGCTGCCACGCCCACTATTTAAAGGAACGAATATCGTTGAAAATAGTTTCATGAAAATGGCATTAATTAAATTTTTAATATGGTTAATCCAGAGCGACTGCAGCCACTTAAGTTTTTCAATTAACCCGCCAACGTCTTGGCAACAACCCTCGGCTTGGATACGTGTTGCGGGCCAGTGATGGTGCCAGTGGTGTTGGTGGTGTTATTTTCATATTCATACAGAATTAAGCAGCGCGTGCGACAACATAATCAAGCAGCACGGATCACAGACAGCGCTGGAAGTGAATGAGGCAGGACAGGGGCAGTGGGGAAGCGGGGGAAGTGGGTAAGACAGCTACTCAAAAATGCCTCAAATTACACGAGCCTCTCATATTTGTCGCCGAACTATTAAACACATGCGGGTAGCGCCTCCGCCGCCAACGCCTGGCTCTTAGGGGAGAGGAGAAAGGGGAGAGAGCGGTGAGAGCGGTGAGAGCGAGAGCGAGAGAAGAGATGAGCTGATGAGGAGGATGGGAGGAGGAGGAGGAGAGGAATGACGCGTGCCGTCATCGGCATCTTCCGTTGACATTCGAGAATAGGCGCTGTCACCGGGTGTGTGTGTGTGTGTGTGTGCGTGTGTGCGAGTGTGTGGGAGATTTTCTGTTGACGGGGTGGAGGAGGTGCTCGGTACACTTAAGACAAGTCACGAGCCAAAAGTCGCACTTAAGCGCTTTCTAATCTGTGAAGGGGCTGAAGGGGCTATAAATATTTATCGCCGGGCGTATTTCTGGGCCTGGGCGCCTGACAAATATGTGACAACAAACTGAAATTAAGCCATGCGCATTACTCACGCGCCAGCGACTAGTAAATAGGTGGTGTAGGACATACGCTGTGCGAGTGTGTGTGTGTGTGTGTAGGGATGCCAGTCGGTCGGGGGTCATGTGATTTACAGTGAAGCTGTCGATTCCTCAGGCATTTAGCGTGCCTCATAAAAGCATCTCAAGAATGTTGTTAACAAAACAAACAGACGACGTGTCGGTGTCCTCCAGTGCGGGGGATGGCTGATGAGCTAGGGGTGGGGAGGGGAGGGGGAAGTGCTTGTGTGTGGCATTAAGTGATTACTTGACGGAGCCAACTGAGGCATGGACGCGAGTGGGTTAAAGACACCGCCATCAATTGATTAGTGCCTTATTTTAGGCATCAGAGAACAGAGAACAGAGAACTGAGAACTGAGAACTTAAAACTTAAAACTGACAACTGAAAACAGTTCTGATAATTGTTCTCCCAGCAAAATATATGACGCAATTGAAAGTTTGAATGATGTACCGGGCAGTGGAGAGAGGGAAAGTGGGGAATGCCGTAGAGAGGGTTGCGAGTTGTGATAAATGAGGAAACTAGGCTAAGTACTTAAGACCCTAGAGTTGTGCCAGCACAAGGCAAATGGAAATGAGCTAATACTGCATCATCAATTGGATCATATTTAAATGGAAATCAATTTTAAATAGCACAAAGAGTATTTATTTATAACTTTATAGCGTCTATTTAGAGCTAAAGTCTTATTGAATACATTCATAATATTTACAACTAAATAATAATAAATGGGAAGTTGAGAATTAAGTTAGTTTATACTTTAATATCATACTACATGAGCAGAGTCTAAGCTATGCCTATAACATATAGAACATATAGCTAGATTAAATGTTATTAAAAAGCAAATAAAATGAAGGAAGAATGAAGGAAATTATAAAGAGAATATTTACACTTGACTGCAGTCAAAATGTGCAACGAAATATTATACAAAAAAGATAATAATAAATTACTTTTAACTAGAGAAATATGAAATATAGAATTGAGAACTAGCTGAGCTGTGATTTCGGATCAGAATAAGCCAGATCAATCAATTAATCAATCAGAAGTGAAATGAGCAAACGAGCAAGCAAATAAAGACTCAGACGACACTTTCTATTATAGTCTAAAGTCGAGAGAACTATTTTATATATCTTTATATATCCTATATAGCTCATATAGTAAATATAGTTTAATGTATTCAGGAATTACTCAACTCAATCCGAAGCATAAAATGAGAGGCAGCAGCAAATGAGCAGCTGGTCAAAGAATCAAATTCATATAGAAGTTGCCTGAACTCGGCTAATTTCACACCTGATAAGGGGGAAAGAAGAGAGAAGGTGGTGAGTGAGGGGAGGGGAGGGAGAGGGGTCCTTGTAAATATGCGTTACAAAAGTGCCATAAAATGGAGACGCCAAATGGCAGCGATTTAATTCACTGGCGACAAAGCGAGGCAGAAGGAGGTCGACTCCTTTGGGATAGTCGGCCAGGCAAGTGTGCGTAAACACGTACACACACACACACACACACATGCAGTTATACGCGCCACACAAGTGAATCAAAAAGTCATTTGTGCGTGTTGTTAGGAGGTCGCCTGCTTGGCGAACCAGTTTGTCCGGTCTCGGTGTCGTTCCCGGTCTCAACCTCATCCTTGGCCAATCGTAATGACAAATGTACACGCCCACCGCCCACTTTGCAGCTTGTTACTGTTGCTTTCTGTGTGTGTGTGTGTGTGTGTGTGTGTGACAAATAGTTTATGTGTCGACGGAGAGCACACAGATCTCGAGCGAGTGTAACCCTTTTGTCAGGGATGGGGCGGGGGTAAGGATTCAAGGATTGTCGCGCCTTTTGTTGCCCCATTATGCGGCATGCTCTGTTGCTCTGTTGCTCTGTGTCGCCTTGTTGCATGCTCTAGGGTGAGATGACATTTTAGTTTTGTTTTAATGTTCCCCTTTCGGTTGGCCTTTTTATGAGTTTATTACCAAGCAAAAGTAAATGACGCGGCCACGTCGGACGGATCTTTATGCGGATCTTTCTGTGTATCTTGCGGATATGCGTATTGCATGCAACCCTTGCCGTAAGTCCTCCACCACCTCCCCTTCGTCTCGCTTCTTCGCATTGTGTGAAAATTGTTTGAATTATATTGCATTTGCCTGCACACATGTGCTTTACCTCTCTACTACCTTCGTCTCTGGCCTCAGCGGCTTTGTGTTGTTTAATTAATTATGTAAACATAACTTTTGTCGAAACCCTTTTTACAACCCCAGCATTTGCCAAAAAACCCCTCCCCTCCCCTCGCCTCCCCATCACGCCACACTCTATAACCCCCTCCCATCGCACCGACAGTTTTTGTGGTGCCTTTTTCGTCGCGCATTTATGGAAATTAATTTGCAACTGAAATTGAAACCTTAACCGAATCCGAATCCGAATCTGAAACTGAATTTGAATTTGAATCCGATGCGGAATTCGCATCCGTATCCGACACCCAGTAGTGGCCGCGGCATGTCCATGTCTTTAGCCTCAATTGATAAATTAAGAGATTAACAACCGCCGCCGTAACCAACATGGGCCACAGCAAATGGTCCAAATGCAAACCCTTTTGGGCTAAATGGGCGTTCCTAATGTTTGTATATCTTTCGCATTGAAGGTGACAAGCATTTTTCCTGTTTTTCCGCTTCTCTATTTTTCATTTTTTTTCTCTTTTTCCTCTATTTCATTGCATTGTGTTTCGATTTCAGTTTGACTACGTGTTCATTTAGTGGAATGACACACGATTAATTGTAATAATATTAATTATTTATTAAATATATTTTTAACTAGTATGATTTATTTTTAAATTATTTACTGAATATATTTTTATCAATTTAATTTCTTTATTAATCATTTATTAAATATAAATTTGTTCAATTTGATTTTATTATTAATACTTTATTAAATATATTTTTAACTTATATGATTTATTTATTAATTATTTATTGAATCAATATGATTTATTTATTAATATTTTATTAAATATATATTAATTCAATTTATCTTAATTGTTAATAATTTATTAAATATAGTTTATAACTAGAATGATTTATTTATTAATTTTTTAATGAATCAATATATCAATATGAATTAATATTGATTAAATATATTTTTAGCCAATTCGATTTATTTACTAATAATTGATTTAATATATATGTAATAAATCAGATTTATTTATTAATAATGTATTAAATATATTTTTATCCTATGTATTATTTTTATTAATAATTTATTAAACTTTTTTATCCAATTTGATCTAAATATGAATAATTTATTAAATATATTTTTAACTAGTTGAAGTTAATTATTAATAATTTGTTAAATATATTTTTTAAATGGAAAGATTTATTTTTTCCTAATTTATTAACTACATTTGTAACTAATATTATTAATATTTTGTATTCTTGCATACTTCTATATATGAATGAACTGACAAATATTTTAAATATATTTTTAATGATATTATTTTTTTGTAATTTTTTAGATAAAAAATTTTTAAAATTAAAATTTCAATTTCGTTAAAGTTAAAGAATTCTAGTTTTAATGAAAATTGTATTTGACTGTTATAAAGATTTGTCTGTTTCAAAAAGATTTTAGTAAATAATAATAATAAGTGTATAAAATATGTTATAAAATATATTAATTATTTATGTGAATTTTTATTAATTATTAATAATCAATAAATTCGTGGAAATTGTTTAAAAAATATTAATTATAATTACAATATTGTACATTAGACTATAAGCATTGACAATAAAATATTACCAATAACCAAAACATATTAAAAATATAATAAAAAAATACTTTTCGTATAAGTTCTGGAATTTTTTAAACCAAAAGCGTTTTTTTTTTTGTTGCAAAAAATAATAATAATAATTCAAGTAATCTTATGCCAAGTCTTAATCAACAATAGCTACAACTATTACAAAATATTATAAAATATTATGGAATTTATAAACAACTTATTAAAGTACTTATGCAACACAAATTGTTGATTACGAATTATTGATCTGATATAAAAAATACTTCAATGATCCATAGGCAGGCAAATGTTGAGCTGACATTTACTCCGAGCTGACATAAGAATTGAGTTAGTGAAATCGAAGTTGGCGGGCAAAGGGCAAATTGATTACCAGATTTCCTCGAAGCAAATAGTTAAGCAAACTAAGGGCTAGAAGTTGTTGTTGCCGTTGAAAAATTGCCAGCTAGCCACAAAAGTTTTACGATGGGATATAAAAGACGCGGAGGGCAACAAAACGTGGTAAGGCGACCGCTGCGGGGCAACATGTCAATAGATCGAACTATGAATCTGGGACGAGCGGGCGAGCGAGCTGAGGCTCAACCGATTGACGCATATTTGTATAACATTGCGACAAAAGGACAACAACAGCGAGGACAACGCGAGTGGAAATGGTATTGGTAATGGTAATGGGATAGGGAATGGAAATGGAAATGGAAATAGTGGAAGTGCGATTGGTAATGGGCTAGTAACAAGGCCTACAGAGTTGGCCTAATAACCAATATTTACATGTCTCAACTGGCCAAACAATAACACGTCGCGTTTGCATATTTGCATAGACAGGACAATGGACATCAACGGGCAAAAGGACAACATCAACATCAACGGGCGAGACAAACGACAAGGGATGCGCGAGGAGTTAAGAGAAGGTAGAGGTTTCCAAAGATTTTCACCAGAAAAATTGTCATTTAACCAACGCAAAGTGTTGCGCACAGCGACTGAAAGAGAGGGTGAGCGTGACTGAAAGGGAAGGCAACAGACACAAGAGAGAGAGAGAGAGAAGCAGTTTGAGTGTGGGTGATAAAACCCGCTCGCTCCTTTCATTATATTGACTGGAAAGCAAAGTATGCGCAACTTTATATAATGCCCCGTTAGCGTACAAGTTACCTATCCCTATCTCTGTACCAATCCCAATCCCAATCCCATTCTCAATCCCTCAACCGAACCGATCCGCTGCAGTTCCAGCGAAAGCGACCACGCAGCGGGTGAAATTGTGAAATGGTGAAATTGTGAAATGGGAAATTGTTAGATTGTGAAATGCTCTCGTTTTTGGATTGCATCATAAAACCGAACAGTGAAGCCGGGCAAAGGGCATCGTAAAATGTGCTGCGACGACGCAATGTTGCGGACATGCGTTCCTCGAAAATCCTTTATGCAAATGCGTTGAAAGGTTGTGTCGACCTTGAGATACATTTCCATTGTTTTACGAAAATACCAAACGAATCAATTGCCAACCCAATTCCCGCTTCCTTCGTCCCGCTTCTCACTTCCCATTTAACATTTTACCCTCAGCTCATTTTGCCACTTTTCTTGCTTTTCCATTTCCCGTACAATTTGTTGCCTTTACATTAAATTTCTTTTTCTTTTTTTCGGTCATTTGCCGCCCACCCAGAGACATTAACCCGTTCGCTTTTGCAGTTCCAGTTCTCGCACCCATTTCCATTTCCATTTCCATTCCCTTTCGCTTTCCCTTCTGCTTACCCGTTGCCCGTTTCCGTTACGACTTTCATTCGCACTCCGATTACCATTCCCATTAGCAGGCAGGACAAATCACGCGCCGCGCTGTCAGCCAGGAGTCGTGTGCGTTGTCCTAGCTGAATGATAATGCAATATGTTGCATGATTTATGCTCGCTGCAAATTCACCAGCTCTGCTTGTAAGCCCGACAGGGACGGCAACAGCGATAGCCTAGGCCAAAGCGAGAGAGTGAGTGAGTGAAGCGCTAACTAAAAAGGCAACTTGCACCCTTTTTGCGGTACACACACACGCACACACATTTATATATATTAATATATATTCTTTTTTTCATCTCATTTTGTACTTCTCCTGTTGCAATTTTCTGCCTCCCATTCCCATTCCCATTCCCCGTTGCGACAAATATTAACTTCAATAAATTTGACGCACACAGTCCAAATTATGAGTCAAAGATGCGACCGAAAGGGTTCAGCATCGGCATCGGCATCGGCATCGGCTTCACTTCAAACATTTAATAATCAATGCCCCGCATCCGCCCCGCTGCCATTAACGGGGCCAACCCTCAGCCTAAACCTCAACTTCAACCCAAACCCGTTTGCTGCTCGTCCTCAATTGCTTTGTCATGTTCACAAGTTGTCCTACAGGGTGTTGATGTTGTATTGAAAAATTAAGCATTACTCGTACCTATAATGAAATCTGAACGATGCACAAAAAAATATAAATACAATACTGAAAGGTCACTCAAATCGCTTAGGAGTGTGCAGACCTTATAGCCAGACAATAGAGCGCTACTATACGATAACAAAGTGTGGAGAATCTCGACAAGTTTATTGCATCTTCGTGTGATAATGCAATATGTTCAGAGATATTTGTGAGAGTTGTCTACTTAGAAGGATAATTATTAAAAAATGTAAATGAAAATAAAATGTAAAAAATAATTATAATTAGAATTACTTCAACACAATAAAGGGATAACAGAGTAAGGAGAATCTCGATAAGTTTATGGCATCTTCGTGTGATAATGCAATATGTTGAGAGATCATTGGGAGGAGTTGTCTAGTTAGAAGAATAATAATTAAAAAATGTAAATGAAAATAAATTTAAAAAAATAATAATTGGAATTGCTTCAAGTCTGTGATAACAGAGTAAGGAGAATTTCGACAAGTTTATTGCAACGTCATGTGATAATGAGAGATAATTGTGAGAGTTGTCTAGTTAGAAGGATAATAGTTTAAAAATTTAAAAGATAATAAACTGAAAAAAATAATTAGAATTAGAATTACTTCAACACAATAAAGGAATAACAGAGTAAGGAGAATATGCACAAGTTTATCGCATCTTCGTGTGATAATGCAATATGTTGAGAGATAGTTGTGAGAGTTGTTAGTTACCTTATAAAATATAAATAAAAATAAATTTAAAAAAATTATCATTAAAATTGCTTCAAGACAATAATGTGATAACAGAGTCAGGAGAAGATTGCATCTTCTTGTGATAATTGTGAGAGTTGTCTAGTTAGAAGGATAATAGTTAAAAAATGTAAATGATAATAAATTTAAAAAAATAATAATTGAAATTGCTTCAAGTCTGTGATAACAGAGTAAAGAGATAATGAGAGATAATTGTGAGAGTTGTCTAGTTAGAAGGATAATAGTTAAAAAATGTAAAAGAAAATAAACTAAAAAAATAATTATAATTAGAATTACTTCAACACAATAAAGGAATAACAGAGTAAGGAGAATATGCACAAGTTTATCGCATCTTCGTGTGATAATACAATATGTTGAGAGATAATTGTGAGAGTTGTTAGTTACCTTATAAACTATAAATGAAAATAAATTTAAAAAAATTAGCATTAGAATTGCTTCAAGGCAATAAAGGCATAACAGAGTAAGGAGAATCTCTACAAGTTTATTGCATCTTTATGTGATAATGAATGATGTGAGATGATTGAGATGAGAGTTGTCTAGTTAGAAGGAAAATAATTAAATAATTTGCATGAAAATAAAATAATAATAGTTAGAATTGTTTCAAGACAATAAAGGGATAACAGAGTAAGGAGAATCTGCAGAAGTTTATTGCATTTTCTTGTGATAATGAGAGATGATTGTAAGAGTTATCAAGTTAGAAGGATCATAGTTCTAAAATTGAAATTAAAATAAATTTTAAAAAATTATGTTGTGTTTCCTTGTGAAAGAGCTAAGATTTTTAGTTGTCTGAATTACAATTAATTTTTTTAAATTGAAAGTCGACTCAAATATTACAAATATATTATTTAATTAAAGTAAATACAAAAAGAATAATATAAGTTAGGTTAAAGTGAAATTTGAATTTATGTTTCAGACTGGGAAATGAACACATTTAATTGATGCAACATTTGTAGTTAAGTTTGGGGAAAGTTCAGAAAAAACCCAAGCAGATCAATAAGTATTGAAGCAAGTATTAAATTAACTGAGCTAAAGAGCTTAGAATGTGAAACTTGTGTAAGAGAGTACTCAAAGTTGAATACATTAATCAGCATAGAGTACTTCATAGCGATAAAGTTGGGAGTATGCCTAGAAGGGAAAGAGAAATTCATTGGATTTAATAACTCCGATTAGTCAATTTCCACATTAATTAATTTAACTATAAACAAACGACCGTCATACTGCGGTGATCAGTTAGTCAGATTTTAGAGATGTTATTAAAAGGTGAATGTGTAATGAAATTATGCTAAAAGTTGCTAGTTTTCAATTATAATAAATTATTCATTTAAACAATATGCAACATATTTGTTTGCCCATTAAAATTGAACAGTGAAAGTTTGTGTTATTTTTTAAATAATAATTTCTTCTTTAAGATTAGAATTAAATTTATTTTTTAATATTTATTTTAAATAGCACAACTATTACTATAATAATAATACTTATTAGTGGTTGTTGTGATTGATTCACATTTGTTGCTAGCTCATAAATAAAATCCAACCTGTTCTAAGCTCCGTTTTAGCTGTGCAAGCGAATACAGAAGTATTAACAACTTTGTTGTTGCAATGTTGTATGAGCACTCGCATGGATTTGCGAATAAATGAAATAGAAAAAAATGTAGAATTTAATTTTTTTTTTTATAGATTTTTGTAATTTTTTAATTCACGTGAGAAACTGAAACGGAAACGGGCAACCGGTGGCAGATTTGTTGTTGCCAAAGGGAATTGCAAATATTCTAAATTGCATTTTGTGCCTAAGCGCACACACACGCTAACACACACACACACACACACACGAACATACACACACCATGTGCTGAGTGAAAGGATTTAAAAACAAAAATGTGTGAAGCTTAAATAAAAATCAAAACAAAACAAAAAACAAAACACGAATAGACAAAAATAAACTTGCCAATGTATCTGCAGATGGATGTGTGCAATTGTGAGTGTGTCTGTGTGTGTGTGTGTGCTTGTGTGTGTTCGCCTTTTATTTTGCTATTTATTTATTTTACCAGACACGCGAGTTTATTTTTATGGTTTTAAAATGATTTTTAACCCTGCAGGCGCGCGCTTTGTGCCTCTTCCAACCTTCCTTTTGGCCATCTCTAGCCGGCACTCCCTGCGCTCCCTGCACTTCCCCTGGCTGGCCGCCCACCTCAGCTGCCGTTCGTACAGTGTGTACAGTGTGTACAGTGCTTAACCGGAAACGGATGCGAATTGCATGCGTCACGTGACACACGAGCGCATGTCGACGTTGACGCTGACGTCGACGTCGTCGTCGTCGTTGCCAATGTTGTTGTTGCAGTTGTTGTCGAGCGTTAAGCTTTTAGCGGCTATACTCGATACTCGTTACTTGTGCAGCATGCCCTTCTATGGCCCATGCCACAATGCCACATGCACCATGCACCATGCACCATGCCACAATGCCACATGGTTCTCCTTTCAGCCATGCAGCTTCCAGATTCGTTGCCACCGATGCATTTTTATTTACTTTTCTGTCAAATGGCAAACTTCACAACACGTTCGCATTTTAGTATTGATTATGCAGTTTGCTGTTGCAAATCTCTGCTGCACCGACGACAACAATGCCAACAACAGCAACAACAACAACAATAACAACAACAATAGCAACAACAACCACGTCAACTGTGAACTCAATAAATCTAAATTGCGCACAAAAATAATTGAATCACTAAACCATGAATGGCGAAAAAAGTAGAGAAACCAGAGCGAAAGAGCGACAGAGCGACAGAGAGAAAAAGTTGCAGCTTTTCCCATTTTTCTGCAACGTTATTTTGTGTATAAAATTTTGATACTATATAGTATACACTACACACACATACACACATATATATATATATATAGACTGATAGTATCTTTTTATACTCGCATTTATATGCATTCTTTTTGCTGGCTTAACATTTTTATTGCGTCTAAATATGTGTTGCAGATTTTGGGTAGATTTTTCCAGATCGCTGCGCCACTTTGTGTCATTCATTTTTGGGGCTTACGTCAACTGGAAGTGCATATGGAAATGTTGAAATGTGGAAATGGCAGGTGTAGAATTGTTATTTTATTTGCAAGTATTAGAGGCTTAACAATCAATTTAGAAAATACTTGCATCTCTTCAATTATGAAAGACAACAAGAAATGTTTGTTCAAATGTTAAATTAAAGTATTTTGTAATCGTAAAAAACATAGCTTCAATTCAATTTAATAAAATTGACTTCAAAAGGAACTTCAATACTTTAATTACAACTACGTTCATGCGTCGCTCTTTATGAATTTGCGACTCACAATGAAATCAGCAAACTTGCAAAATTAAGTTAAGTTGAATGCGTTCGAAAATTGCATAAAGTGGGGCAAATTTTATAGTCAATTTTCGTGCTTAAATCGAATTCATCAAATTTGGTTTTGCACACCGTTTTGCAACACTGGCTACGTGTAAACTGTAATGTAGCTTCGTTTGGCTGATAAATATATTCTTCATATTATATTGATGTTGACATGTAACTCAAAATGCGCTGTACGAAGAGATATCCAGCATTATAGACCTAAATGAAGTCAAGCGAAAATAAAGAATTAAGTTGTTAAATTAAATAAAATTAAATTGTTTATAAATAATATGAATAAGGCTAAAAAAAAAGTTATAATATAATAATTTTGAATATAATATAAATACATAACTTTAGTCCTAAATAAATTCAAGTAAAAAGACAAATAAAGTTGGAAATTAAGTAAATGTATATTTTAAATATTAAATAAATATAGTTATAATAAAAGATAATGTTATTTTAACAATTTCAGCCTCAAATATATAAAATAAATATATATTTGTATGTATATATGTTTATAATAATGTTATGATATCATCATTTAAACAAAATTAAATATATGTTTTATACTTTTTCTTAATGTAATATAATCAATTGCAGTCCTAAATAAAGTCAAGTGAAAATTAAGAATTAAGTTGGTCATCAACATGTAAAATGAAATATATAAATAATATATTATTATTAAATATTAAATAAATATAGTTATAATAAAAGTTATTATAATAATTTTGTCAATAAAGTAAATATGTTTTTTACTTGTTCTTAATGTTATTTTAACAATTTCAGTCCCAAATAAAGTCAACTAAAAATAAAGAATAACGTTGTTAACTGCAAGTCCTAAATAAAGTCAAGTAAAAATAGACAAGGTTGATAAATGAAATATATAAAAATATGTATTTTTATATTTAATTTAAGTATAACTATTATGATATAATAATTTTGTAAATAATAAAAATATATAACCTATAGTTTTTATATTCTAATATTACGAATAAAATTTAATTAACTATTTATAAATAAAGTCTTCAATATATGCGCATACTTGACTTTTAAAATGATTTGATTGTTCAATTTTAAATGATTTCAAAATGCTTAATTTATATTGTTTACACTCATTATATTTGCATTTATTTCTATAGCTTAAAGTTCATACACTTAATATTGTATTGCTTGTAATTTACTTAACTTTCCTTTCACAATTCTATATGAATTATATAACTACCTGTGCCTATGCGCCAGCAAATACAGGGTATATTATGTATATTGTCATCAAACGAGATTTTTAATTATTTTTTATTATTATTTGCGGGAGATTTTGTACACAATTTCCTTATAGCTTTATTACAATGTTACAATCGAATGTGAAGCCCGCCGGGTGCTGATTGAGTTGCTGAAAATTGAAAATGAAATCACATTTGCAGGGCGTGCAGAGAGAGAGAGAGAGAGAGAGAGAGAGAGAGAGAGAGAGGAAGGGGCGAGGGCTGTGTGGGGGATATGCACATATTATATTATTTGCTAAAAATCTTAAAATTTGCAAATAATGCAAATGTCAAACAGAACATAGTAAACCTGCGACAAAAACCCAATCAACCCTATCAAAATAACAGAAAAACTGATCCAATACTGATCCGATGCGATCCGATGCCAACTGATCCCAGCTGATCCGTGACTCAGCCCGGGCGAAAGTGTAACAAACTGCAAACATAATTTGCATCTTCTGTTAAAATTAAAAAAAAAAATGTGTTTAAAAAAAAGGCAACCAAGAGAAGTGAGAATTGAGTAGAGAAAAGAGTAAAGAGTAAATAAATAAATAAATCCTACTTAATGTCACAATCAATCCGTGGCAGGACAATAGCGCGACAACAGAGGCACACACACACACACACACGCACACACAGAGAGAAAAGGAGTAAGGCGGCTCCTGGCCCGCGGGTTGGTTACAAAACTTGCACAAAGGACGAGACAGAGACGGTCCATCGTCGAGGGCTAAAGTTGCTGAAATCTGAACCCCTATTAGCGCGCATTTAACTGTTCATTTGAAAGTTTTATTTGGCGCGCTGATGCGTTAAATCAGCACAACAACAACGGCAACAACGGCAACAGCCAGGACAATAGCTGAGCCAAGCATAGCTGAACCAAGGCAAGGGGCAAGTTACATACTCGCACTCGTGTGGCAGGCTATCAGCGGGCGTAGCACTGACAAGCACTCAGCCTCAGCTGTCGCTGTTGCTGCTGCTACCTCTGCCTCTGCCTCTGTCGCTGCCTCTGTCGCTGCTCGGAGCCAGTGACATGTATAATTTTAATCCAGCTGTAACATAAGTTTTTGATTTGACAAATCCTAGAAGCGCAGCCAGCGCTGCCGCGCGACAATGCGAAACTATTTGACAGAAATTGAAATGTTGTTTTGTGGCCATGGCAACGTCAATCGAGGGTGGACCCAGCACAATTGTGTGTGCGTGTGTGTGTGCGTGTGCGTGTGTGTGTGTGTGATGCAGCAGACAGGGGCAAGGTTATTTAAATTTCATTCGAAGCTCATACGCAAATATTCAGCTACAACCCAAAAAAAAAAAAAAATTAGAGGAACTTAAAAGCAGATGGAGAGAGAGAGGGAGCGTATGAAAAGGGTGGCGCACACCCCTCGCCGAAAAAAAAGGGGGTTGCATCATAAATATCTCAACATTAACATTAATTGCACTCCATGTCCTCAATGTCCTCTTGTGTGGGCCCACACAAGAGCGGCAGTAACATCCTGAGATCCTGAGAAATCCAACGGCTGCTCCCGTGCCCAGCTCTGCTCTGCTGCTTCTTGGCTGCCGCAGTTCCCCCTTTTGTCACTTTTGTTGTTGCTGTTGCTGTTGTTGTTGAGGGTGCCGCATTGGCCACAAAACGCAGCCACCGTTTCTCGATAGCTGGTCGTCCGAAAAACTCCTGCTTTGATGTGATCTCTTGTGCTCGTACATGTGGCTGTTACCTTCTAGTTCGGCCAGCCCTCGCATTGTGGCATGATTTCAATAATGAAGCCACTGCCAGCTCGGCTCGCATTCTTCTTTCACTCGACTTGCACATCCACATCCACATCCACATCCATTTCCTTCACATTCGCATTCACATTGACCTCTGTCCCCCTGTCCCCCTGTCCACTTCCATTGCATTAACTTAACCACCTCCATGCCCGTTGGGCTTTTCAATTCTCTTTCCTTTCTTATTTTTTTTGTGTTGCCCACTGCCAAAGCACGCGGAATGGCATGAGCCACAGCTGCGTTGGCGTCGGAGTCGGCGTCAGCATCTGCGTCTGCGTCTACTTCAATGTCTGTGTCTGGCTCTGCCTCGGCTTTGCCCTCACTGAGTGGTGGGCACAAACTAATAAGTTGACGCATTAATTGGCTTACAGGCATTCCCCGCATAGCTCACTCAGCCAACTCACTCGGCCAACTCACCCGGCTGTGTCGCTCAGCCGCTTTGACTCCCCCGCACAACACAAAGGCCATGTGGTTGAGGTGGTTTCCTTACATTGTTCCCTCTGTGCCTGTTTTTCTACACTCACTCCCAGCTCATACTAAAATTAATTTTAATCACGGAATTTCTTAATCCTCTATAGACTGACGGATTGACAGTTAATCAGAGCACAAGCCAGCCGTAAGAGCCCTAATAGGAGACTTACGGAAATCGCACACCCATGGGAGGGAAATGGCATACATTCTGCCGTTTGACACATTTTCAAATAATATAATGCGTATTTCAGCGATTTCCATAATCACAACTCTCTGGCTGGGAAATGCGACTCAATTTGCTGTCTCCAAAATTCTTTGAATTGTCGAAAGTTTCACAATCTTGGAGGGAAAATGGAGCGGAAAACTTAATCTGCAACTGATCAGCTTCCAAATCAATTCTAAGAACTCATTGTCAAAAGCTGTATTAAGATTAATATATAATTAGCAGACATTGTTAATGCGTTACTTAAACTTATATGTTAATAACTAATAACTAATATGTTAATAACTTTTAATTATTCTTCAACGGAAATGAGTGCAAATTGCTACAAGAAACTTTGTTAGCACTTAATTCTCAGTTTGAAGTTAATCTCACTTGTTAAAATATTAATTTAAAAACAAGTGAATCAGTCGAGCATGCACGATCTTATAATACCCTGTGCAGTCCTAAATGAAGTATTTGGATTATAAGAGAAGTAACGAAGAATTCCCTTTCGAAACACTCTTATAGCATATGAAATCTTAGCATGCTCATATAGTTACAACAAGCACATGTACACATACTCTATCAAAAGCTGTGTGCTACGTCACTTCACTTACATATGCATGCAGTCACTCGCTGTCTCGCTCGCACACATGTGCTGGCTGTAAAGAGCAAAGCGCCAGCGATTCAATGCAACAATTTCTTTTCTGTTTATATTTCTAATTTATAGATCGATCTTGTTGAAAATATCAGCATATATATGAAACACTGATAGCAATTGAGAGTTAAGCTAGAAGTGTCTAGTTTGGGAAATGCGAGAATAAACTCAGTCAGAAGGGGGTTATACAGGCAGCCTCATGGCAAATTTGGTGTCTCTAGCTCTTTTGGTTGCTGAGATCGAAGCGTTTACAGAGACAGATGGACATACAGAGGAGCATTCAGAGGGACAGACATCGGGGCATTCAGAGGGATAGACATCGGGGCATTCAGAGGGACAGACAGACAGACATGGCCCAATCGACTTGGCTATTGATATTGATCAACGATCCTGCTGCCTGTTACTTAGATTTGCATGCAAGTTTTTTACCCTTTCTTTGGGTATAATTATTGAATGTTTGTCGCGATTTTGGAAACTTTAAATGACGCTTAAGAAGATGCCTGCAAAATACTTAGTAAACTTTTTCTATATTCTCATCTTATTATTATTTATATAAAGATTATCTTCTTTGTCTTGCAACAGTTTTGTCTCGCTAAAAAGTACAGACAACATATATAAAAATATATCAAATAATTTCTAAAATAATAGAAAGTGTTGTGTCTCGAAAAATGTTGGGAGACTTGAGTGAAGAACTCGAATTTGAATTGCAGGGACATGGCACATGTTAAAACATGAAAACATGTTGTTAGGAAACTTACCGCACATATCAAAGGCTGCCGCACTTTGTGGCATGCGACGTGCCCAGCAAGGACATTGGACTAATCGGCAGTCAGTGATCCATATGGCAACTGCATGGATGGATGGATTGACGAAAAGAAGACAAGGACATTGATTTCAACTTAACGGCCTGATGAGTGAGGCGAGTATTGTGGTCAGAGGGAGGGGGGATGGTTATGATGGTAGTCGGGGGTGAGGTGGCGTGTGAAGCGGCGCAGGAGGACAACAAGTTTTGTCGCCCGATGGACACGTGTGCGCTTTCTTCTTTTGAGCGAGATTTAAGCCCAGGCACGAGCAACCACCCACAAAAGCCGCGAGCAAGTCCCCCAAAAACGTTGATATGAGTGTGAGCAAATGAGTATGGGTATGGGTATGAGTGCGAGTATGAATACGAGTATGCATACGCATTGTTGTTATTGTTGTGCCAATTTTGAAGTAGTTGATGGTTCAGCTACGTGCCCGCTTATTGTTTGATGTGGATTTTAATTGAACTTAAGTTGATGTTGATGGTCGGATGGCTGGATGATTGGGATGGTTGGGATGGTTCAGATGGTTCAGATGGTTGAGATGGTTGTGTTGCTTTGCCAAGGGGGTTGGGGTTGGGGTTGGGGTTGGGTTTTGCTGCGGATGCTTAACAACGGGACCATCGACAACCGCAAATATTAAAAAACCAAAAAACACAACAACAATGAATGAATGAATGACTGAATGAATGAAGTGACTGACTGAATGACGGACAGTGGGTGCTCGAGTCGAGAAATTGTGAATGCGAATGCGAATGCGAACAAAAACACGTTGAACTCATTAAAAAGGCAGCCGGGACAGACGCCAGCCAGGATGCGAATACGAAAGCGAATGCGAATGCGAGTGCGAGTGCGAATGTGAATATGAGGCATGGAATATATAATCGTACTTGTACTCGTACTCATACTCGTAATTCACAACGCATATGTCACTCAATGAGGCGCAAAAGGGGTGGCTCGTTGTTCGTTGTTCGTTCTCGGTTGTTGTTGCTGTTACTCACTTGTCAGGACTCATTGTTAATGACAGGACTTATTGCCGAACAATTGCGACTGCAGTGGCAGCCTTAATTTGAATTTGATAAATGATAGCAGGCGGCGCTGCAATCGCCGCTTTTTTCACTCCACAACAAACCCGAACTAGAGGCACCACCTTTCCACCAAACGAAACCATTTCCATGTCCGGTTTTTCCCAGTTTTTCCATCTTGGTCATGTGGTTTCCCCAAGAAGCAGACAAGAAGCAGCAGCAAGTAAAAGCGAAGGAGAAGTATAAAAAGTATGGAAGATGAACCGTCATCAAGGCTGTCTTATACAAATTGAGTTATGTGACGTCCTCATTCTTATTATCCTCCTTAGCCGCATCCTGTGCAATTACCCGCGAGAAGTGATTCTCCTGCGCAGAGTAAATTTAATTTCCGAAAATATCTTCCCTTTTTGCCATTCTGTTTGCATTTCCACTTATTATTTGTCCTCTGCCAGTTTTTTTTTTCTCTGTTCTTTTTTTTCTTTTGGTATCCTTTACAATGTCCTTGCTCAAGCATTAGCCAAAAATTGTGACTTGGATTTTGCGGATTTCAACTTGTGTGGATCGCTTTGTTTGCCGCTTTGTCTGCCGGATGTGGTGTTGACACTCACATCTTCCCATGTAATCCCTCCTCATCTCGCCCGCCTTATGACAATGTGTCACAATTGGACAGCGCGCCAAATTGCACCACATCAGAGCAGTTGCCACCTCAGCAGTTGCCACCTCAATGTGACTCCATAGACAAGAGCGATCTCTAGCGGACGCTTCTTCAACTCAAACAGGTAGTAGCTGGCAGTTGCTCGACCCACAAATACCCTACAATGTCTACACACTCGCTGATGAGATCCTATTGCATATTCGCTGTCTGTCTGTCTTACATATGAATGTGGAGCTTTCTTATTCATTTGGTAAATGCACAAATGCGTAATAAATGTGTAATAATGTAGCTAAAATTTATAATAAATTAACAAAATTGAATAAACAACAGTTTCGATTAAATAATTTGTATTTATTAAAATTAATTTGTATTCTCAGATCGATCTAATAATATTTTATGTTTATTAATATATAATTGCATTTAATACAATTTTAATAAAAGAATCTTTTAAGAAGGTATTTTACATTAAGATAGTTTACAATTTAGTTTCTAATTAATATAAAATCAAATAATATTTTATATTAGAAAAACGCTTTTAATGCAAATATTAAGATTCAACTAAATGTATTATTAATAAGCTAAATAATAAAACAATAAAACAAAAAGGTTATTTTAAATTAAAAGAGTTTAATATTTAATTTCTAAGCGTAGTAAAATAATATATTATATTATAAAATCACTTTTAATATATTTATTAAAATTCAAAATTTATGAATTATTAAGAAGATTAATGAAATATTTCAAAAATATATTATAAATTAAAATAGTTTACTATTTAGTTTCTAATTACTATAAAATCAAGTAATATATTAAGAAAAACAATTTTTATGGATTTATTAAAATTCAACCAAATGCATCTTAATGAATGATTAATAAACAATTAAAAAGAAAGTTCTTTTAATTTAAAAGAGTCTACTATTTTATTTCTACGTAAAATAAAGTAATATATTATATTAGAAAATCACCTTTAATTCATTTATTAAAATTTAACATTTGCAAATTATCATTTATATTAAAAGTTTACAATTTAATTTTCAAATATTTAAAATTAAATAATATAATTTAATAGAAATTTATTTATTAAAATTAAACTAAATTCAATTAAATTTATATTTAAAAAGTTTTCTATTTATTTCTAAGTAATATAAAATAATATATAAATAATTTAATATATTTATATATTTTTTCAAAGGTTGAGTTCGATTTTATGCTCATTCAGCAGGCGCAGAAGCTAAAAATATAGATTTAAGTCTGTCCAGATCTATATCTATATAGCTAATAAATTAGTTTAATAAATTAGTTTAAGCAGAATTTTGATAAACAATTTACTATAATTTTCTATACACTCATTATGTTATATCTCATATAAAAACATATATAAATTATAATAAAATGTATATAATTTAATAAATATTTTTTATTATTAATATTATTATTTCTGAGCCATAAAATAATGTTCACATAGTTCTAAGCTTCTTGTGTATAGAAAAGAAGACTTTTCAAGTTGAGAACTGTTCTTAATTGCAATTTCTAATGATTACGTTGACTGATCGCTCTGTTCTTTTGAATATCTTTGCTTGTTGGTAAGAAATATGTGTTCAGTATTAAACAATACTTTGGCAGCGTTAAAGGTTCAGCTTTAAAGCTTGTTTGCACTGAAATGTACACAATCATTGGGCCCCAGAATCTGAATACGAAGTGCCTGCTGTGGTTGAGGAAATGGCGAGTTTTGAACTGTTGTTTGGAGTTTCGACCACGTGTCGTCGAGTCGCAGACAATTAAATAGACATCGGCTACGGTATCGAGGCCAACCCTGAGGCATATGCCTCAAACCTTCAACCTGATGACAATATTATTGTTAAATTGCAAAGCGCGCAAATCAAATTAACATGCGCTGCGCTTTTTTGTTGTCATTGTTGCTGTTGTTGTCTTTTGGCCGCAGAAAAATGGTTGGCAATGTCGCTGCCAACCACAGCAGCAACCCCCAACAACAACAAAAAAAAACAAGGCGGCAAAGGGCAGCGTCAACCACATGGCCGCCAATGCCACCCCCAAAGAGCGGCAAATGAACCAGCTTAGCACAGAAGCAGCAGCATAGCCACCCAGTGAATCCATTCGGCCGCCCAACCACCCAACCGCCCAACCGCCCAACCACCCACCAGCTGTGACCGGCTGGCGGTGTTAATGACGCACAAGTGTGACACTTTTCTGGCAGCGTCATCAACGTCTGTCTGTCTCTCTGTCTCCCTGTCTCTCTGTCTCTCTGTCTCTCTGCTTGCGCCTCTGCGTCTGCGTCGACGTAGACGTCAGCGTCTGCGGAGTTGAAACACGAAACAAGAGCAAATTGTTACAATTGCTTTTTATCACTGTGTGTGCGTATGTGTGCGTGCGTGTGTGTGTGTGTGTGTGTGTGTGTGTCTGTTTGGTAGCGACAACAACAAGAACTGAGCATGAATAAATGAAAGCAGAAAATAAGTTGATTTTAATATGAAATTTCACGCTGGCTCTTTCCCTGTTTGGCTCATTTTGCAGTTTACCTCCCGCTCTTTCCCCTCTCTCTCTCACTCTCCATCACCCACTCTCTCTCCCTCCCCTCTCTCTCTCAGTCTCTGCCGCTTGTGCTTTTCCTTTTCCTTTTCATTCTTCTTGGTCTTCAGCTTCCTTTTTTTGCGCGTACTGCGTGCGTATGTGTGTGTGTGGTGTGTGTGTGTGTGTGTGTGTGTACGTTTTATTTCGGCAACAAGGAAAAAAAGAAAATGCCGTTTAATTGAAAATTATCGCAACATGGTTGTCACGCAATTATTTCGCGTTATCACCGACCTCGAGCCCAGTTTTTGGGTGAGTGCGGTGTGGGCTGGTCGATGGTGGGGAGAGGGTATTGTGCTCAGTGGTCGGGGTAGCAGGCATGTTGAGGCAACCCTCAGTGGAAACCCTGTCACCGACTTTGTATCATTTATATTGTTATTCGCATATATTCCAGATCCCAGGCGTGCCAAATGCGTTTAAACAAGTGCAACAACAACAGCAACAACAACAACAGCAACAACAACAACGACAATAACAAAAATAGGCACAACGTTGCCATTGTGGTGGAGTTAGAGCGAGGGGAGTTGGGGAGGGCGCTGCACCACCACTAAAGCAACCACCTCGAACACCACCTGAGGTTGTCATAGCTGCCGCGATAATTTGCACATAAATTTGTTGATTGACACAGCGACAAAGAACACAAAGTAATACACACACACACACACACCCGCACACACACACACACACACTCGCACACCCTTCATGCTATAGAACCTTTTTCTAAAGCGTGAAATTTTAATTGCCCTAAAGCCGAGTTCGCAATCAAAAATAATAAAAAATCAAAATGAAAACAGAATCAAAGAAGCGACCAACAGAGGTTAAGTGAGACAGTGAGACAGTGAGACAGCGGGACGAGGGCAGCTGTGGCAGCGAGTAAAGGACGAAAAAGGAGCAGGCTGCGGGGGAGGGGGAGGGGGAGGGAGGTTACGGGTTGGCTAATATTATATGCAGCATGACATGGGTCAAGCATGCTGTTAATTGAAGGTTAAAAGCATCTCGATTGCAGGTCGTATCAAATAGCCAGAAGCAATTACAAGCACTGCTTACAGATTGCCATTATATTGTTGAAGAGAATCGACAAGAGAATTGAGAATTACAGTGAATAAAAGCATATATAGCACAAATATAAAATATGCTATTTAAGATTAAATGGCCACAAATAGCTGGGCGTAGTGTTAGACAGAAGGCTTACATTTAACATGCACACCACGATGGTCAAAAAGACTGTAATGACCAAAAGCGCAAAGATGTCATGGCTTCTTAAGCCGGCCAATAAATTGTCACTATACAGTAAAGTGACAATTTATAAAGCAATACTCAGTCCTATATGGAGATATGCGCTTCAAGTCTATGGAATTGCGGCAAAATCAAACCTAAATAAAATAAGAGTTGCACAAGCAAAAATCCTCCGGCAAATTTGCATTGAAAAAGATCTCAAGGTCCCCCAAGTTGGAGACGTAATGAAAAAGGTAGCTGCTAGCTACCTTGGAAGACTCGAAGGCCACTCAAACCCTTTGGCGAGAAGACTTAACAAAGAAGCTAGAAAAAGAAGACTAAAGAAGTACCTTCCACAGGACCTCCCTGCGAGGTTCCTGTAAAAGAATGTTTCATGTAAAATTGAATGATTTAATTATTGATGTTTATGTAAATTGTTATTGAAATTTCTGTAGTGTTCTACTGTAAATAATCGTGCCTTTATGTTCAACTTGTTAAGTTGCCAATTAGGCCTGCTTAAATAAAATAAACGTTTTTAATAAAAAAAAATATATATATATTAAATGAAACGGAGATGAAACATTAAGTGAAAACTAGATATTATAACTTGCAACTTGACTTTCTTTACTTTATGTGGAACTTGTGTTTCTGTTGTTTTATTCTTAGAATGATTTCTCTAATTTAATGTGGGAAGCTCACTTGCTCAAGTTTCTTATTCTTGAATTGATCTACTTGCCTAACTGCTAAGCTAAAGTATTCTCTATTCCTCTTACTATTCTCAAATATCTTGTAACTCTTAACTCTGCTGTAGAGCAATCATTTGCTTTAGTAAATAACAATTGAGCTTATCTTAATTAAATCAATTAATTCTGTTATATCAATTTAATAATCAAGAGAATAGAATACTTTGGTAAGCATTACAGAAATATATGAAGATGATAGTCCTAATAAATATATATGTATAACAAAATGAAGCAAGTGTAAACCGATTTCCTGTGCATGCAACATTTGTATGGGCAACTTGTTGTCTCAATCTCTGAGGAGTTGATGGCTTATGACGCAGCATGTTGGATGCTAACCAGGCTAACCAGGCTAACCAGGCTAACCAGTCAACTAATTGACCCATTGATGGGTTTATTAAAATACCCACCGTGGCAATGAGATAAACAAAAAAACATCAACAACAATTGAGAGAATGCCACCTTCAATGACAACAACATCTATAGGAAAGATGTAATAGAATGGTAAGCGAAGAGATGGGAAGGGAAGAGGCATAAATGCAGAGGCAAACAAGCCACATAAACAACAACAAACATAGGCGAGAGGTAGGGAGTCCCCCAAGTGAGAGTCAACTGCGAGTATTTAATATAAAACCAAAAACACAAAATACAAAATACAAGACGCAGTTGAAGGTGGCTAACGATGGAGGAAGAAGCGAAAGCATTAATCAATCTCATCGAACAATGAGCGAGTGAGGCATAAAGGGCATCGATTCAACAGAACTGCAGTCGGGTAATGTTTTCATAAACCAATTTATATACAAACAATAAATCGCAGAGCAGTAAAATGAAAAAAAAAAATAGAGAAGATTTTCCTGAATGAAAGTGAAGCTGAGGCTGAGATTGAAACTGAGACTGAGTTGTCGAACAGGTTGGGAACTGGCCGAGATCGGGGGAGGAGAGCACACAAATGGGGAACAATGCAAGGGAAATGGTCAGGTATCTGTTGTTTGGTTCGGCTTTTGGTTCTGGTCAGGATCATGGGGTGTGTTGGCTCAATCAATGCCAAGCCAAACAAGTGTTACGAATGATTTGATGTTTTTATTTGTCATTGAGAGACGTCGTTACGACCTGCAACCTGCGACCTGTGACCTCAACAAACCGCACAAAACAGAGAGGGGGGGGGGGAGGGAGCAAACGAAACGAGTATTTTTTACCCGATAGACGAACAAAATCAACGATAATAGTTTTGATTTCACTTTTTCTTCTCGCTTTTATTTGTTCTGCCTTTGTTTCGCTCAACCAGACGAGCTGGCACCGCAGTCAAGCGACGACCGCAGCTTGTGACATGATTTATGAATCGCCATATCGATAGAGAGACAGATAGAATTCCCAAATATCCCAGAAAATAAAAATAAAACTCAAAATCAAAAGCCTAGCTGTGCTCATTGTCCTGGATGTCGGGATGTCGGGCTTAAGAAATGATGAAAAATGTTTCAATAAACTCTGTTGGCAAGTCGCATCAACTCTAAGCTGCTCCCAACCCTTAGCCCTCCCATGGCGGTTGGAGCAAGGGAGAGGGGGAGGGGAAGGGTGTTATCCAACACACTTTGGAGCTAAACAATTAACCACAGCGAACAACAGTTGCAGTCCTAGCCACATTCACAATGACAGACAACGCGTCGGAGTCTGAACTCACAGTCGCAGTTCGAATTCGAATTGGAGGAGGAGTGGGAGTAGGAGGAGGAGAAGCAGTAGGAGCTGGGGTAGGAGTAGCAGTTGGGTCAGGAGCTGCAGTTGGAGTCTGGCGTGGCCATCATAACCGGTTCGTCAGTCGCATATTAACGGCTTAATTGACCGCCGTGTGGCTATGGTCTGCGGTCTCTTTCTCTCTCTGTCTCTCGCTGTCTCCCTTCCCCCCTCTCTCCTTCTCTCTTTCTATCGTATATGATGTGAGTGTGTCTGATGCTATGTGTGCTCTGTGGTCAGCCATCAACCTGGTTAGGCGTTTGGCTTGACAGCTCCTAGAGCTCCTCACGCTTGTTGTCATAGATCAGCTTACAACTTCTTCTACTTCTTCAACAACAAATATTTAAAAAATAAAAAATACATTTATTTATATATATAAAAGACAACAACAACTGCAAGGAATTCAATTCAAAACATGTCCACTTCCGTTGGGCGAGTCTGTTCTAAATAATAAAAAAAAGCAGCAGCAGCAGCGATGAGGGAGGCTGAGGATGGAATGGGAATGGGAATGGTAATAAGAATGGGAGTGAGGGGGCGTAAGCAATGCCCAAATTGCTGGCTTTTATTAAAGCACACAGCAACAACAAAATAGACTGAAATTTCTAAGTCAAGCACAACGACAGCCGCATACACTTAAAGTGCCACAAAAAATAAAAAAATTTAAAATTTAAAGTTAAATTATGAAATATTTTATGCATATAAAAAATGTTAAGAAATTGATTAAATTATGAAATGTGTGAGAAATTGAAAGGACTCCAACTAAGCGCATCAACACAACGAATCGTTGAAATCAGTCAATGGCCAGAACTTGACAGGGTAATTCGGCAAACCGGGAATCATAGGGCAACCCCCAAGAGCAACACCCACTCGGCGTGTCCAGGCGCAGGGCTGGACCCACATCCACCGCCATATTGACTGGCGGAACGGCTAATCAATGAGCCACCATTTGTCTGGTCCAGCCCCCAATAAGTGCGTGCCTCCCCCTCCCACTCTCCTTTCCCACTCTCCTACTCCCTCGCTCTTGACATTCCCTTGCCTTGGCCACATTAAATTGTCTTATGAATTGCGCCTTTTGCGTAGTCGACTTTTAATTTGATTTTAATGTACGACACGCCGCAGTTTTACTTAACTTTGTCTTCATTTTTCACTCTCAGCCCGCGAGAATTTCCGCTCTCATTCTTCGTATTTCCTGCTCTTGTAAAAGCTTTCATAACAATATAATAATATATGTTTTCAGTTGAGCAGCTACACTGCGAATCTAATTCGTTAAGCTTAGACATAAAATATGTATTAATTAGTTGATAAGAAGAGAATCCTTTCAAGTAATTACTTTATTAAAAGCACATTTAGCTGTGTTCTTCTTAATTCAAGAAAATTAATATAAAATATTTCAAATATGTTAAAAGTTATTCAGAATTTTAACATTGTAATCTAAATATTAATTTCAATTATTATTTCTAGCTTTGCTTACTTGTAGACTATTGTAAATTATTTCAACATTTTTCTTAATGCTTAAAAGGCAACAAATGAACATATCTTAATAATGAGAAAGAGGTGAAAATATACATTAAATTTTTGTAGTGAAAAGTTGGTAAAAATAAAGACAAATCATTTATAACTTAGCTCTAAAATGGATATCTTAGCTAAGTTTTATTTATCATTCTACATTTCATTATTATATTATAATATATAATAATAAATATTATTTAAAAATTAATATAATATTTATTAAATAATATATATGTAAAATTAAAAATGATATGAAATACGCATAAAATTATAACTTTCCTAAACTCTAAAAATGTATATTAAATTAATTTCTAATTTAAAACTATATTTTGTATGTTTATGTTTTAAATATTACTTTACAATTCGCATACTTTTCGTTTAATTTATTTATATTTGTAATGAAATAAACAATTTATTAATCTTTAATCAGAGTTTGTTGAGTAAACATAAATTTAATTTCACAAACTATTTTGCTTTGTTTGCCTGATATTGATATGAATATTCATATTTATTGTAGATAATCTGCAATACTTATTTATTCATTCATTTAGCCTTAAAGTTCCTTAAAGAACGCACTCTCGCAATGATCCCTTTGTTAGCTCTTCTAGTTTCTCATTAAAATGGCAAAAGCGGATTATTACATTACATTAAACAAGCACAACGAGTGGGAATACTATAGATAAACACAAATTACGAAGGAAGAGAAAACAAACTCGAGTCCGAAACAAAATAGCAAATATCAAAGAGGACTTTTGTCTGTTTTTTATTTTTTATTTTTCTATTTTTCGTTCACTCGACGTTTTCCATTTCCATTTGGCAATTGACTCCATTGAAGTGGTCGCCTGCCTTTAGCCACTGCAGTGGGAAGCGAATTGAAGTGAATTGGACGATCAAAAAGAATCATTTTCGATTTACTCTTTCGAGGTGATTGCGCAAATTTATTGAACTATAATTGTTCGAGTATAAACGATGGAAACACTCGAAAAAAAAGCAACAACAACGAATATATATACTTGTACGTAAACAAAAAGCATTAACATGGCGAGTCCAGTTGGTTTTTGGCTATAAAAATAAAAAGAAATGACCAAATAAACGGCTAAAGAAATGGCTAAATAAACGGTTAAATGGCTGAGAATTCACAGTGCTTGGCTTTGGCATTTGCGATTTGGAATTTCGAATTGAGTTTGGGTTTAACATTTAACATTGCCATTGGCTGCATTAGCCATTGCACTTTCAAAAAAAAAAAAAAAAATCGCTTTCACTGCTCCTTGGCCAGCGGAATACGAAGTATTTATCCTTTCGCCCGAATCCTTTTTTCACCCGAAACCTTTGCAACTTCTCAAACGACGGAAGGAGTGAGAAAGTTGTCGAATGTACAAGACGAAAGTGATAAAAAATAAAAACAAAAACAAAAAAAAACGAAGCGAAACTCTTTCGTTTCGCCGCGTGTTCGAAGCGTGTCAGGTAGTCGAGCCTCAGCGATCGGCGAGTCCTCGGAATGTCCTTGACTTCAGCTTCAGACCATTGCATAAAGTTGCCTGCGGCCTGACGCAATGGCAGCAACAACAGCAACAGCAGCAGCGACAATGGTCAGGTAGTGCTTACCCAGAAGATGATTCAACTCTATGCAACCCGCAAAACCTCAGTTTCATTTCCCGCTGCACGGTCCAGTGTCCTGGGCCATAAAGTACGCAGGACCCTTGCACTGGGTCTGTGTCTATGCCTATGTAATTACTGGGAAACTTGTGGCCGGGTTTTTGTTGGCCCTAAAGGCAAATGCTGCGACGAGAGATCTTTGCTTATGGCTATAATGTAATTGTTATTCGTTGTGTTAAGCAGAAATCTGTGGGCAAATGGGAGGGGCTGCAGAGTGTGGAGTGTGAAGTCTGGTCTTAATAACAGGGCAAAGAACGCATAGGAAAGGGTATATAGCATATGACAGTTGGAGCTCATCGCCAGCCAAGGACATTGATCGCCTTTGAACTGAAGGAGGCGCCGCAATGTGACTTTCATCTCCCGAGCAGGAGGGGCATCTACGAGGGGTTTCGCATGACCCTAACTTTCACTTTAAATTCAATTAACTCACCATCCTTCAGATCAGGCAACAGTTTGTTGCCATTGCAGCCATCGAGTCGAGTTAAGTCATCATTATTCTTGGAGCAAGACTTGCAAAGGGTTCTCGAGGAGTCGGGTCTTTGGCATCCTTGCCGAGTCGTTACTTTCCCCGAACATTCCCCACATTGGATGTGCCTCTGTGCTCAGTTGCTTGATGTGAATATGTGAGTATGTGATCCTCTTACTGTCTTCCCTTGATGTTAGCTCTTGTTGCAACTCGGCATTTAACAGATTGAGCCAAATGTCATTTGCAGCTCCTCCAGCCACAATCTGCCTGCCCTGATGACATTGAAGGCCTTCAAAACAACTTGCTGCATCGTCTCCCAATTGATTATTTCTTTCTTTATTAATTACATATAAACTATTCATAATTTTGTTAAGAAACTTAGCGCTAGATTTGTATATCTAATGTTAATTGTTCCATTTCTCCGTATGCTCCATTCCCAGTTACATCAGCCAGCTGAAGCTCAACTCAGAGATTACTTTGATGGCTCGGTTTTTACATTAATCCCAAACCCAGGGGGGTGCTTGCATCATAAACCAATTGACTTTCTGACCGTACAACAGCCCACTAAACATTAACAAAACGATTGCCAAAAAAAAATAAATGAAATAATAATACAAAAAATACAATAAAATAACGAGAAAATTCGGCGAAAAAAATGCAATTTAATGTGCCAAAAAAAAAGTAACGAAAAAGGGCGAAAAAAAAGGATTTGGCAGCAATCGAATTCGTGCGAATTATATTTTATGACAGGGTTAGGGTTACATCTAGGGTTAACCCTAAAACCTAACCCTAAATGCCGCTTTGGCTACCTGACCCACACGGCTTAATTATGTCATTTGCCGCGTGAGTCAAGGCTGCAAAGTCAATTGCAAAAAGAAAATGGAAATGGGAAAAAAACACATGTAATAAAAAGAAGAGCGTATGCACATATGTACAGATATATATATATATATATATATATATATATATAAGTATATATATGCTGTACTGTATATGGATTGTATTTGAATGCGGCTAACTCGCTGACTGTCTGGTCTGGCTGTGCTGTGCTTTGCTGGGCTCGGCTTGGCTTGGCTTGGTCTGGTCTGGTCGGGTCGGGTCTGGTCGGATCGGGTGACACTTGCCTCCGCAATATTGCGCTGACAGCAACGAGAAATAATAGCCCAACAATTTATACAATTTATGAGCTTGTGAGTGTGCGACAGCAGCAGCAGCAGCAACAACAACTACGGCCAGAGAGATAGGGTGAAGGGTTAGCCGAAAAATGGGCATAAGCTGAGAGAGGGAGCAGAGGGGGGGCAAACAAAGGCAGAGCGAGAGAAAGAAAGAAATCAAAACAAGCATCATAAATTCGGCATGTCTAATGACAATTTCCTTGACTCCTTCTATGTGTGTGTGTGTGTGTATGTGAGGGGGTGTGTGTGTCTGTGTCTGTGGGGTTGGGCAACATTTTAAATCATTTTTTTTATCGTTTTGATTCGCTTTTTATTTTCTTTCATTTATTTTTGTGTTGCGCTCACATAAAAATCGTTTGTTGTCGCTCATTGCATATTCTGGGACGTCCTGGACCGCAGAGCAGTTTGAGAATTTGACAAGACCAACACTCCCCCCCCCCCTTCACTCTCCCCGTCAAATTTGGTTATCCATGTGGGGAGCAGCTTCACTTTCGAGCAGCTGACAAAAGTGTTTTTCCAGCCCGGCTTAGTTTTGCCAAAGGCCAATTTAACGGCGGCTGCATCCGCAATATAAATCAAAAGTGGCCCAAAACAGTTGGCATTGTGTGTGTGATTCAGAGAATCAGTTGCAGTTGCAACACAGTGGCATGCGGCTAAATGAAGCAATCAACAGCAGTGAGCAGTGAGAACAAAACTGTAGCAGTTGCATTGTCTGGAGCCTCTTTTAGTAGCTCGTAATTGTTGTGCTTCGTTGACCAAATTATAATGGGCGATGATGTCACCACACACGGAGATATACTAAGAGAAGGGGAACAGTGAGAGAGAGAGAGAGAGGTGAGAGCAACTGAGCAGGGAGGGGGGAAGGCTAAACAAAGTGGCTCAACCAAATGTCGGAGGACCTTACGCCATTGTCGTTTCCTGTTCCTGTTTTCTTATTGTCTAACGCTCTTTCAGCCGTTTTACGATTATCTCTGACTGCTGTTCAACTAGCTGGCCATGGCCAATACGCTGAGACGAGACCCATTGTGGCCAAGGCACTTTAGGGCCCTTAGCCGCAGCGTGGGTGGCCATTCAAGTTGTCACATTGCATTTAAGTCCCAATAAAAACGTATTTGATGTGTTTATGCCCCATTCGCAGTCCACATCCCCGTCCCCGTTCCCATTCCCGTCTCCTGCTCCGCATCAAACAGATAATAGATATCGAATGCGAATGCGAATCCGAATTGAGATTCAAACTTATTAAATCAGGCTCGCTCAAGCTAACGAAGCATGTCCCTTGACCATTTCCCATTCCCACTCCCACTCCCAATCCCACGCAGCAACCCCTTTGAGCAGCGCTCCGGTCCAGCAACTCTTGTTTACCCAAACTATTAGTTGGCCAAAAAAAAAGAAAAAAAAAGAAATAAAGAAAAGGAAAATAAAGGATTTGGTTGTGCCTTTGCGGCCTCTGATCCTGACCAGCGATGGGACCAAACAAAATGCAAAATGAAATAAAAATGAGCATAAAATTAAATGTGCTACATTGATGAATGGCCCAACCACCCATCGCCCTCCTTGCAGCCCTAACAGGCAAGAGCAGAAACAAGCTGCTCCTGGGACTACTAGTTGGGTCTATCCTCAACTGTATCCAGCATCAACATGCAGCGTTTAGTTTGATTTCGTTTTGAATGTTTATTTTATTGCGTGGAAAATGACGCCAACGTGGCCAAGAAATGTCCACGTCGCCGCCTTATCGACTGCGGCCCCAAAAGGAAAAAAAAAGAAACAGAAAAAAAGCAGAAGTCCTTTCGTGTCCATTGTCCCATTCCCCAGTCCCCAGTCCCAGACTCACTTCAGCCCAATGGGATGAGCTGCCTCATCTGGGCCGGCTATTTGGACATTTGGCCATTTGGCCATTTGGCAGGCGACGTGGACACGGCTCCAGTCGCTTTTTATGGCCGTTGATTCTATCGAAAATTTCGTACGCAATAAAATTCAAATATACTTGCGATAAAAATCAAATCTTGTTGGACATTTAAGCACACCACCACCTCCCTACCTACCTCCCTCCCTCCCTCATCAGCACTCTAAGCCCACTAAGCGTTCGACCCAGAGGAGCATCAAGGTCCATTCCCATTGCGGCTGTTTTGGCTTTTTCAATTTTCCCTCTCTGCGCCAATTGGTTTTTATTGGGCCAACCTTATGGTTAAGTTGATGCTGCCCCATTCGAGTTAGCCTAAGAGGTATCTCACATCAGGTGCCACTACTAATTAACAAGTTTACACTCGATGTCCAATTCAACTTATATGAACTTTCATTTGATCTAATTTTGTAGATAATTGTTTATATAAAATGTTTCTTAAATATAAATTCAATAAAAAATAATATATAATATAAATATATTATAACTTATGTAGAATTCATTGAATCATTGCATTGGAAACAATTGGAAACTATAAATCACTTTAAGTCTTCTATTTTGCATTTCTTAAGCAGATTAATTGAAATATATTAAGTATATAAATTATTGTTTATATAAAATATATATTGTTTTATATAAATAAAGGTATTAATATTAATAATAATTCATAATTATATGTAAATAAATTATAAATTATATAAATACAATTACTTTCATTGGTTTGCAGTAAAGAACTTTGTTATAAGCAATTTCTTAACTTATTTGTATTTAATAAAAGGAAGACCTCAACCGATTGTAAACTAAAGATGCTTCCAGATAATAATAAAACAAATATATATAAATATTAAATAAATATAAAAAACTTAATTAACACATCTAAGCGAAACTGATAACTCACTTTATTATATAGAAACTAATACAAGGAACTTATGCTAGAAAGAACTTGAGTTTAGCTCAACTTAGCTCAAGCCAAATGCAACTCTGTAGACTATGTAATGCTCTTTAAAAACTATTCTACTTGAAATGAAAATATACAGACTTGCTGCTATAGAAATGTTTATCTGTATAAAGAGAATCTCAGTTTTACCGAATCAACAAATTGGAAATGGAAAAATATCAATTGAAATGCAGTTGCTGCGACATAAGAAATGCCGACTCGTTTCCAAGAATGCGACCAACTGCGGTTAGTGATAGGAGCAGGCTGAGAGGACAGAGCGGACAGCAGATAGATAGCAGTTAGCAAGGAACAAGGAGCAAGGAGCTAACCATATGCAGACGTACGACACTAATGAAGTGCTCTCTCCCACTCCGCATTTACTACTCAGGGCAATGACAAATAAAACACCTACGAGCGATGGAATGGGATGGAATGGGATGGCAGATAGCAGAAGACAGGAGATAGGAGGCAGGAGACGGGAGACGGGAGACGGGAGACAGGACGCTGAAGACACAGCATGTTGTCATGCCAAAGACAAAGAGCTGACACGAAGAAGTGCAGCTCAACTGGCTGCTACGTCTCATTTTATTTTGTATTTTGGCAAAAGGCACAAACTCAACCCCGTGGCGAAACCCAAACAGTAGGAGCCTTGGTTGTCCCGGTTGTCCAGGTTGTCCTGGTTGTCCTGGGCTGTACTGGCTGTACTGGTTATACTGGCTGTCGGGGGTTATCCTGGTGCCGACTGGTTGTCGCTGCAGGGCAATTAGAACATTATCAGGCGGCAATAATCGGCTCGTTTGCACCCAAGTGTCGTCGCAGTCGCTGCTGACATTGTGTAATAAAAGCGAGCAGCGGCTGCCCCATGAAGTGTCTGAATCTCAGCCATGTTGAGGACAAGAGAGCATGTGGAAAAAACAACAGGATATTTAGGCTATCAGTCGGGCCATCTCCACACAACTGTCTATTGTTCGGCTTGAGTCTCGTTCTCTGTTTCAGTTTCTGTTTCTGTTTCTGTTTCAGTTTCTGTTTCAGTTAGTGGCTCCGTTTCAGTTGCAAACGAGGCGACACCATGGCAATTGTGAGTGCAACTCTGAGATACGAGCACGACAAACTAACCAAATGTTGCATGCACCGTCGGCGGCGACAGGCGGCGATCAAAGTCGATTATCACAATTTTTGGGATTTGCCTTAAATCACGCACCGTGCCCAATGTCCATTGTTATCATGCCTGGCATGCGTACAACTCAATTAAAATACCAGGAACACTTCTCGACTCTCTTTTTAGGAAGTGTTTGCCTTCGTAGCGCTTCTGTGGTTTCTCCGCTCCCTAATCTCTTTAATTAATGATAATGCGCGCAGCAAACTCGTAAATATCACCAGGTCTCAACAGGGCAACAACATTAACACACACACATTCCCCTCTTTCGGTTTCCTGCCTTCCCTTTACACACTCCAGTTGTCACCAGTCACCAGTCTCCAGTCGCCACTTTCCAGTTGTCAGTCCCCATTTTCGGCTCTCGACTGACCAGCGAGCAGCGACGAGTCCTTTGCTGTCTGCAACAAAAGGATATAGCCAAATCCTCAACATCTCCAAATCTCCAGCCATGTACAACTTAGGTTCCTTTTTTAACCTTTGTCTCTCAGCATTTCTGAGCTTCCCTCACTTTCCAAATTCTGGCATTTGTGTTCGTAAAAAAAAAACAGAATTTTTAAACACAAATTTAAGCAACACAAATTTAGATTTTATGCAAAAGATTCCAATTAAATTCTATTTAATTTAACAATTAATTATATAAAAATTTAAATATACATTTGTATATTACTCTGTATATTGTACAGAGCACAATTAAATATAGTAAAATTAGTAAAAGAAGTAATATAAAATTGAAGCATCGCATGCAAATTTATTTTAAACATTATTTATATTTTATTGCTATTATTTAATATATAACAATATTTGCCCAAAGTGAAAAACAAAATAAAAAGGAATTGTTTAAGCTTCTTCTTCATAACATATAAATCTGCAAAGCTATGAAACTATTATTCGATTTTTTGTAAGTATTTGTATTTGCAATATCTTCCCTTACAGTTTCTTATAATTTATTAATTTATTACTGAGTATAATAAACGACTGCTAAAAATTAAAAAGTTCTTAGTTTTAACATTGATTAATTAAAATTAAAGGCAACACTCAGAAATATTATTAATTATATTATATTACTTTTATAGAAATTATTATTTTATTAGAATTAAAATTATATTAATTGTAATTATACGCAACTCACTAAGCTTCGATTATCATAGAAATTATTATTATCACTTACTGTATAAAATTTTGTTAATTACATAATTTTCTTCTATATTATGATATATTCATAGAAACTATTAATGAATTTTAATTATAATTATCAATTGATCAACTATATGTGTTATGTTACTTTCATATTAATTGTTAATTAAATATATGAATTATATCTAATTGTAATTATATTAATTATAATCAAGCGCAACTTTAACAAAGTTTATTTACTAAATTATATTATTTTTATAGAAACCATTAATTAATTATAATTATAATTATATTCATTTATTATCATACTAATTATAATTAAACGCAACTCTCTCAAATTTGATCAATCATATTATATTATTTTCATATAAATTATTAATTAATAATAATAACAATATAATGCAACTCTCACAAATTACTTTCCTAGAAATGATTAATTAATTATAATTATAATTACATGAATTATATTAATTATAATTTTATTATAATTAAACGCAACTCTCATCATCCCAATTTGAGCAACTAAATTATATTACTCTCATAGAAATACTTAGCTAGAGTATTGAATGTGTTAATCAATGAGTTTGCTGCTTCCTCTTTCTTTCTAGCTTTCTTCAGTATTCTTCTACTTAGAAATCTTCATCTTCAGCTAAAGTCAATTATTTTCCAGAAAAGCTAAATAGTTTTCAAGCTCATTGTGAAAAATGTTGCGCAAAAAGTATGAAGCTATATAGAGCTACCCCCCTAGATCAGGGTGGTCTTGACATGCGCGCACCAACGTTCTGCCCCAAGGATGCCAAGAAACCACAATGTCAACCCTAACCCCATCCCTAAGGGACAGCAGCGGTCAGGGGCTCAACGCGCAGTGAGCTGCAACCCTGGTGCGCAGTTAAAGCAGCCATGATTCTTTTTGGGGGGGCGAGAGAGATAGAGAGAGTGAGAGATAGAGAGAGAGAGTTGCCAGAAAAGGGTTACTGGACTGTCTGACAATCAGTTGTTGTTGTTGTGTTACGTTTTTTTAAGAGCCAGGTCTACAGATGTCGCGATGTTGTCCTGCTGCTTGGTATGGAGCATGTGTCACATGGGTTAACTGTGCCATGTTTCAAGCTGTGTGTTGCTTTGCTGACGCTGATATCCTTGTTATTGTCCTTGCCTGCTGCTGTTGTTGCTGTTGCTGTTGCTGTCCAGTGACAATGCCAATTTGCATTTAACACCGAGTGTTAGCCACGAGGTGACAGGCATTAAATAATTAACTCGCCTTTAACATTCACAAGGCCAACAAGCAGACGCCCAGAGAGATACAGATAGAGGTAGAGATAGAGATAGCGACAGCTGGAGAGTGAGAAGAATGAGAGAGAGAGAGAGAGAGAGAGAAGTGAGACACACAAAGTAATCCCAAATTGCAGAGGCAAAGAAAACATTTAACATACATAAGTAGCAATTGAATTAAACCAATAATATTAACCAAAAGACAACGCCAGGGGTTGCACGATTTGCCAATTGGGGATTGGGAGGATGAGTTGGAGGATGGGGGCGAGACGTGATGGGGGCTTGATGTGGAACATGTGTAGATATTTATTTAACAAACATTGCAAATAACAACGACACAACCAGAAGCACGCAAAAAATAAAACACACACACACGCACACACACACACACACACACACACACGGAGACAGCTCGAATGGAGGCGATGGCAAATCAAAGGTGAAAAGATGTGAAAAGCAAACAAACGTGCAACGGGGGCAATCGCTAAACATGGCAACACCCGCAACCCGCACCTGCCCCATCACTTGTCGCTCTGTTAGCGTACGTGTGTGTGTGTGTGTGTAGGTGTGTGTGTGTGTGTGTCTCTACTGAAGCGCACATGACGTATTGGCACAAGTACGGGCCACAATCCCCACATATACATTCATTCGCTCCCTCGTTCGTATCCGTGTCCATGGCCATGTCGGAGTCAGAGTCACAGTTGAAGCTGCGGCAGACGGAGATGGTGACGGGTGCGGAGAGCGGGTTCAGGTTCAGATTCAGGTCCCAGTGCAGCGGCACTTGAAAGCCCGGCATATCTTGATTGTTTGCATGTAAATCTGCACAAAATCCCCAAAGTACCAATGGCATCAGCAGCAGCATCAGCAGCAGGAGCAGCGGCAAAGGCAGAGGATGCAAAGGATGCCAGGATTGAGGATTCAGCAACTGCTTTGGGCCGCATCGTTACCGTTACCTGCTCGCCAGCTGATGATGATAATGATGATGATGATGATGTTGCTGTTGATGTTGCTGTTGCTGTTGCCGTTGCTGTTGATGATGACAATGATGATGGCCTTGGATGCGCTATGGCACACATCGCAATCCCCAATCCCTCGCACAATTGAGCTGAGTGCCTGGGTGCCAATCGTCAATCTGTTCTGGCCTGGTCAACTGGGCTTGTCGCCTTTTCGCCAGTTGCAGCCAGCTGGAGTCGTTGAATGCGCTGCTCAGTTCCCAGTTCTCAGTACTCAGTTCTCCAGCAAGGCTGATTAATTAATCTCTATGCTCTAACTGGACTATCAATCATTTGATTAGTCTGCATCGATATCAATAAAAATAGTTTAATTCCTTGCTACAGCAATATCCATAGTTCAAACTTATTTTCTCTTATTTTTGCAATTTGCCAATAAATAAATAATGCATATTTAATTGTTTTAAATTAAATGCAATTAAAACTTATGGAAATTTCTAATTATTAACCAAATAGGATTAGGTTTAGCTAAAATGTAGAAGCTTAATGATAACGATAATTTTGTGGTTTTGATTAGAGATATAATTTAAAATATTATTATTTCTTTCTTAGTAAAATAACGATATTTTTATGGTTTTGATTAGAGATATAATTAAGAATGTTTTTTACTTATTTATTAGTATTTTGAGATAAATAAAACTAGATAAATTGTGCTGTAAATTAAGTAGTGAACTATCGATAGGTTGTTTGAAAATATATATAATAATATATTAAAATATCTATAAATTTACTTTATTAGTGATCTATCGATAGCACGATGTTTACATAAACTAATCGATATCTCGGTAGTTAACTTAATTTATAAGGAATGTATGTAACAATATCAAAAATAATAATTATATTAGAGCTAATTTATAAACGTATATATATATCGATAAAACAGCCTATCGATAGTTCAGCGCTAAAGATAATTGAATATAATTTATTATATTATATTATATATTTACATATACAGAATATAAATTAAGTTTACGTAACTATCGATATACCATTATTGTATATCGATAAATACATATTTACATATATATGCAATTATTATACATTAAGTTAACTATCTATATATTCATATGTATATAATATATTTACATATGTAGAGTCATTATTAATTAACTATAGCAGTGAACTATCGATATATCAGCGTTTTATATCGATATATCTAATATATTTACATATATACATTTTATTATAAGTCTATTTATATATTTTCTACTATATGAAAAACGCTTTCTAATGGAAACTATCACATTACAATTATTAACTTCAATTATTAACTTTTAAATATGTTTCCTTAAGTTGCAAACCGATTAAGAGTTTCCCAAATTTATGCTTTATGTACTGTTATATGTGAAATAGCGACTTGCGTGTGTTTACCTGGCCAAGACATGGTTGGCCATAAATTGTATTGTGCTTCGTCTCGAACTGTTCCATCAACTTGCCACTCCACTTCCACTTCCACTGCCACTGCCACTCCCACAACCAGTTCCAGTTCTCCTTTTTCTTTTGTTTATCATTGCTCCTGCGTGGCGTGGCCAATTTTCCGATTTTCTACGACTTTCCCTTTGCATTTTTTCTTTCTTCTTTGCTACGTTGTGCTGCGCACTTTTAGCTAGGTGCTTGCCAGGACCGAGGGGGGAGCGGGGGGAGAGGGCAAAGGAATGCAATGTAACAAGCGACGGTTAGTGGCAGGATGGGGTTGTTGCTCTGTAGTTTTTTCTTTTTTCTCCTTTTCCTTTTTTTTTTGGTTTACCTTTTGCAGACTTTCATATGGGAGATGGCTTCAGAGGCGAGACGCTTGAACTTAAACTGCATTTATTGGAATTTTACAATAAACTAACGACGCGCCATGCCAGGCACGTTTCACGTCAACGACAAGGACGACGAGGACGACAAGGACGATAAGGACGACGATGGCAGCGAGGCACAAAGGACACTGCGCGGCATCTGAACAGGCGGGAACAGGACGCCGCACATAGGCCAAAGCCAAACCATTGCATTTGCACAAGTTTACGGTTTTGGTTTTGTATACCCTGTAATCGAGTTGAAATCGAATCGGGTCACACCAGCTGGGAGCCCAAGCATGTAACCCAATCCGGAATGCATTCAAATGCTCTCAAGTGGCTTTAGTTTGTAAATGGCATTGATCAGAGAATAGAATACCCTGTTAATCAGTGCTCGTAGTGGGTATCTTGGTAGTCAAGGCAAGTCTGTTGTTTCTTAATGTTTTTTGCCGTTTTGTGACTCTTTGTTTCTTCTTTTTGTCTTTTTCTGTTTTTCAGTTTTCAGTTTTCAGTTTTTCCCTTTTTTTTTTTTGTTGTGCCCGTTTGCCAAAGGCGCGTCATACACGGCGTATGCTTGATGCACCCCAAACGGTAGAGGATGTAATTAAAAAACGGCAACAAAAAGCTGCACTGACAGCATGTAAAGTTGCTGCACGACACCGACACTCGAAACGGGGCCCAGTCCCAAGCCGATTCGCAATACCTCAATGCCTCAGTTGCCTCAGTTGCCTCAGTTGCCTCAATGAATGCCCCCATTCCTTGCCACGGCGACGACTGAATCGATGAGCTTCGATGGTAGCGAATACACACACACACACACATGTGCACAACCAAAGCAACGCCTGGCGATATCCATAGCTCAAAGCTAAATCTCTGCACAAACAGGATATATAGCTGGAGTCAAAGTCAGGCCCAATCCCAATCCCTACCCCAACCCCAACCCCCTCGAACTCAAGCCAAACTCTCAAGCGCCAAGCGTGCCGTTGTCGATACCGCGTCCGTTCCAACTTGGTTTTGTAGTCAGTCAGCTTTTGTTCAGCACTTTTTGTCTTTTCTCTTCTATTTTTTTCTTTGCTCCCCTGCTTTTTCACTCCTGCTTGTGCTTCTTGCACACACCCCTCCCACCCGCACCCACCATTCGTTTCTCCTCTTTCTATGGTCATGTGATTTTTTGCGGGTATTCTTCTTTTGTTGTTGTTGTTGTTGTTGTTGTGATATTGAGCCGGCTGCTGTTGCTGTTGCTGTTGGGCGCACTCAAGGGAAAGCCAAAGCTATCTTCTGGTTGTTATTGTTGTTGCTGTTGCTGTTGTTGTTGTTGTTGTAGCTAAGCTACTGCTGCCTTGACGTATTCGGTTTAGTGTGATTTGTATGCGTATGCGATGCACCCCAGCCCCCGCACTCAGATCCCCATTGCCCAACCAGCTGTCTATGGATCCAAGTCGAGGCGAAACAAGGCGACTCGATTGGCGTCGAGTCGATGCGAGCTGTGAGCCGGATTGCGATTTTACGAGCACACTCAAAAGCAAACAGCCAAAAGCTGCAGCTACTTGTGCACATCAAACGGAGCTGAAAGCGAAACACTTAGTCGAATCAGCTGAATGGACCCGACAGCCGACAGACAGCGCAGACACGACAGATGAACTGACAATGGACTGCGGACAGAGGGCGAAGGACGTAGGACAATAAGAAGCACTGGAGAAGCGAACAGCACAACAGTTAGCAGGAAGCAAGAAAAGCCACTTTACTAGGCCATCGAATATACTACGTAAAAGTACTTCAACTAACGTTTCCCGATTCCAGAATTATGTTTTATGCATTTGCGATTAACTCACAACTGAAGGCAAATCTTAAGTTAAGCTTTGGGAATGTTCAGCAAAGCTCTACAAAAGATATTTGATAAGAAGATTATAAAAGTAAAGGAATTAGAGTACTAGTTTAATGACAATTAAAATGCAAATAAATTCTAGGTTTAAGCATATCTAGAAATAAACTTGATTTGTTGCTTAAATTCTTACCTCGAGCCGGCTTAGGACAATTTAATAAATTATTAAAAAGTTCGCCAAACAATAATCTACAAAATATTCTTTAGCTCATATAGCAAATCTTATTTTGAATTAAAAGAATGATTCATAAATAGTTATAGTAATGGCTGTTCTTTAGATTCTAATATATTTATATATCTATATCTATCTGGGCTTAACTATAAGTAAAGCTATTCAGTTCTATGTTTAATAGATTTAAAGCTAATGAATTTCATTTGATATTAATTGAAATTCTTAGAATCTTTTGAGTCTCGAATTCTTGTGCTGTTCGAGTCGAGGCCGTTTCAATAATTGAAAGTTAAATTATTATTAGAAATGTATAACTGAAAGTTGAGTTTAGAGATTAAAAGCCATTAAGCCACAAAATATATTTAAAATCGATTGGATAAAAACATTAAGCGAATGCTGATTTACACTCGTCTTCACTGCGCTTAATTAAAACAAAAGGGGGATTGGATTTGTTTGTTTGTTTGTTTGGTTTGTATGTTTGTTTGGTTTGTATGTTTGTTTGGTTTGTATGTTTGTTTGGTTTGTTGGTTGGATTGGAGCAATGTCTGTAGGGGTAATTAAGAGTAGGGTGTGTGAGGAATAGTATGTGGAAAAGGGGGAATCGGTGAACTTCATGCAAGCAATAACCACAGACAGCGGGATGATCTCCTAATCGATCTTGTCCAATCGACCAGAGTGCAAGGTAGTACGCGAGACGAACTTCTTTCCCTGTGGCTTGTAGTGGTCAGACTCCAGGTTGCGCTCCTTAAACCGATCCTTAATGTACTGGACACGTGCCGGGTCAACGTTACTGCGACGCCGCAAGGGATTGTAGTATGGTATCTTGCGCAACGGCTGCTCGGGCATCTTCGACTGGGGCTGTGGCTTCTGAGTCCCAATATTCTTCAAATTGTTATCCATCTGTGCCTGATCGATGGGCACAAGAGCCACGCTCTTCACATTGTTGGACTGATCATTGTTCATATCGGAATACCCCATTGGCAAGTTGTTGCTGCGTGTCGTCATCTTACCCTGCTCGGCCTGCAACTGCTCCAATGGATTTAGGCAAATACTATATTGCCTTAGGGACTTCGTTTGGTTCACATGGAAGAAGAGCTCCATGCGAGCCAAGCTGGAGTAACCCATTGGCAAATTGTTGCTATTCTTGTTAAATGGCATCGGCTTGATCGTTGGCATCTTAACAAGCAGCTGGGTCGGATTGAGTGCAGGCTTCGATTGCTTCAATTGCATCTTGGCCTGCTGCTCCTTTTTGACGGCATCGACCAAAGCAAGAGGTTGCAATTGCTTTGGATCTGCATTTGGAAGTGGCGACAAAAAAAAGAGAGAGAGAGCAAATTGATACGATTGATTTGAGTTCGCACATTGTGTTCTTGAACTCGATGCGATCAAAAAGGGATTAGAGCATTTCACTTACTGCAAGTCAAGGAGCGCTTCAGCTGTATAGCCTTCATGGGGGCTCTCAATTGAAGTTGACGCAACATCCTCTGTGGTGATATCGGAATACTATAAGGGACTCCAATTCCAATTGCGGGGATTGCCACTTCAAAATTTAGCGCAGTTGATATATCTGCCTAGTTTGTTGTATGTGTTTAATTCACTTTTCTGTTGCAGCTCACAATTTACTACTGTTGTTGTTTCTAAGTTGATTTTTGTTTTTATTTTCCCTTAGTCCGAAAAAAAATTGATGTAGTGCCAGAAAAAAAGTAGGAATGAAATGAAATGCTCGACAGACGAGTTTACTCTATGCTCACACTCTGACTAACTTGTCTGAGTGCAATTTCAAAGCCTGCTCGTTTACGTTCAGTGACCAGCACCCAAGGGTTTCCCCTCTCCCTTTCCCCTTTCCCACTCTCACTCTCTCTCTCTGTCACATCTCTTTCTCTGCCTAGAGTATTTTTCAGTAAAAACTGCATGCATATTTATAGTTCCGCTTGTTGACAAATATCGCGCACTGTTGACTGACGGCCCGGCAAACGGAAGCTGCACTGATTAGAAACCTAGTGCTGCCCACTCTAGATTCCGGTCCTGATCCCATTCCCACTCCCACTCCCTTTCCCTTTCTCTTTCCCACTCCCATTGCCTTTCCAAGCGCTCCGGGCTCCTCTTCAGCCCAGATTTGCCTGGCAACCCAAGCATAATAGTAAAACAAAAAAATTCTTTTGATTCCTGACTTAAAAAATGCGCACGCCACTTTACAAAATACAAAAAAAAAAAGAAAAGAAAAAATATAACAGAACAGAACAGAACGGAACGGAACGGAAAAGGGCCCAAAAAGCAACATAAATGAAGGGAAGGGACAACGAGGTTGTCGCATCCGGGCAAAAAACTTTGACATTTCTATGTTCGCCACTTCTAACTAAGCCATAACTCAGTCAGTCCGAGTATATTGAGGTTTCTGTGTGAATATGTAACATCATTCCTGCGCTTGTATTAGACGCCTCAATGGAACCATGGAACCAATTTGTCCCAGCCCAAGGAATCGACTAGAGTAGAAAACTAGATATAGCTGAGGATTTCTCTGAAAATTCAAATAATTTAAAAACATTTCCTATAAACAATTTTTTAGTTGGAAAAACGTTTATTAATTTTAAGGCAAATGAGCAAAATTGTTAAGCAAATTCAGTTAATCAATTGTTATAACTTAAGAGCAAACTCTCTTGCGAAACTTTATTAAATAAAATGCCATAAGTTGACAGAATGAAATGAAACGAAATAATTAAATTAGCAATTTATTTATTTTTTACATCATTTAAAGAAAATTGAAAACATTGTGAATTTCACTTACCAATAATTTTATGGGTGTTAATTTTTTTTAAGTTTTTTCTTATTAAAAAAAATGCAATAAGCAGACATAAATAGTTTAAAATTAGATTCCTATTAAAATTCGCAATTTATTTCTTTGTTACATAATTTAAAACAAATTTGACTTTAACTTCCCAATAAATGTTAAATTAAAAATTAAAAAGACATAAATTGTTTAAAGACAGACATTTTTTTATAAATTAGATTCTCAATGAAATTTGGCAACAGTTTATTTGTTACATAATTTAAAATAAATATGACTTTGACATACCAATTATTTTTAAATATTAAAAATATATAATTCGATAAGTAGACAGAAATTGTTTAAAGACAGACATATTTTAAATTAGATTCCCAATGAAATTCGCAATTAATTTATTTGTTATATAATTAAAAGAAAATTCTAAATAAATTCGACTTTGACTTGCAAATAATTTTACGTTGTTTCATTCTTTTTAATGTTTTCTTTTTTAAGATTTCATGTAATTTTCTTCTGTGAAAAAAATGGTTTTGAATATAAATGTCTAATAAATTATATTGAAAATATAAATGTAAAGTTATTCTTATATAATAACTCACAATTAAATAATAATAATAACAATAATAATTTAAAGAAGAACAAAAATTAAAGCTGCATTTATTTGATTTAAATTCGTTGAGTTTCAATTAATAATTAATTAAACAGAATAAATAGATTAAAATATATTGTATATACTTATATATTTACATTATATTTATTTTTATGACCAAATTTAATGAAATTCATATAAAAGTTAAGTGATTTTTCAACATTAATTTATGTTTATAAATCTTTAAATATATTAAGAATATATTTTAAATCTTTTATATATTGCATTGCAAATAATAATTTTGCCTTTTCTATTATTTAAATAAGAAAATAGAAGTTATCGATATTTGAACAGAAGCACCTGCAAGTGCATTGTGTAGTCGCCTCCATTGCTGCATGACTGCCTGCAAGGACCTGGCAGCGTCCTGCGCCTCGACAATTCAATGAACAGCGCATGGAAGTGCAGCGGAACCGCCGAGGCAATTTGTTTTTTTAGGCTCGCATATTTCAGTGATTGAAATATTGATGGGAGAGCCGCAGCGAGAGGTGAACTAAACATGAGAACACGAGTTGCAGGCTCAGTTGCTGCTGCACTGCGCCTGGGGATCGATGGCAGCGCCGGCGCTATGCCAGGCATTGTTCAGCAATTTGTTAAACAATGGAGTTGCAATTTGGCAGAAAGGGGCTGGACACAATAAAAGCCACCGCTCACTGGCCACCGGCATTGTGTGACAGCCTAAGCCTGGTCTGCGCTCTGGCTCTTCTCTGTGTTAGCCCGGCTGGGAGAGTCGCATGTGTGGCCGGTGCTTTCACATTAGCAAACCTATTAGCATTTGGCTAAGCCGCACTTAGGCTAGATGTATGTTAAAGTATGTGAGGATGCGCGGTAGACTGGCTGTCGACAGAGCTGGGCTCACAACTGAGCCCTTTTATCGCAGCTCGATCGTGCATGTCCTTTGTTTGTTAGACTCAGGCATATGCACTTGCAACTGCAACTAGAACTGCAAGTGGGCATTGTGCAACCTCAGGCTCAGTCTCAGTCTTGCCACTTGTTCTAATCCCTAAGAACCAATGCACAATGTAAACGATCCCAATGCACTGCGGACAGTGGACATAACAAAAGCACACCCGGCCACAATGGCAACAAAACCTGGTTGCCCTCGAAACTGGCACGTCATCGGATGCCTGAGCCAGCGGATTATCGATCATCAGCGATCGATCGATCTGCATGCGATTGGCCATTGTTGAGTTGAGCCAGCGGCTGCGCTTCTGTTTTGTTTGGCCAATTGATCCACTCAAGATAAATTAGGCCACAACATTTGTGTAAGCTTAGCCCGGGGATTATCCTGCGCACTGAAATGCTAGACAACATGTCTTCCGGTTGCTTATCACCTACCTCCCTCTCGCTCTCGCTCTCTCTCTCGCACTCTGTGTGTCTCTGTCGCACTCTGTTGTACAATTACCGAGTACCTATTCCGAATCGAGGACCGTAAATGTTCGTAATCATTTGCAAAGTGAAACTCCCTGTGCGATGATTTCGCTCATCTTCTGCTTGCCTCGTCCTCGTTTATTGGTCGAGGGCAAGGAAAGCACATAAAAAGTTACAATACAAAAGTTTATTACAAAAATCCATGAAAATCAATGGAATGCGAGTAATAAAGAGCCCAACAACGACAACAATAACAGCAACAACAACAGCAACAACAACAACGAAAGCGCCAAACAACAATAAACAAGACGCGGCCCTGCTTGGTTCATATGGGGCAAGAGGGAGGGCATAAGTATTTGGTGTGGGGTACAGGGGGGTGGGGTTTTTCGTTGTTATTGCTCTTGTTTGTTAGTGTTATTGTTGTAGAGTGCAATTATTAAAATAATGTCCACAGACCATTGAGTTCATAACGCGAATGAGGCCGCAATAAAATAAATAAATGAAGAGGAACTTGTCCTCAAATGAGGCATGCAAATGCTGCGATGACCAAGCGTTGACTGGAGACGAGTTGAGGCAACAACAGCAACAACAACAACAACAACAGTAACTACAACAACAACATCAGAGAGTCAACAGCCATATCATTGACAGCGTCAATGTCCTCGTGGCCCATTCAGTTGGTATTGAAATAAATTTTTATAAAAATATGAGCGTAACAAGCGAAGCAGGAATCTCTTTTATTCGAACTGAAACTGTGGCTGTAACTGAAAAGCTGAGATTGGGGTTGGAGTTGGAGTTGGGAGTCGGATTGGCATTGGCATTGGCATAGGGATTGGGATTGGGATTGGGGAATTGTGATTGCGATTGCTCGATTTGCTGATGGTTCGCTTGGCTCTTGGAGCCAGCTGTTCGAGTAATTCAAGTTAAAGCTGACAACTAAAGACTTCAACATGAAGAAAGAAATTTGGCTTATGAATTAGAGGATTGCATTAAGAAGTTAAAGTAATCTTTATATTTCTATATACAATTTATACAATATTTAAACTTAAATTTAGGAATATGCATATAAATATTCCAGTTTGTTTTCATATTTAAATTGATATAATTTCTGCTACAAGTCTTAAGTGTTCAATCTCTTCATCTACACTTCAGCGCTACTGTGACAAATGGCACACAAAATCATACGATGATTCCTATCGATATATCGGCAGGCAACTCAGCACTAAGCTGACAATTAGTCCATCGCTATGATAAATTCACTTGACTTGACTTCAAAATGTATTCTAATTGAGTGAATTAAGATTATAAAGACAATTGTGCTAGGAAGTTTACCTCCTGAAAGAAATAAGTTAAACAACTAAAATATAAACAATTGAAGTCTATAAACAAATTGGTAAGCTTTATATTAATTACAATTATCTTGCAACTCTTTGTGATTTGTGATTTTAACTAAAGTTATTCTATAAATTAAATTGCAATTGAGATTATGATATTAGCAGATATTCAGCGGAACATTTTGTTGTAAATTTGCTTTCTTTAGTAAACTGCAATAATTCATTAACAAATTGAAGAGGAAAAATTCAACTCAACAGAAAGTGAAAACTGATGAAAATCTGTTTTTGACTCGCGTATAAATGGGTTCAAGTTAAACGACAATACACAGCTCACTTATCACTTAACAGAAAGGTCAAACTAGCTAATAATATAGTGTATAGAATTAACATTAATATAATATAATTCAAGAAGTATAAAAGTGGAAATTCCAATTGAAATAATTCAATATTTCTGTTTGTTTTAACTTTGATTGACTTCTAATCGATTTTCATACTTGAAAAGTGGCTCGCAAAATAATTGAATAATCATTTACAAAGTTATACTTATCGCTGACCCCAACTTCAGCTTTAACTTCAGCGCCAGCGACAACTCTAATCTTAATCCTTATCCTAACTCACACTGCAATCGGTGGAGGAACAAAGCGCTTAACCAGAAGGCGAGTGGCGACACCAAACACCAAACACCACAGAGCAAACGGCAAATGTCACGAACCACGCACCAGGCACCACGCACCACAACTTACACCACACACCAAACACAACACACACACACACACACACACACACGCACACTCACACACCGGACAAAGTTAAGAAGTTCAAGTGTATAATTTCGTTACAATTGGGACAGTTTTAGTGCTTCGCCGGAACTCGTCGAGTGTCGCATCGCGTCGGTGGCGGGTGAACGTGCCCCTGACCCCGAACACTGGCACTGGGTTGCCGGGTCCTGGGTCCTGGGTCCTGGGTCCTGGGTCCTTGGACAGGGACTGCAACTGTAACGCTTAAATGCGGTTTGTGTTACACATGTGCGTCTAATTAGCGACTCTTTAACGACAACAAGTCAGGACTAAAACGAGGCGGACAATGAGGATGGGAAGGGGAATGGGAATGGGAATGGGAATGAGGAAGAACGTTAGCGTGAGCGGGCCCTGTAACTGATACCGTGTCGGGGACTCGCTAACGAGCATGAAATTATTATCGAAATGCAATTAATAAGTGAGACAAATGACATGACTGTGAACTGTAAACTGTGAACTGTGAACTGTGAACTGGAAATGCGCTTGTTTTTGTAGCGTAAACACTTTTGACACTTGTCCCTTGTCCTATGCCCTGTCCTATTGGCCTGAGTCCAGTTCCCCTTCCCTCCCATCGCATCTACTGCAAGCTGAGACTGCAACTCTCAAAGAATTCCCAGCCTCCTTTCGCACGAATTCCGGCGCCAGCATTGCCTCAAGTGGAACCGACACTTCCGTCAACCCGGCGAATCCTCGGGGGACACCAAAGGGACCTCGTCGAATTGCATAACCTGCGACCGGTGTGCCGCATTTTCCAGAACTCAAATACTTTGCATACATGCAGAGATCTGAACATCATATGTGAATAACTTTGGCTTGAGATGGAAACGAAAAGATGGACGTGCAAATGGTAATCGTAATGGAAACGGAGATTGGTTTAGTGGAGGAGGAGTGGGACACATAATCGAGCCAATGGGTGGACAAATCGGCTTTGGAGCTTAAGGCGTAAATAATTTGGACTCCAACCACTTTGATAAGTGAAAGCTGCATACTGTCCGTTTGATCCGCATAGAAGACCCGACCCTTTTATTTGTTCTAATATGCCCTAACAACAGCAAGGCGATTCCATTACTTGCCACTCAACTATTGGCATACTCTTTCTGCAGATTTATAAGTTATTGCTGGAATTACATTAATTTAATATAATATAATATTAATATAATATAATTATAAACAGGGAAATTGTTAAGACAACTGAAGATAATGCAATGTATTAGGAATTCAATTGCTCAACAAATCAATTGTTGATCTTTCTCTAACTTTCCACTCTTGTAGAGAACAGATCAAGCAGTTGGTTGTCTTAATTTGATTTCCTCTCATTCATTCAATTGTTGATCTTTCTCTTATTTTCTACTTTTGTAGGGAACAGATCAATCAGTTGATTGCCTTAATTTGATTTCTTCTCATTCATTCAATTGTTGATCTTTCTCTTATTTTCTACTTTTTGTAGAGAACAGATCAATCAGTTGATTGTCTTAATTTGATTTCTTTTCATTCATTACTCAGATTAGAGATAAAGTTTAAATGCCAATTCAACTTGCTTGCATATTATTATGTGTATCTCTTCAATTTATACTTGTAAATCTACTTTTCTCATTCATTCTCATTACTGCAGTTATTAATTCACTGATATATCTGAGGGAGAGCAGTTGATGTGCATTGATGTCTTTCTCCCTCTCTCTCTCTCTCTGTCACTGTTTAAGTGTATTCTCAAGTCGGTATGCCTTGCATTCTTTTTGTTTCTTGCCCTTTGTGCAAATTGAGTCAACACCCCAGCGAGCAGGAAGGGTGGTGGAGGGCTTCGGTTCGGACCCGGGTTCTACATCGATACCCACTTTGTTTTAATGCACGCTGATATGTGAGCCGCAGGGCTTAGCCCACACACACACACACACACACACACACACACACATACGTATTTACACATATGTGTATTCATCTTTAGTGTATTAGTTCAGCGTGTGTGTGTATTGGCCAGTCCCCAAATTGGCAGCGACTTTTTTTCTAGATGTTGAAAAACAGCCCCTTAATAGAGCTGACTTGGCAGCCTGCATTGTGGGCTGTCTAGGGGGTGTTCTTTCGTTGATAGGGTGGTAGGGGGGGGGGGGGGTCTTGGGGCTACTGTGTGGCAGACTTGGTGTTGATTTTTAACCGAATTGAGAAAATTTGTTGGCTCAGATTCGTTGAAGCGTAGACCATAATCAACTTCAGTGGCCGGCAACTCAATTTATATTTTTGCTATAACTTGCAACATCTGTGTGTATATGTGTACGGTGTGTGTGTGTGTGTGTGTGCATTCTGCTATAAAATAAAATTGAAAAAGGATTTCCGTTTGTCGTCCCTCGGTCAGCAAAGGCAACCAAAGTCTATCTTCGTATTTATATAGCGACGACTGAAGGCAGCCGGTCAAAGGTGTAAATTTTATTTGAATTATTCGCTAAGGGTGCCAGCTACAACAACAACAACTGTAACAACATCAACTGTACCAACAACAACAACAACAACAGCAATAACACATATTTGTATTTAGTTTTGTTACGTGGCTGGCATGCAATTTTTGCCATTGACTTTCGTTCAATTTGGTTTTGATCTTTTCGAGTTTTTCGCCTGCCATTGAATTGGTTTGATTTAACTTCCGGTCATTTCATTTCCTTTTTTGCCATTACCAAATTGACATACCAACTGCCACACAAAATTTCAACATACTATATATATATATATATATATATATATATATATATATATATATATATTTATACAGCTGCTACACGTAGTAAGACAAAGTAACAGATTGAATGAGTGAAATATTTAAGAAAGTTATGCAAATGTCGCTGATTCAAGTTCTAGCAAACTGGCAACAATTTACATTTGTTAGAGAATGAAATAATATTATTTTATTTGTCAGTTTATAAGGAACTTGCGTAAAAAATAAAATTCTTTAATTAAACAGATTAATGAAAATGCCAAATTAAGATTAGAGAAAAAGTAGTAGTAGTAGTAGTAGATGTATGCAAATAATAATCAACTAAAATATAAATAATTAAACTACCATTCTACAATAATAACAAATTTAATTATTTATTAAAGAGCTCGAAAATAATAGTTATTTTATTTATAAGTTTATGAGTGAATTCCACAAAATTATTTAGAATACGTTCCATTGTTAGGTAAGACAACACTTTATCTCAACAGATTAATGAAATTGCCAAATTATGATTAGAGAAAAGAGTAGTAGTAGTAGTAGATGTATGCAAATAATAATCAACTAAAATATAAATAATTAAACTACCATTCTACAATAATAACAAATTTAATTATTTATTAAATTTGAGCTCGAAAATAATAGTTATTTTATTTATAAGTTTATGAGTGAATTCCGTAAAATTATTTAGAATATGTTCCATTATTAGGTAAGACAACACTTTATCTCAACAGATTAATGAAATTGCCAAATTAGGATTAGAGAAAAGAGTAGTATATAATAGATGTATGCAAATAATAATCAACGAAAATAGAAATGAATAAATAATAGCTCTACAATAATAACAAATTTAATTATTTATGAAATTTCAGCTCGAAAATAATAGTTATTTTATTTATATGTTTATAAGCAAATTCCGTAAAATTGTTTAGAATACTTTCCATTGTTAGGTCAGACAACACTTTATTTCAACAGGTTAACTAAATTAGAATTAGAAATAAGCGAATTGTATAATAGATGTACGCAAATATTAATTAACTAAAATATAAATAATTAAACTGCCATTCTACAATAATAACATATTTAATTATTTATGAAATTTCAGCTCGAAAATAATAGTTATTTTATTTATAAGCTAATAAGCGAATTCCGTAAAATTGTTTAGAATTCGTTCCATTATTAGGTAAGACAACACTTTATCTCAACAGGGTAACAAAATTACTAAATTAGGATTAGAGAAAAGAAAAGTATATAATCGAAGTATTATTAATATTAATCAACTAAAATATTAATAAATAAATAATATTTCTACTATCAAAATAAATTGAATAATTTCATAATATTTAACAATATTTTATACTTTTACTTTATATTATTTATATTTATTAATATATATTTGCATAACTCGACTTGTATTACAACAAATTTTAAAGTATTTTACAATTTGTTTATATTATGAAAACTTAACTTAACTAGACTTAACTTAAACTTAACATTTCATAACATTGTTTTAAATGCACTTATATGATCTTAGCTACGCTTAATCCCTTGAAATCTGCGCAATTTGTATTAACAAGCCTTAAGCTTGTTAAATTTTATTTTATTTTAAACACTTTTCAGTTATAAAATAAACAATTTAAATAAAATAGTTGTTATTTTAAATTAATTAAAATAATATTTAAAAATAAAGACATAACTATTTCTCGCTAGATTTGACTAATAATTAGAATAAATTGGAAAATACTTTGTGATTCATTGTTCTCTTAGAGCAGACTGATTAATTGTGCGATCTGCAATGCAATTTTAGCTGTGAGCCGTAGCCAAAGTAGGTCATAATTTGTATAGCAGCTCCCAAGTACCGCCCATGGTTTGCTCAATCGGCGCGAGGCTCACGTTGATCAGGAGGATGACAATGGGCAGAGAGCAGAGTGAGTGCTGAGCTGCCCGTTATAGGCAGCTGTGCCCAGCAAATTGGTCACACTCGGCCACTTAGCACTTCAGACGCTCATAATGATGGCAGTGCAGCAGCGCGGCAATGTGGCACTGTGGCAATGTGGCACTGTGGCAATAAGGAGGCATTGTGGCAGTGTTGCAGCGGCAGGGTGTCGCTGATGAATACATCAGCATCAAAACTACAAAAGTCCCACATAGAAATGGCAACAAAAATGTGCAAAATTGCCCATAAACGTGCGGCACGCAACAAAATGTGGCATGACAAATGCCCCCGGGGGCATGTCCCATTGCCGCTGGCAACACCACACTCTCCGTATCCCATAAATGGACGCGTTAGCCACGCACATCACATGGAGCTGCGATCAAAAGAGCCAATTCGATACAAGTCGATCGAATCCCAACGCAACCGATCCGATCCGACTGAATGCCACTGAGTGTGTGAGTGAGTGAGAGAGTGAGTGAGTGAGTGAGTGAGTGAGTGAGAGAGTGAGTGAGTGGTGAGTAGTAGGTATGAGTACCGCTGTGGCCAAATGATTGCGGTCGACCCCACAACGCACTGAGACAACTGAGGCGACATTCTATCGATAATGTTGCCTCTAATGCTGATGATGATGGCGCAACGAATCAATTGCTTGGACTTGCCGCACTCCTCCCTCCCTCTCACTCACTCTCTCTCCCTCTCACTCTCTCTCTGTCTGGCTAAGTGCCTGTCGCTTGAGTGTGAAAGATATTACAACATTGTATGAGTAAATTGAAATTATCAGGCGAAAAATTGCAATTGTCATGCTCAACATGCGCAGGACTCAAGCGACAAGCGACGAGAGACATAGCGACAAGAGACAAGAGATTAAAGCGAAGAGTGCTCTGCCCAGCGGGTTGTTGCCTCAAAATTATTGTGCATCTTTCTGTAATAATGTGATCAAATTTGCCGTGCAACACAGCAGCCATGTCAAATGGTGTCTTCTTCTCATTTTTATTATTTTTATTTGTATCTTTTTTGCTTTTTTGTTGTTTTGTTGTTTTGTGGGCCAAAAGCGCATTCTCCTCTTGGGTAGCAGGACAAACTATTGCTGGAGCTGTCCATGGTCGAGGTGTCTGCCTGTCGAGTGTCTCATTTGTCCAATGTGTTTCCGGCAAAGTGCTTCCACTTTTGTGTCGCTTAATCCCGAGACCCCTCTGTGTGTGTTGTGTGTGTGTGTGCGTGTGTGTGTGTGTGTGTGTGTGTGTGTGTGTGTGTGTGTCGTGTGTGTGTGCTGCTGCTTTTCTCTACTTTTGTTTTTATATTTGCATGCCAGCGCCTCGATAAAGTTTCAAAGCAGCAGCAGCAGCAGAGTCAACAAAAAACTTTGTCCTCTATGCGACTGCGATGCGGTTGCCAAGCAGCGGAAGCAGTGGACAGTAGGGGGGCACTAGGGAGGGCAGCGCAAACGGTGAGGGGGAGGGGAGGGAGGGGGTTTATTGAAGAATGACTGCGTGCCGTGGCACTAATGCTTGGTCTCAGGGCGGCAATTACGAGCATAACAATAATAGTGCAAGTTCTTTCAGTTCTCTCTCTCTCTCTCTCTCTCCCTCTCTCTCTCTCTATCGTTCGCTCGCAACTGGAGCATTGTTGCCACGCTGCCCCGACAAACAGCTTCATTTTCCTGCCAGGCGGTCGTGCACGAACAAAAGGAGACGCCTCACGGCAATATGCCCCACCCCAACTTGCCACTTCTTGCCTATGCCCCTGCCTCACTCTTCAGATCGTCGCCTCGCTGCTAACCGCTGCGCATGCGCCTTTGTCGTCGCCTTTTGGTCACTTCCGCGGTAGACCAATGCTGAGGCCAATCATGCGCACCCAGCGGTCAAGCGTTTGGTCAGCTCGCTGGACATTGGGGTGCACCACGCACCACACACCATACACCACACTCATCCCCCCTTAACCACTCACTCACTCATTCATTCATTCATTGAGTCAGCCGCGCTGTGTCATGGAGCTGGCCTATGTGCGCGTATCCGCAGACTGGCAGCTGATTAGTAGACATCACTGTACTACAGTGGACACCCCTTACGTGCTGAGAACAGTAATTATCATACAAATATGTGTGTTGCAATTTTCGAGTTTGCAATCCGAAATAACTTTACTTTATTCACGCAAATTTGTGAAATGTAATCAAAGAAATTTAACTGAAAGAAATGTGAATTAAAAATAATTAAAATAAAAAAGGAGTAATATAAACATGTGGAATCAATGAAAATTAACTGAAATAAATGTCATTATTAAAATATTAAAATAAGGAATATAAATAAATCTAAAAACACTATCTTATTGAAATAAATGTGAATTTACATATTCTTCAAATCATAAAAGGAAAAATATAAAAACTGTAATCAAAGAAATTTAACTGAAAGAGATGTGAATTAAAAATAATTAAAATAATAAAAGGAGGAATAAAAACAAATATAATCAATGAAATTAAACTAATTAAATGTTAAAATATTCATTAATAAAATATTAAAAGAAAGAATATTATAAATATTAGAGTATAATCAAGGAAATATAACTGATAGAAATGTGAATATTATTATTAGTAAAATAATAAATGGAAAAACTTAAAATTGGTAATATATAAATATAAAATATATGTTATCAATAAAATTTAACTGATTCCAAAAATGCGAATCTATTCTTCTTAGAATAATTAAAGAAGAAATATATAAATAAAGAAACTTAAGAAATATAATCAAAAAAATTAACAAAACAATAATTAACTGAAACTTTACATTAAAAACAATTAAAAGAAAGAATGCTGAAAAATATAAACAATGAAATTTAATGTTAATGTTAAAGTGCAAACTCATTTATACTTAAAATAAAAAAATATATTTTTAAAGTATTTTATGTAAACGAAGTAAAAGTATAAATTATTTAAATTATATTAGAAAAGTTTATTTAGTAGTATTAAAAGTGAAGGTGTTTCTATAATTGACACAACTCAGCACAACTTAAAGCAAGCGAATCAGACGAGTGTGCGTGACAGAATAATACCCTGTGCCATTCTCTTCAATAATGTATTCTGAATATAATATACTGAATATATATATATATATATATATATATATATATATATATATATTCATTGCAAATAATTATTTACATTCCTTTAGTAAATACATTTATTATTTACTGATCAACCTTTGGGGAATTTTCAGGATTGTTTTATAATTCTATTTAAATTTAAAATAATAATAATTAAAAGTAATTGGATGATTCTAGCAGACAGACGGATATGGCCTAATCGACTCGACTATTAATACTAAGCAACAATATTTATACTCATATATACCTTCAACCTGTTACATACATTTGCACAAAGCTATTATTCCCTTGTTTGCCCATTTTTAACGGATAAAACAAAAGAAGACAAACTACATTTGTTACTTTTATTATATGTAAAAGTTAAATATATATACATATATTATGAATCCTTATAAAAGTTGATAGCTTAAAGAATTTGTTCAAGATAACGAGGTTCAACTGCATTTGATTTTCTTTGCGAAACAAAGCAAATGTAATTCAGTCTCCATCTGATACTGATAGCCTACTAAACAGAAGCAGATAGAGCACAGAGATGAGATAAGATACACAATTACTATTAATTATATTAGATATGCATATTGACAGAGGTACTTTCTCTTTTTAACAGAGCGATTACTCGATGGCCAACAGCTGCTTGGGTTTGAGCTAAGGATCTGCTGTGTTTGCATCAGTTGTTGTTATTGTTGCTCATTGTTTGTTGTTTGTTGTTTCTGCCTAATCGCAAATCACAAATAACATGTAGATCACATTGAGCAACTGCCTCATTATAAATGGTGCAGGGATCAGGTAGCCGATAGCCGATAGCCGATAGCAACCACTTGAGGAAGGCGCGTTAAAAACGGCACCCAAAAAACGAACAACTGCAGTTCCAATTACAGCGCATTATACAACAACAACAACAACAATAACAATAATGAGCAGAGGCACAACAACAGTTGGCAGTGTCTGCTTACAGCTCGAGCTGATTACAGAGTGTTTCTGTTGCTGTTGTTGTTGTTGTTGTTGTTGTTGTTGTTGTTGGTGCCGCCTTGTGTCAAAACACGCAACGTCCTTTGCAACAGCTCCAGCTAGATCCTTAGAGTTCCAGTTAAAAACAAATGAGCGCCTTGATTAAGTAATAGGCTGTGAAACAGAAACTCAACAGGATTCAGCTCAAATGGCATCGGAGCGCGGTAACTCCGAGTTCCTAGTAGGCAACTCGACTGCACCTCTCATCCTCATCCTCATTCGCATCGTCTAGGCGCCGTCGCACTTGTTATATGAATTCATGTTGCAGTTGCAGTTGCTGTGAATGTTGAATGTGAATGTCAGTGTGAATGTCCTGCGCCAGTTTGACAACTCAATTGTAAAGTGCTTCCCATTAATTCCTGGCCATGTCAGCCAACTGCTGTTTGGTTTTGGGCACAACATAAATCAGATTTCGTTCTTGCAGATGTCAAGTGGCGCCTCTGTCCGCCCGTTATCCGCATCGGGTCTAGAGACATCCGCTGCAATACATCTCTCGCTCTTGAAGCACATTTTCTGTTAAGCACTTCGCTGGCTGCCTAACCCCTTCGGGGGCTGTGCCTTCATTAGCCTAAGGCAACATTGTCACCTTGCAAATAGGCAAATAGTCAAACAGACAAACAGTCAAACAGTCAAACAGTTAAACAGTCAAACAATCAAATAAAATAATATTTTACAGGCGCAAATAGAGCAACGCGTCGCGACGCTGGCGAATCGGGAAAACGGAAAAGTCAATTTTCCCAACACGACTGAAGGTGTCAAACTGTAAGCAATGACAACTGAAATTATGCTACCCCATTTTTATGTTATTTCCCTTTATTTTCAACAACTGTCAAACAATATGTAAACGCCCCAAAATTTGCTTCAGCAATGCAAACAAATGTCAACCAAATCAACTTTCAAATTAACAGCACACGCGGAGTTCCGCATAAAATGTATTTCCTATGCATCGAAATGTATTTTTAAATTCATTAAATTAAGGCCGAAATATCCATAAAATATCATAATAAATAAAAGAAGCAACTTATGGAACATTTTGAGTTTTATTCATATATTTGATTTTCTTTTCCTAACATAAAGAACTTCTTTAAAACAAATGCTAATTTATAAGATATTTAAATGAAAATGTATTAATAATTAAATATTAATATTAAATTATTGAAATTAAAATAATAATTAAATATTAAAATAAATTTTATTAAGATTATATGCTAAGTAATTGCTTAAATAAAAGAAGCAACTTATGGAACATTTTGAGTTTTATTCATATATTTTATATTCTTTTTCTGCTAAAACAAATGTTAATTTATAAGATATTTCAATAAAAATGTATTAATAATTAAATGTAAATATAAATTATTAATATCAATCTTAATATGCTCAGTAATTGTTTACATTGATAAATATTTAAAATATTATTTATTTATTTACTTAAAACTTCTATATATAAAAATTTATTTATTTGCTCACTTAAAACTTAAATACTATTTTAAAAATATTTATAAAAATTGTTTTTTATAATTTTTACTAAATTCTCAAAACATTATTCAGCTAAAAATAAAAAGAACATTAAAAATAATAAATCCAAGAAAAGTGTGAAAACATTTTTGATTCTCGGGTCCAGCTTAAATTCTGTTTACCATTTTATTATTGTAATTTCTTTAATTTTAAATAAAATAAAACACTTTTTTATTAGATATATTTACTTTTTAATTTATTTAGAATAATATTAATTTACAAGAACAATTTAGTTAAATATAATTTCATTTTAATTGTTTATATATTTTTTGTTACATTATTTTGAATAATGCAGAGGAATATAAAGTCTTTTAAGGAAATTTATATTTTTATATATTATATTATATATTATTACTTAAATTCTTTCCTGACTTCAATTGGCACTATATGAGTTAGATATATCTATCTATTCTATATCTTTCAGTTGCAGAGTATTGCATTTTCGACTAGAGTTTTCCTTTCTATTTTCTTTATTTTTTTATCTCTTTTTTTTTGTGTGCGGGTTATGCAAACAATTGTTAATTAGTGTTGGGTTCGCCTTGTTTAAATCAGTCAGCATGCGAGTGCCGAGATTTGTCAGTTAGTTAGTCAATTAGTCGGCTAGTCGGTTAGTCAGTCCAGTCGCTTAGTGAGTGCGTCAGCGTCGACGTCAGCGTCAGTCAGCTTGTTGCCGAAGTTAATTGCATTGCTCGCTCGGAAGAATGCTTTAGCGATGTGCGCTGTGAAGAGAGGGAAGCGGGCACGGGGAGGGGAGCATGCTGCGCATCCGTCGATTGTTGGCACAACACAAATCAACGAAGAGCTTCTGAAGAGCAGCGACTCAAGAGAGCGAGAGCGAGAGCGAGAGGGAGGGGGGCAACGTGGTGAGAATGAATCTAATAAGGTTCGTCCAAGGCTCGAAGGGGCTGGGCACTTGAATGCTTGACTGTTTGAGTGCTCGAGTGTGTTCGAGTGTGTTGAATGCATGTGAATGGAAAAACTATTCGTACGAGTGCGAGTACGAAAGGGGCGAGTGAATTCGATTAAAATTACATTTTTTTTTTATATATTTTGATTTTGATTTTGATTTAGATTTTTTGCCGCCTGCTGCTGGCCATTGTGGCCCAGATCCCAGAGCCCAGAGCCTGGGAGCAGCGAGTGCACAGTAAGGGCCACGCAGCGTGAATCCTTTTGATTGTGCATGAATTTGCAACTTGTGCAACGCATTTAATTTTATTTAGTTTCATTTGCCAATCGCCGGCGAACACAGCTCAGCTCGACTCAGCTTTTTATTTGATTGTAGCGAGTCCTGCGACGACGACGACGACGACCCCTTTAGCTGTCAACTGGCGACAGTGTCCTCCTGCCGTGTCCTTCACACGCCTTGCGCCACAGGCGCTCCCCCTCCCAGTCACAATGTTCCTTGCTTCCCGCCTCACCGAGGATCGCCTGCGACGGAAGCAAAGCCGGCCACGTTGTGGGCTCACATGCCCGGCCACAAGCGAGGTCTACCAAAGCAACCCCGAAACGTCATCATCAACATCATCATCATCATCAACATCGTCGTCATCGTCTTCGTCGTCGTCGTCGTCGTCGCAGTCATCATCAAAAAGGACACTTGACGGGAACAACAAAAGCCGATGTTGCCACCGTTGCGTCTGCATTCGCTATTTATTTCTATTTGCAACATACATTCACTCATTCATTCACTCATTCATTCATTCATTCATGCATTCATTCAACGCACAGCTTTGTGTCCTTGCATCCTTGTATCCTTGTATCCTTGTGTAGCCCTGTTCCTGTTCGTGTTCGTGTTCATGTTGATGCCTTGCCCCTTTCAATGAGTGCGCTCCTCACATAACGTCCTGCCGCTGTGCGCCTGATTATCCTTTCAATTAAATTGTAGCGTAACATTTTCCACGTCGTTGACAATAGCTACTACAACAGCTCGGCTCTAAAGAAGCGACCAACTTGCACATTCACATTCGCATTCACTTTAAAGGGGTAAGACTGAGTGAGCTAGACTAAATTCAGGGCAACGTTTGCCCTTTCTGTATGTGTGTGTGTGTGTGAACTGCTGTTGATTTTACTAATGGCCAGAACCATGCCCAGCAGACTGGCAACAGCCTCTATTCTTCATGGACCAAGCGAGAGGCGTTGCCTGCACATAGAACTGAAAGTCATTTCAGATCGTACTTCTCCTACTTCTGTTCACAAATAAGCAAAGTATTTAATTCATTTACTGTTAACCAAATAAATTGACGCACACTAAATAAAAAAATAATATTTAAGTAATTATTATAAATATTTTGAGAAATATTTGCTTCCACTTTTAAACAGCTGCCACAATTTCAAATAAAATATGTATAATTATATAATTTATAAAAAATAATTTATAAAAAATAATAATAAAAAAATAATAAAATGTTTAATTCATATGCTAATTATATTTTTATATGTTTATTTAAATTGTTAATTATATTTAATTATTTTATCGTAAGACTTTGTTTTCTTAAACTTATTAATTGAGCTTTTGTTGCACTTTCCATTAATGCTTTTCTGACTTTCACAACAAATTAAGTAACTCATTTAATTTTATTTAATAAATTATGCAATAAATGTTCTAATTTTCATAATTATTAAAAACAACAAATATTTTTACAACTTGAAAATATATTTTTTTTTATAAAAGTAAAAAGTTTGACCTTAATTTTCATGTGCTTGAAATTAATTAAGAAAACATTGATTAATTTATTATAGTCAAAATAAATTAATTGGGCATTTATATGTTTAGAATTTAAGTTAATAAAATATAGTAAATTATTATTTTCAAATAAGTTGAATATCATTTTATTGACCAATTTTCTTATTTCTTATTCTACGTGGAAATAAGCTTGCAAAGCTTTTCCGTGACTTTGAATTGAGCAAGCAAACTTGAAATCTACTGTCATTTGATAAGCAACAACTTTAACAGCTACAACAAAAGCGTGTGCGTAACTTTGTTAGCCAGTGTCATTAGGGCAGCAGTTCGACTTGCAAATCCATCAACTAGTGAAGGGGAAGCAGCGTATTTGAGCAGTCTGTTATATTCAAATGCCCCAAGTTGTTCACGTGTCGCGGCTCAACAAATTTGGGGACTCTCGCAAAATGGGATTTTGGAAATGTTGAACTCGGTCCTGGTTGGTGCATAACAAATGCCGTAATATGATTTGGCAGCTACAACAACAGCTAAAACAAAAATCAACACGCACTTTTTTTGATTTTTTGACGAGCTTGCCTGATGTCGCACACACACACACACACCCCTCTCATCCCCGGAACTCCGTCACTGATGCCAGCTCAGTCCCATTCCCCGTCCCCTCACAAGCCCCTGCAGCGTTGCCACTAAATAAATAGACATAGCATACGACAATAAACTTATTCATAATACATGAATTTAGCTGAGCGGTGTAGAGTGAGCATGGGGGCGGGGGGCGTGGCAGGAAGCTCGCAATGTGGCGCGGCGCTTGGCAATCAGTCAAATGTAATAATAAATAAATAAATAAATCAAAAAAACAGCCATCAAAAATAAGGAGAAAAGGGACTTCATGTTTCTGTTTCTGTTTGTGATTCTGATTCTGATTCCGATTTGGGTTCCAACTCTGATTTTGATTGTGTTGTATATTAGGAGCAACCTGCTCGGATTAGCCAAACACCAGCAGCGGCATCCACACTGACAGCAACAACAACAACAACAACAACTGATAAAAAAAGAAAGCATAGTTCACGGGGTCAAACACTTTAGGCTGCCTTAGATTATTTTGTCGCTGCGGAAATATGTATTTTAATTAATAATAATGCTCAACAAATTGATAATAATAAAACATTAATACTGCTATATTCTGATAGTTATTGTTTTGCTATAAAAATCATCTAAAATGTGAAAAGGAGGCTTATCCATCTCGAGGCTCATTTCAATCGTTGACTCCAGAAATTCTTTAAACTTTTTTAGTTTGTTCATAATCAATACTATAAATATTTAATTATATTCAAACAAAAATGATTTAAAATGCAAATTATATGAACTTCATACGATTAAGAACAGAAAGTGTATAATTATTCGAAAATACAAAGCAAACCTTATATTTTGAGGCTTACTAAAGTTGCCCTGTAACTCCATCTTATTTGGAAGTAATAGTTACATAATTATAATTTATTATATACAAGGTATTTATTATATTAACATATTGAATTTACTATATCAATAAAATTTATTATACATTATTTATGTGCTTTGAATAAATAATTATTTTAACAGAATCAGAAGTTCAATTACTTAGAAGTAATAATTATATAATTATATTATTAGAGATATATAATGTTAATATATATGATAGCATATAATTTTAAAGATATTTATTATATTAACATATTGAAATTATAATATTAATATATTTTATATTCATTTGTGCTTTGCATAAATTATTCTTAAGCTCAATCAGATGACCAATCCAACAATTTGTCAAGTCTGCACTAAACTTCTGACACTTCTATCAGTAGACAATTTACTCTTTTCATATTACTCTTATATAAATTTTGGTAACACTCTCATTTGAAGTTGGCCAAGACATTCATGACTTGCTGTGACTCTCATAAAGCAACTAAATAATTATGAAATTCGCTACAAATTTCGACATATTGTGAGCTACAACTGTGTTGGACTAGGAGTTCTATCCGGGACTAGGAGAACGCCCCGAATGAGTTGGCTAGTTTTAAGGGACAGGCGTGGTGTGTGCAGCGATCTGTGGACATTGGAGAGGCTATCAGATGCAGTCGGGCCTGCTGCATCCAAGTGTTTAATTTGCCAAATAGACGGCAGCTCATCAGGACCCAGAGAGGGTTGTACAAATAGACTCTGAATGGGCTGGCTGACTAATGAATGATTGAATGAGTGAATGAATAGCAGGCATTGGCGAATATATCAAATACGCGTACATCTGTTTAGTATACATTTTTTTCGTCATCGATTTGCACACCGAGTATTTGGGTATTTGGTATTGAGTGTTGAGTATTGAGTGTTGAGTAGCCGCCAAAACAAATACGAATGCCAAAACAGAGACAGACATGAGAGTGAACAAACAAAGCAGCGTCCAGTTCTAGTTGTAGTTACACTTTTTTCACGAGTTTGTGCATTTCCGTTCATGAAAACTCAAAATACCCGAAAAAAAACCCAAAACAACAAAATAATGAACTGAACACAGAGAGCGGGAAAGCGGCGCTTATCGTCAAAGCAGCATCTAATGCTGCAGACAGAGAAAGCAGCAAAGAAACTAAGAGAGAGTGAGAGGGAGAGGGAGAGAGGGAGCTATAGTTAGGCGGTTCATTGCTTTTTGACATACGATATGTTCAGAGTGCGAGGATGTCGAGGCATCACCTTTTGACAAAACTCAATTCAACTCAATCAGCAGTAATTATGTCGCATGTAATACCTATGTGTATGCATGTCTATCGCTGGATCTGCACGCGGCGTTTCCTTTACACCAATGAGAGTGATTCCGATACCGATTGCGATGGCGATTGCGATGGCGATTGCGATTGCGATTGCGATAACGAGCGATTGGCATCAGGCGACGCGTCGGGGCAGAGAGGAAGCGACTCACTCGGATTAGCCCTTGTTTTCATAACATTGTCGAACCGAAATGCATTTATGAATGAAAATCGACACGGAGCCGTAGCTATTTAGATGGAGATATTTATCACACGGCTTAGTTACTCAATATTAGGGTATTCGTGTGACCATCGAGTTAAGAGACGGGAATTTATAATCTTAAATGAATCCATGTTTATATATTCAAACTATCTGCTCAACAAGTGCTTAGTTTTTGTTATACCTTAAGCATAATACTTGAATATACTTACTGCGAAATGAATGTACATTTGGTTCAGCTGATTTTACCAAGTTTGTCTTCCCTTTTCTCCGTCCTTCGCTTTGTTGTTCTCTTTTTGTGTTTAATTTTACTTTACCTTATCGAGTTACGCTGCCGCCATCTATTTATTTTAGCAGAACTATTACTTAGCTGCGTAGAGGCGCACTCTATCGACAGGCAGGCGAACAAGCAGTGCTAGACAGCATTCAAATTCAAAAGACAACGCAAAATTTAAACTAAAAAATATAGCTCTTATAAAAATACCAAAACACATGCCGTATGCTGTGTCGATAAAAGCTCCAAAATATTGTATTGCCAATTTCAAATGTAATTATTAATAAAAGAATCTCTAGATCTAACAAGCGAAAGAAACTTTTTGAATTCTGCTTCATTTTGCACTGCTTGATTAAGGATGTTGCATTTGCTTGGAACTGCTTGCAGCTCTCACAAATCTGATTGGAGGTGCACTGCTTCTGCGCAGTGTTGATGAAACTGATATTTTTGTCTATAGATGGCGCTAATTGTTACATCCAGGTTGCGCCACTGTCAATTTGGCGGTTATTTCAAAAATATTTATGCCAGAGATATATTGCAGCAATTCAACGCATATTTAAATACACCCAACAAACCCAGACCGAATAAAAAGACCAAAATGTATTTATGTATATTTCGTAACAAATCGAAAATTGTTTTTATTACTTTCTGATCAAAATCATACAACGTTGTCAATTCGTTTTGTTTTGTTTGTTGTCGTTTTTATCGCATTATAATAATGTGTTTCTTTATCTGTTTTGTTGTTGGTTTTTTGTTTTCTTTTGTTTTTGTATTTGTTTGTTTGTTTTTTTTTGTTGTTGTTTGTTTTTGGGTTTCTTTAATAGTAATTTATAATTATAATAATTTATATAATAATATTTGTATAATATTACTTGGTAATTTATTAATTCTCATTATGCTCCTCTGCTCTCTCACCGCCATCATTCAGGCATCAATCGGCTTTACATGCTGATTGACCCGAATGACCCCTATAACCTTTTACGTTTTACCATATACCTTTTACCGTGCCTATATCAATGCGGGCTCTCTGCACTTAATTGCTTTTTATGTACTTTACTTTGATGCATATGATTTTCATTCATTTTCATTTTCATATCATTTCATTTCCTTCATTTTCTTTGCCATTTACTTGTTATGTGTAATGCGACATACGCTTTCTGCAATATTTTTAGCAAGTAAAATTAACTAATTGTAAAATAGGTGTATCTGTTTATATGTATGTGTGTTTGCTGTTTCCAATGTGTATGTGTATGAGTGTGTATGTGTATGTGTGTGTGTGTGTGTGTGTGTGTGTTTGCTCTTATGTGGGTGTATATGTGTGTGTCTGTGAGCGCATGTTATTTACAAGTCAATGTAGATGTGTCAGTGTCTGTGTGCGAGTTGTTGTCGCTGTTGTTGTTGTTGTTGTTCTTGATGTATGTATGTGTGTGGTTGTATGTGTGTATGTAGGCATGTATGTAGGTGTATGAGTATGCTTAGAGTTAAATTTTACTATTGGATCTTAGCATTTCACTTCCATTTATTGTATAATTTTATCATATTATTATTATTATTATTGTTATTATTATTATTATTATTATTATTATTATTATTATTATGTATTATGCATATACTCTATGTATATATGTATGTACGTTCGATTTGCCTTTACGTGTTTTATGCTGCGCACTCGCCTATATATATAAGAATATGTTTTGTGATCCTGAAAATGATGTATGCTGTACGGTTGTCAATCAGTTTTCCGGTATTCCCTTCTTCTATTCTCTTCTCTTCTGCTTTACGTTATTTTATTTTAGTTCATAGACTCCGCTCCTGCTTGTATCTCCATGTATTCCATGTATTCCATGTCATTATCTTATGGTTTTCCATTTAACTTGTGTGTAGCTGTTTGTGTATAATTTATTACTTACACTGCTAAAAATTCACGTTTATATCCTCAATATAGGGGCTTCATATATGTGTTTACTGCCATGTATATTGTATATAGATTTTGTTTTTCATTTTCATATTCATTTTCATTTTCATTTTCATTTGAATTGTGTTTTTTTGTCTTTCATTTTTTGAGTTGCTTCATTATTAGTATAGACTAAAAATCTTCATGTTATAGATACATGTGTTGCCTGAATACATCCACTTATACATACATACATATGTACGTACATTTAGTATGCATTCACATAACACACACTCCATACTATTTACTCTGCTCCCGATAGTATCTCCTCCGGATGCTTTCTATTCTGCTAAGTATTGTGTTTAAATAACTTGTTTATGGGATCTTTCTCGTTACCATTTGCCTATCAGTAATAAATTGATTTTTGTTTAAATAATTTTAATCGTAATATACTTGTTTGGGCCTTAAGTTTAAGTACTTTACGTTCTCTTTGTGTCACTCATTGAAAATTTATAAACTGAGGACGTTTCTTGCTGCTCCATTTATATTCATATGTATATATATAAATATATATATAGATATATTATATATATATACATATATATGTATATATATATGTATGTATATATATATACTTATATATATATATACATAATATAAACATATATATGTATATGTATACACAAATATATAGCTTCAAATTAAAGCTTTATTAACCATGCTCGCGTTTTGTTTTCGTATTAACAAAATTAAACGTTTCGTAATAATCGTACACAAGAGTTACATAAATCGTTATGAATTCATAGTTGTATTAATATTATTAATATTATTATTATTACTTTAATTATTATTATATCATTATAACTAGTTAAATATGAGTACAAAAAAAAAAAAAAAAAACATTACAACATACACTAATCCGAGCTGCCAACTTGTTTAGCGCGCAATTTGAACTAGTTTATGTATATTGGTATTTTGTTTAGTATTAATTTAAGTATTTTGTATATGCTTATAAGAATTTAATACAAATTAGAGATACCCTTAATGCCTAGTTGTAAATACAAACTATTTAGTATAATTTACTTATGTATGCATTCTTTTTCTTATTTTTTTTTATTTTTTTTTGGTTTGTAATTTTGTGGTTTGTGGTTGTTGTTGCTGCTGCTTGTGTTCTCTTATGGCGGCATTAAGTACGAGTATGAATGAAACAGGGAGATAGAGTGAAAGAGATAGCTTGAGAGACCCACTTTAAGGGGGGCCCCAACTGCATCAGCTTCGTCTACACGAAGAAGAATGGGCGAGAATGCAAATGCGAGAATGAGAAAATGAGAGAGAGAAACACAACCAGAGAAGTTCTCTGAGAGATGATCAAGTTTAGCTTCGTTTTTCTTTAGGGATCGAAGGATCAGTTAGTGAAAAGATTGTTGGATATGTGTGTGTTGTTATCGTTTTTTTTTTCGTTTTCATTTTCTTTTTTGTTTTTGTTTTTTTTTTTATTTTGTTTTCTTTTTTTTCGTTTTTCGTTTTCTTTACTTGCTGAACATTTCTCTGGTTTGAAGGAAATTGATGAGAAAGTAACTGTGTTGTTAGAAACTATTCGAGATACTCGTATTCTCAGACATAGACTTAATTTTGGATTTGGATAATTGATAAAATTGCTTTTCGTTTTTCCTATTATTCACTTGATACATTAGTTTCGAAACTTCTCTTGAATTTTCGGGTAAAAAATGTGCAATTGCTTTCAAAATTTCCGAATCGACTTTCAGTATTTATTTACTTGTGGAATAGTACATAAGCGAGAATGTATGTATACGATGTACGATGTACGATGTATGTACTATATAATAGTTATGTATAACCTATGTAAATGTGTATAATTGTATGTGGTTTCTTGGGGTTTCTTTCTTGGGGTTATTTGTATTGTGTTCTCTTTTGTTTTTTTTTTCTTGTTTTTGTTTTTGTTTTTTCTTTGTTTGTTGCTGCGTTTAAAATCTTTGTTTTTACTTCAGTTCTTTTTGAATTTCATTTTCATTTTCTTTTTTGTGTAGATTTGTTGTTGTTGTTGTTGCTGTTGCTGTTATGCTGCTTCTTCCAGTTGTTCATCATGTTGTTGTTGCTGTTGCTTGTTGTTGTCTTTATCAGTTTGCCATTCATTGTATAAATACTTTCGTTAATGCAATATTTAATAATTCTCATTTAATATTCATTATTAATTTTGTAATCAAAATTCCTCTAGTTGAAGGCAATCGGCGAATATATTTGAAATTATTTATGCAATTATTTTACATACTTTTTTTCTTTGTTTTTTTGTTTTTATTTTTGTTCATTAGTACCTTTATTATGATAATTATTAATATTATTATTATTAATATTATTATGAGCTTAAGTTTTCTTCTTTCAGTTGTCACTCAACTGAAGAACTGTGGAAAACAAGTCAAAATATCAAAATAGAAAAAGAATAAACGATTATGTTATGGTTTCTCAATTTCTTATATGATCTTTGTCTGCATCAAAAGTCATCTGAATCTGGAAAACTTAGGTGTAATTTTGCTGAACATTGTTTTCTTTTCTTTTATACGCTTTTGTTGTTGTTGTTTTGTTTTGTTTTGTTGTTGCTAATTACGATCTAATTCGTTATAAAATACATATCGTATCATATATCGTGTATGCACTGTATATGTATTTGTATATGTATAAGTATAAGTATAAGTATAAGATTAAGTATACGTTTAACTATAAGTATAAGTATAAGTATAAGTATAAGTGTAAGTGTAAGTATAAGTATAAGTATAAGTATATATAAGTATATAAGGTTAAGTATAATAATAAGTTATATACAATTGTTTGTGTCTGTCTTACTTAGGTGTTAATTAAAAGTCATGCTTACGCTTAAAATACGATTCTAATTATTGTTAGTAAAAAAAATTGTTTCCAATATTTATTTTTTGTTTTTCTTTGGGCACTATTTATGTACATTGTTAGTTTAAATTGTTTATATAATTTGAAAATCACTTTAAGGCAGTTTTCTTATACTTCAAAAATTGTTGTGCTAATGAGAAAGGAACTACATTCATTTAATTTTAAATTTTTTGTTTTTGCTTTTGCATTTCGTTTGCTTTTTTTGAAGTAAAATCCTTCACTAAAAACCCATGAGAGAGAACTCAACTCACAATTAAACTAGACTTATAAATAAAATCGATAAATCGAACAAAATGTGACAACAGTGAACCCAACTTCAAACAACTTGCCAACTGTACTGTGTGGTGTGGGGGTGAATGAAATCCAAAATGCAATCTCAAACATCTTCAAAACACGAGCTCATGAGATTCTTGGATACATTGTAGGAACTACTTTGCGTCTGCAGCTGAAACTGCAGCTAACGAATAACCGAAATCCATTGAGATCTAATTATGGAGCTAGCCAAAAGATGGAAGACTAAGGAAACTCGACTCCACTCGACTCGACTCGCTGCTGAGCTGAGTTGAGTTTTATATTCTTATTTTTGATTTCAGACAGAAACTTAAAGTACAGATACAACGGATAGAGAGGACACAGACATATGTGCTAGTACGATGGTGTGTATGGTGTGTGGCCTGGGTGTAAGCTAACGTTAACGCATAGTACACACAAATATTGCCTTTGGTTTTTCCTTTCTTTTCATTTTCATTTTCATTTTCATTTTCGTATTCTTTTGTTTTTCTTTTTGGTTTTTGCAAATTTACTAATTATTGTCTGCTATTTATTCACACATAGTACATACACATACACTCTGACACACACACATGCACACACACCCGCATACACACATACACACACACATACACGCACACACACACACATACGCACATACAGTAAAGTAAAGACCGAACCCAACAACACATGGCAACAGTTTCTCAAATCCCAATCCCAATCCCAAATGAAAATCGAAAATCGAAAAGTAACTCGAATTCGAACTCGAACTGATTGAAATGCATCTGACATGTTCCTAATCAACCACCCAACTAAGTGAAACTAAGTGAAGTGTACATACACACGCCTACAAGTTATTACATTTCATTTGATTTTTCATTTTTTTTTTTTTTCATCTAAATATTCAGCAATTTTCATTGTTTTCAATTTCAATTTGAATTTCAATTTCAATTTCCATTTCAATTTCCATTTCAATGTTTATGTATGCATCATTGTATATAAGTATTGTATATGGTTTAATTTAATAGGCTTGCAGTTTTGCTTTTGCTTTTGCTTTTGGTTTTGGTTTTTCTCTTTTACTTTACTTGTCGAATATGTTACTAAACTTGTCTGAGAATGTGAATTGGCAGTTTCAGATTTGCATGTATTTCGTATTTAATTATTACTTCATTATTTATACACTTTCGGCTTCGATCTTCGTAAGTTTACATTAAAAAACGTTTTTGTTCTAATAAAAACACTTGCACTATTTGCATGATTATTAATATTATTGTAATGTTATTATTATTATGAAATATGTTTTCATGCTTTTCGAGTGTTCAACTAAATTTCTAAGAATTTCTCAAATGTAATTTATTTATTCTTTTTGTTTAAAATATAAGTTGAGAATATTTCACCAATATACTTCGATATTTGTTGATCTGAGACAATTGACCTACTTTGTTGTTGTTGTTGTTGTTGTTGTTGTCTGGCGTTGTGCTGAGAGTGCTGAGAGAACTGCAGTGTTGGGGATCGGAGAAGACCGAGAGGGGGTTAGAGTGTTGGACAGTGTTAAAAAGTGAAAACGTTGAGCGCCTCTCAATCTCACCATGTCAAGCTGTAACTTGGTAAACATTCAAATAAAACTCAATAAACAATGATATGTATTCGTTTTATTGCCGAATGAACAAAGTAAATCAAAATTAAAAGAAAAATAAATAAGGAAAATATCAAAAATCAATAAATAAATAAATATGATATAAAACTAAAGGATATTAACTAAACTATGCAACGATATACAGAAATGACGTAGGACACATATAAGTACATACTACATAGTTATACCAAATAGTTCTTAAGAACTATTCAAATCGAATCCAATTGAATCGAAATGAACAAAACAAAACAAATGACAAATGATAAATGACAAATGACAAATGACAAATGATAATTGATTTGAGTGTGAGATTCTAAGGGCACCCAGTGCATATATAAGTAAAGTATAGCAATATACTTGTTGCATTCACTATATGTAATTAGTAATTAGATAGTACGAGAAAGGGTTTATTCAAAGTTCGTTGTCACATTTATTGCTCCTGTTGCCTTATAAAGAACACGCCCAGTGCCAATTGCCAATTGCCAATTGCCAAATGCGGGAAAAGCAAGGAGGTCCAGATATATACATACGTGGATGCATGTGGATTTAAATACATATAGATATAGGTATATATATATGTATATGTATATATAGTTGGACTGTGGACTGTAGTATGTGAGAATCGATTGCTTGTGTCTGAAGTTTGTCTGGAGCCAAATGTGGGGAGTCACTCATTAAGGAGGTTGGCGAGAGTCCAAGTGTTCGGCCTGTTGCTTATTGCTTCTAGGGGATTTGATTTGCATCTAGTTATGAAATGTTCTCATGCTTATGTACTTATTATATACTCGTAGCTAATACAGTTCGTATATTATTTGTATTTGTATTTATTATATTTGTATTTGTATTTGTATTTGTATTTTTATTTATATTTATTTGTTGTTGTTCTTGGATCGTAGTTAATATTGTGGCAAACACTTTGAAAAATAAAGTTTTGCGTTGGAAAAAAAGAACACGTATGTATATGATTATGAATCTCAATATATCAATAATCAATATTCGATATTCGATAGTCGATAGTCGATATTCGATACTCGATGAGTTACGATATTTTACAATTGCTTTTAGTTCATGTTGAGTTTCACTTCTCATATGCCTTGCTGAGCCCTGCACCTCTAACTAAGTATGTAATTATGTAAGTATGCAAGTATGCAAGTATGTATGTATGCATGTATGTACGTAATAATGTAGTATGAGCTGTGAGTCCATATACAAGTTAGATAGATCGATAGATATTCATTCTCCTTATATAGCATATAGCATATAGCATATAGCATATACCATATACATACATACGTATCGCATTAACACTAACAACTAATGGCAATATCCTTGTATTATGCATAGCATTTCCATTACGCATACATAAGTAATTATGTTTTTAAATATTCCCATAAAATTACATTAAATATCATTTATCAATTATCAATTATCAATTACCATTGATTATTCATTACTCATTATTCATTACTCATTATTCATTATTTAAATATGATTTTTACATGGTTTCTTTCAGTATTGCATAGCTTCAGTTTGTATTACATTTTATTTCCTTCCTTCATCTCTTCATTTTCATCTTTATCTTCATCTTCTGCTTCGCTTTTCGCTCTTCACTCATTACTCAAGACCAAAAAAAAAAAAAAAAAAACAACCTCAAAGAAACTAATTTTGTTGTTGTTTGTTTTCCCATTTGTTTCAGTTGCTTCAGTTTCTTGCTAGACCAAGTTCTGTCATTATGTTCTTTTAACTAGTTTTTAGGCTTACACATATTTGGCTATAAGCAGTTAAAAAAAATACGCTAAAATTACTTGTTATCGTTATCGTTATCGTTATTGTTATAATTATTGTGTTTTTCTTTTTTTGTTTTTTGTTTTTTGTTTTGTTTTGTTCTCTATTAAGTTGTATAGCGACCTAGAAATTAGTTTCCTTTTCATGTTTTACTTTTATTTCCCATTTGCTTTTATTATCTTCAAACCTCGTTGGCTAAAATCTAATGCGTCTTTGAATATGCTGTCATGAATTACACAAAAACCGTTTAACAATACAAAAATAAATAAATCAATTGCTGTAAATGTAAACTATCTGCTGTGTGTGTTGGCTGTGTGTGGATTTGGCGCTGTGTGGGCTGAGCGTGACTGAAGGAACCTTCTTCTCGAATAGCCATCAAGTGCTCCAGTGATAGACCGAGATTCCAGTGATTGAAGACCTTGTCTTATGGGTACTACTAGAGAGGCTGGTGATACACTTTCGATCTTGGCATTGCAGCTGCTTGCGAGAGGGTCGATCTACGAGTAAGTACGAGTCTTCAACTACATATGTCTTCAACTATATGTAAATGTTCTCTTTGTATTTATTTGTATTTGTTATTTGTTTGTTTGTTTATTATTAATTTAACTGTTTAGCTGGCAGTGACATTTGCTCATTGGCTTGGCTTCTTTGGCTGTGTCTGATATCTGATACGTCTTTAATCGTCCTTTGTTAAAGGTGAGAAGGGACAGTGGGACAATTGGACAGTTGGACACTTGGACAGTTGGACAGTTAGAGAGTGAGCAACAGAGTCTGGGATTGAGTTGGATAAGTTGAGAAGAAAACTTTTGAGGCGTTTGTGACTTATTTTGGTCCTTTTGCAGTTGATATCTGATGTGAGACGGACACGAGTTCTCTCTCGTATCGTATCAACCAAGTGCTAAATGAGATTTACAACAGATTTCGTTTCTCTTTTGTTTTGTCTTGGAGGGGGGGGAACAAGAACTAAGTCCAAGGTGAATGCAATGCTCTTACAAATAAAGTGCGCTTCAAAAAGTTTTCTGGACGGATATTACAATTTGTAGCACAAGATGTGGTCAATTCGATGTGAATGAGAAGATCTAAGTTAATTAAGTATTTCTGAGAGATTGTAGCCGCTGCAGATCTCTCTCTCTCTCTCTCTCTCTCTCGCTCTCTGGAGTAGCTGCAATGCCAAAGTGTGAGTTGACAAAAGAAAAGCATTCATTACGTCTGCGTGAGGTGTGTGTGCGTGTGTGTGTGTGTGTGTATGTGGAGGGGGTGTGTCTGCAATCAATTTATGGCAAATCATTTGTTGCTCTTTTCTTGGTCTATAGTGTAGAATAATGATATATGCGTAATATTATCGCATTATTTCTGCTTTATTTTTTTGGTTTTTTTTTTTGTTTTTGTTTTTTGGAATATTATAAACTATTTGTTCAGCTTGTTTGGTTTAATTTAATTGATTTATGTTATGAATGCTGATGAGCTTGAAAACCCTTCAATTAGCTTTTGCTTTTGCTTTTTTTTTGGTTTCTTTTTAACAAACATGATTAATAATAATATGGAAATTAGCTTCCGTTCTCACTTCCGTTCTCATCGAATCTATTTATGCAATTAAAAATATGCTCCATGAGTGTTTCTTCTGTCTGACTGCAATGTAATGTGTTGTTTGTTGTGGTTGTTGTTATTATTATAATGGTTATATAATGATGCGCGCTATAGTTTTGACCTAATTCAACTATGTATGTATGTATGTATGTATGCATGTATGTTTGTTTGTTTGTTTGTTGTATGTAGGTATGTTTGTATGTAAGTAAATGTAAGTATCCTCGGCTTTTGAATTGATTTCATTTTCATTTGGTTTTGCTTTGTTTTGTTTTGTTTTGTGGTATTTTATGCGTATTTCTTGTAGTTTTTGTTTTGCTTTGTATTTTATTCTCATTTACTGAACTGTCACTGATATTTACTGATATTTTTTGTTGTTCTTTACATTTAGTTTGGTATCATTTCATTTCGTTTCTCTTTGTTTTGCTCTTTGAATACGTTTTCTGTTCATTTCTTTCTCTTTTGTTTTGTTCTTCTTCTTGTATACAAAATTGGTTTTTGTTTTTGTGTTCCTTTTATATATATATATATATATATATATATATATGTTGTTCTTTAGCGGGTAATACAAATGCTTAGATTTAGACAAAAAAAAACTGTTGTTTATCTTTATATACTTATGTATATACATATATGTATACGTACACCATATACTTGTATATACATATATGTATGTGTATGCGTGTGTGTGTATATATATATATATATATATATATGTATTATATTTAGAATTATTTATATGCTGAACTTAGTTAACCTACATTCGAATACATGAACACTTCAAGATATCGTTTTTTTCTTTGTTTTGTTTTCTTCTCATTATTATTATCATAATTATTATTATTTTAATTAATATTATTATAATTATAATAAGTGATTTTAATTGAATTGAATTTAATTTAATTAAACTTTTGTTTTTGCCTGCTTTTTATTTGTATTTTTTTTCATTTTCATTTTTATTTTTATTTTTAATTTTTTTTTTGCTTTACGCTTTACTTATTTTTCTGCTATCCTTTCTATCTTGCTGCTCATCGCTCAACTTCTTTTCGCTTAACTTCTTTCTACTTAGTTTGCTCTTTGTTCTTTTATCTTTATCTTTATCTTTATCTTTACTTTATCTTTTTCCTATTCCATCATATTTCGCTAGATGAGAGAGAGGACATTCTCTTCTGTTCTTCGTTTATACTTGAAACAGTTGCAGCTTCTCCTGATGTTGTCGTTGTTGTCGTTGTTGTTGTTGCTGCTCATTTCGATCTTGATGTTGTTGATGTTGGTGTTAAAAGAGTGCTTGATGCTGTTGTTGTTGTTGTTGTTGTTGGTTTGTCGTTAATACAGAAATGCAATTATACGCGGGCGTCGTCTCGACTTCGTTGATGTTTGTTATGTTGCTGCATGACAAGCAAAGTGCGGGGTGTGCGGATGTGATGGTTTTAGCTACGGCAGCGTCTACGGGGGCGTATGAGTGATGCCGCATAAATGTGTTGTGCTCTTGTGTGTGTATGTGTGTGTACGTGTGTGTGTATGTATATGTTGTTGTTGTGTGAGTATGATTGAGAGCTAGAGAGTTCCTTCCATTCCTTTCCATGCCTTTCATTGCGCTTCTTTCTCCTTTCTGTTGTTGTTGTTGTTTCTTCTGTTTCTTGTTGTTCACACACTTTGTTCTTGTCCTGGGGCAACTTCTATTTTCGTTACTTCTTGACTTGAATCCATGGGACACGCACCCAGACGCAGTCGCCACGTGCATCTGTGCGCTGTGTCCTGTGGCTGCAGTTGCAGTTGCTGTTGCAGCTGCCTCCACCTACTCCTTATCCTGCTGCTCCTCATGATTGGTCTTCCTACATATTCATTATCTTCTGCTTCTGCTTTAAATATTCTTCGTTGTTGTTGTGCTTCTTGTTGGTTGTTGGTTGTTGGTTGTTTCGTTTGCCTTTGCTTCGTAATCTTTCACTTTTGGTTCGGTTAAGTCCGCTAACATTCGTTGTGTGCTGATTGGTTCTATTGTTATTGTTACTCTAATGTTGATTCTCTATCAGTATTTGTATTTTGTATCCAAGTCGCTATCTGTGTCGAGGTGTCTCCGTGCTTAACTCTCCTGCAAGTTCTCCTCACTGCAGTTGTGATTGAAAATGACTTCGATGTGGTTGCATTGACGATAGTTTTTTTGGTTGTATTTGTAAGATACGTTTTTTTTTCAGTTTTATTTTTGAACTTATGAAGCGGCTGCTGCTGTTATTGTTGTACTAAACAGTTGAATTGTTCTAATTCTTGTTGTTGTTGTTGTTGTAGTAGTAGTTGTTGTTGTTGTTGTTGTTGCATTCATATGGAGACGACATATTGCATTTTGTATTGCTTCTAATACTCCCAATATCATGCATCCTGTATTTCACCTTTCAATCCAGGCACCCTGTGGTGTTGGTTATGTCCTAAACGATTCGCTAAATCCTGTACAACATCACGAAATATAACCGTATCTATATTTTCACCTAGTAAATACAACAAAAACCAATCGCCCATCTTGGAACGACGAACGATTATTTCAATAGCGTCTCGACGCACTAACCTGAGTTGCGGGGAATGGGAAGAGATGGGGGCGAAAAAGAAGAAGAGAAATATACATATACATATGATCACATAGATATACTCGCATTTGGGGGAAGGAAGTTCGATTGTTTTTTGGGGGCTGACTTACCTAAATCGCATTCGAAATAAATAGACCCTCATTCGAGGCGAGAATATAATAACCACCCTGTATATTAGCGTTAATAATGTGAGTAACGTTAATAATATAAACCAAAACCAAAGAAAAATATAAATTTTCTCATTAACAACATTTAATGGTAAAATGCAAATGGCGTCGTGCTTCTCCACCTATAAAAGAACACACAAAAAAATTACGAAAAAAAAAAAAATAGAAGCAAAAATGATAAAATTTGAAATTAATATATCGATATCAGAGTGTAGGCATAATGTGCCACTCACCTCCCCACTTGAACCATATTTAAAAAATGTACATTTGGTCATTCTGGGAAATATGTAAATCATCGGATCCATGCGATCTTCCTGATCGGTCTCCATATAATCTATCACATCCAAGCCAAATGTCATAAATTCGCCATCGAAAAATCGATTCATAAGAAACATTTGACCTGACAAATACAACAAAAATTTTATACATATAGTATATATATATATCGGTTATAAGTACGATATATACACAGACGTAGTATACGTTGTGTGGTCAATGTTTATCTAAAAAGAGATTAATTGACAGCTCTAATTTATGGGTTCATTGCTGCCTCATCAGTATTTCTCTGTGCTCGTACTTTCTACACTTGTGTGTGTCTCTCTCTGTCTGTGTGTGTGTGTGTGTGTGTGTGTGTGTGTGTGTGTGTGTGTGCGTGCGTGTCTCTGTGTGTGTGTGTGTAGAAGTATGATCACAGAGAAATACATACATATGTATCTGCTGTTAAGAAACTTGTAAATGATTACGCTCAATAATTAATTGGAATGAATTGAATGAATGAAATGGCAGCTTATTAACATTATTAACATAGTACTTCTGTAATTGAACGTTCCCCTCGATATGTGAACAGATATATTTATTTATCCCCTACCCAATGCTATCCCTATCCCATCCTAATCAATTCTATTCACTTCTATTCACTTCTATTCGCTTCTCTTCAATGAAATTCCCAGAAAGACACTACATAAATCGATCTGATTTGGTGGTTCAACGAAAAGTTTCCTAGGAAGCACAGCACGCCAAATAAATGAGATCTTGAAACGTGTGAGCATTTCTATAATGTTGTAAGACCCCAAACGGCAGTTCAAGTATTTGCGGTTAAAGGTTAATTGTTAACAATTAATTTTCAATTCTGAAAAAGTAAAATTATCATGAATTGTAAACCTCAAAAAGAAGCAGCACTCATTTGCGTACTATTTAATATTAAGTAAATAATGTTATTATAACAAGACGTAGGCATATGTATGTGAGAGATCTTTTCGGATTGCTGATCAATTCAATTGCCAGTTGTACACAATCTTGACAAACTCATCATCTTGGCAAAAACAATAATAATAAGTCGATGATTGAACCAGGGGAGACCAGTTGGAATTGTGTTCAGAGTCAGTTTACATCGCTATCTTTCTCGAATTGATGATTGAACCAGAGGAGATCAGTTGGAATTGTGTTCAGTTTGATGCCCAGAGTCGCTATCTTTCTCGAATTGATGCTGTTTGCTTGGAATTGAACTTTGTTCAGTTGGGTTGTCTCCATTAGGGGCAGCATTCACAGGTATTATTATTGTATTTTGTTGAGGTCAATCAAACGTCGCGATTCAATTAGTGTAGACTCTGGACCTGAACTCTGTGCATCTCTTTCAATACGAATAGCAAATCGACTCGAGTCCGTTCAGACGGATAATTGTTTATTTCTTTACTTTTCTTCATTTCTTTTTTTTCCATTTTATGTATTCTGACAGTTAATTATTTTGTCAGAAATGAGATTTCAGCGCACGCGGCATCGGAACGTTGTCCGCAAATTGAAGTCAGGAATCCGAAAAGCGATGAGTACAAATTTTGTTTATTTTGATGCGGCTGCTGGTTCGGTCAGTCGATAAAAATTCGTCATTGATTTTCCACAGAAAATTGAGTGAGTCTATAACGTATACATATTACGTATACGCACCAGTTTGCTATGACTATGGGGTATTGTGTATGGTTAACCCCAAATTTGTTTATTATATTGCTGAACTGGAACTGAAACTGGAACAGTTCCCTGCACCTGCACCTGCAACTGCATTAGCAACTGAACAATGATCGTGATCGTGATCGTGATCGTGATCGTGATCATCGTGTTATTATTGCCATTGCGATTACTCACCTATCACATTTATTAGGGCGAGCAGCTCACACACGTAGTATCTGTACGCCCACCAATTGTGATATCTGCAATGATAATGCATTATCAAGTTTGCAATTTTGTCCGTAGCCATGGGTTTTACAAAGTTATATATATATATATATATATATATGTGAAAGAGCTTACCTTAAATTTTCCCATAAATAATCTAAAAGTAATTTCTTTTTTTGTTTTTTCTCGGCTTCGGAACAAATGCCTATATCTAAGTCCATGATGAGCGCATGAATCTTGCCACCCTCCCAAGATTTCCACAGCCATCTTGGTGTGTAAAATAAGATTGCCTGCAAAGAGAGAGAGAGATAGAGAGAGTGAAAGAATAAGTGAGTGAACGAGAGAGAGACAATAAAGAGCTGTGTGTAAAGGTGAGTGTATGTGTGTGGGCGGGCGTCTTTCTGTCGCATTGGAATTGTCGTAAAAGCGCTTTCATTTGACAAGTGACAATCGCCAGCTGTTTTGCGGTACGAGATCGCAATGGGCAGCTCGTAATTCCAGTTAGAGCAATGCCAAAGGCATTATATACTTAAGATCGCCTTTGGATGACCTTCCTGAACGCTAGATGCTCTCATGCATTATTACTTATTTGCTAATTTCAGTTTCTCTATCTCCCTGTCCGTCTGTCCGCCTGCCTGTCTGTCTGTCTGTCTGTTTGTCCGTCTGTCTATATGTAAGTATTTATAGACGTGTCATCAAAACAATTAGCCGTGATCCATTAGTGAAACACAACCAAATCATGCGATGCGTTAAATAAATAAAATGAAAAGACTTAAAGAATAGAAAATATGCTCAACGTGAACGATAGGGAGCGAGAGAGAGAGAGAGAGGAGAGAGAAAAAGAGAGCGATAGCGTAAAATAATACAATACAATGGCTATAAACCCAACAGACAGCGGCAAAGACTTAAATCTTGCCCAATTATATGGATCTTTGTCCGTCTTGCGGTATTTATGTGCACACTGATGACAAATTAATAATAACTTGTATCGTAAATTTGACGTTATATTGTGAAAATGTGAAAATGTTGTTTGGTTTGGCAGCAGCAACAGCAGCAACAGCAGCAGCAGCATCTGTGGTCACTCCTCTCCATGTGGGCAGGTGGTAATCCCACCCAGAGCAGCCAGACAACGGCTTTGCTTCCTTCCAACTTGGGGGGGCTTAGCACATGTCGTCGTTTCTAATGCCCGACGAGGTGAGAGTTCAGTTTGTTTAGTGGGCGCCCAGTCGGCGGCTGTCTGCGCCAATCTTTGGGCACAGTGTCCCCAGCCGAAGAATTTCCCATTTTCCATTTACAATTTCCATTTCTCATTTCTCATTTGGCATTTGGCAAATGCTAAAATAACAATGAGTCTAATCATCAATTCGACTCGAACTCGAACGTCACCACACGCGCAATGGCAAGACTGAGGAAGCGGGGCATGGAAGTGGAAATTGGGAATGGAAATATGGAAATATGGAAAAGCAGTGAGGAGGTGGGGCAGAACGTGCCTGCTGCCACGAAATTTTGCATTATTTTGCGCCTGTTGCAACAATATGAGTATAGAATTGAAATTGGCGTCGCCGCATAGTTTTATGGCCGGCCAACATCTGTGGCACATTGTATCGCCTTCTGACGGCAGCGGCAATAACAATAATAACAGCAGCAGCAACAGCAGCAACAACAGCAGCAACAGCAACAACAACAACAACAGCAACATCAATAAAAACAACAAAACAAATGGACAAGTGATGTGCTCACAGCTTGCAACGCCTTGCCGGAAGTCAAATGATGCGTTTGATGTGCTTTTGGCCTTATGCGAGTTTTGTTTTAACCTCAGTCAGTTTTGGGCCAACAGCGCTTGGCACTTCCCTTATGGGTTTGCCCTTTCTTTCCTAGGCCACAATTCTATTTCTTTTCCTATCTGCATCTCTCTCTCTCTCTCTCTCCGTCTCTCATCTATCTCTGTCTGCGTCTCGGCCTTGCAAATTGGCTTGGCGCGACGACATGCAACAGTAATAAGAACAACAACCAAAATCTTTGTGGGTGCCGGCCAAAGGGCAAATGGGGTCCGAAGCGACAAGAGGCAAGAGGCAGGGCGCAAGGCGCAAGGGGCAAGGGGCACAAGACGCATATGCGTGTGTATGAAAAGCAATTTGGCAAGCGTTCAAATTGCCATAAAAACATCGCATAAATGCAACTGCAATCAAAGCAAAATAAAGTAAAAGCCAACAGCAGCCGCTGCCTGCTTCTGCTTGTGCTTCTGCTTCTGGTTCTGCTTGTGCTTCTGCCTCAGCTGTTTGCTCCCTCCCCTCGCCCACTGCCACACCACTCCCCTTAGCCACTGCTTCTGCGGCTGCGGCCGCATGAGCGTAAATGCACCAAACGCGACGGTCAGCACAAAAGACTTCCATTGCCACAGCACAGTGGGACGAAAGACGGCAAACAGCCAATGAAAAAATTGTATACTTTAGAAGGGAAACAAGAAATAATATTACAAAACTAGTGATGACACTTAAATCGATAACAGTGGCGATAACATTATCGATTGTAATAGTTTTCCGTTAGCATTTGTTAAAAGTTTTTATTATTATAGATGTATATTTCCCGGAAATGTTGAAAGCAATTGTAATATAAGAATTAATTTGTGCATCGATAACATTATCGGTTGCAAACGTTTTCCATTAGTATTTATACAACATTATTTTGTATTTATTATTATAAATGTTTAATAATTTTCTTGTTTGCCGGATATTCTACTTAATGATTGTAATATAAGAAATGATTGGGAATCGATAACATTATCGATTGCAAACGTTTTCTATTAGTATTTATAAACTTTGTTTAGTTTTTATTAATATACAGGTATTATAATTTATTAACTGGATATTCGATTAAGTAGTAGTAATAAAAGAATTAATTTGCAGATCGATAACATCATCGATTGCAATAGTTTTCTATTAGTATTTATAAAACATTATTTTATATTTATTATTATAGATTTTTTATAATTTACATATTTACCGCATATTCCACTAAGGAATGGTCTTAAAAGAATTGATTTGTTCATTGATAACATTATCGATTGCAATAGTTTTCTCTTAATACTTTTAAATGATTGCCTCTGTTACTTTAATCGGATTTATTTCGATTAATAAAGCCTTTGGAATTCAATTATTTATAGTATACACTAATTCGAAGTTCAGTGTTATGCGAATTACAATAAGTGTTTCAATTCCATATTCCAAAGGGGGCTTCGGCAAGTTTATGGCATTTTTTTGTAAGACAAGAAATGAATTTGCATTAAATGAAATCACAATATAATGTTTTTCGAAATCAAGCATGAACCTGACTCTCTTCTTCGTTTTAAATATTAAAAACGCAAAGACAGAAATAGAAATGAAAATGGGTTTTCTTAATTACACTCGCTTATACTACACATGTATGGATCTTACTCCAGAATGGGTGAACCAGCTGGTAGTCGGGCCAAAGCAAGCCAAATGCACTGCAACCGCCTCGTAGAGCCGCGTAGAGACACTAAAAATACAAGGCCTTCAGAATGCCCATATCTCATGCTCATAAAAGAGTCGTGTAATAAATATATTTGCCTGGCAAACTTCGAAAATATCACTTGTGTAGCTCGTTTCACACACTCCATAAAACTATTTATAGAAAAAGTCTCGTAAAAATGTGTGTACATTGTTTCGCTCAGACCAATCGGCATGAATATGAAATATAAAATATATGAAAAATGTGGAAACTACAATTGATTGTTATGACAAACGAGACAATCGATCGTAGACCACTGTGCGCACTGCAAAGGGATGGCGAAAAAATAGGGAAATATTTGCATTTTCAATTAGGCAAGAGAAGTGCACGTCGAAGAACGAGTCGAAGAGGGTCGAAGCGTGGGCGGGCTGCCCGTCTACTCCAAAGACCAAGAATAACGCCAAACTGGCAGTCCGTTGGTGTGTCAGTTTGCCTGCTGCCTGTTGCCTGTTGGCTGCTGGCTGATCCCAGGTTCCGTGTTGGCTGCCCACACCCAGCTCGTGTGGTGCGAACAAAAATAAAACCACATAAGTCAAATATAAACACATGTCCAAGCAACTCTGTTGGGGAGTCAGTCCAGCCGTCGTCGTCGTCGTCGTCGTCGTCGTCGGCGGCGGCGTCATGCTGCTGCCAACCCGTCTCCCTAACGCATACGATCCCCAATTGGAAAGCCAAAGAAAACCAAGCCTCCATCTCATCCCACCCGAGCTGAAAGCAACCCATCCCATGCGATCCCATTGGAACGCATAACGCATAACGCATCCCTCTCCCACTCCCATTGAGGCTAGATTTCTGTTTCGGCATTGCGCTGGCATTTGGCCAGAATTATTATTTGTTCACTTTTATGTTTGTCTGTGCCTTTTCAATAAATATCCAGATCCAGAGCTGGGCAATGAAATATTCTGATTTTTGACATATCTGAGGGGAACACGCTTGATCGATCCGATCTGATCCGACGATAGTAGATGAAAATCGGACAATCGGTAAAAGGGGTCGTGATCATGATCACGATCATGTTGATAATAATGACGATGGCTTGTTGCAAGCAATTTTGCTTTTAAATTTTATAGCTGCATTGTCCAACTTAATGGTCTGGCCATTAGCGAGCACGATCAATCGTTGATCATCAGCAGATTGATTGATCCCTCCTTGCCCTGTAGCTGCCACAAGGTCCTGAGATCCATTCAACCGTCCATCTGTCGTATCTATTTTGGGTCTTATATAGCTAACTAGAGACTCGTTCCAGGTGTTATAGTACACTAGATGGATGATGTCCATCGATTTATGGCTTTTCTTGTTTTCCCATATCATTTATGATCGTTGACTTTTATTATTTATCTTCTGCCACATACAGCGACTACAAACATACATACATACAGACATACATACATACATATATACATACATATATACATATATACATATATACGTCAGTGTATTTATACCCAGGTTGCAGATGCTTAATACACACTTTACCAAGTGCGAGCGAGTATCGATGCATTGTATTCGATTTCAGGTCGCATCCGTTGCAAGCGTCGCACCCGTCGCTTTTATTAATAAATCCACAAATTAAGCAGAATGGAAATGTGTAAATTATAGAATCGCCGTCTACGCGTCATTAAGCAGGGAGAATACCATAATAAATGTATTTATAGTTATTTGGGTGACTATGACGGCGGCGTCTATAATCGCCTCTGTGACACTAACCGAGAAACGCGGCGAGCCGAAGCCAAAGCTGTAGCATATACCCGTACCTCTTCTCTTCGCTATTCGCCACACTCTCCTCGGCCCACCTACTTTCTAACCAACACAGAACACAACGAGTGGCGACAGTGACAAAAGTGTGATAAAAATATACATTTAATATTTGTACATTGTTAGCGGGAAGATATATTATTGTGTAATCATGCAGCACCCCTCGCCACACCAGCAACACGACCCGAGACATGAAACATACTCGGTTATGATGGTGTGTACGGCAAACGAGAGCAACAACGTCATCGAATGCATACGGGACGAGGGTGTGAGGTGATCGACTACTTAAATACTATCGAGTGCTGGTATATGCATTGGAGAGGTACAGCAGGGGAGAGCTTTAAATATCACTTGGTATTAAGTAGTTGAGCTTAGAGATTATTTAGGCAATGTATTCGATAACAATATCGAATAAAAGGAAGATGGCGACATTACACTGAGTAGCAGCTGCAGTTGAGAGTATTTAAGATCCCTTCCAAAGATTAGTAAAGCTTAACTAAGATTTAATTGATATATTCGATAAAAATATCGAATTAAGGAGAGATCGTGAAATAACACTGAGTAGCAGCTGTAGGATAAGTTGAGAATTTCTAAGCTCCCTTCAGAAGATTAGCAAATCGTAAAGAAAATATATTCGATAACAATATCGAATAAAAGGAAGATGGCGACATTCCACTGAGTAGCAGCTGCATGGTAAGGTGAGAATATTTAAGAGCCCTTCCAAAGATTAGCAAAGCTTAAGTAAGATTTAATTGATATATTCGATAACAATATCGAATTAAAGAGACATTGTGAAATAACGCTGAGTAGCAGCTGTAGGATAAGTTGAGAATTTCTAAGCTCCCTTCAGAAGATTAGCAAATCGTAAAGAAAATATATTCGATAACAATATCGAATAAAAGGAAGATGGTGACATTACACTGAGTAGTAGCTACAGGGTAAGTTAAGAGTATTTAAGAGCCCTTCTAAAGATTAGCAAAGCTTAGGTAAGATTTAGTAGACACATTCGATAACAATATCGAATAAAAGAGAGATGGCGAATTAAAACTGAGTAGCAGCTGCAGTGTAAGTTGAGAATATTTAAGATCTCTCAGACGACTAGCAAAGCTTAAGGAAAATGTATTCGATAACAATATCGAATAAAAGAGAGATCGCGAAATAACACAGAGAAGCAGCTGTACGATAAGTTGGGAATATTTAAGATCTCTTGAGAAGATTAGCAAGTTTAAGTAAGATTTAATTAATATATTCGATAACAATATCGAATAAAATAGAGAAGCAGCTGTAGGATAATTTGAGAATATTTAAGACCTTTCAGAAGATCAGCAAAGCTTAAGGAACGTGTACATTCGATAAAAATATCGATTTCAGGTAAACAAATAGGCTGTTATTATACTGTTTTAGTTGGGCAGGTTAAGTAGAGGAGAATATTAAATATCACATGATATGATGAGTTAAGCAATACATTCGAATAAGCAATACAAAGAATTTTATAGCTAAATAAGATTTTGGAGTATTTAATATTTTTTGGAGAATGAAAAGAGCTTATTCGATAACAATATCGAATTTAGGTGAAGCAAATGATTGGTCATACACTAAAAAGCGTTTCACATAATGCAGTTTTGGTGTATTAAGGATCGTCTGAGAAGCTTTGAAACAGCTAATAGAACACACAATCGATAACAATATCGAATGTTGAAATACTGCAGAGTAATGCAAAATTGACAGTCTGGGAGTATTAAGTAGAACAGTTATGAATGTCAAGGAGAAGAAAGATAGGATTTGATAAGGAGAAAGTATATCGAAGTTCACTAGGCAAATCGATAATAACTAGAATAATTAAATATATATAAATAGGTTGGTTGAACGATTGAATTGGAATGTCTAGAAGATCACTTGGCTTGATTGAAAGAGCCATAGAAATCACTTAGTAATTTCATTTGACTGAGATGAACTCTTAGAAGAGCAAAGCATTTTGGCGATTTGGCGATTGCAAGAGGCTGCTGCCACAGCCGGAACATCTGAGAATTTGTGTGTGATTCGATCGACGTATTGCGTACACGTATAACGTATGCACATACGTCACAACAAAGTGAAACTATCGGCGCAGTCAACTGCTGTTGGCCTTGAGTGTGCGTAAGTGAAATGTTCGCAATAGCAACAAATTCGGGTTATACGGATATGTTTAAACATTTTCATTGGCTATGGCCATTCAGATTGCTTGCGTTTCAAAGGCCGACCAACAACAACAACAACAACCACAACAACAACAGCAACGAGCACGCAAGCAATAATAACAATAAGAGCAACAACTACAACAACTTTAACAAAAAGTAGCACAAATATTTGGAAACTCAAAATTTGTATTGAAAAGAAAAACGCAAGCGTTTATACAAGCATGAGTATGTACATATATAATAAGTATATATCACAATGGATCTCAGGCATCACAGTGTGTCTATGGGTGTGTGTGTGTGTGTGTGTGTGTGTGTGTGAAGCACTCTTAATTACTTAATCCATCAAATTGCTCTGCCCACCGCACGACAATAAACTCATCCGCGGCATGTAATTACTTGTAGACAGTCAATGACCAAAATACAGACAAAGAATTTTCTGGGAAACTGCAACAAAGGGAAGGCAAGAAGTCGGACAGGCAACTCCGGAACATACTTAGTAGTTGCTCCCAATCGAAAGCTATTGAAATGTATTTTTGGAATTGAGATTGATTGAATATTTTCTTAAGATATGGCGACTTGTTTTCACAATAACTCAACGATGTGAGCGGCGTTCAAACGTTCCGAAGTTTACGGGGATATTTAAGATTCAAACATTCCAATTGCAACAGTTGCAATTGCACTAATCGAAAGTTACTTAGATGTATTTAAATATAAACAAATATATAAATCTATAATTTCTTTCAAAATGTTTTTGATATCAATTTGTCATATATAAGAAAAGTGTTTTATTTAGTTTTTAACACTAAGGGAGATTATTTGTAATACTCATTAGAATATATTCATTTCAATTCAATATATAATATTCACAATTTAATGAAATTATATTGATATTATTTCTGGGAACAATAAAATTATACTGTATATTGAAGCGAATCTTAATCACATAATTTGTTCTCATATACCAATAAATGTTAGCAACAATACAAATACTCAGACTAGTTTAAATTTGAACTATATCTAATTGTGCATTTCATTGATTTTACTCTGCTTAAATTTAAACTAATAGTAGTAACCTAGGAAACGGCAGTTCATTTAATCAATTGAGTCAAACTTTCTCTACAATCCGATCAAAATTAAATAAACAGTCGCCTTCAAAGCGGATGCTCACTTTTCCTGTTCCAATTAGTTCAATAATTCTGCATAAAATGCATTAATTTTATTCTGTTAATAGTTTATTCAACTAACTAATGCTTATTTGGATTCAATAGAACAAATATTAAAATCGATGAGAGAAACCAAGAAGATCTAACATTCTAATTATTTGATTAACAATTGAATAAATATAGTTTAAGCTTCCCATAAATTACATTTGTATAGTTAAAAGTATAACTTTCCACATGATTGAAGCAGTTTTAATTGCCTGCTTGGTATTAGTTGCAACAGTTATTAGTTGAGACTGAACTCACCTGAAAAAATAGGCAAAAGCACACCCACTGATAGTATTTGTAATGCTTCTTATCGGCGGGATCGCCATCGGAATTACCAATACCCGGGTATGGCACCGAAACGCCTTGCTTTTTCAAAAATAAACTCTTGAGCGTATACGTCGATTGTATCCAACAATATGTGTTGAGCACATCCTCTGGAATATCTTTAGTGTGTACACAATCAATTGGATTACCCACATACTGGCGTGTGGTTATAATTAGCGAGAATGACATCAGAATCATCACAGTTATTGAGTAGTGAAGGCGGAATACTATCGAATCGGTTTTAACGTGACTGACCTTTACAAGGTTTTTCAATCCACGAAATATATCTAACATGGTTTGTTAAACAGAGCGCGCGGAGTGTTTACCAAGTCTCAATTGGTATCTCTGTGTATCTGTGCGAGTGTGTGTGCGTGTGTGTGTGTGTGTGTGTGTGTGTGTGTGTGTGATATACTCTCTTTCTATCTGATGTACTGCGACTACTACTACTGCTACTACTCGAGTTCTTTGTGAGTTCTTTAATCGAGCAGCCTATCGATGGATGCGCGTTAAGGCTTCGGGATTGGAGTTCTTTCTCTTGCGCGGCAATCCCATCATCGGCAGCTGAGGATCAGCTGTGTTGGCCCGGCATGCAAATGCAGGTGGAACATTTGTCGGGACGGATGAGCGGAGAGGCGGCTGGCGACTGTTGGGCTGTCTGTGTTGATTGGTCTGATTGGAGTGGCTGCAGTGATTGGATCGACACTTTTTAGTTATGCGTTTCCCTTTCACAGAACTTGGCATTTTTGGGTGAATTCTTCAATTGATGTTTTGTTTTGGTTTTGAGTTTTGTTTTTGTTTTCTTTGGTGTGTTCTTTGCTATGCGTTTCTTGTTCTTATTCTTTGTATTTTGATTTCTTTTCTTTTAAGATGCGTTCGGCTATTGTTTTGTTTTAGATGAGCTCAAATTTGATCACTGCACCGCATTCCAGCTTCTGCTGTGACGACAACGACAACACGTAATAAATCAAAATTAAATCAAATGAAACGAATTCGAAATCGAAATCAAAATCGAAATTAATATCAAAGCAACGGACGCAACGTGCCAACATCTTTTGAAAACAACGAAAAACACAAAAAAAAAAACGTGCGAAATTTGTTTAATATTTTCACAGAGTTCTCTCGTCTCAGTTTGTTTATTGAAAAGCAATTGGAAACTGTTCGACTCTCTATGCTACTACACACAATGTGGAAATATTTATTTTAAAGGCAACCATTGAAATTTCGTAACGAAACAAAACAAATTAAAAAAACGCGCCGAGCATATAAATAAAATGTGGCATTAAATGGGCTTCCAGTTGTAGTTCTAATGCGTATAGGCTTAGGTTTGCCCTTCCCTTCCACCTCAATCACCTCCATCCATCCATCCATCTATCTATCTTCATATAGTACCATATCCATCGATCTATACACATACACACACACACACCTACAAACATACATATGTATGTTAATAAATTTATGCTTAGACGCAGCTGGGGCCTGCTACCAAATGAGCAGTACAGTAGAGTAGAGTAAAATTAAAAATTGCAATGTTTATAAACAAATTGCCGAGTCTGAAGGCATAATAAAATCTAACAAAAAACTACGTCCATACGTCTACAAATTGCGTATACGTATACGCACACGTGGCCCAATAAACCAAGCAAAGTCAATGGCGAAGGCTTCACAATAATTAACGCGCCATCAAGTGTGGAAGGTATGATCGATGTTGTCTGCAAGCCGTAAACTGAAGACTCCATTGAGAGAACATAGATAAATCGACAATGAACTACATGTAAATTGTTTGGAAATCTATATGAAGATCGCAGTTCGAACTCAAGGACTACATTTCGTAAGCTGACAGCAAATCCCATAAGTTTTATTCCAGCAACATTTCATTCGCCTCTTTTTGTTTGTGTTGAATTTTGTTGTAATTTGTTGTTGCCAATAGCTCCCCGTTGTTGTTTATAAGTTTATAAAATGATACGCTTTTAGTATCGGCTACTACTACTACTACTACTATTTCTACATACTGCACTTGACATTTCAACAAATATTTTGGGGCGAGGGCATTTGGAAATATGCCAGGCATGCTCCATGATAATGCCTAGTTATTCCAATTTTCTAAATTTCCAAATTCCCAAATATTTTCGATTTTGTTGCCACAAAATTGGTTTGTTGTCGCTACGCATGCCTAATTAAGTTAAGCGAGTTCTAATTTACTCTCCCTCTTCCTCTCTGTCCCTCTCTCTCTCTATCTCTTTGTCTTCCTCTTTCGTTCGCACTCATTCCCCGTGCCATTCTGTTTATTGGGCCTGTTCCACTTTTCAATTTTCACTTTCCACCACTCCCTTTTACTCTATGCAAACGAGAGGCGCTAACAATGCGAGTCTAAAATTAAATACACGCATCTATAATTATGATTTCAAATTGTGCGGAAGACAACAAAATATGAACAGCAACAACAACAACAACAATGAGAAGAACAACAACATTTAGAAGAAGAGCAACAACATTTAGAAGAAGAGCAGCTATCAAATAGGAATCCCAGAGCTAGGCATCTCCCCCAATGACTAATTGGGTTTTCCTCGCCGCCTGACAAATGTGAGCAATGAGTAATGAGAATTCACAAGAAAAGCGAGCAGAGAAACCAAAGATTGGCGTGATCATCGGCGAATACAAATGCGAATGCGTATGCGAATGTGAATGCGAATTAATGAATAAAAAATATTCAGAGAGACACAAAATACAGATATGGTTAGCATAGATCTATTCATTATACATAGGGAAAGCTTGACTCAAACACAAGAGATCTACAAGTATATGTATTCCTTCTAAAAGTAGAACCTCAATTGAGATCTCATAATTATATTTAATTCGCCTTTCGCAACATAAGTTATCAACTTTATTATTTCAAATATTTGTTATAAAATAGAACTGTTAATTTATATGGATTTGTCTCGGGGTTTTCGGACCTAAGCTCCTGTTGTCAGCAATTTGTTTGCTTGCGGTTGCGTGGTATTTAATAAAGTAAAAACTAAAATATAAACAAAAAGAAAACAAGATTTTGAAATAAGTTTTGGGGACGTGGAAATAAAAATATGAAAGCCAAAGACGAGCAGACAGTTTGAGGTTGATAAGATTAAGTTCTTAAAGAATACCATATGCCCATATAGCTACATATATATACATATGCATATACATATATATATATATGAGTGTGTATATTTACATAAGTATATTCGAGTAGATCAAAAGTTTGGCTACATTCACTCAAATCAATTTGTGGAAATGGATTGATTGTATCTTTGATGAACTGAAGTTGTGCAAAACAAAGAAGGAAGCAGAGGGAATTATTTGCATTTTACATTTTATCTTAAAGTGAGGAGAATTGAATTTATATTTTCCAAGATTTAATATGCAAATAATATTGACAATAATTTAATATTATTTGTTATTTTAGCTGATAGATTTCTTGATTTATTTGATTGATTTCCAAGAGCAATTTTAAGACATCAGAATCATTTGTAAACGCTGATCATAACTCTTTCAAATCTCAATCTATGGCACTTCTTAGCCATAATTAACTCATCCGAAAATTGTTTGTTTCAGTTTATGAAAAACTTCCCTCCTCCCTGGGTCGGTGGGTGGTGGGTGGGTCAACAGCCCAAAACAAATGAGTTGAGTATTAAAACACTTTCAACGCTTTTACAAACAAGCGACCAGAATCTAATTTATCATTCTAAACTAAGTGTGAATGATATAAAACAACAACAACAACTACAATTACAATAAGAACGAGAGCAACAGCTACAACAACAACAAGCCGACGCCAACGCCAACGCCGACGCAGACGCCAACGCAGACGCCGACGCCGACGTCGACATCGACATCGCCTGTATAAAATATAAAAATAAAATGAAAAATTAAAATTTGTGTACGTAAAAACGTTTCGACAATCACTGAGATCTGCCAAAGGCAAAAATGTTCTGCTTTGCGAATGTATTGACTGAGGTGGGAGTGGTCGTTTGGAGGCGGAAAAACCGTGGGTGATTGAACACCAAGCAATGTAGTTCTCCTTTCCCATGCCTCTCTACTCTTCGCCTCGGCACCGCATCATGTGCACCGCATTAAAAAAACAACAGCAACAGCAACAACAAGACTAAAAAAATAGAAAAATATTGCAAAAATAAAAACAAAAGCCATGTGAAATTTTGGACTTGTGGACTATGAATGTGAATGTGAATGTGAATGTGAATGTGAAACTGTTGCCACGACCACCTCGCACCTCGCACCGCACTCCTCACGCCGCACACCTCGCACCATAAACACATGGCCGGGTCCATTTGGCCAGTTCGTTTATTTACTTTGTAGAGTTAATTATGATGGAGCGTTGGCCAGAGCGGTGAGCATATCAAACGATTACGATTACAATCACGACTACGACTACAACTACGACTACGACTACAGATGGGGAGAAGCGAAAAGGAATAACGATTGTGAATACGATATGAGTGCTCGTATTCGCCGAGCAACTGCTGAGACATTTGTGAAAATATTAAACAGATCATCAATAATAAGAGAGTGAATATAACCCAAGTATTCAGTATTCATGCGATCGCATTCGTCGCTCGCGTCGCGGGCGCGGGCGGGCACGAGGCCTGCGGACGGCTGCATCACGTGTGTCTAAGGACTCCTTCACATTTTTCGATCGCACAGCTCAACAGGACACATTTATTTAACAAGAAAAAAAATAGAAAACAAATATTGAAAGTAAAACGGCGAAATGTTGTTGATACACTGGCCAAGAACCGAAGCACACGCAGAGTTGCGACTCGAGGATGTTGAATAAAAAACACAAGAAAATTCGTAAATAATCAGAAAATAAACAAGAGAATTGCCGTCGCGATGCCGATCCGATGCTCGATGCTCGATTCTCGATTCTCAATTCCCGATTCTCGATTCTCGACTTTCGCTAATCGCTGCTCGACTCTCGATTCTTGTTTCTCGACGTGTTCGTTGCTCGACTGTTGTCTGTTGGTTGTTGGCTTTTGGCTTTTGGCTATTGGGCTGCTTTGGCTGTTGGTTCGAGATCACAGCAGGAAAATCGCGCGCGCGTTCGCCTCGCCAACCTAAAAGACACTGCGGAAATGGCCCCAACGTTGGCCCGGCCAGGTCTGCTGCTGCCCAAAAATCGCACTCTCTCTCTCTCCGACAGATCTCTGTCAACATTTCCCTAGCCAGCTGCCTCTCACTCGCTCGCTCGCTCACTCACTCACTCACTCACTCACTCGTTCGCTCTCTATCTCTCTATTTCACTGCCTCTAGTTCTCCCTCTCTCTTGCTCTATCTGTCTATTTATCTCACTGTCTCTCACCATCTACACATTATCTCACTCACTCCTTCTCTCTCTATCTGACCATCTCACTCGCGAGCCACATACACTTCCGGCTTGTTGATGTCTCTGTCTCAATGCTTTCGTATGTTGCATTTGGCGGTCGGCTGTTTCTTGTGTGATTATGCTTGTGTATTATGTGTCTGTGTGTGTGTGTGTGTCTCTATGTGTGTGTGTGTGTGTGTGTGTGAGTGAGCGCGCTGTTGCTTGTTGTAAATGTTGGCTGTTGGTCTGTAAACAACAATGAACTGACGACAACGTTCGATACACTCAACACCCATCATTGTAGTTGTGGCTGTTGCAACAGTCTGTGGCCAGCAGCCGAACAGCCCAGAAGAGCGCACAACACAGGCACACACACTAACACACACATGCACACGCACACAACAATGGACAGTTCCAGCCCTAGCATCAGTTCCATGGCGATTGGCAGAACGCCTAACCAAATGCCGTTGGGCTCGCGGCGACTTTATAGGCACAGTGGGGCCAGATTAATTGCTAAGAAATATGCTAAGCACCGTACATTCGCAACAATTTGTTTCATAAGATTATAAGGATATTTTTTTAAATCAAAACTAAAGTAAACAAAATGTTAATAAACAATTAATATTTAATTATTTACATTTATTTTCTTTGTCGCTAATTAGATAAAATAAATTTAGATAAATAAAATAAATTTTGTAAATATTATAAAAAACGAACTTATCAGAATATGAATTAAATAAATTACAAAGATTTTAAAATACAAATATATGTAAAATAAAATAAAGTGGATTTCCCATGTCTCATTATATTTATATTATATTAATATTAGTTAATTTTAAAATATACTAACGAATAATATTTCAATATAAGATAAGAAATATTATGCAATCTCTTAAAATATTACTATATTTAAAAAATATAAAATGTACTTATTAAAATATGAATGAAAAAAATTAAAAAGATTTAAATATTAAAATATATATAGAAAAGTCGATTTGTTATATTAATTTATTTTTATTAATATTTATTGACAAATAATTTTTCAATGCAACGATCAAAATCATTTAAAATTTTATTAGTATTTCATTAAATAATAATAAGTATTCATTAATATTTTATTGTTCGGATCATTTTAAGACTTGGTGTAATTACAAACAATTTACATTTTTGAGTTCAATGCGTATCAGCTTGGACCCACTGTGCTTGGCCCAAACTATTTACATGATGCTCATATTTATTTCGCGTACTCACGAGACGTCCGCAACTATCAACAGCATACCATGCACAGCTATCAACAACAAAAACAACAAAAATAGCAAATGTCAAAACACTGAATGCAAATAGAAAAGGAGGCGAGGCGAGAGCTGAGAGATGAGAGGGGATTGATGATGAGGGGATAGAGATGGGGATGGGGATGGCGATGGGGAATACGTGACGCAAAGTTTCCTTGCATTGTTGTCCAGCTGTTTGTCTACTTGTCTCCTTGTTGCTTGTGCGATTTCCGCTCATTATTGCTGCAATCAGCCAGACAAAAGGCTTCACACGACACACGACACAGGACGCAGGACACAGGATATGGGACACAGGATATATGGGCATAGAATTTATGCGTGTTTTGATTTTTGCACCCAGACACCATGTGGAGCATATCAATAAGGTCTGCCAGCTGACAGTTGCCAGTTGCCAGCTGCCAGACGAGTGTTGCCAGTTGCCAGCTGCATAACTTGGGAAGTTAGGGATAGAAAAACTGTCTGACATCCATTGGCGATTTGATTAAGTTGTCATTTGTCGCAGCACAAAATGTCGCCATGATGGACAGCTGCCGCATCGTCCGACTTCCCACTCTCCACTCCCACCCCATTCCCCTAATCGCAGCAACAATAAGCGAGTATTATGAGTGGTGAGTGGTGAATGGTGAATGGTTTAATAGCTTGGACTTGGTTCGAGGGATACCCATTCCTTGGCAATGCCACAGAAGGCTGCCCATTAAAATTCAATTGGTTTGAGTAAACGTGAGTTGGCTGCTTAAGACAATGGAAGCGCTCTTTGCATATTTCGGCCATTAAGACACATTTCTTCTTGGCCAGTTTCAGTTGTATTCACAGGCTTTTAGTGCAGTTGAGGGCGGCACAACGTCTGCGCCGGAAAAGCCTCGGCTCATTAATGCAGAAAATATACACAAATTCGGATTGCATCAAATGCATAACACTTTGGTTCTTTGGGCCCAGCGCCAAATTTCGCATTATTCCTAATGTCCAACGACTTAGGAAGTGAAGTGAAGTGAAGTGAAGTAGTCGCCAAAAATTCGCCATTGTCTATTCATTACGTTGCCCAACTAACCTTGGAGTAGTTAGCTGGTGTGAGACTTTAGAAATTTCCGATTCTTTTAGTTGCCCAACTTCTTGAAGAGATGGACAATAGTCTAGTCTAACAATAGATCGATATTTGTAACTCGATCAACAACTAAATTGCTGCAGTTGCAATAGACTTCATTCAATAATCAGCTTAATAATGATTCTATAGCAAAATACTGAATTCTGAGCAATTATTTCGAATCGCTTTAGAAGCCACAAGAAGACATTACTCAGTGTGCTGCAAAAAGGTAAATGGTTAACTAAATATTAACAAATAAATTATGAAAATTGTAGTTAATCTCTTGAATTCTTTTGCTTACTTCTATAGAGATAGATCTGAAAATTGCTTGGAAGTAGTGCTCATAAGAACAAGACTAAAAGGAGTGGTAATTACTTCCAAGTGAAGAATGCTCCAGGTACCTTTGGGCAGCTCTCGTTCACAGTTGTAATTAATATTCTATGCTTTATGTTCGACACCCACGAGAGCATAAACATAAAAATGAATATGAAAATTAAATAAAATAATAAAAAATGAAAAACAAAACCGCACACGCGGATTTAATGGTTGACGGACGCTTTGATTCGCTCCGATCCGGTCGAGATGTCAAATGGTTGCGTCAGTTGTTGTTGCGATCAAGAAGAAATATGATTTGTTAAATAGGATATTAGAACTTAACGACGTGCTTGCCGGGTATTCCCCAGAGAGGCGTGTTGGATACGCTTACAAGCAATGTTGGCCACACACAAAATGCCTCGTAAATTAAATTGAATTTTTTCTATTTTTTTTCTTCATTCTATTTTCTTTCTATTTATTTTCTTTTATTTTGGCGCCTTTGCTCCCCCATTTACCCGCTCGCCCCCGCCTAGTAGCGTTGTTCAGGCTGCGTTAATAAATTATTACAAATATCAGGCAGATAGTGTATCAAATTGATATATAAATAAAAGAGAAGACTCCCAAATTAACGGTTCCAAGCAATTAACTAAGCCTACCCAGCGGGCCGCCCCTCTCACTGCTCCACATCTGCGCACCTCCCTCCCTCCCTCCCCCCATCATTTTGGACTGTGCACTGTGTGCCCTATCGGGAAAGTTTAAACGGGGTCAAGCGGTTGCATTCCCTGTTTGGTTTTTTACCGAAAATAGCACAGACACACAAATATAATAATATCATACAGTGGAGGAGCGAGAGGAGTATGGAGTAGGGAGTAGGGGCAATGGGGAGCTGGTGTATTGTGCAGTTAGAGAAACAGAATTGATACTAAGTTCTGTGGCGGGTGCTCCCAAAATAGTTGCGCAGTCATCGCTTCATTTTCCGGCTGCGTCGCAATTACTACAAAGCATTGTGGGACTCGGATCTGGGACGGGGCTGGATTGGGCACACATCATGCAGAGAGTAATGCCTTCATCTGCGTCTACATCTATGTCTGTGCCGCATTAATCCATAATCATCATCATTATCAACCAAAATATTGTATAGAGTTTTTGGCGCCGCTCACCAAACAAAAGCGACAGCCAGAGACTCCCAAGTGATTTGATATCCATATGCATTGTGCCTGGCTAGACTTGTCCCCGCTTGCCACACACTTGCCACAAACACCTGCCACAGACAGCTGCACGCATTGCAGGCGAACAGCTGCTCGATGAAGGGGGATTGGATGAACGGGGAGTGGAGATGCTGCGGCAGTTCTACGTCGAGTAATTCCGGGTTAGGTTAGGTCAGGGGACTCAAGGAAGGATGCAGTCCATTGAGGCAGCGAATTATACTGCGAACTAGAGCTACAAATATCAGAGTCGAATTATTCCAGCCAAAGGGACACCTAACTATTGTTAATATTTAAAAGCTTAGCTAATTATTAATTAAATTATTAATTAACAGATATAACATTTTCAATATAAACCACTTTATATTCCCAAATAAGTTATGAATTCGAAAAAACAACTTAAAAGCTTTTGCAAGCTTTCTGTTAAGGACATCAGCTAGCAAGCTTTCAAAGCTTGCAACAAGACACAAAGCTTTTGTATGGTTGGAGCACAGGATTGTTGAATTACACAAAAACTTTTGAGCTTTTGCGCTTTCGCAGTTTCGTCGAATACAACTCCAGAGCTTACAAAGCTTTAGAAAGCTCTGCGACGCATGTCTCTACTTAAAGTATCTAACGGATTTGTGTATTGTTATAGAAACTGTGAACTTACCTGAAAAAATAGTGTAAACGCTACCCATTGATAATATTTTGTGTGCTTTATTGTTAGAGGGCCACGCCCCTGTGAATTGTGAATCCCAGGAAAAGGCACCTCGGAACCTTGCTTTTTCATGAACGCATCCACAACTGTATACGTTGAGTGTATCCAACAATATGTGTTGAGAACATCTTCGGGAATGTCTCTGCGGGCGTATAGAGAGTGAAGAGAGATTAGCAAAATGAATGGATTAATTGTGAGAGTTACAGATATTCCGAATTGCACTTGTTATCGATTGTTGCAATTGAAATTCGGAATACACAATCTATCGATAATACTTCGAATTAATTGTGAGAGTTACAGATATTCCGAATTGCACTTGTTATCGATTGTTGCAATTGAAATTCGGAATACACAATCTATCGATAATACTACGAATTAATTGTGAGAGTTACAGATATTCCGAATTGCACTTGCTATCGATTGTTGCAATTGAAATTCGGAATACACAATCTATCGATAATACTTCGAATTAATTGTGAGATTGTTGCAACTGAAATTCGGAATACACAATCTATCGATAATACTTCGAATTAATTGTAAGAGTTACAGATATTCCGAATTGCACTTGTTATCGATTGTTGCAATTGAAATTCGGAATACACAATCTATCGATAATACTTCGAATTAATTGTAAGAGTTACAGATATTCCGAATTGCACTTGTTATCGATTGTTGCAATTGAAATTCGGAATACACAATCTATCGATAATACTACGAATTAATTGTGAGAGTTACAGATATTCCGAATTGCACTTGTTATCGATTGTTGCAATTGAAATTCGGAATACACAATCTATCGATAATACTTCGAATTAATTGTGAGAGTTACAGATATTCCGAATTGCACTTGTTATCGATTGTTGCAATTGAAATTCGGAATACACAATCTATCGATAATACTTCGAATTAATTGTGAGAGTTACAGATATTCCGAATTGCACTTGTTATCGATTGTTGCAATTGAAATTCGGAAAACACAATCTATCGATAATACTACGAATTAATTGTGAGAGTTACAGATATTCCGAATTGCACTTGCTATCGATTGTTGCAATTGAAATTCGGAAAACACAATCTATCGATAATACTACGAATTAATTGTGAGAGTTACAGATATTCCGAATTGCACTTGTTATCGATTGTTGCAATTGAAATTCGGAATACACAATCTATCGATAATACTACGCATCGAGTCGCATATCTCACCTTGTGTGTACACAGTCTATGGGATTTCCTACGTACTGCCGCGTTGTCACAGCAATCGAGAATGTGATCAGTAAAATAACCGTTGCGTTTGTGTGCAGGCGAAAAACAGGTGAATCGATTTTGACATGAGACACCTGTATCGCCAGTTATCGATTGTCGATCACAGGAAGAAGATGTGTGTGTGGAAGAGAATGTGATCGTTGTTGTATTGTTGGAGTGTTGGTTGTTTGATTGTTTGGTTGTTTGGTTGTTGGGGCGTATGCGAAGAGAGAGAACATTATTATTAAGCGTATTGGCAGCGGGGAGATCAGTATGGAGAATTGAAGGGGGTGGTGGTATAAATCGAAAAGAGTTTCAAATGCAAAACTGTAATACAAATTTGCTAAGTATTATCTGTCTTTCATAATTGATAAATTGTTCTTTTTTTTTTCATGTGCTTTATATAAGTATTATAAGTATGTACATTTACTTATATGGCAGGGTTACTGTCTTTTTCATTGAGTTTTTCATCATTTTTGTTAATAAACAATTGGATTTCTTTCACGATTTGCCTTACAATTAGTTAACTGACTTACAAATTAACAAATAGAGGGGAAAAAAGTATACTTTCGCTATGCGTACAGTTTTCATATATGTACTTTACTTTGCTGATCTGAGCTTGGAACACATTGGGCCCAATCGGGCCACAGGCACCGCGCCCACTCTGAACAGGCCCTGGCCAAATGCGATAATTATCGCTGATCTTCGATTGCAGTGTGCTTATCGTTTCGATTGAGTGTTTCATTTCGGAGACTGTTCAATTTGGGAGCGTTCATGTGGCCGGGAATTTGAATTAATTTTATACGAAATAAATACAATTTGCAATTATGAGTTATCGAATTGATATCGGATTTGAATTAATCATTTAAGTATAGTAAGGTGTCACAGCAATTTGATTTGATCAGGCCTGGCATTTTCTTTATTGCCATTACAAAAATTATAAATAAAATGAAAATGAAAACGAAAATGAATCGGAGTCGAAATCGGAAACGGAAACGATAAAGAAAATTTTGGTGTGGTGTGTGAAACGAATAACGAGTATGTTGACTAGCAATCGATTAAAACTGCTGGGAATGCAAATTTACGTATTGACGAGAATGATGGGCGGCCACTGAAGTGAGTGAGGTGAGTTTGTGATGGCGTTGAGAGTTCAGAGCTGAGTTTGAATTGATTGGCGAGTTATCGATAACGATTGCCAATAAATATTGCTGCACTTCAGATAGGCCGCCTTCTAAATGGGCTGAAAACCAATTGGAGCTTTCACAATTCATACGAGTTTTGAGTTTTGAGTTTCGAGTTTTGAGTTTGAATTTGAATTTGTTCGTAACGATGACCACTTAATCGATATTTTATAAAATGGATTCACTTCAATTTTGGACATTCGACTGACTATGAAGGAAGTTTAAAAAGATCAACGAATAACAACGAATAAACGAAATGAATAAATCGTCTCGTGAAACGGTCTCGTCACACCCATGAAATTTCGATAATGGCTTATCAATTTCTTCAAATTGAATGCACAGATTTGTTATGGTGGTTGGTGGTTTGGTTTGGTTTTGTTTTGCTTTATTTTCTGGGGGGTAAGTTTTTGGTAATAGTTTTAAGTTGTTGCATGTAGCATGTTGCATGTTGCATGTTGCATGTTGCTTGTTGGTGAATAAGTGAAATGTGGTCGTCAGAGTGTTACAAAACAAATTAAAGGCTTTTGCTATTTTGTAGCTGAGGTGAATTGTGAGCTGAGCGGTGGTGAATTTCGTATTCAAGTTGCTTCAAAGTGATCAAAGTCTAACCCGGTGAACGGTGAACGGTGATCAGTGATCGGTGATCGGTGATCGGTGATCAGTGGTCAGTGATCAGTGAATAGTGAACGAAGATTTGCGATCGTGATTGTGATCGTGGTGAGTTGGCTTGTGAGCGTGGTGAGTTGTGGGTGTGGTGAGTTGTGGTTGTGGTGGTGGTGGTGGTTGTGGTTGTGGCACAGTGAGCAATAAAAATGTGTGCGACAGCTGAAAGCTGTGCATGTAATTGTGAGAAAATTGCGAGAGAGTTATTAGAGATTAGAGATTAGAGAGAGAGAGAGTTGTGAGAGAGATAGATAGAGTAAGAGTGAGTGAGAGTGAGCGTGAGTGTGTTGTACACAGAAATGAACATTTCGAAAAAGAAAAACATATACATATTATACTTAGTAATAGATATTAGATGGTGTGAACAACTAGATGAACTTGAATTGAATGAAGAAAAATGTACGAACAGATTTTAAGTAAGGTGTAAATTTGGTACGTTAATTCTAAAAAATTCAACACAATACAAGTTAGAGTGAGACATATAGATAGACATATACATATATATTTGTAGAGAGATAGAAAGAGAGAGATAGAGATATATAAGTATATATACGATTATTTGAAGTCGACTGTTAAGTCTCTTCCTTGGTTGAGGTCTTAGCTTAAGTTTTGTTTTATTTAATTTCTACAAATTATTTACTTGGCTCGCATGCAGATCGATGCGTTAGATCGATGCGTTAGATCGATGCGACAGATCCCAGTTATCGAATATTGTTCGATAATTATTTCTTCCAGGGTCTGTCTGACGCATTGACCTGCACAGCTCGCACTATATATAATTATAAATGGGACAAGCTCACTTCGGGGAGCATTTAAATAGTATAAGTATATGTTTGTAAGCATTTCTTTATATGCCTCAAGCATCATGTTAGGTTTTCTGCTGTAACTTATGGTTACAGTACAGCTCGGTTAACGGGTATTTTGGTATTTGTTTTCCCCCTTTTATGCGATAAATATCTATGGAGCGAGCAACCAATTCGGAATGTAAATTGAAGAGCACATTCAATATTTACAATTTTGATATGGTTAAACTAGATTGTTTGTTGTAAATATTGTGATCTTGTTGTTGTGGTTGTTCTTGTTGTAGAAGTATATCGGTATCGGTGGTGCTATCGGTATCGGTATCGGTATCGGATCGGAATTTGTGTATGCTGCTGTCGGCCTTGCTTGGAGTTTTGTTTGGTTTGGTTTAGCTTGGTTCAACTTGACTTTGGTGTTGCTCTAGTAGTTGGTAGGTTCTTTAGCATTTTTTATAGGGGGGTATACTTTTTATATGTATTTTGGTATTTTCTTCTTCTTTGTGGTAATTAGTATTATAGGTAATAAGTGGGCGGTAGATAGATACATATACATATATAAATATAAATATAATAACATAGAGAGGCTTAAATTCATCATTTATAAATATAATTGCTTTATTTGGCTTGGTCAGTTAACGGTTTTGGTATTTTGGTAGTTTTGGTAGTTTTGGTATTTGGTATTATACTTTTTTTTTTTGGTTTTTGGTTCTTGGTTTCTTTGGTTTTATTTTTGACCTTGGCTTTGGCTTTGGCTTTGGCTTTGACTTAGCTTGGGTGAGAGTCAGTGATTGCGTGATTGAGTGACTGCGTGATAGATAGATAAAGTTACTGTGACAGTTGGTGATTGAGTGATTGAGTGAGTGATTGAGAGAGTAAGTTTATATCAGATTTGCCGTTTAGTTAACCAATTTGTATATTTGTATAAATATTTAATTGTGATTTTGATTTAATTTGCTTTTACCTTTCTGTTTATTACTGTTTGTTTGTTTCTTTGCTTTTTCTTTTTTGTTTTTTTTGTTTGATAAGTTAAGTTAGATAGGTAAAAAGTGTTCGAGTGACGTGACACACATATGCGAGTACAAAAAGAGAATTAGTTGTTGTTGTTGTTGTGATCTAAACGAGTACGTTGTGAGCGTCGCATCCGCTGTGTTATAACTTTAATATATTTTGTTTTTGTATTTTGTATTTGTATTTTTTTAAGATTTTACTGAACGACGAGAGCGTGTGTTACTTGGCCATTCCACAGTGAGAGAGAGAGAGAGAGAGAGAGAGAGAAACGGGTGACGAGTGACAAGTAACGAGTGGCGAGTGGCGAGTGGCGAGTGAGTGGTGAGTGAGTGAGAGAGTAAGTAAGTGACCATGATCAGCTAACGAGTGAGCGCGCTTAGCGAGTGTCATGTGGGTGAGAGTGTGAGACACAGTTACAGAGCGTGAAAGAGAGAGAGAGGACTTGGAGGATTGTGGACAGTGGAGTGTGGAAACAAAGGCGAAATTGAAAGTCTTATAACGCTGGCCAAAAACTGGGAATGGGAGAGGAGAGAGAATGCGAGTGTCTGAGAAGGCGTTGTGAGTGTGATTCGTTGCAAGTGAACTAAGTTTAGCTGTGTGCGGTATATTTAGTATTTAGTATTTAGTAATTGGTATTTAGTATTTAGTATTAAGTATTTAGTAATTAGTACTTGTTTTCGAGTGGTGGTGACTAATAATTAGTATTATCATTTTCTAGCTGGTGTATTGCATGTTTCAACATTTTGCTCTTGCTGTATATTTTGTTGTTGTTTGTTTGTTTGTTTTTAACGTGTTTACTTTTGTTGCTGTTGTTGTTCTTTTCTGTTTTTGTTTTTGTTTTTGTTTATGTTTTTTCTTTGTCCTTTCATTTAATTTGGTAATTCGATTTGATTGTTCTTCTGTGTGTTTTTCTTATTTTTTTTTGGTGAGAGCCAGTTTACATTTTTGTCACAATTTTCTTTTCAGTTTTTTGTTTTTTCATTTTTGGAGAATTGATTTGATATTTGGTTTTTGAGAAGGTGAGGAATGGGTTCAAATTAGATTAAATACTTTGATTAATTTCAATTTTTATAGATAATAATTTATGTAAAGCGTTTATATTTTGTTTTTCTTTTTTCTATTCTTTTTTCGGTTTTTGTTGTATGTCATTGTAAGCAGATTCGAGGGCGCACTGTATGAGAACGAGAAGAATGATCTCCAGCAATCAAAAACATAACAAAGAAACAGAAAAACAAAACTGAAACCAAGTAAACAAAATGCGTAAATTGGCTACGTAACAAAACCAAATTAAGCGGGCAAAACAATGCAAAAGGCAACCCAACTGAACTGAAGTGAATTGAAGTCCTCAGGTCCCGAATTCCCATACACAGAGCTACACCCATTCTTTATGTGTGTCTCTGTGTGTGTGTGACTGTGTGTTACTGTGTGTGGGTGTGTGTGTGTGTGGGTGTGTGTGTAAGTATCATGTGAGCCTGGACAGACTCAACTGACTGACTGACTGACGAACTGACTTGCGGGTTGATTAACAAAATGGCTTCTCCCCGACTGACTGCAATGACCGTGCGACTGACTGGGACTAACTGGGACTAACTGGGACTGACTGGGACTGACTGAGACTGACTGAGGCTGACTTATGCCCAGTAACCATAACAATGAATTTTATGCCCGCCACATCCAGTGGAACTAGGAAACATCAACTACTCCTGCTTACCGCTCACTGCTTACTCCAGCCAGGCATTAACTGGCTGGCTGAGAGACTCGAAGCTCGTTTCTGCTATTAGAACAACATTGGCAATATATTTGGGCAATAAAAATAAGCTTTCTTACAATACGGCTCGCTGGCTTAGCCGGGCTGTGAGTGGAGTGTCCTGTGAGTGCCTTAAGCGTCATACATGGATGTTGCTGGCGCAGTTGTTATTATTATTATGGGTGCTGGTGCTTGCCACTTGCCACTAGCCACTTGCCACTTGCCACTTGCCACTTGCCACTTGCCACAGTGCTTGCCACTTACGCCTCATTAGGATGCGTCTGAGAACTCTTGCAGCAATTCAATAATAAATTGAAGTCGCTAGCGCCAAGTGGCAAGTGGCAAGCACTGTGGCAAGTGGCAAGCAGCGATTGCTTGTGGCAATAAACAAACAGCAACCAGCCAGACACACATACACATGCTACAGGTCATTGCCATGGAAAAGTTCAAGACTCAAATGAAAATTGTAAGTCGGAAGGAAATCGCTAAACAAAAAACTCAAATTATTTGAATATAATATGAATTCTAACTTTTTCTTCTGTTGTGTCGTAGTGCAAATGTGTCTGTGTGTGTGTGTGTGTGTGTGCGTGTGTAGTATATATAAATAGAGACAGAGATTATCGAGCAACAAACTTGGATGAGCAATATTAGGGCGCAAGCACTTGCTTCTTTCTTACGAGTATTTATGCAAACCATTTACAATTATTCATATGTTTATATATATATATAATACATACATATACATACATATATATATATATACATATATATATGTACGCATATACATAGCGTGTCTCTAGTTCAACTTTTAACTAGTGTTTTGGTGACATTGATACTTAGAGTTATCTGCGACTATTTACACATGAGGCGATCGCGTTGAGCCCTGCAAAAGGAATGCGAGTATTTTTGGTAGTAGATGAGCATATCCGGTACCACTGTGCGAGCTTGTTTTACATGTCAACTGTGGCCAGCAATCAAATTAATTCTTTATAAATAACATTTCCATTGGCATCCCCCAAAAAGTATGCAACATCCTCTGCATCTGAATGGAAGATTGCAGATTCGAGATTACGAAACTCATGCGATAATCAATAATGAGTCTTAAAAGTGCAAAAACAAATAATTAATATGCAGATGGAGAGTCCCAAGTGCTAAAAGCAAATAATATTAAGAAACGGGGGGCGCCAATAAATGAAAGTAAAGTCTATTTAAATATTAGAGGGAGACTAAATTGATGGAGATGAGGTTTGGCAAGAATTTACATTTACGTGATTTACATATACAAACTTATGCGTGCAGAGAGTGTGTATGTGAGTGTGCGGGTGTGTGTGAGTGTGTGTGTGAGTGTGAGTGTGAGTGTGTGTGTAGATCTTACAAGTACGATTACGAGTACATATATTATGCTTTAATTGTGTGTTCTGAGACAATTTGCTTAGTCACTATGAATACGAGTACGAATACGAATACGAATACGAGTACGAATACGAATGCGAATACGGGTATGAGTAGCAGTACAGAGTACAAGCGGCACACAAACACGAAAGCATTGGCATGCTCCTTTCTTGTGGCAGCGTCAGAGGCATACAACAAAAAGCAAGGACACTGCCACTTCGGAGCGGATTATGCAAATTCGCCGTTAATCGAAAATCGAAAACGATAATAAAAATAAGAAGGAATGAAAGAAAGCAAGTAAAACACGCAGTTGAGGATACAATTGTACGATTAGAGTACGATTTGATTACATTAATATAAGTAGTATTTATTACGAGTATCGTATGGGATAAGCTCAAGATACATACATGTATATGTACAGTACATTACATAGATACTAGAATACAGTTATGCACGTGTGCGTGTGTGTGTGTGTGTGTGGTCAAAGTTAAAGGGTTGCCCAGTGTTGCAGTGTTGCTGTTACTGTGATTAGCGCAAGGTTAATTAGTTAGTACAAAGACAGGATAGTTAGAGTATTAGTATTTATATGCTGTATACGATATTGGTATAAGTATTAGTATAAGTATAAGTTTAAGTATAAGTATAGGTATAAGTTTAAGTATAAGTATATGTATAAGTATCAGTATTGGTATTGGTATAGGTGTGTTAGTAGAGTGTTTGATTTTTGGTTTTGGCATACAGTACGAATTTCGTTCAACACTTTGTTGTTGTCTCTTTGCTCCTTTTTCATTTTTTTTCATTATTTTTGGACTTATCGAAATTTCAAAATAATATATATATATAAATAATAAAGATCATTTTGAAACTGTTCAACTCAAATCTCTGGTATTTGAGCACAAGTTTCACACCTTCATTGCTTTAATTGCTGATATAAATATTTACTTTTATTATTTCTTTTTTGGTTTTTGTATTTTTGATCAGCTGCTGATTCTACGATACTATATATGAGGATTTTTTTGGGGGTATAAATTGCTCGATTGCCAACATATATGCTGCCTGTCCGTTTTGCTTTGGTAATTGATATAATATATGGTATATTTATGATTCTTTTGTTTTTGTTTTTCTTTTGTTTAGTTAACCAAATTTAATACAAATAAATTACACGCACACACACACGCACACAGACACTCAGGCACACAGACACACAGGCACACAGAAAAACATTGAAATTAGCTTTGTGAGACGAGAAGAAAGAGATGGAGAGTGAAACAGAGGTAGGCAGAGAGTGGGAGAGAGACAGATAGAGAGAGAGAGAGAGAGAGAGAGAGAGAGAGACAGAGAGAAACAGAGTTGTGTTTTTTCTTCTTCTTTCTTGCTGTTCTTTTTGGTGAGGAACTAAGGATCTTTTGGGTTAGTTGGCTTGCTTTGACAGTTGTGATGGTGTTTGGTTCTGGTTCTGGTTTGGCTTGGTTCGGTATTTGGTATTGGGTATTCGGTATTTGGTATATGGTTTGGTACTGGACTGGTTTGGTATTCAAAAACAAAGCGTTTTCATTGCAAAAAATACCAGCCACATTTGGGGCGGTGGCGGTGTGGCGGTGGCATACAAAAAGAATACAGTTTGAACTGTTCATATTGGTTTATGCTTTCGATATAACTTAATTATGTTAATATTTTTATTTTGTTTTCTTTTGTTTTGTTTTGGTTTCAGCTTCAGTTTGGCATTTCTTTTGATTAAAAATTCTTCACATATTTTGTTTTTGTTTTTGTTTTTGGTTTTTGCTTTTGATCAATTAAAAATTGCACATTTTCAACAACATCAACAACGACAACTACTTTTTGGTATTATGAGTAATAATTATTGTTATTGTTATTTTGTTTAGTTAGATAAATATATATATATATATAACTAAAATTGATTATAAGCATACAACATACACATATCGATATGTATAGAATATATACATAATTATATATATATATATATATGTTTATGTATATGTATATATGTATATATTTATGAGTATGTATGTATATTGAGTTACGAGTACAAGTACGAGTATATATACGAGTATGTAATTGTGTAATATATAAATATATATGAATACGATATAGTGTGTGTGTGTGTGTGTGTATGCACGCACAGTCATCGATAGCTATCGATAATTATCATCGCTTACGTTGCGCATAGAGCATTGAAAATCAACAACAACAACGGAAAATAAAAAACAAACAAATAACTAAGAAAAACAAAATGAGTACATTTATTCGATTACAAGTTTGCATATCGAAAATCATCATCAAATCGCAAACAAATCACAACAAATATCCAATGTGAACTCAAGGCAAGAATTACGCATAATTAAAAGATTACAATGCAGAGAGTACAGTTATAGTTACATTTACAGTTACAGATAAGGCATTTGGATTAGTTAGATACGAGTATTGAGTAATCGATAATTCATTATTGATAATAGATACGAGTTTATGTTAATGTTAATGTTAATGTTAATGTTAGTTTACAACGTTACACATACGCATACGCAAGCACATACACTTACATACGCATTCACATACACATTCGTATAGATACACACACACATACACACAGACACGCACACAGATAGAGAGAGATTCACAGACATCCATGTATGCACTTATAGATCGTATTTAAGCATAATACATACCACAGTCGGGAATTGTGTGAAGGAGCATGCGCGGCGATGAGAATGCAGCTGGAATTGGCAATGGAATCGAATGGGAACCGTTGGATTAACCCTCGCATTCTAGTTGCATCCTGCATGCTCTTGATTCATTTGCTTTGCTTTGTCGCACCATGCTGCGTATGCGTAATATGGATCGTATGCGTAATATAGATACAATTTACATCGGCTGGCTTGTATGCATGTGTGTGTCTGTATGTATGTGTAGCTATGCATGTATATTTGTGCTTGTTTTTCAGTATATAGTACTTTGCTTAATTGATAGTAAAGAGCTTTAGGCTTGAGTTAGGATAGTTAGTTAAGAGAGAGAGAGAGAGAGAGAGATACGTACGAGTTGAGATACATACATATACTGATGCCGTGTGGTTTATTTGATTGACTTTGCGTTGTTACGTTTACGGTTACGTTAACAGTTACGGATACGGATAGAAATACAAATATATGTTCAAGTTTTTGAATCTGCCGTGAATATTTAACGCTACTCAAAGCGTTGACAAAAATCAACACATAAATCAACAGAAAATCATATACTTATTTATATATATATAAATACAAGAGGCTTCAATCGATTACGAATACGAATACGATTACGAATACGAATACGAATACGAATACGAATACGAGTACGATTATAGTATTATAGTAGATATACGCTGATTTGACACGTGCAATTTGCTTGTAACTACGAGAGGACAACGGAACCAAGGAAATGAAAAGAAAATGGGAAATCAGAAGTATTTGTTATTATTATTCAAGTTAATACGCAAACAGAAAGTGAAATGCTTTGGGACTGCTGCTATCGATACTGATACTGATAGTTATATTGATAATAGTATATTAATATATTGATATTGATAAGAGAGCGCAGCTTATTCATCATCTTCATCTTCATGGTTAGTTTTCTTATTGCATTCGTTTCTTATGATCGAAACGGCAAGGTGTGCGCTAGTGGAGGGAATTTTAGGCTGGAGTTTTTGGAGGGTGGCTCAGTGTTAAGATCAAAACTGAAACTGAAAACAACAAACAACTTTGTCATGGGATCAAATCAAGATAAATAATTAACATAATTCGAATACAAACTTAAACAGAAGAAATCTTTTATATTTCCTTCCATTTGGAGGAAAGACTGTTAAATTCAGCGACAGAGCGATGGAAAGAGACAAAGAGAGAGAGAGAGAGAGAGATAAAGAGAGAAACAGATAGAGAGAGAGAGAGAGAGAGAGAGAGAGAGAGAGAGGGGAGGGACATTGTTCCCTGCTTGGGTTGGCTGAATTTCAAGTTGCTTTCATGTGTGTTCTCATTTGGTTCTGGTCTGGTCTGGTCTGGTTTACATTAATTTCTTTCATTGGCAAATTACGAGTATTTACACAGAACAACATATACGCGGCAATAGAGCTATTTGACGGGGGGTTGAGGGGGCTAATGCTGTTTGTGAATTGATGTTGGATTGGATTGATGGATCGGTTAGTTGGTTGGTTGGTTGGTTGGTTGGTTGGTTAGTATAAGTAATTAACCTTAAGCTATATAAAGTAGCAGCAGCTTTTATTTATTTGATCGTTTCATTTGTTGTACTTTTCGCTTAGTTGATATGTACGCATAAATAGTCATCGTTATTGATATATGTGGAAAATTATATATGTATAATTGAAATTAAATGAAAAGAAACTTAGCTGATATTTGTTTTTCGATTTAAGTTTTTCTTTTGGGCCAGTTCGATTGTATATTCGATTTATATCATCATCAACATGAATGTTTTTCTTTAAGTTAATCGTTTATCGTTTATCGGAGGCACTCGTAACACTTTACTATACTTTTACAAAGTGTTCGCCCCCATTTGGGGGCATGAGTACTTGAGTGTGTGTGTGAGTGTCAGTGTGCGTGTAAGTTATATATATATATATATATATATATTCACAGATATACATATAAATTCAGATAGAGAGAGAGGCAGAGGCAGACAGAGAGAAAGAGAGAGAGAGAGAGAGAGATAGAGATCTATATATATGCATATATAGAGGCAGAGAGACAGAGAAAGAGTTGGTGGTGAGAGGTTCTCTTTACTTGGCTGGGTTGCTCTCACAATATACACATTATACTTTGGTTTTCTTTTTGTATTAAATTTGATTATATTTTCATTAATTAATTAATTAAATCATTTATTTGTAATTGCATTTGAATTATTGATTTATGTTTTCTATTTTTGTCTTTTTCGTATTGTTTGCATGATTATTTTTATATTTTTTTTATTGTAAACTGTGATTTCTCGTAGACGACAGCATATGTTTGGTAGCAGGCGAGCAATCTGTTATCGTTGGGTTCTCACGTGAACGGTTGCTTTTGATAAAATATCGATTATCGATTACGCTTCAATTGCAATCAATTTGCATCCCCTGTAAATGTGATTTAATTTTCATTGAACTTGTTATTATCATTCGGGTCGATCGCGCTCATGTTATCCGACTCAAAACGCAAAAAACTAAATGAGAGAGAAGCAAGACAAAGCAAAACGAAAGTAATATGAAATGATAACGATAACGATAACGATAAATATAATGATAAGGATAACGACAACTATAACGATTGTAACACAAATGTTACGCCGCCAGATGGCGCTTGTGCAGCTAATCGGCAGCTAAAAATTAGAATTCGAATGAAATGAAAAAAAATCTTTGAAAGAATTGCAGAGCTAATAATATCTGAACTACAATATATGCAATATTTGTAAGTTATGAAAAGAAACGCATTGGTAGAGTGAGATAAACATATCGAAATAGAGAGAGAGAGAGAGAGAGAGAGATAGATACAGATAGAGAAATAGAGAGAGAGAGATAGAGAGATGAACTTTTGGATAGCTGGATAGAGTTTAGGGACTATTTTTGTTGTATTCTTTTTTTTTTTTTTTTGGTTTTTTGATTTGAGGATAGTTAATGACTAAAATTGTTTTGTTTGTAATTACCATTTTCTATCACTTTGCGTTTGGGGGGATGGCACCGCGGGCACCAACCAACCCTCTGAGTGCACGCGGTGGTCGGTGGTGGGCGTGGCACGCACACACACGCACGACGCACGCACGCAAAACAGAACAGAACAGAACAGAACAGAACAGTAGTTGCCTGAGTGTGAGTTTATTGACGGTTACTGTTGCAGTTGCAGTTGCAGTTACTGATGCTGTGGGCAGTCCCTGTTACTGTTACTGTTACGGTTAATGTTTATGTTAATGTTTATGTTAATGTCTATGTTAATGGTACTGTTAATGTTGCTATTACTGTTACTGAACTGTTGACTGGAGTCGCAGCTGATGGTTGTTTGGTTTTCTTTTGATTACACGCTGATGAGTTTTTTGTTTTTTGTTTCTGTTTTTTTTTTTGGTTGTTTGATTAGTTATCGATGAGCGATGATCGATGATCGATGATCGATTATTGATTTATTGACTTGATTATTTGATTATCGTCTATCGATTTTTGATTTCGATTTTTGATTCAGTCGCACAAGCTAAGGCCACTGTTTGTTAGTTGCCCTGTGTTTCGTTTGATTCTCTTTGTCGCGTTGCGTTACGTTGCGTTGCGTCGCGTCGCGTCTCTTTGCGTCGTCTCACGTCTCGATCAGTTTGCAGTTCATACGAGTATGTTAATAATTGTTATACATAAGTATATGGCCTATATACACATACATATACATATACGAGTTATCACATGGTTAGCATTATTTCATATTATTGATATCATTTCATTGATCATTGTTCATACTTTGCATATTTGCATATTTGCATATCGCGCATTGTTTTGGCTCTTGGCTCTTGGCTCTTGGCATCAACTGCCCACATTTCGCTGCACTCTCAACTGTCTGTCGTTGTCGTTATCGTTGTCGTTGTCCGTGTGGCATTATTATTGGCGGCTGGCTTCAACATCTCATTCAGCTGCTGGCAATTCTCTCTTGGCTTGTGGCTCTGTTTCTGGCCAGGGCATGGCTTTAACGCCAGGCTGAGCCCTGGACAAGAGGCAGACTCATTTGTTTCCTCGACTTCAGCTACTTCACTCAGCTGATTAGTGCGTCGCTCTATTGCTACTGTTCTTGCTGCTGCTAATGTTGCTGATGTTCCTGATGTTGCAGATATCGCTGTTGTTGCTCTTGTTGCTCTTGTTGCTGTTGTTGCCTCAGCGTCTCTCACCGCCGTCGACGTCGTTGCCGCAGCTGCCGCGTTCGCATCGCTTACCAGGCTGAGGGTCGCTTCGTAGCCGCCGCTGCCTTTGCTGTAGTCGACCTTCATGTCGATCAATCGATTCGTTGTGTTGAAAAACATAATACAAAGTATTTTTTGCCTTTTAATTTCAAACATTTTGTGGTCAGTTGTTTCAGTTGAGTGGAGGAGGAAGACGGGATCATTGCAGGCCCCACGTCGTATACGTAATGTACTGGCGTACGTGTGTTCAAAAATCATAATACAGCACACACACACACACACACACATATATATATATATATGTATATATCAACAGACACATAAAGACATAGACTAATTTGCAAATCTACAATTATACAAAATTTGGCAATTTCACACATAGATAAAACATAAAATATATAAAGAGATTAAATATAGAGCTAAACATATCAATTATACGGCCAATTACAGAGAAAGTCAAGAGGTAACACAAATAAGGAGCAGCAATCATGATTGACAAATATGTGTGGTATATTTGTATAGTCAGAGAGAGATAGATAGATAGAGAGAGAGAGAGGCAGAAAGATAGGTAGAGAGAGAGAACTGTATGTGTGTATATTGTGTGTTCAACAAAAGAAACAAAACATCTCTCTACACAGAGAGATAGATAGAGAGAGAGAGCCTGAAACTGAATCTGAATCTGAATCTGAATGGGATGGCGGATGGACAATGGTTATTAGATGGACTATGGTTATGGACAATGGACAATGGACAATGGGCAATGGACAATGGGCAATGGGTAATGGACAATGGGCAATGGGCAAGTGGTCGTTCTATGAAGATGCTTGCCCATTTCAGGCATTACGCTTATGCATTTGTTGTTTGTTTTTCTACTTATTTATTTTTCTTTTCTTCTTCTCTTTTTTATATAGTTGCTCAACGCGATTTTGGTTTTTTGTTTGTTTTTTTCTTGACGTTCGTCTTTGGTTTTGTTTCTTTGCTTTTGCTTTTGTTTGTTGTGTCCGTCTTTTGTTGCATTTTGTCGTTTTCACCGTCATTTATTTAAATCCTATTGTTGCGATGAATGCATACAAGCATCATATTTGTTGTTGTTATCATTGTTAATTTGTTATTATTTTGCTGTAATTGTGATCAGAGCAACGACGAATTATGTGAATACCACCATAGTTCTGATTGATCTTTGTGTTTGTATTTCTAATTATATTTTTATTTATATTTATATATAATATTTAGTTTTTATATTTTTATTTATAATTATATTTATTTTTATTATTTATTATTTATTGCTTATTTAGTATATTATGTAAATGAATTCTTTTGAAATGCTTTAAGTCGCACGCTCACTCGCTCGCTAGTTATAATCACATCTGCCTAAGTTTTCAATGATTTTTATTTGAATTATTATATTATATTTTTGGCTTTTGGGGGTCTCTATCTAGTTGATATACGAGTATATTATGGAATCATTAATGGAATGGAGAAGACATGCAAGTTGTAGCTGACTTTTGGCTCCTCTGATTAATAGTATTAAATACATAATTGCCTAATCTTTGACAAAAGCTTTAATATAAATCAATATTAAATACGACTGATTTGTTGATTGTTGAATGTTTTTGTTTTTTCTTCTTCTTTTTCAAATGGCATTTCATGTGTTTTAATGTTATTCTTGGCCCTATTTTCCATCCGCTGGAGCAGCGCAATTATGCAATTAATTTCTGTTTTCTGTATTTGTTTTTGTTTTAGTTGTTTTATATCTCGTCTCGTCGTTGTTTGTTTGTTCGCTTGTTTTTGTTATATATTTATCTCAGAGCAAGATGATATTGCAGTTATGTTTATATGGTTTGTTTGTTTTTTTTGTTTTTTTTTTTTATATTTATTTTACATGGATAGTAAGAGACATATGATGTCAGGTAGTGTAATTTAAAATATACATTGACGTTAACAATACATTTGGTTTTTTGGTATTTTTTTGTTTTTTAGTATTTTGTATTTGGTATTTTTCGGTATTCGGTTTGGTTTTTGTAGTACGTTTACAAAAAGGTAGTAGTAGTAGAAGTAGTAATAAGTAAGATAGTAGCAGATAGTAGTTACATATTGATTTGTTTGGTGTTTTTTATATTTGGTATTTTTGAAGATTGTTTTCAGTATTTTTTTTTTGTTTGGGATTTTTTTTTTTTGTATTTTTTTTGTTTCGATTCGAATTCGAATCGAAATGGAATCGAATCAACATATGTATGGTATGTTATGTGGTAAAACAAGAACCAAAATTTGCCGGAATAAAAATAGAGCAAGTTGATATGGATTAGTACAGTTGTTAAAATGGAAACAATTGACACTCACCGATGATCTACTCACTTGCATAAACGCATAGACGCCTCGTAAAAACTCCATGTTATTTTGTTGCTCTTGAGAACCCTTTTTGGTTGTTCGTTGCGCCCGACTTATGTACTGCTTAACGGTGTCGGCGACCAGATGTGGCTTTAGTTTTCGCGATAAAACTCTGAAAAGAGAGAGAGAACCGAAAGAGAGAGAGAGGGGAGAGAGAGAGAAAGAGAAAGAGAGAGCATTTTAGTGAATGTGAAATGTTGAGCGTCGAGTCGAGGCCTCGAGGCCTCTCAAAAATGTAAACTGAATCACGGGCCAACTGCGGCCTGGCTAATTGTCACTTGACGTGCTGCCTAAACGGAAACACTTTTGTGTACTTAGTCAAATGCCTTTGTGCTAATTGGCCGCACTCAGCGTCATGCCACACACCTCCTCCACCTGCTCCGCCACCTCATCCTCCTGCTGCCCTACACCCTTGCCTTGAATACACTCCATGGCATTTGTGTGTTGTGTTTGTGCTCGTTCTCAAGTTCATGAAATATGCGCAAAGGCCACACACAACACAATGTGTGTGCGCTCAATGCGAGATGCGAGGCCAGCAGGGGGAGGCAGGCAGCGGCATAAGAATGGCGAAATATATATATTTATATAAGCATATATACTATATATATATATATATATATATATATATATATATATATATATATATATATATATATATATACATGTGTAGAGCTGTTGCTAGAATTGCGATTGCCTTCTAATTGAAATGCCGCGTCGACTTCTCCACGCACTTGTGACAGCGACAATTGCCAAATTGACGCCGTAGATTACGCTTATCGTTTAATTGCTCTAAGCAACAGGAACCGCACATGTACACCCAACACACACACATACACACACACACGCACACGCACACTGCTTCACACTGAGTTCAGTAGAGAAAAGCGCATAATTTGAGTTTTATACGCTAAGCTTTTAAGCCGTGACTAACAAGCCAAACAGACAAGCCCTCAGCTGCCATCGACGTTGAGGCACCAAATTTACACACACACACACACACACACACACACACACACACACACACACACACACACACACAACCACATACACACAGAGAAGCAGCTAACCCACCCAACGTTCGCGCAACCACATGGGTCCCTCGTTTATGCCAAGAACAATTTCATGACTTCCAATTAGATACAAGATGCTCAACCACAGCCAACTTAACGTACAAGCCAAATTATTTAGTGCTGCCAGACTGCATAAATAACATAAATTCAATGCAGCTGGCAGCACCAAATAGTTATCGGATGTACTTAAATCGTGCACTTCATTGCATAAACCAACGCGCACAACTGGGACTCTCTGTCTGTCCGTCCGTCTGTCCGTCTGTCTGTCTGTCTGTCGGTGTGTCGGGCTCTCGGGCGCTTTGTCTACGGGATTTTCGCTCAGTTGCCGTTTCATTTGGATGAACAGAACCCCCAATTTGGCCATGAGCTGGGTGCCCCTAGGTGAAATGGACTCCGCTCTGCTATTGACCCAAGCAGAGCGTGAGATTTCCTGTGATTTTGTGTGGATTAGTGGCGCGATTAATTGGAAGCCATGTGAGTGTATGGGTGTGTGTGTCTGTGTGTGTGTGTGAGTGAATAAGTGTGTGTTTGAGTGTGTGTGTGGTGCAGTTCAGCTTTGCTTAACACAGGTTCAATTAGCTTTCCAAACACAAACACAAGCTAAACATCAATTTTTTATTTTATATAGACAAACAATTTAAAATCGATTGAATGAATGAACTTCTGATACTGAATCCTTAGTAAAGACTTCATATAATAACACTTTCGATGTATTTAATAATATTATGATAAATATTGCATAGATGTCGAACAAACTGTTATTATAATTAAATCATCTAACTAACGAGACATAAATACAAAAAGCAGAATCAGCGAGAAACTCTTCTGATTTCATAGCTTATAAATGTAAAAAAACTTTCAGCTATACAAGTTTTGAATATAGCATATAGAAGTAAAATGGAATACGCTTAAAATACAGAATAGTTTGAAGATTGACATTGAGATTTCAGTAGTGAAAATATATATAGTATATAGATTCGCTTGAATACAAATCAAATGGATTATCCCATAAATTGCTTTAGTGAGTGACTATGGAAATATGTTAGAATTAAACTTGATTGCTGTGTACAAAGTATAAATTTGGAAAACAAAGTCTAGATATTCATGTAATCTGTGAAATCAGCGCAGACAGATAGACAGATGGAATGGTAAATCAAGTGGTGGAACTGAGGTGCTTTGCTGCTCCCATTGTGGCCATCTCTCAACAAGTTGGCTGATTTAGATCTTTAAATAAAATTGTATCTTAAATTATATAAAGTGGCCTTTTAACCAACAGCAAAGCGAATCGGCGGCAACAATCTGAAAAGCGAATACATAAACATGAACAAAGTTGCGAAGCTGGAAAGAGAGGAGCAACACATTTATCTTGATTTTCACGCTGTCAGCAACAACTCAGAAAGGCGACAGTTTGTAAAAAGGTAACCACAACAACAACATTGCAAAACAAGAGCAACACAAACTCGCGGTGTCCTACAGCAAAGAAGTCAATTTCCAGATTTGTTTCATTTTCTTCTTGTTGTTGATTTTATTTTCTTTATTTTTATATATATATATTTTTTTTTTGTTTGTTTTCGTTTTTGTTTTGCAGTTAAACATTTTGTTACGCTTGTCGTCCCAAAATGAAATTCGGGAAAAATAAAAAAAAAAACGTTCTGAGTGCGGTTAAGAAAAAAAATATAATAAATTAAAAGCGCGCAGCAAGTAAAAGGTCAAGTGATTAAAAGGACACAATAAGAAAGAACAATTGTCAGCAAGAAGTCGACCATGTGATGCCCTATGAGCAAGCAGGCTTAATTTACACAAGTGTTGAGCAGACGAACTCAAGAAGAGTATTAAATATATTTTCAATAATATTTCTAATTGATATTTCATAATGAAAAGGTTACAAAAAGATGCTCTATTCAGTTGATAGAAATTACATCGATAAACGAAATTGTTCTTGGAACTGGAGATCATACTACCCTCTGCTAGGGTATCTAAAACAGAAACAGAAACAATCACATTGCCTTGCCACTGAGCACGCCCTCTCCACAGTTCGCGCTGCCACGCCCCCTCCCGTCGAACAGAAATAAATTCAAAGAATGCCAAAAACTGTCCATAACGTGCTTCGGGTATTTGAATATTTGCATTATTTGGTCTTCCAGTTCAGTCGATTCGCTCCTCCTCTGATAACTTCTGAGTATAAATTTCCCTTTGAAGTTCCATTCGCATTTCATTTTTGCAGGGAACTCAAGTCAATCGATTTCAGTTGCCGCAAGTTACATGTTCTTAAAGTTCACCTGCTCGCAATCCGACTGCAATAAAGTTGTGATCATATTTGAGAGGTTAAGCCTGGAGATTGTTTCTGACAGCGACACGGAAATTGCAGGGGAACAAGCGAGCAAATTAGGAATGTCAAGCACTTTTCTGCTCTATAATTTAACCTGTTAAGCGTTGTAATTGCTACCTGAAATACGACCATACACTAAGTATGTATCTCTCTCTCGCTTTCTCGCTCTCTCTCTATCTCTGGGAGTGTGTGTGTCAGTGTAAGGATGCTTAGGTGACAGGCTCATTAGTTTGCTGACCCTACGAGACAGAGAGACAGAATTTAAGCTGAAGCTCTAGGAAAATGTTGGACATAAATGTAATTAATCGATATGCTCCTGCAATGGAAATAGCTTAACATATTTTTAGCAATTTATTCAAGCTGCGTTGCTTGCAGACTTAAAAGAAAATGAGATAAATCGTGAACAAACAGAAAATTATTTCGTTTGGGGAAATTGTTGTGTCGCGAAATAAAACAATATATATTGTGATTTATGTGTATGCACATGGTGTTATTTCATTCAGTCTGTACAATTTATTAGGCTTCTGAGACTAAACTTGATATAAATTCTATGAATGCGACAAACATAAACAATAAGTCACAGCAGCAGTGAGTATCGAGTGAGCACAGAACATGGAACATAGAACATAGAACAGAGCATCTAATCTGCAGCACGCAACGTTGCGGTAAATTCATGAATCCGCAATGAGCAACAGACAGCCAGGAGACAGGAGGTGATGTAACCATGGAGGTTGTGCATAATAATTTTGGAAATAAATTTTAGAAATAACACGAGTATTTCATGCTTATCGCTCTCTAAATTACTGCCAAAGTAAACAGATTAAGTAGATTACAATCTGAGCTTAACATTCCGAAATAATTATTAACAAATGATTTGAACTCGTAAATTGCACTGCGATGTCCATAATTATATTTAATGAATTTAAAGCCCGACTATATATGCATTTAAGTGAAGTAAGAAATCGAATTGTTATAAATATCTGCAACTTATTATCGAAATGCACGAGCTATTTATCATTGTGTTGCGACTTGGTATTTACCTGGCTTTTGTGGTCAGCCAGAGCGTGCTCTTCTGTAATTACACAAAGCACTTCACACACGCACAGCGATTGAGACAAAGGCATCCACAATTGGTATACACAATTGACACAGCCTTAAATCGGATCCACTCGACTCGACCCTGGATGGAGACTGGCGCGTTGGCAATGTGCTGCGTCCGCGAGGCGGTTGCGACCACTGATAATTGCACAGAGGATGAAAGATGGACGATGTTTGGATCGAAAGAAATTCACACACACAGAGACAGAGAGAAGGAAAGAGAGAGAGAAAGAGAGAGAGAGAGAGAGAGGCAGGGACAGGCTATGAGAAAGAAAACAAACAAATGACAGACAGCCTGAAAGTATGCAATGTATGTTTATATGTATGTGTGTGTGTGTGTGTATGCGTGTGCATGTGTGTGTATTGGGTAGCTGCAATTGCCAGTTAACAGTTGCATAAACAATAGGTAAAGGGGGAGGGTTGGGAATGGCAAGCAGCTGAAGCTAAGCAGACGACACGAAATTGCTCTGAAATTACGATTTTATTTTGTATGACATTTGAGATTTACTAGCGCATAATAAGCGCAATTAGAGGCAACAGCGAGCAAGAGAAAATGAGAAAATGCCGCACAGACATTGGATATTGCAAACGGAAGCGAGTACGTGTGTGTGTGTGTGTGTGTGTGTGTGTGTGTGTGTGTGTGTGTGTGTGTGTGTGTGTGTGTGTGTGTGTGTATGTGTGTGTGTGTGTGCATTATGACAGCCGGCGAGAGTTTAAATACAAAAATTTTCAACAATTTACTTGCGCTTTAAATGCGTTTTTATTGCAGTAATCGCATTTCAGCTGTTATCGAATAATCGAAACTGTTTTAGATATTCTAATTGTAGGTTATTGTTGTTGCCGTTGCCTTTTTAATGAGTTTAATTTAATGCGGGATTTAATTACTTTTGTTTAAACTTTTTACAAATTTAATCGAATAATTGCTTATCAATCGATTGTATCTAGTTCCAACTGATTTTAATTTAATTTAACCTTATTATTATTAGGCAAGAATAATGATGCCATAAAATAATCGAATCTAATTTGAAAATGTATATTTCCTATAATAAATGACAATTACATTTGTAATCGAATAATCGATTATACATGCATATGCTGTGGCTTATCGTGGTGCGCTCTAATTAGCAATTCCCTATTCAAATGGCTATTAAATTGTAGGCAATTCTTTTGGTAATATTTTACACATAATCGCTCTATTGCTGAACTGATTTCAATCGAATATTCGATTGATTTACACGTGTAACTATGGAGTAATTTACTATTCAATATACAGCATTTTTATTGGCCTTGTAAATGTTGTGCTAATTGCCAGCATATTCAGATTATTCACAATAATTACCGAGCTACCAGCTCAAACCATTTCATGCAACTTGAAGCCATTGAGCCACTGAACCACTGAACGAGCCACTGAGCCACTTAAATGCCATGACTGGCGGACTGACAAAATGCCAATGCCAAAATAATTGCGCATAAAGGGGGAAAAGCGATTAAGTGAATCGTATTTGAATACAATAATGCGAGTGAATAATGAATAAGTGAATAACAATTGGAATCATGATCGTGATGCCTATTGTCAATGCCATAGCAACGCCACAACAACAATGCGGATAACAGTAACAGAGGCCACTCACAAGTTGACAATTCAACGAGTTGTTGTTTTTTCTCGTTTCACATTTCTCGATTCTCGTTTCGCGTTTCGCGTTTCTCATTTATCGTTTTGTGTTTCATTTTATTGGCACGAGTGGGTCACAATTTATTTAACAACAGCGACAGGATCAACAAAAGGAAACCAGAATGTTGCATTTCCTTTACTTGCCTCTTCAAGCAACCCATACCCATTCCTATTTCCAAGCCCCTCCCCACACTTATACTCCTTCCCCTGGTATCACACTTTCTCCTTTCTTATTCATCACTGCACTTTTTCAGCCTTTTCTTTGGCTTTTACCTTTCTGCCTTCTTGTCAATTGTTTAGCTCTTGTCTTCTGCTTTTTGATTTTGACTTTCGCTTCCCTTTCTATTGCCGCTTCTGCGTCTATTTTCATTTCCATTGGTGCCTTGCTGGTAATTAGACCAGGCTACCTGTCATTGTCTTGCCCATGCCCACTGACCCTGCCGCTGACCTCGCCCACAATTGCACGCTTCGCCGGTGAGTCTAACAATTGCTTTTTGAGGGTTTTCGCAATTGTTGCCTTCTTTTTCTCTTCTCATTTTTTCGGTGTATTCCTTAGCTTTGCTCTTTTATTTAAATACCGATGAAGCTTTAAGCACACACACACACACACATATATATATTATATATATATATATATATATTTATATATATTCTCGTACTCACTGCTAACTACACTTCACCTACAACGATTTTTATTGTTTTACGCTGGATTTGTGCGCCAAGTGCCAAATGAGGACAACGCACTCCTCACTCGCACTCAATTCTATTTAAGTGCTACACACGCACACACACACACACACACACACACACACATGAAGAGCGAGTGAGTAAGAGACAACAAAATGCGAGGGTTGCTTTGTACATAATAGAAATTGATAATAAGTGTGGAAAAAATATTAATATAAAGTTAAAAATAATCGAGTCTATTCCAAATAATTAATTAATTAGCTTTGCATATTTACAACATTTTTAAAACTAATATAATGTGTTAATATTAATAATAAAGTTAAAAATAATCGAGTCCATTCCAAATTATTAATTAATTAGCTTTGCATATTTACAAAATTTTTATAACTAATATAATATGTTAGTATTAATAATAAAAGTTGTAAAATCATTTCTATAATTTTCTTAAATTATATTTCAATCATTTAAATAAGCTGACGAATATTCAAAGCTATTTTTTAGATTTAAAAAGAACACACTTTCGATTAATTGAATTAAATTAAAAATGGAAATAAAATAAATTAAGTCTAAACTTAAAAAAAAGAGTACTTTTTAAGCTAATATAAAACTATGCAATTGAATCTTTTCTGCCAACAGAAAAATCTAATTTTCAAAGTCTTTCAATGAAGACGACAAATTGATGAAAAATTCTAAAAGAACTATTAAGAAAATAAATTTGTAGCGTAATAAAGTTAACTTAAGAGCTACTTTAATGTGAGCGCATAAAACAAATAAGCACAAGTGTGAGTATTAGCAAATAAATCATTAAAACTTTACGTTTGAACCTCGCGCGTATTTGCAAGAGCTTCGTGCCACATTCCACATGGGGCGACACATGAAAGTTATTACACTTAATATATGAAGAAAATAATTTTATGTGTGCATGTGTGTGTGCGTGTGTGTGCGTGTGTGTGTGTGCGTATGTGTGTGTGGCTTCAACGTGCCGCGTCCTGTCGTTGGCAGCAGGCAAAGCGAAAAAAAATTAAAAGCAAAGACTTCATCTGTACGGCTTGCAGCATGTTGATAAGAGCTGACAAGCTGAATGGGCGCTGTGGGCGTGAACACGTGTGTATCTGCATGTGTGTGTGTGGTGTGTGTATGTGTGTGAATTATATGTAGCACTATATTATATAATAACGAGTAATAATGATTACACACACACACACACACACACACGCGCGCATACTACATTGCTCTGAGTCGAGTGCAGAAATTTCATTGATTTTCGTCCTTAAATGGAAACTACTCGCATTTCTTTGGCTGCTTTTCCCCCATTTTCCCGCTGCTGTTGTTGTTGGTGCTGTTGCTGTTGCCTTTCTCATTGTTATTGCTGTTGCTGTTGCTGTGCCTAGTTGTGAATGCAAAGCGCGCTCCGCAAATAAATAAAATCGCTTCACACAACACACACAATAAAAGAAAAGGCAGGCAAATATTTTTTAATGTGCACTTTATCATCATCATGTCGGGCTAAGCGGGCGACCCAAAACAAAAAGAAGAGAAACCAAAAATAAACAACAAAAATAAAAATAAATGTATATAGAAAGAGAAAAGTGGAGAAGACGTATCAAAGAAACCAAACAAAATCCGATGAAAAAACAAAAAACACAAATGACATTTATATAGACACGCCCCAGCGCCCCCTCCCCCTTCAGCACCTCCTGTCATTCCCTGTTTCCCCATCACCAACTTGCACAGTGCTCAGTTGTGAGTCCTCAGTTCTCAGTCACATCCTCGTGCCTCTCTGCGCCTCTCCTCTTCTCCTCCTCTCTGCTCTCTCCACTCACCACGCTGCGTTGTCGGCATTGTGCAAATGCTGCCCCATTTGTCAGCTGGCACAAATTTGCATAAGCGTCGCACAGGCAAGCGGTCGGATGACTTATGGTTGTAGTCCTCCCACTTTCCCTTGCTCTTCCCCTCCGCCCAGTTCTCGAAAGCCCCTCTTAAAGTCCACAAACTTGGCCCCCTTGTCATCGCCTAATCTCACGATCCAAAAATTTCTCGTTGAAATTAGCTGTGAAATGCCACTAGCAGCAGCAGCAGCAACGCAGCAGCAGCAGCAGCAGTGGCAGAGCAGCAGCAGCAGCAGCGACGCGTCGCAAGCCGACGGAAATGACATAGAAATGAAACAGAGTAGAGAAACAATGGGCACTACGAGTAATATGTCCATAGGAAAGGGTTGAACACAACAAGCAGAGTGAACGGACGGAAACGAAGGCGAGGATCGAGGGGGAGGGTTTGATTGTATGAGCGATTGAGACGGTCGACGCCTCGCCTCGCCTCCCCTCGTCTTGCCTCACATCCCATCGCCCCAGCCGAGTGGGGCACAAAAGATCTGCTGCCGGCGCTTGCCGCAAAGGTTTCAACCGACTCACAATGGGAGCGAAGTCATCTCAGGGCATCTGGCTCCACCGACGACAGTGGCACAATTCCTTAGCCACATATGACCCATTTGCTCGGCTATTGTGTTGCAGACAACCTACATACAGCACACTGCACACTGCACACTGCGTCACTGAAGTATGCGCCCAGGACAGGGGAATTCTATACTTCTACACTTCTTCACACTTTGTGTGTTATGCAGTTGCGAATGCTTTGAGCTGTTTCATTATTGAATGCCTTAATTTTAAAGTTATCGATTCCACAATCACAATTAATTCATGAGCTGATCTCAGCTGAGAAGATTTGACTTGTAAATTGATAAATTTTCTATTAAAATTATAAGTATTTTCTATTATGACTGCATTTGCAAAAGCTTTTCCACTCAATTTCCCTGATTAATCGAAGTATGTTAATCGAAATTGATTGATAATTATATATGTTAAATTTAAAAATTTAAATAGGTTTTTTAAAAATTCTAAATATTTTAGAAAATGTAAAATAGAATACTTATTTGTCTAACCTGAATTATATTATATATTTAATTTATTTTTACATTTTATTAATTGCAAATGATAACTATTTATTTCCCAACTGAATCATAATTATTTGTATGTCTATTAAATTTCAATATCATTTTCATAATTTATACAATTTTCTTACAATGTTTAAGCACTTTAGAAAATTAAAAAATAATAAATATTTATCTAATCTTAAATATATATATATATTTTATAAAACTTATATTAAGATAACTATATTAAAATAATTAAAAGTAGAAAGAAACAAATTAAAAAAAAATTAAAAATTATTATTTTTTATCACAAATAATACTTATTGATTTTAATAGTTTTTCCAAGTAATTAACTTGGAAGACTGAAGATCAAAATATTTGTTTTGAAATACATTAATTTTTCATAATAAAATTATTTTTATGCTCCAATTCAATTCTTAGATATCCTACAATTTCTAAGCTTTAATACAGTTCTCTGAATATGGTCAGCGCTTGCTCTGGATCGATGGGAAAACATATTTTATGAAGCTGTGCGCAGACTTTTGTTGTCAGTGTTGCTTGCCGGAAAGTTGCGCCTGGGAAGTGACGGCTTAGTCGATGGAGCCGCAAGCACCGCAAGCAGCTCAAACGACGCGTCGCTTCGAGTGGCATAAGAAGAAAGAAAATTGCTACACAAATCACGTCACACTCAACGTGGGTTGTTCGCGTGTTTCAGCCTCCACCACTCTCTGCACTCTTCTTCTTCTACCACCCCCTCTCTACGCCGTGAATAGCAAGCCGAAAGCGAAAAGGAAAATGGACCAGGTCCAAGTCCAGGTCCAGTGTGATGATAAACAAAGGCAAAAACAAACTTTAATGGCTCAAAAGAGGAGAGCGAGAGAGAGAGAGAGTGTGAGCGAGAGGCAGAGAGAGTGGGAGAGAAACAAAAATACGGAGAAAATATGAAACGAGCGAGCAAAGAGCCATGAAATAAAATAAAATAAAATAAAATAAAATGAAACATGGCATAAAAAAGAAACCAAGCGAGAGTGAGAGAGAGAGAGAGAGAGAGAGAGAGAGAGAGAGAGAGAGAGCAGACAGAGATATAGTCGAGAAAGGGAGACTGAAGAGAAGAGGCATATATATATACACAATGAAGAGAATTTTCGAAAAATAGCGTCATCAACATGATGATGGGAGGGCGGGATGGTGGGATGGAAGATGGGACTGTCGTCCTTGCTTGGGTTGAGCGCAGACAGAGAGCGCATTCTGCTGCTTGTCGTCATTGTCGTCGTCATTATAAGCATAATCTTTAATAAACGAGTGAGCGCCTGGGAGCCTCATTGTCCGCTCCCTGACCGTATCTGCCCCATGCCTAAGTCCAAGTGTTCAACTGCCCGACTGTCCGGTTGTCCGACTCCCCGACTGTCCAGTTGTCCGGTACAGCCACCGCGGGCAACTCTCAAGCGGCCGCAAATGGACGATGGTTGGGGGGGAGCAGAAGGAGCAGCAGACTCTAGATGCGGATAGCAGGAGTAGGCAACTTAGCGAGAGTTAAGCGCCACTGACGGCCGCACGATTTTTCAAGTGAACGAACTTTTAAATTAATTTAGACATAAGCAGCTCTTTAAAGTTCTCTGGCGCCTCTCCGGCTTCAAGTTGGGTGCATTCGCAACTTTAGTTATTCTTAAGGGGTTCCTTTTTTTTCCCCGAGCGACCAGTCGACGGAGTGAGTGAGAGAGAGCGGATGGGAGCGGGAGCGGAGGAGCATCGTAGGGCAAAAAGTTCGTAATGTGTCTACCTAACTCAGCTGCAAGTCTTTGGGCCACGTTTGTTGGCCAAAGGAAACGTAATGTACACTAAATGGATATTTAATTACACTTTGCCGGCGGAGTGTGGCAAAGGTGAGAGAACACACACTTGCACCTGGACACAAGCTCAGGTGAAGACTTTCGCCAGCTAAATGGAGTGGGCAGTTGCTTGGCTCGTGCTTTAGTGCCAGCGACTTAAATACTTATAAACTATGAATGAAAGATTTATGATTATTATGCTAATCGAAGCATCTACTGAATTTATAATATACTCTCCACGCTCTCTCTCTCTCTCTCTCTCTCTCTGTCTCTCTCTGTCTCTCTCTCTGTCTCTCTCTGTATGTAGATACTTAACACAAACTTTGCTTTGAGTCCCCCATGTCTCTGGGCACACACGACGTATGCGCAATTTTGCTTTTAATTCCATCAATTGCAAGTCCAATCAACCAATTACCAACTTATTTATATAATCCATTTGCCAATGTCCTTTGAGACTTGAGACTTCACTCTGCTCTCGCCTTGGCTAATGCTGCGTATACGCAATGTAAGAACATTCGACTCGATTCATAACAATTTAATTGACAGCAACAAGCAGTAGGTGTATGCATCTCTAACTGTAACTGTAACTGTGTGTAACGAGTGTGCGAGTGTGTGAGTGTCTGATTTGCTTGCACACCCCTCGAGTGCCTGTCTTTAGTTACTCGACATATTTAATTGCAAGAAATGCAAATCCTTTAACTCATTGCTTATGCTTGCTTCTACTTTGATTGCGCTTGTGTTTCCTAATTAAATCTATTTAATTTCGTCTTAATTACACAGACAATTACCTCGTGAAATCTTTGAAACCACAACGCTGTAAAGTTTCAGTTACAAATATGCAATTTCATTAGTAGAGTCAAACTGTTCTATGCAATTTATAAGTTCTTTATCAAATTCAATTTCTGTTTTTATAAGTAGTTTAGACTTTAACATGTGTAAGTCGTATGAGAACTGTCCTATTCAAATCATTATCTTCTACTTTGATTGCGCTTGTGTTTCCTAATTAAATCAATTTAATTTCGCTTTAACTACACAGACAGTTACCTCATGGAATCTATGAATGCACAAAGCAATTTCATTTGTAGATTCTACGCAATTTATAAGTTCTTTATCAAATTCAATTTCTGTTTTTATAGTTTAGACTTCAACATGTGTAAGTCGTATGATTACTGTCTTATTCAAATTATTATCCAATACTTTTCCGTTAATACAGTTTCTCTTTCAAAGTGCTGATGCAGCTCAATCAGTTTCTTTAAGGTTTCACTGCGTAAGGACTTGAAATTAAAAGTCAGTCTTAAGTAGAAATTAAATAAAGACTGCCTTCGAACAATGCGATAAACGCATTAGGGATTCAGAAAAGTCTTCGTTTAGCAATTGAAATCGATTTGATGCCAATTGAAGTTGCATTGCCCAACTTCAGCTGACAACTGTTCCACTGCCTGCTCTATGGAAATGAAGTGCATGGCTTGCAGACTTTGGTTTATGCTAAAGAGTCGCATGTATGTGCATACACACACACACACACACATATGTATGTGCTGAAGTATGAAAGGCAGTTGGCAGTTGGCTTGGAAGTCGCTGCTGATTGTCATTCCAACAGTCAGTCAGTCAGGCAGTCAGTCAGGCAGTCAGTAGTGAGTCAGGGCTTACAGCCAGCAGCCACTTTCATGTGCAGGCAGACAGCAGTGTTTATGTATGTGTGTATGTGTATGCGAGCAAATACAATAAACACACACACACACAGACACACACACACACATTTGTATATATTGCTGGCAGCAAGACATGCAGAGACATGCAAATTGAGCCTGTGCGCGTTGTCTTCATTGAAAGTTTAAATTCTTTTGTTATTAATATTTTAAAAGTTCGCAGCGATCCAGCAAATTGAAGCCGTCTGAAATCTGTTGACTGTGGCGAGGGTCGCTCAATACGTTCTGGAACTGTTGCCAATTTCAACTTATTTATTTCATTTACTATCTTTGATTCCCTTCAATTCAGTTACAATATTTGTTTTGTCACATTTATCTTTAGTTGTTCTTAGTCTCATTTCTAAATATTTTCCTTTCATTTAATGTTTAGTTTTACTTGAATTTTGTGAAATACACAGAAGACTCGAAGAGTTTGCTCTACAATTATGATAATAATTTAGTATTAAATATCGATAGCTAATACTTCCACATAAGCATTCATCGTTGCTTGATGTGACTAGACTTAGGCGTCCCTGAATGAGTTCATTTGGGGAATACAGACAGACATAAACAACAATTAGCTGTTTACAGGGTATATCAAGTATGAGAGCTATTTAGTGTGCAATCAGCAGTTATATGTTTTGGCGAACTTTCATTGCAGCCCTCGTTGCTGCGTGTCTGTCTCCGTCTCTGTCTCAGTCTTCAGGGCTGTGTCGACTTTGGCAGCAACTGCAGCTCATTGTGCCACGAAACTGTGCCGTTGTATGTCTGAGTGTGTGTGTGTGTGTGTGTTGGTGTGTTGGTGTGTTGATGTGTGGGTGTGTTGGTGTGGGTGTGTATTTACATGCTTACATTTCATACAAGCATAAGAAAATATTTGCAGTTATATTTTTTGCTTTCTTTCTTTTGCCTCTCAACTTGTGTGTACTTTTCTTTGGTTTCCTTTCTTTCTTTCTGCACTCCACCTCTCTCTCTCTCTCTCGAACACACACACACACACACCCGCTTTAGCTGTGCAACTTGTGTACATACACATGTATATCTGATACAAGAAGTCAGTGGGGAGAGGGAGAAGCTGAATTTGCATAGCAGAAGCTGTCTGCGAAGGGAGTTGGCTTTAAAGCGGCCTTAGAGCCAACAAAATCCGTCAACAGCAGCGGCTAATTAAGGACAAAGCAAAGCATTGATATTCCACGAATTTTCGCAGAATTTTCAATTTTCTTTCGTTTACGTTTTCGTTTTCTTTCTCTTATTCTTTTCCTTTGTTTTGTTGCGAATCTCGCATCAACTCTTGTCGATTGTCAAATTTGCGTTGCTGATTGGCATTTGGCGATAAGATGAACGCGCGGATGTCTCAAGATTGTGACGATGGGGGAGTTAAAGACAGAGAGAGAGAGAGAGAGAGAGAGAGGTAGAGAGAGATGGTTTGATTTTATGAACTATGCTAAACATTTACCAGCTGCGGCCCTGCGGCAAAAGCTGTTCGCGTCTATTTACATTGTATGCATATTTAAGTTTATTTCATTTGCGTTTCAATTTGTTAGGCAAATAGTAGTAAAAGTAACGCTGCAACCTGCAGGCGAAACACACACAGATATGCAAAAAGAGAGAGAGAGAGAGAGAGAGTGAGAGAGGGATGGAGTGACAAAGCTCTTTGGCATTCGAAATGACACGAAGCTAATCAAATCTGATAACCGCCTGCATATGAAATACAATTAACAAATGGCCGAAAGCCAAACACTGCAGAAGAGCTGAAAAATTTGACAGAGATTATCAAAGTTTCCAAAATTTTGCGAAATTTTGCACTTGAAATCAATAAAATGGCAGTTGCGCTCAAAAGCAGGCAACGAAACAGTTGCTTTGCCGTGTGTTTGCGTGTGTGTGTGTGTTTGGGTGTGTGTGTGTGTTGTGCACAAAATGTCAAAACAGAGTTCAATTACCGAACAGCGATGATGCGGAAAAAGCGACACAAGAAGACAGCAGCAAAAGCGAAGGGGTAGCGAACCGGGGAGGGCAGCAGAGAAACAGTTGATGACCAAAAGACGGAACAAGGAGGAGGAGAGAGTGAAGGGAGAATGCAACGGGAACGGCAAAAGATAATTAAAGTGCAAAAAGCGGATGCCTGAGCTCGAAAAAAAAGTGAGCTAGAAAGCGAGCAGCGAGACGGGGCAGAGACAAAGAGCAAGAGAGCGATAGAGCGATAGAGACAGAGCGAGCTTATCGGTCAGGTTCTGTTTGCCACTTTTCACTTAACTGCAGTCTTTAAATTACACAACAAATACATCAAGGAGTAATACGTAAATCAACTGAAGATGCAGAAAAGTTGTGGCAACTCAACAAATCGCACTGATTGCAGCATTAATATTGCTAATTTAATTTAAAACAATATTAAATTTAAATGAAAATCATTTGCAAATTCCTCCCCATCAAATGTTTAGCTTCCACCTCAAAAAATGTTGCATAACTTACCTTTGTTGTTATTTAATTAAGTTACTAAAATGCGACAGTTGAAGCAACTTTCAACAGGGTATTTGAAATGCGCCAGAAAACCTGATATCTGTCTACTTTATCATCAGCTTAACTGTCAAGTGTAGATGGATGATGAGGACACTTTATAGTTGAAATTAGTTTAATATAATTAATTATATATGCAAATTACAGTTTTGAATAAACTGTCAGAGCATTTACTCATTGGAATTATGCAGTTTGTTCTACTATAAATGCGTTCAAAATACTTTTGTAATTTGTTTAAGATTTTTATGGAATTATTTTGTAATTATTTTATTATTGTTAATTAAATTATTTTAACTATATTCAAATTCGTAATAAGTAAAATAAATATCTATTCATATATATATAAATTTCCTTTCAACTATATTTCAGTAATGCTTAGGCTTCTCAGTTTATCAATTATATTCTCAATATTAAATTAAATTGAAAATTGCATTTTGTTCGGCAATTTAAAGAATAACTTGCAGTTCGAGTGTGTGTGCGTGTGTGTGTGTGTGTGTGTAAGTGCTCATATATGGATATTGCTGTAGCTGTAGCTGTAGCTGTAGCTGTTGTTGTCTCTCCCTGTGCATTGGATAAGCCATTCATTATTCGTGGACTCGGACATTTTCCAAAATTTATTACATCGCACCGACAAGTTTCGCGTGTTTCGTTTCGTGCGCCTACACTTCACTTAACAGCAAAAGCAACAGAAACAACTGAAAGAACGGAGAAACTCAGAGACAGAGAGAGAGAGAGAGAAAGGAGGAGAGGAAGAGGGTCGCAGCCACCACTCAATCAGTCAAGCCACCCAATGCGCTTTTTGGCCATTCGCCAAGTGCAACTTTTTGCACCTAAGAAAATGTGCAACGTTCCGCGGGCCACAATTTTTAATAAGTGCGCCTCCCCCCGAAAGTTGCCATCGACGTTGGCTGCAGCGTCAGCGTCAACGCAGGCAGCGGCAGCAGCAGCGGCAGCGACATCGTCGTTGGCGTTGACAAGCCAAAATGCCAAAATGCCGCGACTTAAAATGAAAACATCGACATTGGTGGCCATGCCATGGCTTCACATCCGTATCTGCGGGCCTTTGCAGTGGGTGTGGTGGCTGGTGGTGCTAGGTATGGTAGGTATGGTTGCTGTGGTTGCTGTGGTAGGTGTGGTGGGTGTGGCGGGTGTGGCGGGTGTGGCGGGTGTGGCGGGTGTGGGTTCTGTCCCGCCGCTTTTCTGCTTTTCCTTTTGATTTCACTCGCAGCACTATGCAATTTTGCCTATGCTCCCCGGGTGCATTGACCGGCCACAAAACCCTCAAAAGCCCAAACTACTGCACCACCCAAGCGCCCAACCATTCGGTGGGTGGTGGCCAGGCAACCCATCGGCCGCCCAACGTTGCGTAATATACAAAAATCACAGCCAAAAGACGAAAATGTGAATGGCAAAAAAGAGGTTTCAGTGGCCAACAAACCGCGACTCTTAAAGTTAAATGTTTTAAAGAATCCGCCAAGGAAATGCTTAAAGCTTTTCCCTGAAACCAGCGAAACTATATTTCTGAAATTACAAATGGAAAACATTCAAACGGTTTCAGTTGTTTCTCTGGACATCTCAAGATCCAAGTTGAACAAATCTGTTGATTGATTGAGAGTAGACTGGGAAGTTGAGGAATCGCAGACTGAAGTAGCTACAGGGCGCGACTCTTAAAATGTTTTAAAGAATCCGCCAAAGAAATGCTTAAAGCTATTCCCCGAAACCAGCGAAACTATATTTCTGAAATTACGAATGGAAAACCTTCAAATTGTTTCAGTTGTTTCTCTAGCCATCTCAAGATTCAACTTGAACTTATCTCTTGAGTGATTGGGAGTAGACTGGGAACTTGAGGAATCGCACACTGAAGTAACTACAGGGCGCGACTCTTAAAGTTAAATGTTTTAAAGAATCCGCCAAAGAAATGGTTAAAGCTTTTCCCTGAAACCAACGAAACTATATTTCTGAAATTACGAATGGAAAACCTTCAAATTGTTTCAGTTGTTTCTCTAGCCATCTCAAGATTCAACTTGAACTTATCTCTTGAGTGATTGGGAGTAGACTGGGAACTTGAGGAATCGCACACTGAAGTAACTACAGGGCGCGACTCTTAAAGTTAAATGTTTTAAAGAATCCGCCAAAGAAATGGTTAAAGCTTTTCCCTGAAACCAACGAAACTATATTTCTGAAATTACGAATGGAAAACCTTCAAATTGTTTCAGTTGTTTCTCTAGCCATCTCAAGATTCAACTTGAACTTATCTATTGATTGATTGGGAGTAGACTGGGAAGTTGAGGAATCGCAGACTGCTCCAGCTACAGGGTATCTTGCAGTCCAACACTCTCAACTGAAACTGTGTATTTTAAAGAGTATTTTAAGAGCCACTGAAGTTGGCAATCAGCTGATCAACATCAACTATTTGTTTATATAGTTTAAACTATAAAATACTTGTCCCTCTCTCAGTCTAACTGCAAGACGTAAGGAATATTTTATAAATATATACAAATATTTCCCAGTTTTAATCAAATTTATTTTCATTTCAACTGAATGTTGAACGTAGAAGCTGTAGTGGCTCGGTGGGTGGCTTTTTCGCGGGTTTCTTCGTGGTGCGAGGCTGACGCAATTCTGTTAAATGAAATATATTCACATTGAACATCATAGAAAGCTTAATTTATTTGCGGTTTCTCTTGATTTAGTCAAAGTAAATACGGAGCCAAGACCAAGACCCTTCAGTTCCGTCTACAGCCACGTCTACGTCTACGTCTGCGTCTGCCTCTGCGTATTTACCCCCGCCCGCCCGGCACTTGCGCGACTCTGAAGCATTTTCAACTGCTTTTCATGTGCGTTGAGACGCGAAAGTCAAAGCATTGGGTTCAATGAATGTTGAGGGTCTGTCGTGAACTTTAATGCGCTCTCAAAGTTTTGCCAGCAGACAGGCGGGCCAGTAGGCAAGGAGGCAAGGAGGCGTGGCCAGCGAGGAGTGCTGGAGAGAGAGAGAGTGAGGAGAGCAAGCTCAGTGGGTGAGTGATAAATCTTTATCACTTATTCAACAAACAGCGCCAGCTAAATTGATTAATTGCGCAAATAAACGCGCGACGATGGTGGCGACTCGTCTTTCGGCTCAGCCGCAGGACTCGGGACGCAGGAGCCCGCTTTAAGCCAACAACTTGACCACAAATCACGATACGATACGCTGACAACTTTCGTCACGTTGTGTCCAACGGAAATAATAATTTATCAAATCGGGATTATATTAAATAATGACTAGATGACACCAATAACGAATCCTGTTCCAATGCACACAATTAGTGAACCTCCCGAGAGAATGAGAGCGAGAGAGAGAGAGAGAGAGAGAGGAGAGAGAGAGGGTGAGTGATTGGTGGGGGGGGGGAGGGCAGGAAGCAAATTATAAAAACCGCCAGTTAGAGATTATTGATGGGTCGTGCCTCGGCTCTGCTGACTGAGCCCCTAATTAAGTAAATAGATCAAGGGGGATGGGAAAAGATAGGAAAAGTCATAAAGAAATTACATTTCATGTTCCAGTTACTCAAGCAAATATTTGCCAGCAGTAGATGGCCTACACCAATTATGTGTGTGGCCAAAAAAAGTTCACGAAACGGAAACACAACGAGAAATGTAACAAAAGTCAAAAACCATTTAACTAAAAAGACTCTGAAAGTAGAAAACAGAAATTATGTGGCAGCAAATTCTGAAGTGGGTATTATGTAATTGTGAGCATCGATGTGACAGGCAGAATAAAGCATTTGATGGGTATCTACTTCTTGTGCCTTGAATCTTTCAACACAATTGTAACGATAATTAAATCGATTAAATTATGCAGTGCAAAGCGTTCATTCCTTGCTTGGTGTTTCCGAGCACAGGGACTTTCGCCGTCGAGCACACTTCACCACACCGTTGTTACTTGTTTTTTTAATTAACTCTGTTAAAGTGGCCCAAACAGATTGCGCACGCCGAAGTGTTGGACACTGAGGCCTGCCAAGCTAATTAGCCATTTTTTAAGTTGGCCAGCAAAAGCAAGCTAAGACCACGACGCTTAAATAAATCCTCATGACTTTGAGTTTATTTCGGAAGCAGCTCGAGTGAAGGCATGCGATGGGGTGGGGCTTCTTTTGAGGGGGGAGGGTGTTGACTATAAGCTTTAAGTGCTTACAGATTACTGAATGCGATTTTCATAAGCAATTGCCTGGCACACCCGATCGCACACATACAAACACGCATACACACACATACACTCACACACATATACACACACTCACACTCACACCCACCTGGGTAGGCAGGCAGTCAGTGAAACGTCAAAGTCAATACACACTAAAATGCTCAGAGGCTTTGCCTTTCAGTCTGTTTAGTAGGTGCTATAATACAATCAGTTGAATCAGACAGACGACGAAACGTGGCCACATTAAACAGGTGAGTGTTGACACACCCATACGCCATCACACACACACACACACACAGACACACACACACAGACACACACATGGGCACACACAAACAAAACGCGACGTCGCATTATGCAAAAAACTTTTTAAAAGTCAGGCAGAAAAATGTTTTTTAAACGCTAAATTACTTTTGAATGGCAGCTGGGCGGGCGAGGCGAGCGTTGATAGAGGCGTGGCAGCAACGTCACAATTTCATTTTGTGCTTCCTCATCTACCTAACCCACCACCCCCTCTCCACACGCCCAGTTTTACGTTGTCACGTCTCTAGTCGCGTTGATGTCGCTTCCATTTCTTGCTGTGTGTGTGTGTGTGTGTGTGTGTGTGCGTATGTGCGTGTGTACGTGTGTGGGGCGGGAGGCGTGGCGCGTTTTTCGCGTTACGTCTGAAGAGCGGAAATGCTTATCCCAACACTTGAGCATCACGTGCTGCCGACGCCACGTCGACTGCGCTGTGCGCCGCCAGCTGAGGCGGAGAACGCTACATCGACACTGTTATACTCTCTCTTAAGGGTATAACAGTTGAAGTATTATATAACGAATATAACTAATTACATTGAAGCGAGTAGAACAGCTTAAATCGTTAAACTTTAAGCTTTTTCTGAGCTTTAAAGTGCTTTGCAGACTTCTTTTTCTTTATGTTGGATTCATGTCAATTAAAAGTCTTTGAAATTAAGTCAAAGCTCTTTCGAAACTTTCGTGAACTTGAGAAACTCTTTATTATTGCAATAACAACTAATGTAATGTATATTAATTAAATTCAACGGACTGACCTGACCTGAATTATACACTTAAGTTAATAAGTTGAGCTTTATTAATGAGCTTTCAAAGCTCTTTTCACAAAATTTTTATTGAGCCATTTGTATTGCCAAAAATCAGGTAATTGCATATAAAACTTAATCCAATCAGTTGGTTACAAAGCTTTAAATAGACGCGGCACCAGCTTTCATGTGCTTTCAAAGCTCTTTTGTGTAGAGAGTCTAGTAAATACAGTATTTAATTATAGTATATATTATTAGCTAATTAATTGAATTGCTTGCATTAGTTTACTTTCATACCCACATCTAGCTTTAATGTGCTTTCGAAGCTCTTTTCACACATCGACTCATGCATTTAGTGCTAAGTAACGTTTGATAGAAAGTGGCATGCAACATTGATGACACAATGACACAACACAACACAAAGACATGCTTAAGGTTAATCCTCTTAAGAGATGGGAGAGATGTGAACGATGTTACCAAACGATTGGCATAGCGTGTATACCCTCTAAGAGGCAGTCGGCCTTCTTGTTAAACTGTGCCACACCGTCTCCGCTCAAAGTCTTAGCCGCAAGCGTCTAAGGTCGTAGCAGTCGTTAGAGAGCGGGGCTGGAGAGCGGCGAGGATGGGATGAGGAGGGTGGGGAATGTGAGGTGTGGGGTGGGAGATATGTGGGGTGTTCAGTGCGGGGTGCGGCAGCATCGTCTTGTAGGTGTTTTGAATGTTTAGCTCAAGTGGCTTTTTAAAACACATTCTATGCTAATTAAGGGTCTAGCTTGCGGGTAAAAGGGGGGCCAAAAGGAAAGACGGTGGGAACGGACGGCAGGGGGAATGGGGCTTAAGAGAGTAGGATTTCTCTGTGCGCCTAAATGAGTTGTCGTCGTCGTGGACGTCGTTGAGGTCGTTGTTTGCCTTTGATAAGCAAAGATTGCTGCCAGCCAATGTCATCAATGTGAGAGGAGGCGATGGGCGGATGGGCGGATGAGCGGATGATAGAGCGAAGGATGGGAGATGGGAGATGGGGGCTGTTATTGTGGCCTCGCTCATTGCGTAATCCTTAAAGTTGAATTCCTGTTTACAAGCTGTCATCGAGAGTCAGCCAGACCCATTTAATTAACGAATTAACAAAGCCAGAAGTTTTTGCGGTTTTCCTTCTTTTTTTTAAGTGATTTCGGTTTGCCGAAACAGAAACAGAAACAGGATCAGAGGCAGAGCCAGAGCCAGAGCCAGAACCAGGCACTGAGGCAGGCTCAGACAGAGGCCAAGAACCTGCGGCGACAACGGCGCCCAATTATTTTGCGGCCTTGTTGTGCATAATTGAATTATTGCCATATGCAAAACCAAAACCAAAGCCAAAGCAAAACCAAATGGGGATAAGGGCAAGCCAAAGCAGGTTCAGGAGGGAGTGGGTGAGTGAGTGAGAGAGAGGGTGGGCCTCTCGACACTCTCGACGGACGGCAGTCGGCAGACGTTAGGCGACAGACGACAGACGACGGCAAAGTTTTCTCTTGCGGCTTTTTATATTTCGGCGCCTTTTGCTTGTTAAATAAATCAAAGTCGGCGTAGCTTAACAAAATACCAAAAAAAAAGGAATAAATAAAAATAAAATCAGGGAAAAACGGCAAAAAGGGAAACAGGGAAAAGGGGAAAAACGACAAAGACAAAAGGCGCAAAGCCAGAAAGGCGACGATAAATTGAATTAGAAGTTTAATTGAGAATTTGCTTGCTCTGAGTCTGAGCCAATTCCTCGCATTAGGGATTAACGAGTTTTCCCCAATTTTCCGACATTTTTCCAGCGCTCCCAAATGTGGCCTGAAGTGCTTGCCCTGTCCATCGTGAGCCTTGTGCTGCTCTGCATGTGCTGCGAGTCCATGAATCATTGCTATCTGCGGCTGCTCGAACATCTCTTTGGTTATACTTCGCGGCAGCTGGAGGCGTCACTACGCCAGAAGCCGCACTACCAACTGCAGCTGCAACATGGCAGACAACAGCAGCAGCAGCAGCAACAACTACAGGAGCAGCAGAGGAAGCTGCCACAGCAGTCGCAGCAGCTGCTGCAAAAGCTCTCAGCTGAAGTGCCTCAAAAGAACGCGTTGAACACAAGGATGGAGCAATGCTGTGATGTAATTGCCGACGGGCTGCGTCTGGTGCTGGAGGACGAGGTTACGCCGAGGTTTGCGGCAGCTGCTCCGCCGCCGGGGGAATGGAATCTGTTGACACGCAATCTGCGCCATCGCAAGCGACACCTCAACTGGCAACTGTTCCTGCTCTGGCTGATGGGGCTCATCCTTCGCTACACTCTGCTGGTGCCGTTGCGAACTCTGGGCTGCTGCAGCTGCCTGTTGCTGGTGACCCTGGTGACGGGCGTGCTCGGCCAGCTGCCGGAGTGGAGCTTCAAGCGGCGACTGGTGCACATGGCATTGCGGCCATGCTTCCAACTCACCACTTGGTGCATTCCTGTGGTGCGACGCATACACAATCTGCAGCATCGTCCCCGCTGTGGCATCTGTGTGTGCAACCACACGAGTCCCCTGGATGTCCTAGTGCTCCTCTGTGATGTCCACTATTCACTCACTGGCCAGCGGCATGAGGGCATCCTTGGGATCATACAGCGTGCCCTGGCTAGGGCATCGCCCCATCTCTGGTTCGACCGTCGTGCGCTGGGGGACCGTGAATCCTTGGGATTTGTGTTGCGCCTTCATGCCACTGGGCCTGACAGGCCACCCATATTGCTCTTCCCGGAGGGCACCTGCATCAACAACACAGCGGTCATGCAGTTCAAGAAGGGCAGCTTTGCCATCTGCAATGTTGTCTACCCCGTTGCCATTCGCTACGATCGACGCTTTGGCGATGCCTTCTGGGACAGCACGCGCTGCTCCATGCTCCACTACATTCTAATGGTCATCTCCTCGTGGACCATCAAGTGCGATGTGTGGTATATGCCCGCCCTCAAGCGGAAGCCCAATGAAACGGCTATTGACTTTGCGAATCGCGTCAAGGCCGCCATCGCAGCTCAGGCTGGCATCGAGGATCTACCTTGGGATGGCAATCTGAAGCGCTGGAGTCCCGTGCGCGATTGGTAATCGATTAATTCTATATACATTTCATTCGGTAGGGTATGCGCTAGTCTATATGCCCCCAGTTACCTAAGCGCATATCCAATTAATATAGTTGGAGTATCGATTGATTTGTTTCCGCTTAATAGTTTACTAACGATAGTTCTTTCACTCATTCATTGCGACTATCGATAGTACGCATACTATCGATAGTTATACATATCGGAGTATTGATTAAACTGGCGAACAATTGCGAATGTTGCTTAAAATGTTTGTAATTCGGTCTTTGAGCTCATTGATTGTTAGCGTAATGAAAACTATCGATAGTTTTGTAGATATAAATTATGTTTGTGAGTATTCGTGTATTAAATCATAGAAAATTGCTGTAAATAAATAATAATCGACAGCTTTAGCGACGTGTTTCCATCTTGAACATATATCGATAATCTAAGGTGTGTCCATTTTATATATCGATAGTTGTTCTTTGCTGCAAAGTGAACTTTTAACCCTTTGATGAGAACTTACAGTAAGGTGCTTTCGTAGAGAAATTAATTATTTATCGATAGTATCGAAATCGATATTATTATATTATCGATATTATGTATAGTTGTTATCGACGAAGGTTATCGACAGAGTTTATGCATTAACAGTCACCTGAAATCGTGTGCTTATATATTATGAGTATCGATAGTATTATCGATAGTAACACATATCAACGTTATATGGAGCAAATTGAATAGTATTCAAAGTGATTCATGCAACCTCTCGTAACACGTGTGGTGAACCAAGAGCGAGACAAATGGAATGAGTACCCGAAAAATGGGGCGAGTGTTTGATTAGATTAGTTCATGGTATCGTGGGATCAGGGGGAGGATCATTGACATACCGTTTGGGCTGGACAATCTTGCGCTCGCTGTTGCGTATGGAGGCGTTGGGACCGTAACGGCCGAGCAGTGCGCTCTGGGATTGAGAGATGCCACCGGCGGCACTGGCGCTCGCCGCGGTGATGGCAGCGATGCCGCTGCGCAGGGAGGTGCCTAGCTCACGATGATGGAAGGCGCCAATGGCCGATTGCGATTGGACAGCATAGTCGAGGCCCGGCAGCTCCAACGAGGCAATCGGATGGATGCGGGTCAGCGAGAGCGTGCTCTCCAGCACCGTACTGAGCAGCGGTGCGCTGCGCAGGGATCTCAGACTGCCGCGGCGCGTTAATGTGTCTGGTTTATACATTTAGTCGACAATGTGATGCCCACCACGGGCCCCACACCACGTGGGTGGCTGGTTGGATGGGTGGTGGTGCGGTTGGTGGTGCTGTTGGTGTGAGGACAGGGATGGGAGTTGAACGAGCTCGACAGGCTATTTCACACTCCTGCCACTCTTTGCTTTTAATTGGACGCCCCCAATCGCCGATCCCCGCTCCACAGCTCCACAGCTCACCAGCTCCCACTTGGACGCTCAGTCGCTCGGTCGCTCGGACGCTCGGTCGGTCCCAAAAGGCTGCTTAGATTGTAGCTTGTAGTATAATTGTTATAAACGGTTTTGGGCTCCTTATCGCTTCACTCTTTGGACATTTTATGAGCAATTACGTTGCCAACTGTGTAAAACTTGCGGGTCACGCGACCACCTCGAGCACCTCGAGCACCTCAACCACCGCTCAATCAGTTCGTGACCGACTGCGTTTTGTTTGCGCAAATGTTTGTACAAATTGCTTGTCGCCTGACAAACGCTTCAGCCCCTCCGGGTCGCACCCGCCCCCTCCCGTCCAGCCGTCGTTCCGTCGTTCTATTTTGCATATGATTTGCATGAGATTTGCTTTGCCCGATTGCGATTGAAAGACTGGACAGAGTGGAGAGAATGTGGTAAAGGCGGAGGGGGAAGAAGAGAAAGAGCTGTGGGGAGGGGGGGGTAGGGGCGTAGCTATGCTAGTTACAAATGTACAAATGCGCTATAAGTGGGTGTCTTGCTGCGAGCTGTGAGTATTGTGAGTGCTGTCGACCTGCAATCAATGCACTGCAATGAATGTTGCACTATGAGTGTTTCGAGTGCCTTTCGAATGCTCCAGACGCACCCACTGGGCACTGCTGATGACGCGGACAGCCGAAGGTGTTTGTGGTGGTAGTGGGGAGAGAGTGAAAGGGAGAGGGAGAGGGGGTGTCACAAGTGCAAACACTGCAATTCTCAATTGAGCATTGATCGAATGCATTCAAACTACTCGCATACGAATACTCGCACTCGTTACGAGTCGCTAACTGTTAATTGCAGTTTACATATATTTATACACATACACCAATACACACACACATATATGCATATAAGTATACACACACATTTGCATTTGCTGCTAATCGATGTGAGTCAATGGAACTAGACGCGTTTATGGATACTCATGAAGTCCACAGAGATACAACGGATATTTATTAGCTAAAAATACCACTATTAGGTATTTACATATACGTATGGCTGTGTTTAGTATATACAGAGACAGAGACAGGGACAGAGATAGAGCGAGAGCGAGAGAGAGAAAAGACTATAGCGATGTTGAATGACAGCTCATTAAAGTGTCTCACTTCAGCTAAATAATGAAGTTGAAGCTGAATGAAATATATGAATGAAACTATCGATAGTTACTGCATATCTATGGAAGAATCGATTAAATTATAATGTAAATTATAATGCTTTTAAGCCAATCGGATCAACATTACATTCTTCAAAAGGCTTGCTCATACAAATTCAGCTTATTTCTGTTTGCTTCTTCATTTTCATTTGTTTACTTCTCCCTTTCAAACATGTCTAAATAATTTTTGTTATTTCATTAACTGCTGTATTTTTAACCTATAATCTTTAATTACTTGCAATTTCAAGCAGTTATGAATTAAAATTTTTCAAGAGTTGATTCTCTGCAACGAATTGCTTTCTGTAAATTGAATTACAATTAAATTAAAATCGATAATGATGAGAAAGAATTTTATAACTTTTTTGCTTAGTTTTTAGCAAACTTAACTAATTTAGTTTGCACAAATGCAAATCAATTAATTTAATGAATAAAAAGGGATTGATTTGTTGTTTATTATCAAACAAACTAAATATATATCTTCCTTTTTTTGTTTAGGTAATTTGAAATTAAACTCTAAAATCGAATCAACTCCAAGAATTATTCTAAGCGAAGCGTATTTTTAATTTTTATGTAAGTCTAACATAATGAATACAAATTAATATAAAGTAAATTTAAAGCAGTTCAAAATTAAATTTAATTATTCAAGCAGCTGAACTGAAGCTATTTCAATTTTAATGCGCAATTTCTTATCAATAATTATTATTTTATTGCAACATTAACTGACTCAGCTCGGACAAATGAATCTAACATATTTTCAGATATTAGCTGTTGTAGCTAAGATGAGTGATCTTTATAATTTGATCGATATCGATAGTATTCAATAACGTCGATAGTATTTCAATATATTTCTCTTCAGCCTCTCCTCTCTAGGCTTCAGCATGAAATGAGGGAATGTAAATGCTTACTTTATACAAGACTGAGAGTTTGAGAGAGAGAGAGAGAGAGAGACTTTGATACACTTCTTATAGCTAGAGATAGATATAAATGTGCGTATGTATGTGTATAATTGTGTAATTATTATTATATCGTATGATCATGCAATTAAAAGAACTAATTGTTGTTGTTGTTGTTGTTGTTGTTCTAAACTCACTTGTATCAAATCTAAACAAACGATGATGACGTTGTTGATTATTATGATGGCAATGAGGGCATTGGCAGTGTTGAGGCGGCTGTTGTTAAAGATTTATTGTTGTTGTTGTTCTTGTTGTTGTTGTTGCTGCTGCTGCTGCTGTTGCTGTTGTTGTTGCTGTTGTAGTGGCTGCAGTTGCTCTTGTTGCTGGTGTTGTTGCCGTCGCTGTTGTTGCTGCTGTTGCTGCTGCAATTGTTGGCGCTTCCACTAGGCCAACAAACCCGCAGCATGCGCCGCTCCCCGTTCGCACCCCTTCGACTGCTGCTCCTCTTGCGCGATTCCGTTGCTGTTGCTGGTTGTTGAATTCAATTAACACTGCACTACATACACTAAGCGTGTGTATATTGTTATTGTTATCGGAGCTGCCTATGTATTGATGATGGCTGCTTGATATTTACAGTTAGTTATGAATTCGATAAGTTGCTTGAGATGAACCGATCGAACTATCGAACTATCGAGCTATCGATCTATCGATCCGATTGATCAACTGACCTGTCTAACTGATTGATTGATTGATTGGTTGTTTTGGTTGGTGACGTTGGTGTGCACTGACTGATACTGATATTGAGATACTGATTCTGATTCTGATTCTGATTCTGATACTGATTCTGATTCTGACGACGATTGACAACTGACTGACAACTGACTGATTGACTGATTGACTGATTGAACCTACTATATGAAGCTGGACGAATCAAATGGGTAGCCACTGGCTGTGCTGATGCTCGCAATCGCAAAGGCTGCTGCGGATGCTGCTGCCAGCTCTGTCTCTGGCTTTAGCGTCTTGCCACCGAGTCCAATCCATGTTTACCAGTGCTGCGGCCTTCTCACTCACGCACACCTACACACGGCGCGCGCGCGTGTGTGTGTGTGTATATGTGCGTTTGTATGTCTGCAGTTGAGGGCGCCTCTTTAGTTGGGAAACCAAACAAAAAACAAAAAAAATTCACACACAACGCGCTCAGTTTGACGCCCGATATTCGATAGACACTATCGATAACACTAGCGTTATGCAGTTCAACTTTGATTCCGTTTCCGATTCCGACTCCGACTCCGAATTCGATTCACTGCAAATAGAGAACAGTTTACAAGATTTCAGATTAGAAATGTTAGCTGTTGTTAAATGTCGTTAAATTATTCAATTACAAATTTCATATCAATATTTAAATCGATATACATAAACTCGGCAAAGCAGCGAGAGTGAAAGGGTAGGGCGACGGCGGGGGCAGTTGATTTCTTAAACATTGCATATTCATTTTATTTTATTCCATTTCATTTCATTTCTGCTTCTGCTTCTCTGTTCATCTGTTCATCTGTTCGTCTGCTCTCCTCTGGGTAATGCCCGATAAATAAACGACAAAAATTTCATTCATTTCTCCTGAGTGAAAGACGTGCTCACATGCATATTGAATTCGCTCTTTTCTTTCTGTTTTCATTTTTATTTATTTATTTTTATTTTTTTTTTTTTTTGGTTTCAGTTTCGGGTTTGGGTTTGGGTTCGGGTTTGAGGTTTGGGTTCAGTTAACCCTCATTCCATTCGTATCCCCATTTAGATTGTCACTTTTGTGTGCGCTTACGTGCGTTTGATTGATGGATTCGCTTGTTTACCCGTCAGGCCACAACAAGGGGGATGCCCACACACAACACACGCACACACAACACACGCACTCACACATGCACACACAGATTTGAAAATAAGCAATAATCGTGATATATCATAATCCCTTAGTTTCAATTGCTTTGCCTACGTCTCCGTCTCCGTCTCCGCCTGCGCCTCCGCTTCACAATAACATTGCATTGTAGCATTTTAAAGTGCTTCGGACTTTTCTTGTCAATTTCGGGGACTTGCATTACATAAGCGCGTCTTAACTTGGCCAAAATGAAGCCACACCTGCCGAGACTCTTGAATTATTGCCTCTACTCGGGCGGCCTACAACAAAGTTAAAGTAACTATAACAATAATAACAACTCGTTGCTGTAACTAACTGCAGTTGCCACATCAGTAATCATAAGCTGAAATGTGCTCCAACATGATTGATTGTTGGCTACCCTGTAATTGCGCGTAGTCATTTAAAGGGGAGTCTGCTCTCTGTTATTCTATTCTGACTAATTTGTGTCTATATTTCCCTAACATTTGTAAATGTATAAGGAATGTGAAATACATTTATTTAAATTAAAAAACAATGCGTTAAGAAGTGTAGCATACATTTAAGCGAATTTTGTTCAAACGAACCCAAAAGTATGCAACACTTTTGTGTAAATCGCAAAGATTCTCTATAGTTTCCATATATACTGTCCATGTGTCAACCCTCAATTGTAGTACAAAGGATTATTGGCATTTGAATTGAAATTTCCAGCTGCAAATACCCTAACCAGATAATAGCTACAGGGTATATGAGCATGAAAATCGGCTACACGCTACGAGGCTACGTGCAACGCATCTCGAAGTCAAACTACTCAACCTAAACGCCAGCACACTTTCACACACACACACACACACACACACACACACGCAGACGAACACAGAGTGAAAGGATACAAGTTAGAAGCAGAAAAGAAACGCAAAAATAAAGTAAGAAAAAAAAAATGAAGTGAAATTTACTTTGACATATTTTTGTGCTTAGCAAAGCAAATACTTTCATTATTTTTGCTGTTGGCATTAAATTTCGTGCATTGTTGTTGTTCCAGCCGCTGGCCATGTGCTTCGTAATCACACACACACACACACACACACACACACATACGCATTGTGAGAGAAGGAGGGAGAAGTACCACTTGCCTCTGAGCTGCATTTGAGTGGCTCAAAACATTTGTGGTACACGCCCACCACACTGGATAAGCAGGGCCTTGGGCCGGGGGCCTCGGGGCAGGCGAGGGGGCTGTATGGTTATAGATGGCCAACGTGGACAGAAGCGGTATTTTGTATATATATATATATATATATATATTCTTTTTTTCGGACAACAGACAAGACAGGCAGGACGAAGGAGGCAGATGAGGACAGAATGGAAACGGTATTTCGTATTTTGGACCAGCCAAAGGGATACCGAGGGAGGGAGGGGGCGGTAGTGGGTGTGAGGGTTTGGGCTGCTGTGTCACGTTAGTTGTGGAATTTGTAATTTTTGCTCAAAACAATTTTATATGCCGGCGCTTGGGAGACTGGAACTGATTGTAGATACGACACGCTTCTTTGACTCAGCGACCCAGCGACCAAGCAACCAGCTTTGCTCTTTGTTGTGTCTTTCTCTCTATCTGTGTGTGCGGGTGTCTGTATGTGCTGGTGTGTGTATGTGTGTGTGTGTGTGTGTGTGTGTGTGTTTGGGTACAAGTGTGAGATTGTGTTGACGCGTCTTCTTTTCCGGAGTTCATGACACAATTTCAACAGCGTTACGCTCAAATAGACGTTTATTTATGTTACATCCCTTCCCCTCCCCACCCTCCCTACCACTGCACAGACCCACACACACTTGACCACAGCATGGCATTCCTTGGAAACATTTCTCTTTGGCTAAGTGTAACAACTTGTAAGCTTAAACAGTTTTGGTTTCTAATTCCACACAAAACTTTGCACATATCTCGATTGTCTAATGCTTTCTCTGCGCTTTCAATTGCATTTTCTATTGTATTTCATACTTAGGAAGAGTAGAATCAATAGTTTGGGTCAATAAACAATTCAATAATATAGTTTAATCACATTAAAGTCTTATATTATTATCAATATGAACTCAAAGATTCTTTAGTTTCTTCCTGAAGCCAGATTTACTTATCCTTGATAGATACTTTAAAGAGTAATGTATTATTATAATATAATTAATATAAATTATAACATAAGGGTTTCCTTAGTTTATTCTTGAAGTATTTTCAACTTAACACAATAAAATAATATAAATGTAATAGAATTAATATGAACTCTAACTTCAGTGAATCTTTAGTTTATTCCTGAAACTAGTTTTGACTTTTTTTTATACATTTGTAGGCTTGAGCTTCATTCAAGAGTATAATGGATTACTATAATATAATTAATAAGAATTCTAACATAATGGATTTATTAGTTTATCTTGAAACCTTTTCTAATTTACACATTAAAAATATTACTTTAATAGAATTAATATGAACTTTAACTTCAGTGAATCTTTTTAGTTTTTTTAGTCTTTTTAGTTTATTCCTGAAACTAGTTTTTACTTTTGTTTATACATTTGTAGGTTTGAGTATAATGAATTATTATAATATAATTATATATGAATTATAACATAATGGATTCATTAGTTTATCTAGAAACCTTTTCTGCTTTACGCAATAAAAATATTATTGTAATAGAATTAATATGAACTTTAACTTCAGTGAATCTTTTGTTTATTCCTGAAACTAGTTTTGACTTTTGTTTATAAATTTGTAGGCTTGAGCTTCATTGAAGATTATAATGAATTATTATAATATAATAAATATGAATTATAACATAAAGGATTTATTAGTTTATCTTGAAACCTTTTATACTTTACACATTAAAAATATTATTGTAATAGAATTAATATGAACTTTAACTTCAGTGAATCTTTAATTTATTCCAGAAACTAGTTTTACTTCATTGAAGTGTATTCATTGAAGAGTATAATATATTATTTTAATATAATTATATATGAATTATAACATAAAGGATTTATTAGTTTATCTTGAAACCTTTTCTACTTTACGCAATAAAAATATTATTGTAATAGAATTAATATGAACTTTAACTTCAGTGAATCTTTAGTTTATTCCAGAAACTAGTTCTACATTTCCTTCTTCATATATTTCTACACTTGATAGATAACTTGAACTTGATTGAATTTGAATCTATTTTAATAAATTACAACAAAGTGCAATTATTCTTCGAATCTATAAGTAATTAGACCATACTTGTAGACAGACTGAAGACAAACTCTCTCTCTCTCTCCCTCTCTCTCTCTTTCACTTTCTTTACTGCTCATCTCTCTAACTCTTTGGCAATTATCCTCCCAAGCAAGTAGTTCTATCAACCAATTAGACTCTCAGCCAGCTAATTGCTTATACATTCGTTGCCATCTCACTTGAGTCGCGATTTGTCATGTCAAGCGGCGTCATTAGAGGAGTATCGTCATCAATATACGGTTACATGATTTTGGGTCGTACTTCTAGTACAACTTTATTATGTTCAAGTTCAAGTTATTGCTGTTCTTGGTTCTTGTTCTTGTTGCTGTTGCTGTTGATGTTATTATTGTTATTGTTATTGTTGTTGTAGTTGCCTTCATGGGGCAATATAAAAAGGAAAACCGAAACTTTTGGCCGCTCGTAAATTTTGCGAAATAAAATGGCAATAAAACAAGGCATATTCTTATGCTCTTGTGTTTTTCGTACATTCGGCAATTATTTGATTACTTCAGCCCGAAAATTTATTAGCTAAACAAACATTGAATTTCACACACACACACACACACACACACACACATACAGTCACACACACACACAACCAGATGCAGAAACACTAAGAGTGAATAACTTTTGGCGAGTGTTGAAGCACGTTTCGTTTTCATAGCAGTGTGGGAGGGAGAGGGAAACGGAAAGACTGCGAGCGAAAGAGCCAGAGAGAGTGTGAGCGAGAGAGAGAGAAAAGTGACGCTGTGTAAATGTTGAATTAATCAAATTTCATTTTTGGAGTGTAATTATTCGTGCGGTTATTTGCCAAATCTTTGCATCATATATCCATGTGTTAAAGAGAGAGACAGAGAGAGAGAGAGAGATGGAGAGACAGACTCTCTGTAAATGCCACACATCAGTTTATGATGTGCCCCGACAAGTTGGCACATGCCTGCACATGACAGTGCCTGACAGTAGACAACCTCTATGCACTAGAGCCACCTGCATACACTCAGTCAAACATTCCTCAGATTCTTTGTTTTATACCTGAACTAGTTGAACTTTAAGAATATAAAGTTAGCCAATAAATACAGAAAGAAATAGATAACTAAATAAATACATAAGTATATCAATTTATAAATATATAAACATATAAATATATAAATATATAAATATATAAATACATAAATATATAAATATATAAATATATAAATATATAAATATATAAATATCTAAATATCTAAATATCTAAATATATAAATATATAAATACATAAATATATACATATATAAATATATAAATATATAAATATATAAATATATATATATATAAATATATAAATATATAAATATATAAATATATAAATATATAAATATATAAATATATAAATATATAAATATATAAATATATAAATATATAAATATATAAATATATAAATATATAAATATATAAATATATAAATATATAAATATATAAATATATAAATATATAAATATATAAATATATAAATATATAAATATATAAATATATAAATATATAAATATATAAATATATAAATATATAAATAAATAAATATATAAATATATAAATATATAAATATATAAATATATAAATATATAAATATATAAATATATAAATATATAAATATATAAATATATAAATATATAAATATATAAATATATAAATATATAAATATATAAATATATAAATATATAAATATATAAATATATAAATATATAAATATATAAATATATAAATATATAAATATATAAATATATAAATATATAAATATATAAATATATAAATATATAAATATATAAATATATAAATATATAAATATATAAATATATAAATATATAAATATATAAATATATAAATATATAAATATATAAATATATAAATATATAAATATATAAATATATAAATATATAAATATATAAATATATAAATATATAAATATATAAATATATAAATAAATAAATATATAAATATATAAATATATAAATATATAAATATATAAATATATAAATATATAAATATATAAATATATAAATATATAAATATATAAATATATAAATATATAAATATATAAATATATAAATATATAAATATATAAATATATAAATATATAAATATATAAATATATAAATATATAAATATATAAATATATAAATATATAAATATATAAATATATAAATATATAAATATATAAATATATAAATATATAAATATATAAATATATAAATATATAAATATATAAATATATAAATATATAAATATATAAATATATAAATATATAAATATATAAATATATAAATATATAAATATATAAATATATAAATATATAAATATATAAATATATAAATATATAAATACATAAATATATATAAGTATATAAATGCACTTGAATAATTTACCTACAACTCGAGTTATGAACACTCAAAGGGATTGCAGTGTGTATTCATGCAGTATTCATATCAAGAGACTTGCTCACAATATGTGTATTTAAAAGACAGTATCTCAAGTTCCAGCTGATTAATGATGTCAGACTCAGACGTGGGCTGAGAGCAAGTGGGAGAAGTAAAGGATAAGTTAGTATATGCTAAGTTCATGTGGCATATACTTAGGTACATGAAGAGTATTCGTAGTGATATGGCAAATCAGCAGCTGGTTAATTTGATTTGCAAGCTGTTTGCTTATCATTCACATTCACTCAGCAATTTTGTGGAGAAGGCTGTCATTGCAGCTGCTTAGGAGGATAATAGCCGGAGGAGGGAACTAACTCAGTTTGTCAATATGTTTAAAATGTTAGAGTCAAAGTTAAAAAGGAAGTTGCGTGTAATGTGATTTCAATAGGCGAACGCGTTTATCATATTAAAATACAATTTGCGGTATTAAAAGCGAAGTCGATGTGTTGAAGGCATTGTCAATCCTTCCTTTGAGTGGGGGCTGGCCAAGAGCAGATTAGGCTCAGGCAAATCATCAACACATCATCAAGGACAGATGCAGATAAAAGCCAAGTTCAGGGTGGAGTCGCCAGCCAAGAATGGGCTGCTAAGACAGACATCAGAGGAAGCATCACAGGCACGCCGAATTGAATCAATAAAATTCAAATTAGTTTTGGGTAATCATTGCTGAGAGCAGAAAGTTGGGCTCACTTCTCGCCGGCCATTGTTCGACCAGGCGTTCAATCATTTATCCATTTCAGCGGTTGGCCATTGCAAAAAAGGGATCCAAATTGATGTCGACCACAAAAGTTTGGCCATACTGTTTGCCGGCCTAATCCACTTGAGCAGCAAGTGAAACAAAAGGAAACCCCGAGCACAGATACAGACGCTGACACATACAGAGACAGAGAGACAGAGAGACAGACACTGATACAGACAGACAACCCAACATCACAGCCTGGAGTCTCCAGTCTGGAGTCAGCTTAGATTCTTGTCTAGGCAAATCAAATCAGAATCAAGTAATTTCCCCATGATTCCCAGCGTTTGACCGCAAGCTCAATTAAATTACCAACTGCAGAAAGAACAATGTTCTTGATTCCCAACTCTTCTCGCTTTGCCGCAGCACCGCACCAGCAATACCCTAAGAAATTGCACTGCTTGTGTATTGAAATCAATCTACTTGCATTTACTTATGTACTTTTATCTTTGCTAGAGAGAGAGAGAGAGAGAGCGAGAGAGAAGGGTTGCGAATCGGATTGGGAAATACTTATGCTCGCGATGGGGGAAGTGTAGGAAGCTGAGGCAAATGCCGCAAAATGCTGCGAAATGTTGAAAGAAATCCCCAAATGGGTGCTATGGATTTGTGGCACATTAGTGCAGCAACCGCTGCCAATCCGTTTGCCGCTCCACTTCCTCTCTGCTCTTCGCCTCTGCTCCGCTTTCCCGCTTCTCCTCTGGCATTCATCCTTCAACTCAATTCAGCGCCCTGACGCTTCGTTGGGTTTTCGGCGATTTGCATTTCCCTTAGGAGCTGGCAACAGTAACCAACCAGCTCTCACCTCTTTCCCTTTTCCCTCTCTATCTATCTCTCTCTCTCTCTCTCTCTCTCTGCGCTCTCTGCCACAGTCTTGTACTCCTGATAAGCATATCCATCCCTTGGCTGCTTTGTGGGTCATGCTTGGCGGCTAAGGCGTTAAGTGTCTTGGATTTATTATTAGATTTCTCTTTGTACACACATGTGTGTGTGTGTGTGTGTGACTGAGGATGTGTGTTTGACGCCTCTGCTTGTTGTTGTTCTTATTTTCGCCTGGCAAATCTCAACAACTTCGTGGCAGCTTTAGTTAAAGCTTGATCCGCTCATTCTGGTCCGCAGTTCTCACTTCTCACTTCTCAGTTCTCAGGCCTACCCCTGCCTCTTGCGTCTTGCCTCTTCCCTTTCCCTTTCCTCTGGCCCCCGCCGCACTCCTCTGCTTCCCTGGCTCTTGTGCTAATGTGGTTTGTTAGTTTTTGGCTGCCATTAAAAGGCTTTGCTATGGGATTTGTGTACGTGTTGAAACTAACAAAGTTTTTCAACGCACACACACACACACGCGTGTGTTGTGTTGTTGCCACACACACACACACACACATATTGGCAGCTGTATAATAATCAATTTAGGCGAAATTTGGGCAAAAACAGCTTAAAGCCATAAAACGTTTCGTTTGCCTAATATCTATCGTGAGTCCATAGCTTCCCTGCCTTCCTCCCTTGCCTCCACTTCCCCCTCCCCCTCCCCCGCTGAAGCCCTTCTGCTACTCAGTTGTTGTTCGGCAAAACCGATTATGTGCATCTTAAGAGCTACAAATTTGTTGTCTACGTTTTATGGCCAAAGCAAATCTTCAGTCAAGCAAAGACCGGGAGAGGGAGGGAGAGAGAATATTTGCAGAGAAGCCTCAAAGGAGCGCCGCTTGACACGTTTGTGGCAATTTGTATGCCTCAAATTATTAGTTTATTATGTGCTAATTGCTTGTTAAATTGTTTACTTTAATGTGATTAACTGTACACAAATCGTATTCCAGCCGAGCGAAAAGATTTCCCCACAATTTCAAATGCACTTCAGAATGCGGAATAACAAACATGCAATTGTTCAACAGAACTCGCTGAGAAACACAAGTGGCGGCTTGCCTAATTGTCAGCTGTGATCGACTGAAACATACCCTCTGATGAATGCAAATATTGTGCTGAATGCTTTATACGTTTTCCATGATTTCATTTTGTAGTTTTCTATATTCCCTGCTTCTCCTTCTTCTTCTTCTAGTCTGTTTCACAGCCCTTGCTGGCAATGGCTGTACAGGGTATTAGATCTTGATTGCTGTAAAAATGCTTTAGACGGCATTGCTCGGCTGAAGGCATTTGAAGATTTGTAATGACAAAATGGCTTTTGATGCTCTGTCTTTGTGCTATGCTCGACTGCGTCTACCTCCCTCTCTCTCTCTCTCGCTCTCGCTCTCGTTCACTCTCTCTCTCGCTCACTCTCTCTGCATTGCCAATAGATCCCTGCTGCCCTTACTGTCATCTTCCCCCTGTTCCCCCCTGTTCATTGTCTATTCTGTTTCTGCTTTTCGGCACCGGTTTATTTTTATAGTTATTACACTTTGCTTTTGTGCAATGTTGTTACTGTGGTTGTTGTTGTTGTTGTATGGTTGTTGTATGGTTGTTGTACGGTTGATGTTGCTGTGCGGCTCTTGGGTTGTCTTTATTGTGTCACGCTGGCGCTTCAACTCTTGCCTCAGTGCTTGTCCTGCTCTCATCCTCGCACTTACTCTTGGTCGCATCCTAAAGCACCTTATTGTTCTCATGCTGCAGCACCCCCCTTCCCCCTCTATCCACATGCTCCTGCTCCTCCTCAGTCTCATCCCCAGATGCCGTCGCCATCGTCGATTTTTCCTTTCTGTTTTTTTTTTGCGGTTATTTTTTTGCTTTCTTTCTATCTGTGTCTGGCGCTGTCGCTGCTTTTATGTGCTCTCAGTTTTAAAAGGATTAAGCTGTCGTTAGATTTTTGTTGGCACCGCCTCTCCGCCTCTCCCGCCACTACCGCCACTGCCCGCACCCCTTAAGCCGCTTTTGGCTCTGCTCCAGCTGTCCAAAGCAATATGAGTTGCCCTCTGCCAGCGCCAATGTCTGAGCCCCATGCAAAAGCATCGTCGTCTCGACTTTCAGCATCGATTATCTATAAAACGATGCAGTCGGCCCAAGTGCCGCAAATGGTCACAGGCGCGGCACATTTTAAAGCTAAAGGCTTCGGCAAATGCTGAATGGATGAATGGATGAACAGATGAACGGATGAATGGGTGAGTCGCTGAACATGTGAATCGGTGAATCGGTGAATGGATATGACTGCATGTATGAGTGTGTGAGTGTGTGAGTCCATGGCAAATGGCAAACAAAGTGCTCTGCAGTCAAATACCCATATGCAAGAGTCTGGCCACAAGAGTCAACATTCAATCGAACGACAGCTTCGTTAATGCAATCAGCTCGAGTTGTTTCGACATTTGCATAGTTTTGGTAGATATTTAGCTGAGTTGCGGCTTAAGGCCGACTCTATGATCGAGATAATTGTAATTGATTCATTGAAGCCATCAGCTGCAGATGCGAAATGCGTATAGATCTAGAGATATATAAATGAGCTTTATTTCAGCTGAAAGCCAACTCTGTGAACAATGTGACGAATGCCGTCAAATGTTGAGGAATTAATTTCAATTTAGATGGAGTTGCTCTAAAATACATATAGTTTGTGGGGGAACTCGAAAGCTCGGTTACTAACAAGTTTTGTCATAAGTTAAACAATTGATTTGCTAATGTAATCAGCTGGAGAAGTTCTGAAATAGAGACTGCTTAGATTTTACGAAGGAAAGCTACAGTTTAAGCTCTAAGAACTATTTAAAAACTATTGTAATGCGACTAGAAGAGAATGCTTTATATACATCTGAATATATACAGATTAAGATTTCACACCAACAGTTGACCCAACGAATGCTGTAATATGTCAAGCAACTGATTTGCTAATACAATAAGAAGAAAGTGTTCTAAGAATACAAATATGTTAAAAGATATTCTAGAAATATTCAATCACTTCTTGCAGCTGAGTTTCAGCTGAAATTAAATGCTTAAAACTATGTAACCAATGCTGTAATATGCTGAAACATTTATTGATAGGAAATCATATTTTGACAGACAAATATTTGCGAAATATGGAAGCATTAAGTCGATTGAAAAATAACTCAGTAGAGGACATATTGTTGCTCATTTAATGATTGATAGGATTGTATATTTAGACAGACAAATATTTGCAAAATAAAGAATAATTAATTCGATTGAAAAATAACTCAGTAGAGGACATATTGTTGCTCATTTAATGTAATTCGACTGCAGATCTTTAATGTAATTAAATACTTAGAAACTGTGTAGCATTCGTTTGTGGCACCTGAAGTGCAAAAGAGGGAAATGTCGAAGCTAAGACGAAGCAAGGAAGAGGGCAGGAAGGCAGGAAGGAAGGAAGTCACCAAGGAAGGCAAAAAGGTAAACGAATTAAAGATAAAGCATCAAGTTAATAAGTAAATGTTGCCATAAACGCGAACAACTTGGATTTTCGCCGAGTTATTTAACTTTGCAGGTAATCTGCGAGCCTTGTCAACGCTCCAGCTTTCATAAGAAACTCACAAACTCAAACACAGGGCGACAAGTTGAATAAAAAACGAAGGAGACTAAATGTATATAGAGGGGAAAAATGTGCAGGGCAACAAAAAGTGAAAGAAAAACAAACTGAAAGTGCTGCAAAATCAACACAATGTGCCCGGAAAGTCAAAAGGTGGACTCTCGGACCATAGCAACCATAGTGGAAGGAGCAGCAGCAGCAGGAGCTGGCTTAGAGCGCACAAGAGCAGGGCCAAATGGAACCGAACCCAAAGACAAAAGTGCAATAAACCTGCGTGCGTTAGGCGGGGGCAACCAAACGGGTGGGAGAGTGGCCAGGAGAGTGGATAGGGAGGAGTTGGCGCTGTTCAAAAAGCATATTTTGCCATTCCTGCTGTCGCCCCACTTCCCTCGGAGTCCCAACCCCAACCACAACTGGCAGAAAGGGTTAGGCGCACATAAAAATGTGACCGCTGCTGTTGGCGATAAAAAATGTTGAGAATGTTAAGGCCTGCTGGCCGAGAGACCAACGGGCCAACAGGCTGAGGCTGAGTGACAGCCTGGCCAAGAGAGGAGAAGTGAGAGAGAGAGAGAGAGAGACAAAGAGAAAGACAGAGACAGAGAGAGAGAGGGAGTGAAGCATATTGTGTCGCTGCTCGTTTTGTGGCCTGTATTTTGGGTTGTCGCCTGATATTTTAAAGGCCACGTCGGCCTTATCGGCCATCTCAGGCTGTGGTCAGGCCGAAGGGCATGGATTAGAGCCAGGTGGCTGGCCAAAAAAATGAAAGGATAGCATGTGTGTGCGTGTGTGTGTGTGTGTGTGTGTGTGTGTGTGTTTGTTTGTGTGTGCGTGTGTGTGGGTTGACAAATGGCAATATGAATCGGTTAATATTAATTTAAATTCATAATTTTCATATCTCTCTAAATAAATCAACTTTGCTGTCTCGCACTCTCCTGCTCTCTCTCTCTCGCTCACTCGCTCACTCATTCTCCCTCTCTCTCTCTCTCTCTCTGTGTCTTTTCTATCTTTCTTTCACTTGAATTAAACCATTTCTACAGCCACATTTGGCGCTTCTTTTGGCCTTATCGTGACCTTTTTCGCGTCTGCAGTTATGCACACACAGCAACACACACCTACACACACCTACACACACCTGCACAGCAGCCACACACTCACACACAGGCGACACTTTGCTGAAGCACAGGCGGCAGCTCCAGCTTCAGTTCATCCACATGACTCGACTGATTTCAGGTTTGTGTTTTAACCCGTTTTGCCAGCCTACTTTTATTGCCCCTGGCCAAGTGTGCCACGTGTGCCTGTGTGTGTGTGTGTGTGGGTGTGGGTGTGTCTGGGCATGTGTATGTGTGTGTGAATTATAAACTATTGTTTAGACAAAGCGGAAGTCCTTGCCCGAGTGACTGCTACATGCTTCATTAAATTATGCTTTATTAGCCTTACGGGAGTTGAATATGAAGTAGTGCCCGACCGGCCATAAAACTCAGCCCCTCCCCCTGCCACTCTGCTACTCTCTCTCTCTCTCTTTCTCACTCTCTCTCTCCCTCTCTCTCTCACACGTTCTTTATCCGCAGCACTTTAGCCATATGCTCAGCATTGACACAGACAGCGACAGAGACTGTGAGAGCGAGGTGAGCGAGAGCGAGCGAGAGTGAGCGAGAGAGAGAGAGAGTGTTTGATTGGGGTAAGAGCTGGGTTGGTAACGAGAAATTTATGTTTTTTGTCAAGTGATAAAATTTTTCGCTTACATACGCAGTTAACGGCCTCGCTGCAAAGGCTCGCACATAATTTGTGGCTATAAATTGAAAATTCAATTTCTTCAAGTCTTTTGATAGAGCTGCAGAGCAACAGAGAGAACGAGCGGCAGAGAGAGGGAGAGAGAGAGAGCGCTCACCTGACCAGGGCAATCCTTTAACTCAACTAACCCACTGCGTCTAACCCCATAATTTTGGAGAGGGGGGCTGGGAGAGAGAGTGAGAGTTTACGATTTGTTTGGGTTCGCAATTTTTGGTCGACCCTTTCGGGCTTTTGTTTTCTTCGGTTCGTCCTTGTGCGTTTTGTGAACTTAACTTGGTTTGTTTAGGTCATATAACATAGCACGTGATGTGGCCCCATTGTTGCCATTGCTCACGTTGTTGTTGCTCTTGTTGCTCTTGTTGCTGCGGGCTGATAATTGGCGCCAGTGAAATGCAAATTGATCATTTTCAGCCGACTCTCTAATTAGTCAAAGTGGCAGCTGTGAGTGAGCCAAGGGCTAAATAAACATAGCCAGCATACAACCAACAGCAACAACAATACAAGGGATCTCGACTGATTAGCAAGCCAAAGGCTAAAACCAGCCTGAAGGCTTTTGCGTAGATAAACACGCGCCCGCATAAAACACAATACACACATAATACACTTGATTTGCATTTATGCAGCGGCATCAAAAGATTTTATGCTGACAGCACCTCCCCCTTTCCCTTCCCCTTCCCCTTCCCATGCCATCATCAGACCTTCCCATGGGGCTAAGTTAACCCCAAAAAAAAAGAAAAGAAAAGAAAAGAAAATACACTGTTCACCTTGAACACTTTCATCCTCCCTCTCTCTCTCACTGTCTCTCTCTCTCTCTCACTGTCTCTCTCTCTCTCTCTCTCTCTCTCTGTGTCCTTCCCATTCAGCTTGCTTCGATTGATTCGGTTTGATTGATGCGCCCCCCACTCCGCACCGCTCAGACCCGCCACAGAAACAGAAACAGGCTCTTCATCTGTGCCACCTTAAGGCCAGTATAAAAAAAGAAACTGCTGACAACTAGAAATATGCACAACGTAAGTGGATTTCCCTTCCATGCCACCCCCTCCTCATGTTCAGTCCTAACACAATCCTTGATCACAGTTATCGTCATCAAGCACTTGCCTGCCAGGCGCTGACTTTTTAATTAGGCTCGTTCTACTAAAGGTAGCCTTGATGTAGAAAGGGAAAAGGGTGAGCGGGGAGGGTGGGGGGCGGTTCCATAATCAAATCAAATTTGTGAATTTCAAGTGATTATCGACGACAGTGACATTGCTCTAGTAACAAGAGTAGACTCTATAGATACCTGAATTGGCTACTCAGGTGAAAGTAAAAGGCAACGGCAATAGACCTTGGCTCTTCAACTCTTCAGCGTTGAGATCTCTTCAGTTTCCCCACTCAAGTGCTCACTAAAAAATGCTAATTATATGCTGCGATTCACAGATTGACAGATGCATTGCTGTTCAAGTGCGTTCAATTATGAAAACTTCGCTGTTGCGCTGGAGATCTCTTCAGTTAGTATTGAGCGCTGAAAAGTATGCTATGATTTCAGTTAATCATTAAATTAACATATTAAACTGAATTTCTATTAGTAATAGTTAGATTTTAATTTGAGCAAATTCTCAAAGCAAAAACTTCTTAGCTTCTTTCATGCGCTGAAAACTGTGCTACAATTTGTATACATTCTTATGAACAAATTTTAAAATAGATCATTTTTGCTTATCAAATTTTGACTGTAAATTTAATAAGCTCAAAGGACTAAGGAGCATGAAAAGCATTTACAATAGGAGCCCTGAGATGTATGCTACAGTTAGCTGCCGCCTTTAATGAAGGCAATTAAAAGGTGAAAGTATTTGCTAAAATGCTTGGTGCGAAACGCAGCTAAATTAAATTCGATGCGCTCAAAAGTATGCTATAATTTTAATGCTCTCGCCATGGAGCTTCAGAGAACCACGAGCTGTGAACATCATTTGATTTGAGAGCAACTCTATTACCAATAATTGAAATTTAAGCATGCCATTAGCTCTGGTTTAGTTCGCAGCGAGCCCATAAAATACATCCAAAATGCGTGTAGCAAGAGAAAGGGAAAGAGGCAGAGACAGAGAGAGTAAGTAAGAGAGAGAGTGAGAGGAGAGGAGAATGGAATCTGAGCCGAATATTCGAAGAGTCGACATTAGCATGTATTTTTATCATTTATATGCATGGCAGGCGTCGCATGAAAGTCAGTTTTATGTGATACAAGTGTTCACTTCACACACCCACACACACACACACACACACACACACACATACAAATGCCATTGGCTGTGCCTCAACTAACTGTATTAAAGTTTGATCAAAACAACGAAACAACGAACTCTGCATACGCTACTTGCATAAAGCGACAGCTAATAATTCTAATTAGCTTTGATGCTATTTATGCATTCAAAACGCGCAGCGTTTCAAAAGGAAAACTTTCCTAGATCTGTTACCAAGTTGAGCTGTAAACTAATATGCCCCGTTGGTATGATTCAGTCGAGCTTTAAAGCATTTACGAATTGCAGCTCTGGGCTCGCTCACATCTCAGCTGGCTGTGCCTTACGACCGCTGCGACGAGACGTCCATATCCGTGTCGATGTCCGTATCCGCATCCGTGTTCGTGTCCGTGGCCGTGTCCGTGTCCGTGTCGCCGTCCATATCCGGCGCATTCGGTTGGCGTGACGTAATAGATTTTACGCGACCATAAACATTCATAAAACATTCTTGCGCGTAACTCACATAATTTCGTAATCTCACATGTTCTTTCATTAAATAATTCATTTAATTTGATTTTCGCTTTCGGTTTTCGTTTTGGCTTTGGCCGCTCGTTGCCAGCTTCGTTTTTGGCTCACATATTGATTAGATATGTACTATGTAAGGCACATAAACACACACTCACACACACACACACACACACATATGTGATTTTTGGTGTGTGTGTGTGCTTCGGAGAATACTATGATTGTCCAGCCCAATGGCTTTTATGCGCTCCATCGAAATTTATTTGCGCCACATTAAATGAAAATATATAAGCGAACTCAGCATGTGAAATGATCTAATGAACGTAAGAGCGTAGCCACGACTCTCGACAGGCTTACAACACACTTAATCTACAGTGTGTGAGTGGATTATGTACACATGTGGCTTATTGTGTGTCGCGATTCTACTGAGAAGAGGGTATCCCAGATTTAAGGGCAGAAGGGGACAGCTGCTAGCCAAGGCAGCATCGGGTTGATCATGCTAATTAAGACTTCAATTAAATGCACATCAAATTGTAGATATAAATACTTCATTTTCTATTTCTATAATACCACATTTTCATCAACTTTCTTCAATAAATACTAAAGTCATGAGGACTCTAAAGCTGAAGCGCTGACTACAGCATATCTCTGAGTCGAGTGCTGCGATTTCTCATGTTTTCATTACTGAAAACCGCTTAAATACTTGCAGTTGCAATTTTAATGGATCTGCTGGGGAAGCAAAAGTTATAATAATCTGGATTAAGTGAAGGTAAAGTTAAAGAGGGGCGAAAATCACGTTGTGAAATGAGAAAAGTTAATGAAATGTATTTAGTAAATCTGGACTGCAGAACAAACAACAAAAAGCAGAAGAGTTGAATGATAAATGATGTCTGGCACTTAGGGAAAGAGTCGCTCCACCTTCCCTTCCCTTGCTGCTGCTGCTGCTCCTACTTCTGCCTCAGTCGCAGCTTCTCCTTTGTCTTCCCCGACTAGTCATCCTCAGTTGTAACTATGTATCTGTATATATATATATATATATATCTATGCCATATGCTCTTGCAAATGTCTGCCATGTTAATTCCGCGTTATTCTTTTCAATTTGCGCAAACATCTGAACAGCTCCCTTCCCTGCACCCCTCCCCCTGCAATGCCATTATAGCCAACAATGGCTGGAATTTGAGTTTATATGCAGATTATCCAAGATGTTGACGCCGCAGTCTCTGTAACTGAAAGAGTCTGCTCAACACAGTCCCCCTCCCTCTCTGTAGGGGTTAAGTCCCCTTGTCAGCAATCCTCCTCCCCTCTCTCCCTCTCTCACTCTCTTAGCCATGTCTTAGGCCAAAACGCAAAGTTTATGCAAGACATGCCCGAACTGCAGGAAAAACCAACTGAGAGAGCGACGCATTTAAATTTGCCCCATGTGCAAAGCGGGGCATGCAGCATGCAGCATGCAGCATGCAGCATGCAGCATGCAGCATGCAGCATGCAGCATGCAGCATGCGGCAGCGGCACGTAGAATTGAAAGAGTTTTCGGGGTGATGCAGCACTTTGAAGACAGACGGCAGCGGGCTTAAGTATAGAAATAATGGCTTGCCACTGCAAGAAAAATGGTGAACGAAAAGTTTTAACTACGTGCAGCAGAAAGAAGAAAGAAGTGAGAAGTAAAACAGAGGCAGAGAGAGAAAGGAAGATAGGGAGATAGGTCTGTCTGTCTGTCTGGACAGTGGTTTTGGCCACTTTTTTTGGTGGCAAGCTTTAGAAATGCTTTTGGCCCAGTTTGCAGCACGTTTGTTCCCCAAATCACTTTTAATCTTTGCATTTTGAAGGGCCCGAGAGTCGGCTGAAAAGCTCGATGGAATGCCAGCCTAATTCAAGAATAGTTGCTGCCGCCCAACAGCCACGACCACGCCCACGCCCTTAGTCCACAGTCCACAGTCCACAGTCCGTGTGAGTGTGGACAATGATTGGAGAAGGTATTTGGTATGTGTGGAAAACTTGAGGCATGCTGACAATTTTCTTGCTTTGTTTTATGCTGCGGAATTTGATTATGCAACAATAAATCCTTTGGTCCATTTGCCAAAATCTCGCTCGCTCGCTCTCTCTCTCTCTCTGTCGCACAGCGGAACAAGAGATGCGAGTGAGAGAGAGAGAGAAATATAGAGAGTGATAGAGAGAGGGGCAGCGCTGGAAACTTTGTGTACCTTTGGTATTTGGGGCGCCACCAAAAGTGAGAGGCCTGCTGGCGTGGGGGAGTTAGAGTGCAGTGGGTGGGGGGAGGGGGGACCAGGCACACATGAAATTAGCATGTGAAAATATTTGTCAAAGATTTGCGCAAAATTATGCGCAGTGTTTGCGCAAAAATACACGAGCCAAAAGTTTGCAGAATTTTAATTTAAATTTTCATCGAGTTTTTGACTACAAACACACACACGCACACGCACACACACACACATGTGCACAAATGTGAGCGTGTGTGTGTGTGGCCAGCAAAAGTTTGCTCACCGAAATTATTTGGCAAAAAATGATGTTGCATCATAAACTAAAGCGAAAAGCGCTTCAAAATTTTGCAAATTTCCCAAACTTGTTTGCCAAGTTTCGTTTCAGATTCGTTGCCCGTGCATATAGAGAATTTTTATGTGTTCTCTCTCGTTTTTCTCTGTTGTTCTTCTTTGTGTGTGTGTGTGTGTGTGTGTGTCTTTTTTTTGTTTTTTTTTTTTTGTGTATTTTCTGTGGGTTTTACTCTTGTTTTGATAAGCTATTTACATAAGCTGATGTGCGAGCACAAGCATGTTATATGAGCCAAGTTTGCGTTGTCGTTGTTGTTGTTGTTGTTGTTGTTCCCCCTCCCCATCTCCGAAAAAACAAAGTTTTGGAAGTCATAGTAAGCTGGGTCAACCCCGGGTTTGTTGAATGCGATTGTGCTTAGGTTATTGGGACGCTCGCCAAGTTAGCAGCATAAAATACGCGACGGATTAGCGCACAACAAATGCGCTCGCTTCGTGTCCGCTGAAGTTGGGGATTCCCCCGCGCCGGGGTCCCCGCCCACCACGCCGTTTGTATTCATCGCTCAATGGACGCTTTTAATGGCATTGGAAATGGGCCAGCAAGCGGCGATGATGACCAAGCGACACAGCGACACAGCGACAACAGCGACGTCAACAACGTTGTTCGTTGTTGTTGTTGTTGTTGTTGTTGTTCGTTGTGTGTTATGCGCTGCGGTGGTGTTGCTGCTGCTGCTGCTGCTGCTGCTATTGCGGATGGTGGTGCGAATGGTGGTGCGGCTGGTGGTGTCCAATTACGTCGCATAAACAATGCGTTTTTTATGGCGCTAGTGATTATGGCTCGACAACAACAACAACTACAACAACAGCTACAACAACAACAAGTATAACAACAGATAAGCCACCCTGGCGTATACATGATTTTTGATGCCTCCTCTGCGCGATTTCATTATGAAGTGCAAATACATAACAGAATGTGAGTATATATATATATATATATATATATTCCATACAAACACACACACACACACACGAGACCCATATTACCTTGTCTCAGATAAGCACAGGGTATTTACAGGGTATGCATGAAACTATAACATTTCACAAGTTGCTTTAGCTAAACAAAACTGTGACTTAAAGCAAATGCAATTCAAAACGTAACTTCAAATAGAAATTTCTAGCACACCTGACTCTTCAGTTGATGAGTTCAGGCTAAAAGTCAGCAGCAATGCAGAAATTCCTTTTTCTCATAAAACCATGTAAAAGAAGAGTATTAAGTGGCTTAAATTTGAACAGGGTATGCATTTAAAGTTAAGTTTATGCTGGGTGGCCTGCCCTGCCCAGAAATACCCTGTACTTTGTAGTACGAAGTGTCTGAAACTTTAACATTTCTGAGTAGAATTAGAGTAAAATCTCTGTGGTCTTTAATGTTTATCCAAATGTTATGAAACTAATCAAATAAAATGCAGAGAAATGCTCGTAAATTGTCTGAAATGCTGGCAAAATGTGATGGATCTGATTTGGGAGTTAATGTAATTTATAGGGTATAACGATTGACGTTTGTACATGCGGAAAGCTGCTCAGTCACTTTTCCGCTATGTTGCCCCTGCCACTGTTGCTGTCCTTACTCCTCGCTGCTGCTGCTCCTTCTGCCCCTTCTGCCTCTTCTGTTTCTCCCCTTCTGCATCAACAAATCAATGGCAACCAAAATCGTGCTCAAGTCATTTGGCTTAAATCGATGACGGTGACACAATTTTTGGTTATGTTATATTTCGCATTGTTTGTCGGTCATACAAAAACACACACACACACACACACACACACACACACACACACACACACACACACACATACACACGCACAGAGAGAGTGAGAGAGACACACAGATCAGTATGCGTATTTGTTGCTTTCTGCTTTTTGGACTTTGCCTTTGTCTTGTTATATTTCCGCTGTTTTTGCTATGACTGCAATTCCTTTCAGTTGCCACTCTTCTGTACAGATTCCCCCTCTCGCCGTGGCTCCCCATCCCCGGTCCGTTTAGCATCTTTGGCATACAATTTGATGGCCTGGTCCATTCCCATTTCGCTTTGCCGTTTCCCGATTGACAGTGAAAACCAACGATACGGAAAAGTAAACGCACTGTGAGTAATATTAGTTTGTAATTTGATTTTATGTTTGCCTCTGCTTGTTGTTGTTGTCGTTGTATCAATTGTTGCTGTAGTTGTTGTTGTTGCTGTTGTTGTTGTTATCCTGGAGGTGGGAACGAGTCGCGTTACAATTGCAGGCAATTGTCAGACGCGATGTAATTGAAGTGACATATAGTCTGGCTACAACAGTCTATACCACACACACACACACACACACACAAACACACTCGCACACACGCCTATACACTCAAGTACACATACTTGTTTCTGGTTATTTGTTGTTTGAAATGAGAGAGTCAACGACTGAGTCTACTTATCGTTAATGCACTGACAATTGCTTAAATGAGCTCAGCGCTCCACTGTGATCCACTTCACATCATTTAATGGCCCCATCGAGTTGCTCTGTGTATTCATGCCCCTTGTCATCTGAGCTAATAAGCTTCCTGCCATTCCCCAGTTACTCCCAACTCAGTTCATCTGATTGCACTGCTTCTGAAATTTAATTTTGCAATGTTTACTTTGTTATTATCAAACATTTCAATAACAATTGCCACAGTGTTGCTGTTAACTACTCTCACTGTTAAGTCAGCTGTTATCGGTGCTCTTAACAGAGCTTGCATTGCTGTCGATGATCCGAATCTGATGGTGTTGTATTTCAGCTTAAGAATATGTTGACTTAACTTACTGTAAGCTGAGCTTTATCCATGCAAATGGTAACGCTGGCGTCTGGCAAAAGAGTTGGCAACTCTACGACTGTTAAGCACTCTGACTGATAACAACTGATCAACTGTCAAATATACTATCAACTATTTCATTTTAAACTATTTCTTTCAACATTTCCTTTGGGCAGCTGACAACTTTTAAGCTGTAGCGCAAGCAACGTCAACGCTCTATCAAATCAGTAGTTAATTGAATGATACAGATAACAGCGCTGTTAAGTACTCTAACTGTTAGCTATACAGTCGTAAACTATACAATGATAACAACTATTTCATTTTAAACTATTTCTTTCAACATTTCCTTTGGGCAGCTGACAACTTTTACGCTGTACCGCAAGCAACGTCAATGCTTTATCAAATCAGTAGTTAATTATATGTTATTCAGCTAACAGCGCTGTTAAGTACTCTAAATGTTAGCTATACAATCGTAAACTATACAATGATAAGAACTATTTCATTTTAAACTATTTCTTTCAACATTTCCTTTGGGCAGCTGACAACTTTTAAGCTGTAGCGCAAGCAACGTCAACGCTCTATCAAATCAGTAGTTAATTGAATGATACAGCTAACAGCGCTGTTAAGTACTGTATCTGTTAGCTATACAACTTTTAACTATACAATGATGAGAACAATTTAATTTTAAACAATTTCTTTCAACATTTTCTTTGGGCAACTCACAACTTTTGAACTGTAACTCAAGCAATGTCAACTCTCTATCAAATCAGTAGTTAATTGAATGTTATTCAGCTAACAGCGCTGTTAAGTACTGTATCTGTTAGCTATACAGCTCGTTAACTATACAATGATGACAACTATTTCATTTTAAACTATTTCTTTCAACATTTCCTTTGGGCAGCTGACAACTTTTAAGCTGTAGCGCAAGCAACGTCAACGCTCTATCAAATCAGTAGTTAATTGAATGATACAGATAACAGCGCTGTTAAGTACTCTAACTGTTAGCTATTCCATTACATTCGCTACTTTTGGCGTCCTTAATTGCCTTTAATGTATCTTAAACTTCAAGTGAACAAAATTAAGTGGGGAAACGACAAAAAGTGGGGAATTGGGGAACTGTTAACTCTCTCTCTCTCTCTCTTTCGCTCCGCTGGGGGAGAATATCGCTATCTCCCGCCTTCACTGAGTCACTGATATGCAAATGATATTGTATTGTGTATGGCTATATAAAACTGATATCTGGCGCACTAATCTTAGATACAAACAATATATTCAAAAAGCGACCTAGATCCTTGCTCAACGTCGAATAACAACAGCAGCAGCAGCAACAACAACAACAATGAGGACTACAACTGCGATAATAATAACAATAGTAAAAGTGAATGCCAGCTCGAAGCAGAGCGGAAGGAACGTAGTGAGCGATGGGTTGTTGTAATGTGGCAGCAGGGTAGGCTGAATTGGGTACGGCGGGGTGGTGGGGTGCTCGGGTACCCGGGTGCTGGGAAAAGGGGGAAACCTGACTGGTTATGTGGTGTGCGGCACAGATGATGGGTCAGCCGCGAGGTGGCGCCGCAATAGAGCTGCGAGGAGGGGCAAGTCAAGCAGGGGAATGAATGAAACTCGAACGACAGACGGCAGACGGCAGAAGAGAGAGCATTTGGAATATTTAAAAAATTAGACTCGAAATGAAATGTGGCCATTGTTGTTGTTGCTGTTGTTGCTGTTGCTGTTGTCCCTGTTGGCCCAGTAGCAAACAATAGGGGAACAACATTTGAATGGCAAATATGAGAGCAAATAACTAGGCAAATGTCAAAGCGAATGGCAAAGCCCAATGCCCAAAGCCCAAATCTGAGTCGGAATCTGAATCTGAATCAGAGTCTGAAACCGAATCCGAAACAGAAACAGAAACAGAAACATGAAATGAAAATGGAAATGGAAATGGCAATGGAAATGGAATTGGCAGTGCAGTGAAAGTGACACGGGCACAGAGAGCAGGGCATAAATAACTCCCCGCATCACTCTTACCCACTTACCCCGCTTACCCCGACAACACTGCAGTCCACTAGTCCACTAGTCCACTAGTCCACTCACCTGGCCAACACTTGCAATTGCAATGGCAATTTCTACGGCTATTTCCTGCCAGCAATTGCTTCTAACTAACTAAATAAAGTGGTCATTCGATTTTTAGTTCAAGGGCGTAAAGTAGCGCAAAAAATAGCAGAGAATGAAAGGCAGATAGCGTATGTGTGTGTGTGTGTGTGTGTGACATGACATGCAACACTGTGAAGTTGCCACATTTGAGGGCAAATCAAGTGAAGCCCCATTCGGGCTAAAAGGAAGCCCGCTAATAAAATTTCAGCCAGTTGCGAGGGTAACAAACAACAGCAGCGACAACAACAACAACAATAATAACAACAACAACAATGAGAACAACAACAACAACAAATAGTGCATTATTGATTTGTTATAACAAGTGCTCGTAGCGGAGTTGTTGCTGCTGTTGCAAAGTTGCACTAGAAAAATTGTCAACGCGGCAACACAGACAAAAACTGCTGACAAGGTCGTTGATTTTGTGGCTAAAGCCACGCCCACCCGCCTCACCGCTAACACACACACACACACACACACACACATGCAGTCGCAGCGCATAGGTCTAGTTGTGCAGTAATTGCAACGAGTGTGGTGGCACTGCAAATGTGGCACTAACAACAACAACAACAATGCAGACAATTGCGGATGACGTCGCTTCATTTGTTTTTCTTATTGTTTTTGTTGTTGTTTATTGCTCTTGTTATTGTTATTGTTATTCGACTTTGCAGCAGTGAGAACCCAGAGCATTGCTCATTTATATTGAGACTGTACACATTTCCGCTGCGAGTCAAAGCCAAGTCGTTGCCCCTTTCCACCACACAAACACACACACACACACACACACACACACACAGCTCCTGCTGCCTGCCAGCCTACTCCTCGGTACACTCTCCCCCCCCCCCCCTCCCCTTGGCTGTGGGGAAGTCATCATGCGGCGTCAACGTTCACCGCAATTTGTGTGCCTGCAGTGACCCAGTAACATGGAAAGCAGCCGCATCGACAACACAACCAGCTCACAGCTCACACTGTAGTTAAGCACATCAGCACACCCCGTTTACCCCTAACCAGCTGCCTTGCCAACACTGACATCTTGGCGCACACCCTTTTCGGGTGTAGTGGGGAGGGGAGGGGAGGGCCGTTGTGAAGCGCCTTCCGCACAAATTCCTCCATTTGACCCACTTAAATGGCGTAATTTATGATTTTACAGTGTGAAATTGTTTAAAAGTGGCGCCCCCTAGCGTCGTATTCAAGAAGTGGCGGCTCCTTTTTTTCCTTTTTTCTACTGTTTCTTCTTCCTATTCTCCCGCTTCTCGTTCGTCTTGTTCCCCTCCTTAACCATGCCGTACAGCGCAATAGTAGTGCAAAGCAAAGCACACAGGAAACCTCAGATATAACGTACAAATGTAGATGACTAAAGGCTCCCCGCTCTCCCTCCCTCTACCTCTCTCTCTCTCTCTCTTCTCTTTCTCTTTCCCGTTGCATATGCCAGCTAATAATTTATGGACTCTTCAAAAACTCATTATAAAGCACACATAACTGCAAGAAGTCAGCAGTCGGCAGTTAAAGCGAATTACTTATGAAATTGAAGATAGCTGACCTGATTATGATGTGGAATGTGGAAGAAGCCGAGAAGAAACGTATTCGTTCTGAATAAGTTAGATAGTCTCAAGCTCAGTCAACATAAAAGAGATTGTTTCTTTAACGAAAAGTCAGAATTTTGAATAATAATAAATATATTGTAAATACTTTAAATGCGAACTTTTCCCTACTAAGATTCTTCGTTTAAGCGACTCGCAACTTGAACCGCTGAAACGAAGAAGCACATTAATATAAGCGCATAAGTCGAGTATATGCGACAGTATAATACCCTTACCCTGTGCCAAGTGTTACTGTATGTTACCTCACTACATTTTAGCATTTACCAACACCGTCACTAAGCTTATATCTAAACTAAATTCAGATTTTCTGATTAACTTTCTTATGGACCGATCTTGATGAAACTTTCAGCATTGCTTCTATATGTTGTTTTTCAAGCGCCTGTTAAGTTAGCAGTGTCTACACTGAGAAATGTGAAAATAAACTGGAGCTACAGGAACCTTCATGCCAAGTTTGGTGTCTCTAGATCTTATGGTGGCTGAGATCTGCGGACAGACAGACGAACATGGCTAAATCGACTCGAATATTGATAATTATTAATAATATAAATAATATAGTGTCTGCCAAGTCTTCTCCTGCCTGTTGCAAGCACTTCCACAGAGTTATTATACCACATAGCAGGGTATGCAAATTGATGCATTTTAATCGACAGATTAATGCAAAAGTTTTAATGCGTTAAAATATTCCCAGAGCTTAAAAATTATTTATAAAATCATTAAGAGATATTATAGTTAATTTGATATATGTTTTCTGTTATCTAATGAGTTTTTTACAATATTTTATAATATATTTGATTTAATTATATTTTTGCATTGGTTCTTGTGAAATGAATATGAAATGCTTTGCGAATTCGAACCGAAAAGTTGATTTCTGAATTTAATTCAAGAATAATTAAGCTAAAGTATTTCGTTTCACAGAATATTTTAGCAATAATTACAAGTATATGCTGTATTTAAACAGTTTTATCAGATTCCGAAAGGTATATTCCTGACCTGAGTAATACATAATATATAAAGTAATACCAAATATTTGTTTGTTTCTCTTAATTTTGCAGCAAAGTGAATAAAACTTTGTGCAATTCCCTCATTTAACTTGACACTGATGAAATGAGCTTAATTAAATAATTAATACAGATATGCATTTAACATTATTCGTCATTAATTTGTTGTTGTAGAGAAAAACTATTAAATTTCTAAATGGAAAATCTATAGGGAAAATCAAATTTAAAAAATTTGTATTTAATTAATTTAAAATTCCACAATCAAATGTTTCTGCTGTAATTTCATAGCAATTTATTATAGCAATAACATCATATGATATTACTATAATATAAATTTGGGAATGGTAACATAGCCATGTTCCTTGTGCTTCCCTACAGTAGGGGTACTCCCCGTAATATTTAATTAAGCACCGTTCTTTTACGACCCAAATTAATGTTAGTTTCAATCATAATTTGGACAACATGGACTTGTATGATACTGCCAATGCATTATTTATTAACTTTGACCGCTTCTTTCCCCCTCTCTCTCGCTCTCGCTCTCTCTGTCTGTCCCTATTTCCCTGCCTTGCCAGCGCCTTGAGGACTTTTGAAGCAAGCAGCAGCTGTTGCTGTCATTAAAATACCGCAGACCAAAATCTGCATACACACACACACGCACACACACACACACTTGCACACTCACACACACATTGAGGGACATATTGAAGTAACCTCTAGAAGTAATAAATAGAAGTCCTCTAGCCCATGAAAAATTGCTACAAATTAATCGGAAAACGCTGCCCCATTGCCCGCGTTGCTTCTGTCGTTTCTTGGTCCCACTGTCGTCCATTTGGCTAAGTGAGGGAATGGCAACGAAGGTGAGGGTTCTGGAAGTGGCTAGGGGATAGGGGATAGGGGATAGGGAAAGCGGAAAGAGGAAGGGGGTATTCAAAATGAGCTGAGCGCCGGCAATTTGTAGGCCATAAATTTTAAAGTGAATTAATGGCGTTTGAAATCCAAATGGCGCTAGACATCAGCACAGACGACGACGCTCCACGTTGACGGCGATGTCGACAGAGGAGCCCGCAAAATTCTAATGTCGCTGGTAGGCGTGTGGGCGGGTGGGCGTGGCCGAGGGCTTTGGGCACGGCTTGTGGCACAGCTCGCGGCACAGCTCGTGGCTGTTGGTCGTGATGGCGAATGAATTGAAATCAATTGAATTAATTATTGGCGCTTAATTGATTGAAACGAAGCGAATTCAGCGCAGTTTCCCTGCCCTCATTTCCCCCCCCCCCCCTCTCTCTCTCTCTCTCTCTCTCTCTCTCTCTCTCCACTGCTGCTTCTGCGGCAGTCTTCGCCCTCCATTTTTCCTCCCTTGCATCATCACGTTAACAAGCTGCCAACTGTTTCCATTCATTCCCTATCGTTGACTTCTCACTCCGCTCTCTCTCTCTCTCTCTCTCTCTCTCTCTCTCTCTCTCTCTCTCTTTGGCTCTCTCCCGCTCTGCTTGTGATTTGCTTCAATATGCCGCTCCCCCTCTTGCACACTGGCATTGTTGTTGCTAAATAGAGCGCATTTTAGCCATTTCATTTTCATAAAATCAATTAGCCGTAGACGTTGTTGCTGCCGTTGCCAGTTGCCAGTTGCCAGTTGCCAGTTGCCCCATTTTCAATACTCGCGAATCGGGCGATACAACAGCAACAACAGCAACAACAACAACAGCAACAGCAACCAGAACAACACTCAGGTTGGGGCTCTAACGGGAGCTAAACAAAGCAGACAACAGCAGCAAAGCGTGGCATGCAAAATATCAGCAGCAGCAAAGCGTTGCAAGTGCGTAGCAGGGGATGAGGAGGGCAGCAGGCACAAGGCACAAGGCAGAAGGCGGCAGGGATAAGGCAAGGGGGAGCTGAGTTGCTGAAGGGTAGTAGAGCGAATATTGTTGTATTGCGTTTGGTAACAGCAATTGAAGGAGTTTATTGATTGGCCACGTTGCCCTCTCCATTCTCCACTCTCCGCTCTTTTCCCATTTCCCCTTCTCCACTTGCAGTTGCTCTTGTTTGCCAACTCTTTGTGTGTGCGTGCGTGTGTGTGTGTGTGTGCATGTGTGTTTGTGCTTGTATGTGGACTGTTGATTTTGTCTTAAACGATTTGCACTAGATTGCAAATTCACTTCTATAGTATTCAGAACGCTAATCTATTCACACTCACCGCTGTCGTTCCACGATTGTCGTTTCACGATTTTCCAAGTATATCAAACAGAGTGACAATTAATATATCAATCCTCCAATCCGCGTGCATTTCAAAGGAAAACTAATTAGCACCAGGACACAGCACAGTTGACACATGGCGCAATGAGTTCAGCCATCTCTGCTGAAAGAAATACAAAAGAAAGTAATCAAATTGTTAGACATATCTTTAAAATATTTACATCAATTTACATCTGTATTTAGAATGTTTTCTACTCTCAAATTGCTTAAAACATTTACATAAATTAACTAAAATATTTAGAATGTTTTCTACGTTCAGTTGAATCAACTTACAGTTCATAATAGAACTTTGCCATCAAGTTCGATGTTCTCTTCTACTATATTTACTCTGCTTTGAATTAATCCTTTCTAAATTGCTTCTTTTATTGCGTGACATTATTTGTTTAACACTTGCAATTGCTTGCACTAAATTGTTGTTAAAAACAGTTGAGAATTGTGAGAGACGTTTGACTCGAGAGTTTAGTTGAATCACGTAATGTTTAATATTATTATACAGAATTTAGATTAAAGAGAAAGTCTTTTAAATTACAGAAATGTAGAATAACTTATTTGCAATATTCAAATCAACTTTGCTTCTCTATTTACTTTTTGTTAACATAAATAAGCAATAAATTTCATTGATCATCTTAGAAGAGAGTTGAAGACAGAGTTAATATCATGCCGTACACTCTTTATATATTATGTGTATAAAATATTATATTTAAATATAAAAACGTTTACATTTGAAATCTATAATAAATGAAATCCAAGTTAAATTGTCACTTTGTTTTAATTGGCTTAAATAAATTTGCAAAAATCCCTCTGCATATCTAGGCTTGACATGAAAATCAAAACTAACATATTTAACTTTTCTGAATTGAAATATGTTTTGTGTAAATTCAAAATCAATTTGCTACAGTTCTTTCGGCAACTGGATGCTGAATTATGAGTCGTAAATTGTTGGCATTTTGTTGAGTTATTGAACATTTTGAAAGCAGCTTTGATTTGTTGTCTGTGTTGTTGTTCTGCTTGTGCTTCTTTGCCAGTTCAATTTGAATCAATTTCAAATTTGCTTCAATTTTCAAAAGAATATTCGGTTATTATGATGAATTCAGTGCTTTGCTTTTAGAGCTTCGCCTGTGCTCGGAAATGTCTGATTCTGTGTGGTATTTAAGGTGCAGGTTGTAATAGGAATGTGGCAAGCAAATAGCATCGATGGTAGCACAGCGAAAGAGAGAGAGAGAGAGAGAGAGAGAGAGAGAGGAGAGAGAGAGGGAGGAAGGGAGCAGCGAAGGTGAGGATACCAGACCAGGAGCGTTACTCACCCCGCATTGCACTCCAATTCCCATTAGTCATACGGTTGGTGCAGTGTTGCATACTTTCTGGCGCTGCCTCAAAATATGCCTCTGCCTCTGCCGCTGCCTCTGCTTCTGCCGCTGCCGCTGCCTCTGGCTATGCCTGAGCCAGGGCCTGGGCTAGGGTTAGGGCTTGGGCCTACCACGGTTGGGAAATGGAAGTTGATGGGGAGGGGAGAGCGGTGGCGCATTCGTAAGCCTATTGCATAGAGCATGACTGACGTTTGGCAGCGACGGCAGCGGCAGCAGCAGCGGCAGCGGCAGAGGCAGCGGCAGCGGCAGCGCACGTTGACCTTATTTGCATGTACCTGGGCCGCGAATCAATTCTTGGCTGCAGCTACAAGCCATCGAACCACCACGCCACCAAAGCAACCAACCCACTGAGTCAACGAACCGCCCATTTGCCACCCACCTTTATTGCGGTTACGCTGGGCGGCAACTGCAACAAATTGAAACGAATTCTCGTATTGGAGTTCGAATTGCAATTGAAATTGGTTTCACTGCAGGGAGGCGGCACCTGGCTTGCTATTGCTGCCCCTCCCCCTCCCCTTCCCCCCGCCCCCTCTCAATCTGTTCTTCCTTTACTACCTCCCCCTAGGGAGGAGAAAGTGCGCTTTTGCCCTCCACCTGTCCCGGCGCTTGCTCCGTGTGCGCTCTGTGTTGTTGATTATTGTTGACGGCGTTGATTTAATGCAAAAAACGGCAGCGAAGTCAGCGAAGACAGCAGCGTTGGCTGCGACGCCGACGCCAGCTGCTTGACTTGGCGTGCCACTAAAACAGGCAAACGAAGAAAATGCGGAGAACAGGCGAAAAAAAGAAAGAAAACAGAATAAAAATGTTAAAAGGCGCTTCTAAGTAAATAACTGGGTTTATGGGTCGATTGGGTGCACCAAATCGTGAGCCGCACACAGAGTGCCAGACGATGACGGAGGGGGCAGCGGCAGGGGCAGGGGCAGCGGCAGCGGCAGGTCACAGGGAGCGACAGGCAGAGGGGGAAGCTAACGTAACGATTGATGGCATGACAGCGACGCGGACAGTGGGACTAAAGCTACCAAAATATTCGCATGCAAATCATAAAAATAACGAGAAAAAATAATTAAAATTATATGAAAACTTTAAACACTATACAAATAAAATAAAATAGTTTATAAAAAAAAGTAAATCTAGTTATTTATATAGAAATTAATGTTAACAAATGCAAGTAAAAACTTATTTAATATAACAATATATGTAAATCATGTATATAGATTAAAAAATAATTATATATATAAAAATTATATAAATGTATATATAAATAATTAAATATTGAAATTAATTAAAATAAAAATTAATATAAATCGTTAAAAATATAAAATAATATATAATAAAATAATAATAATATATAATAAATAAATAAATATAAAGACAAAAATTTAGACAAAATTTAGATATAAATGAAATATGATACAAAAATAAACTAATTAATTAATAAATAACAGAACTTAAATTAAGAAAAGGTGCAAAGATTAAGAATATTGATAAAATAAACAAAATAAATTAATAACTAACAGAGCTTAAATTTGTGTTACTAAAGTTACTCAGCTAATTAAATAAAATATTAATTTTAATTATAAAAAAAACAAATATTTAACAATTTAAAATTAACGTATAAAAAATAATCAAATAAGTTTCAAGTATATTTAATAAACAATTTAAAATAAATATTTATTTTGTTTCCCTATTGGTGGCTCTTTCAGCTTACTTACATAGCAGGCAAATGAACTTCTGTCCACTGTGCGTTGCATTGATTGTTGCAAATGTGAATGCGTCCAAAAATTGGAAAGTGCGTCGCTGGCGTTGCAAATTGCAACTGTATATAAGTAAATATGTGTGTGTGTGTGTGTGTGTGTGTGTGTGTTTGTGTGTGTGTGTGTAGTGTGCACTTGTGCTTGAAATGGAATTAGTAATGAAGTTTGCCAATGGTTTCAGTTTTAACTTCGGTTTCTAGTTTTCGGTTTCGCTTATTTTATATTTTACTTTCTTTTGTTTTTGGCATTAATTGCATTCGCGTTGCGGGAAATCGAAATGCATTTTAAAGTGATGTTTAGAAAGGCATCGAAGCTGTTATTAAATAGCTAAAAGCATTTTATTAACAGCGGGAGGAGAGTTTAAAGTTCACAAAAAAACATCAATGTTGTGTCGGGCTAGAAGTGTTAACCGAAGCTGAAGTCGATGCTAACAGAGAGGTGGTAAATGGAATTGAATGCATTCACTTAACTTGGCCAAAACTAATTGCCAAATGCAAATGCAATCGACAGGATTATGATATTCCATTGAAAGTGCTCAAAATACTCAACTGCATCTCTTTGCATGTGAAATAAACGAGTTTCTTCTTGAATTCACATTTTAATAACATATGATTTGCGTGATTCCATCTGCTCTATTTCATTATTAATAAACTATTTTCATGTTTTTTTTTTTTTTTGATAATTTCCTGCAGCTTTCCGTTTGAAATGTCCCCATTGAAATGGCAAATGTTAAGCTTCAGCTTTCAGCTCTCAATCAAACTGCCAAGAGCAAGTTAGAGCTTAGCATGGAAATGATAATCAAAGCAAGATACATATTTATAGTTATTGCACAGACTGAATCACATATCGATTGCAGTTATTTTACAAAGAATACATTTAAAATGAACAAAATCATTGAGCAAAAATATTAACTCAAAGCAAACCCAAACACACAACTAGATTGAGTATTAGATAGTAAAATTGCAATTTAAATAAGCGTTTAGCGTTTGTCAGCTTGACTAATTGGTCTAAATCATTAACTTGTTTAAAATGTATCAGAATAGAGCGAGGGTATCTTATCTTCAATTCACCATAACAAGCTGTTTAATTTATACTTTCTTCCTCTACTTTGCCAATAATCCATTTAGTCCTTTGAGTTGACCAACACAATTACGCACAAAGTATTTTAGCTGAAGCAATTGAAATATTATTTTTAGCTATTGATTTGCTGACAGGAATAGATCAAACTGTAATGTGTCTATGCCTTGTGGAGTTCTCAAATATTTGAGCACATAAATAATTAAGAAATATTATAATATTATGATTTACAATTGACAATTTACAAATTGGCAGAAATTCAAGCAAAGATATTTGACTTTGTGCTTAGTCAAGTTCAATCCGTTTGCTGTGACAGCGAGAATGACCTGCTGCACTAATGTCACACACACTTAAATGCATGCAACGTGAGCACACACACACAGATGCACTCGCACACACACTCACACACGCACACACAGTCTGTCAGACGACGATGTCGTGAAGCATTTCAACTCAAGCAGAACCAAATGCAAACAAACAAACAAACAAAGTTAGCGCCTGCATAAGAGCTCTGTGTGTGTGTGTGTGTGTGTGAGTGTGTGTGTTTGAGTCTCTGTGTCTCTCTGCGTGTAAGTGTAAAACAGAATATAGACAATTACACATTTGCCACTGCAGCAAGTACGCAGCATTTAGATAAACGACAAAAGGTAAATGAACTTTATCACCCAGCAGCAACAACAAGAAATGACATGTTATGAGATACACACACACACACACACACACACATGCACATATAGTGAGCAAAGTAGAGAGCTCTTACACACACATGCACACATGTACATGTGCATTACACAAGTACATTCGTATATATTCACAACAAGTCACCGACGCGACTTTGCCACCTTTTGGGGCAGACTCTTGGACTTCTTCAGAAGCCGTTGTCTACTTCTTAATGCAGATGGCAAAAACGACTGCCCGACTATTGGCTTACCCTATCTGAGGTAATTGCTAATACATATTAAATAGAAACTCAGTCGAGAAGTGCAAGAAGAGCAGCTAAATTAGAGCTAAATGATTTTTCGAAGAACTTCTCTTAATCGAACCTTAATTTACTTCAATTGTTTTTGTTGAATACTTAAATATTATTAGTTTATATATATGGCAAGTGAGCATAGTTTTGTTTAATAATTTCATAATAATTACAGTTCACACTGCAGAAGATCTTCTCTACAGCAGAACTTCTCTTAATGGAACTTGAATTCACTTTTATTTATTATCAGTTCTTCAATATGGAAAGTCTGCTTAGTTTTACAAAATAATTATTTACTAATTATTCTAGCTAAATATTAATAGTTAGAAAAGAAGAACTTTCTTAATCGAACTTACTGTGTAAGTATTTAATTATGTTTATCTCCATAAATAGCATTTTCCTGGCCGAAATGAATGAAAAGTCAACTCTGACATTGCGAGCAGAATGTCATGAGCCGCAGTTTGGATGACTAAACATAGACTAAGGCGTTAGAGAAGTATTGGATTAAGTGTCTGATGTCATTATCAGCATTTCTAGGGTATCACAATATTCGCATTTCTTTGCAGGCCAAATGCAGTTGTTTCTTCTAGAGATTCTCGTGTCATTTCATTTGTAGCTTTGCCAGCAGCGAGGTGGCAAAAGTGTCAGCGAAAAATGAATAACAGACGAATACACACACATACACACGCACACCGCACACACACATAGGGATAACCCCACACAGATATTTATACATACATATATGTGCATGTGTGTGTGTGTGTGTGTGTGTGTGTGTGTGTGTATTTACTTATATCGTTGGCATCCATAATGAAATATGCAAAAATATAAAATAAATAGAAGCAAGAGAAGAAGCAGCTGAAGAGGAGAAGAGGAGAAGAGGAGAAGGCAATGCACATGAGCAAACAGAGAAAAATGCAAAAATCAAAAAGGGAAAGAAGCAGAATAGGGATTTTATAACTGCAGTAATAAATGATAAACAAGTGCAAGCTGGCCAAGTTCCTGAGCGGAAGAGTGGCAAGGAGGAGAGAGCGGGAGGCCAGCCAGAGTCAGAGCTTGTTATTGAAAACTGCAAGTGTGTGTGTGTGTGTGTGTGTATGGATTTTTACACTCTACAACTGTGTCTATCTGTGTGTGCGTATATGTGTGTGTGTGTGTGTGTGTGTGTGTGCTTAGTACGTGCCTTGAAATGCAATAAACGAGCGTCAAAAGCAACCTCAGCTGCAGCCCGACCTGAATGCTGGGTTCAGCTCTTGCCCAGGATCAGAGCTCAGAACGCAGAACTCATGATGCAGCTCGAATCCTCCGCACACTCCACACACACACCACACACACACACACTCACACACACATCAACACACATACCTATGCATATATGCTTAGCAGTTTACGAGCATTGAAACTTATATATTTACATTCCCAGTGTTTGCATGTGTGTGTGTGTGTGTGTATGTGGTGTGTGTGTATGGGTGTGTATGCATGTAAGCACATTCAATTAATGTCGTAAGTAAAACCAAGAGTGCTGCTGCATGTGGCAACCGGCAACCGGCAAGTGGCGAGTGGCAACCGGCAACCGGCAAGTGGCGAGTGGCAAGTGGCAAGTGGCAAGTGGCATGTGGCTTATCATGCACAACAAATTATGCCAAAAAATAATGCAATAACCCTAAAAAGAAACAGCTGCAATTTTCGGGGCGCAACAACAAACCGATCAGTGAGGCGCGCACGACAGCATAATACCCTGTACACAGCTCTCTATAGTAAAAGTATGTTGATAATTATTATTTATATTACATTTCACCATTTCCAAAATCTATCAGTGTGACGATCGATTTCCAGTGGCAACCTCTCAAAACAATTGCCAATTTGGAGCTGTGAAATCTGATCTGGCAACGCTTACTCAGCCCTTTTCAAGAAGTCTAATTGATTGCCAAAGTGTTTGCTAATCCTGAGCCACAAATTGTTTCAAATATTTTAATAAATAAATAATTAATTAATATTATATAAATATATATATATATATAATATATATATACACACATATTTATGTCTCGCTCGCACACAGCAATGCAATATATTATCTCTTCTCTCTTTTCTGAATAACTTATTATTATCTTATTTCACATTTTGTGTCTCGACTATTGATACTGATCAAGAATATGTTGTACTCTATAGGGTCTGTCATGCCTCCATCTACCTCTTACATACTGTTTGCAGAAAACTAAAATCCAACTGACAGAACACCAACTGGTTCCAGTTCCAGTCTGCACATGAACCATGAAGCGAACTAGTTTTTCGCATAATATAACTACGAATATAAGTAAATATCGATCCAGATCGAGTCAAGTTGGATGCACAATAAATATTAAAATTGCAATATTTATTTATTTATAAATTTGTATTTATTTCAAAATCAAAAATTTAAATTGAAATTCTTAATTAAAATTAAAAAAACATATTATATTCAGTTTTAAAATGAAGAACTGCTTAATTGTGTAAATAAACTAAATAATTGAAATTAAACTATTTAAAAGTAGCTTGAAAAACAATAATAATAATAATAATAATAATAATAATAATAATAATAATAATAATAATAATAATAATAATAATAATAATAATAATAATATATTAATAATAAACTAATAATAAATAACTAATATTTAAAGGAACTTTAATTTACATATAAACAAATGAATACAAAAAAAATGTAGTTTTTATATATGTTTTGTTTATGAATTTATATTTTCATTTAATTATTATTATTATGAATATTTACTTCAATTATTCTAGAGAGTTTTGAATGACAGAGAATTCTTTATAATAACTAAATACTTCACTTTATTTAATTTAATAATATTAGAAATATAATACAATAATTTCAACAAATATTCATTTATACTCTCAACAATTTAAATTTTTTAAGTAATTTCTTCCAGACTCGCTCTTTATGCGTTCTTCGGGGAATTCTGAATTGCTGACAATAAAAAATGAAAATGCAATTTGTTAGAAATAATAAAAGAATTACTCCAATTTAATTGCAAAAGCAAAGCTGGTCACCAAATAAAATAGCGAATTGAGAAACAACTTTGACAGTTGCCGAGCAGAACAAAAGAACAAAAGAAATGGAGGAATGAAGAATGAGGAATGAGGAAACAACGGAAAAGTCAAACCGCGAACACTTAATTTTAGTGCAGCTGCTGCCAAAGCAATGAGCGGAAGTAAGAAAATGTAAGAACTAAAAAAAAATAAGAAATAAAAAGATTGAAAAAAAGAGAGAGAAAATAAAATGATTGTTTTAGTTTTATTAAAATGAGTTTTTATTAAAAGCCAGTGGCCAATCAGAAAAGTTCGTAGATGCTGCTGGGTTGTCAAAGTTGTCAAAGGCAGCTACAACAGCAACAACAATAAGAACAACAACAAGAGCAGCAGCAACAACAACAGCAGTAAACAGCGCTGCCAATTTGTGTGCAATTTACAGCGATATAAGGCTTGAGGCGTGTACTGCGAACAGGGGGGGGAGGAGGTTGCGAATAACATAAAAAAGTTGCCAACTATTTAGCTGCATGGCATAAAAACTTGGCAGACACACGAGCAGACTGAAATGGACCAACCGCGACGGCGACGCCATAAAGCGTTCAACAGCAGCGGCAACAGCAGCGGCAACAGCAGCGGCAACAGCAGCGGCAACAGCAGCGGCAGCAGCAGAAGCTGCAACTGCCACTAAATACAGGCAAAACAACTAAGGATATGCGACGGGACGAGACAGCGGGCAACCAGCAACAGCGGCCGCAGGGATGTTGCATTAACGCTGGCCAAAAATCTCTGCATTTGCAGTTCAAGTTTTTCGCAATGTGAAACAGAGAGATAGGGAGAGAGAGAGAGAGAGAGGGAGAGAGAGAGAAAAATGAAATGAAATGAAATTATTTCGCGGACAAAGCAAAACTCTCTTTACACTATCTCTCTTTCTCTCTCTCTCTCTCGTCGCTCTCGCTCTTGCCACTCGCACTGGCAACAATAACGGTACATTACAAGTGGCGTCGAGCGTTGAGTTAGTTAGTTTGCTTGTCGTCCTCATCCCCATCCACAACGTCAGTCTCAACCTCAACCTCAACCTCAGCATCTCCAGCTGCAACTCCAACTCCAACTCCAGCTCCAGCTCCAGCTCCAGCTGCAGCTCCATCTCTGTCTCCTCGCACATTCCCATCTTCGTTCTCGCTGCGGTCTTGTTAGCCTGGCTGGCAAGTTGGTTAAAAAGTTGTTGATGCAGTTGCTGCCCACGGGGTGCCACAGTGCGAGAGAGAGAGAGAGAGAGAGAGACAGGCAGAGCGCGAGAGAGAGGGAGAGTGAGTGGAGAGAGCCAGCGTGTTGAAGCGGATGGCCAACGACCTGCTTGCTTTGACTAAGAGAAGGGGATCAACACACACACACACACACACAAACACACACACACACACATGGCAAACATGTTCCTATTTTCGCAATGCAAGCACAAATTTTGTGAACTTCAGGCGTGGCAGCATACACGTGGCAGCCACTGTGCTAACAATGTTTAATTAAAAAAACAATAATGTAATTATTTTCCCAAAAAAAATAGAAGAGAGGGAGAAAGAGAGCGAGAGAGAAAAAGAGAGAAGCATTGCCTAAACAAAGCAAACTTTTAACGTGTTTGCCACTCGATTAAATGGAGGCAACGCGATGTAAGTTTGATCTATGCGCAGACTTCAGCAGAAGGAGAGAGATTGGGAGAGAGCGAGAAAGAGAGGGACATACAGAGAGGGGAAGCGAGAGAGAGAGAGAGAAGCAAAGCCTAAAGTAAGCAAACTTTTAGCGTGGAGGCAAAACGATGTCAGTTTGATCTATGAGCTAGCTAATGCAGCAGACTTCAGCAGAGGAAGAGAGCAGATAGAGACATATAGAGACAGAGAGAGAGAGAGAAAGACAGAGGGAAAGAGAGAGAAATAGACAGAGAAAGGAAACGAGAGAGAGAGAGAGAGAGAGAGACAGAGACGAGAGAGAGAGAGAGAGAGAGAGAGAGAGAGAGAGAGAGAAGCAATTCCTAAATAAAGCAAACTTTTAGCAGCAGACTTCAGCAGAGGGAGAGAGAGAGCGAGAGTGAGAGACAGATAGAGATAGCCGAGAGAGAGAGAGAGAGATAGACAGAGAGAGAGACAGAAAGAGAGAGAGAGAGAGCTTAGATATGCAGAGACATTGCCATTATATCATTTCTTTAACTAGTTCTCAATATCACTTAAAAGCAGAACCACAGCTTATGTTGTCCCGCAATGGAATCAAAGCTCACTGGGAAAGCCTCTTTTAAGCCCGGCCTGCACAGCATGGATTAAAAATGCTGATGGAAAACATGAATGATGGAATGATGAAATGGAAAATAGTAAAATGTGTTGCAAAGAAACGCAGCCATGACGAATAAGCTGCAAGTGGAATGGCACTAAGCCAAGGCAAAGCTAAAGGAGAAATGCAATAAAGTAAGGAAATTGGTTTTCTTCTTCGGTTTAATGTGTAGATTTCATTAATAAAGAAATTATGAAAGTGAATGCAATAAGAGAGACTAAGGCAAAGGCTGGGAAATGCTCCGAGTGGACAGTCCAAGTGGCGAGACTGAATCTTCCTCATGGCTGTGGCAGCAACAGCAGCTTAAAAAGGAAACGGTGCTTGTTGTTGTTTTTAGTTGTTGTTTAAGTTGTAACTGTAGTTGTTCTAGTTGTTGTTGCTTGAGTTGTTTTTTTTTTATTTTTTATTTTATTGTTGCAGCTGCTTTTGCTGGTTGCATGGAAGTGTGGCAAGCAGAAACAATGTGGCAACTCCCGCAGAACATCTTGTTGCATTTGCAATTTCCGGTTTTGCACACCAGCGGACCCACACACACCACACACGACACACACACACACACGCACACATGCTTGCATGCATGCGGCATGTTTTACTAAAAATGTGTCAACATACGACAAAGCAAAAACAAACAACTCAAGTTCTTGTGTTGTGGAGCAGCGCAAGAAACATTGCAACAACAACCACACAACAACAACAGCAACAACAGCAGCAACAACAACTGCAAAAGCATCTTGTTGTATTGCTGTTACTGGAACTTGACTACCTCCCGGTTTCCCGTTCCCATTCCCCTTCCCCTTTCCCGTCCCATTCCCCTTCCCATTCCCCATCCCGTTCCCATCCTCCTTCTCAGTCCATTCCTATTCCCAGGCTCTATCTCTGTCTCGCTCCCGTTCCCATGGTCATTACAATGCAGCTACATACCGGGAGACCCAAACAACAACTCACTGGGACACACAGGCGCTCAGAGAGTGTGTGTGGGATGTGTGTGGCAGGGGGTGGCAGCTGGTGGCAGGGGGAGGCAGGCGAGTCACGTGCTTGCACCATTTGTTTATGCCTTCTGCAACTTCTACTTCTACTTTTACTTTGACTCCTTTTCCTTTTGCTTTCCCTTTACTTCACTTTGTTTGGCGCTTGGCTTTTCTTTCATACTAGTTTCTCAGTTTACTGCTGTTTTACCCACTTCTTCTGCTCTTCCTCCTCCCGCTCTTTCGCCTCCTCCACCATTCTCTTCTATGTCTTTTTTTCGAACTGCCTCAGAGCTTTCAATTGTCGCTAGACAAAGCAGCCGCAACAACTGCAACTACAAAGTACGGATCAACATACAGTGAGAGATGGAATCACAGCGCGGAGGAGGAGAGGAGTGGAGGAGAGCGAAGGGGGAGAGATGCTGGAGGAAAGGTGTAAGGGAGGGTGGCAGAGAATAGGTAAAAATAAAGTCAAAAGCTGCTGCCAGAATGATTTGCGGACAACTTTAAGCCCATCCTTCGAGCACAGCAGAGCAACAAATAAGCTACACAAAGAAGACGAAGAAGAAGAACAAGAAGAAGAAGAAGAAGAAGAAGGAAACGAAACAATAGTATAATGTCTAGAAAAACTGTGCTTAACTACAGTGGAGACCAACAATGTTGTAACGTCTTTGCTTTGCTGCAATAACTCAAAGTAAATTCCAGAAACAACAGTTCCATGTTTCTTCGGATTAGAGGGAACACTTTATTACAAGAGCAGTGGAGATTTGGCTCATTGCAGTCGATAAAACAATCGATAGTACTCCAAAACAATGTTCAAACTGTTTGTCTTCACTGTGATTCTCAAAGCAAAAGCTAATATTAAATTGTTTAAATGTATTTTGAAGTATAAGAGAATTGTCATTGTTTATTATTTATAATTGTTGTCTTTGAAACAATATTGCTTTGTAGAAACGATACATTTATCATAAGACTGAATACTATCGAAAGTTGGGAAACTACCTAAATAAAATTACGCTTAGAAAACTGAAAGGAAAGCCACAGTAAAGCTGCTGAAAGTGCTTAAACTGCATTGTGGATTGAGCTAAACAAATCGATGCAATCGATGTATCTATGTATTTATCGATAGTATGTCGATCTATCGATAAGAGAAATGGCTTATTATTAAACGTAGTTCGCTTAAACAAAAGTTGTGATGCCTTGAAAACCCTTATTAGAGTATTCCCCTTTCAATTTGATTTAATGGCACAATTAAGCAACTTTTTCTCTCAGTGCAGCGCTACACAATGTCTGTGTTTATTGCCGTAATACGCGAAATCTTGAAGGTCTACTTAGTATCGTCGAAATTACCCACATCAAAAATGGTTTTAACTTTATGTTTGACTTCGTCACATACATGTGACGCATGTGTGTGTGTGTGTGTGTGTGTGTGTGTGAGTGCGAGTGCGAGTCCTTACGGTTGGGTAGACTCAATAATAAGTATATGAATGTGCATGTGTAGGTGAATACACAGCAAGAGCTTAAGTAAGCAATTAGTATTTTCCTTAATTGCTTTCAAACTTGCCACTCACTCTCTGCCAAGGAGCAGTGAGTGATGAGCGGGCAGCGGGGAGCAGTGAGAGATGAGGACACACACAGATGAATGCTTAAGTAGTGTTTGTGCCTTGTCTGAATAAGAATTTGTAAATTTGATATCAAAGTTAACTCATAATCCGGGCAAATCCCAGTGTATATCTTGCCAGAGCTTGTCTTGTCTGAACGAGACCATCATCAAAAGAGTTCACACTGAAAGGCAAATACTGGGGAGATATTCGAGCTGTTGTTGTTGTTGTTGTTGTTACTGTTGCTGTTGATGTTGCTGTTGCTGTTGTTTATGATGCTGCTGTTAATTGAAACAATTTTCAGTCAACTTGAGCTGAAGTTTACTCATTCTCAGTCACAAGCAGCGCCCGATGGCAAATACGCAGCTCTCAGCTGCAGGATAAAGCCATAAACTTGTTAAATGGCTGGCATAAAGCAAACAACTTCCAGTCAACACATACACACACACACACACATATACACACACACACTGTTGAGATAATAGCTGAGCCTGCATTGTGTCTTAACTGGCCGCCATCGACGTGCAAGTTGACAATGACAGCGGCAGCGGCAGCGGCAGAGGAAGATGACGTGTAAAACAATCGCGAGTAGTTAATTTGTGTGCAATGACAAACATAGCCAACTTACGCGGCTGCTACTGCTTTCTCTGCCCCTGCTGCTCTACACTCCTGCCGCTCTCTCTTTCTCTCTCTCTCGCTATCTATGTTCTCTCAGGCAAGCAGCGCACGCTTCGTATACGCAATATGCCAAAGTTTATGCGAAATTAATCTTAATTGCTTTGAGCAGGCACTTTGTAGCTGCGTCTGTGTCTGTGTGTGTGTGTGTGTGTGTGTGTGTGTGTGTGTGTGTGTGTGTGTGTGTGTGTGTGTGTGTGTGAACAATTGAGGCAATGAGGCGTCAGTGTCATTGTCAATTAACTGCAGCTGCTGCCAATGCAATTCCACAATTGCAAGAAACTTTCAATTCAATTAAATATAGTATACAAAAAATGCCTTAAATATATTAAAATAATAATTAAAATAAAAGTTATATGTATAATAAATGTAGTTAATATTTAATACTGCTTTAAAATACTTAAATAAAATTCAATATATTTATATTTTCGATTTTATCGCCGCATATTGAAGTGTGGCTGCTCTGGCCCCTTCAGGATTTCTACACATCGATCAACATTATCGACTAATCAATTGAAATTGCTTTTTTTCGTTTCCATCGCATCCTTTTCAGCGTCTTCAGCCTGCGGCGGCCTCATGCAGGCAGAGGCATAACGTGAAATCCACCTTAAGCCATCGGCGATTTCACAAAGCACATTTACAATATTGAACAACTTTGCCAGCTGTCTGCATTGTGCCAGCAGCTTTAGACGTTCCCATGCACAGCTCGTATGCCGAATCCATCCGCTCTCTCCGCCTGCTGTTCACCCCCCCCCTGGCCCAGGCAGTTGGTGGCGCTGCCCTTGTCCAACAACATTTCTTCACACGGCTGCTCTACGGGTCCTTGGCATTCTCCATGATGTGGCACAAATGGCAATGCGCTTAACGTGTTTCGTGTTCCGTGTTTTGTGTTTTATGTTGTCGCTGTTGTTGGCTTTCGTGATTGTTGTTGTTGTTGCTGTTGTTGCTGTTGGCTGTTGGCTGTTGGCTGTGTTGCTGCTGCTGTCGTGCATTGTGAGGCGCTGACACTGCAGCAATCGACGTGGCAGCAGCAGCAGCAGCAACAACAACAACTTGTGCTACCATGACGTTGTCTTTGGGCATAGAGAGAACTGACAACGAAGAAGAACGGAGAGCGTAGAGCACTAGAGAACAGGCAGACAGGCAGACAGGCAGACAGACAGACACAGAGACACCTTGGCCCACGCACAGACAATTTATAAGGCCACAACAAATGTCTGGGGCTGTAAACTTTCCGTAAATCTTTGCAGCAATGTCTGTCAGACGCAAGGACGACGCCGCGTCGCGACTGTGAAGGATAAATGCCTTTCGCATTGTTGTTGTTATTCTTGTTGTTGCTGTTGTTGCTGCTGCTGCTGCTGTTGCTGCTGCTATTGCTTCTGGTGTTGCACGTTCGCTGCATGTTTCCGTCAGCATGTCAGCATGCTTACACAACCTCACACACCCACCAAACACACACACACACACACACACACACACACCCACACTCACTCACTCACACACATGAGATGTGCAAGCTACGCTGACACCCCGAACTGCTGTTGCCCTAAGTAAAAGCACCTACGAGTGCAGCTGCAGGTTGAAGGGGTATTCTTAGATATGTAAGCGCCCTTTATGTAAGAGATTACTAACACGAGATTACGCTAAGAATTCGCTTGAAAATCTCATATTGAATGAGTTAAAGTTGCGCCAAATAATTGAATTGCAAATGAAAATTTGGTGGCGCTGAAAAGTATGCTACATTAAATTAAATAGTAATTATTCAAGTAAATAATTGCAGGTTAATTGTTTATGCTTTATTTATATGCATAAATATACGTGTTTTGTATTGTATTTATTTATATTTATATATATTTATATTTATTTTATATTTTTATTTTTATTTATTTTCGTTATAAATAGTTTCTAAAAGTTGCATAACCTTCAGCAGAGCATGCACTCCATGTGTGCTGATGTATGTGTGTGTGTGTGCACATACATCATCACACACACCATCACACACACACACTGATGTCTGGCTTTGGCGACGTTGTCAGCATCTTAGCGTATGCCTGACAGCATTGTTCAACGTGCGCTGTCGTTGTTAACATTTTCTGCCATCAGCTGTTCGCTGCTGGTTGTTGTAGTTGTTGTTCTCGCTGTAGTTGCAGTTGTAGTTGTTGTCTGTGCTTTCATTAAGTTAATCCAGACATGATCATGCATACATTTACCTGGCAAGAGTCTCAGACGCTCTCTCAGCTGGAGATGGAGACGACGACCCTTGCACAACAATTTTTGCCAACACTTTCGTAAGACTTTCATGCCCATTGGCTGCCACTCCCTGCCTCACTGCCTGCCTTCCCCACTGCCTGCCTGTTTCACATAAGTATATATACACTATACATATATATATATGTATTATGTATGTACTTATGTAGACACGTGCCACCTGCCGCGTTCCAAGTCTTGACAAATTTTTTGTTATGTAAATTTTGTGGGGCTGTTGTTGTTGTTGTTGCTGTTGTTGTTGTTGTTGTTGCTGTTGCTGTTGCTGCTGCTTCTGTTTGAGTCGACGCTTTTGTTGTTATACTTTTTGCTCGGCATTTGTGCACCTGTGTGCCAGTAAAGAAGTTTGCATTATTATTGCTCCCAGCTCCCTATTGTTGTTGTTATTGTTGTTGTAACTGTTGTTGTAACTGTTGTTGCTGCTGCTGCTGCTGCTGCTGCTGCCATTGTTTTAAGGTTGTACAAACAGCAAAACATGTCTGACTGGGCATAATTTTGCCAGCAAAGCACAGATTTTATTTGACTTTTACTTTGCGGAGACTTTTTAAACCCATCCGAGAAAGGCAAATACCTGCTCGTAACTGACAAGTCGGGCAACTCCAGAGATACCCCTTGCTCGGCATTGTACACATGATGGATATGCTCGCTGATAGATGATGCTTGCATTTTGTCCCATGTCCCATGTCCCTTGTCTCTTTCGTCTGCGGCATTTGTTGTTTTAGGCTCGGAATTAAATTAGTTTCGCAAACGGAACTTGAGATGATATCAAGTTAAATACATTGAGAATTCACTGGGTATACTTGCGGACTGGCAAATAAATCAGTAAATTGCGCTGCAATAAAAGCGAAAAAGTTACTTTCCAACTGCTAAAAGTTGAACATCATTCGAGCCGAAAGAACACAAAATCAAATTTGCCAAACTTTTCTATGGCAAAGTTGCCACAATTTTTGTGGTCGCTGCAGCCGGCCGCACACAAAACTGGAAATTAATTGATAGCCACAACCACAAGCAGGTTGAGTAGCTATTAAATTGAAATAAAAAAAGTTGCCGGCAAATGATTGATTAAGCACAAGCGGCAGGTAGAACGCAGCCAACCGAGCTGGACAGACAGTTGTGCGAGTCATTCAATGAGATGGGACAGCAGCTCGCAATGAATACTCCGAGTCGATTCAAAGAGTTGACTTCGAATAAATTGGCCATAATGTGGCGAAACTAGCGAGAGTTGTAGACGTGTACTAAATAAGGCTTAAGTTCGGGTCTCTCTCTCTCTCTCTCTGTCTCTGTCTTTGTGTATTCTTGGGGCAAAGGCAACGCTTAGTGCGATGGCATCATAAATAATGATTGCAAATATTATGACCTATCATAAAGCTGAGCAAAAAACTCGCCAAAATTCAACTTAGTATCTTAGTAACTCACTTCCCTCCCTCTCGTTCTCCCTCTCTCTCTCTCTCTCTCTCTCTCTCTCTCTCTCTCTCTCTCTCTCTGTCTCTGTGTGTCTTGCTCGCATTCAGCTATAAATAAAGACAATAAATATGATGATAATTAAGTGCGTCGCACATTCTCTCAATTTAGCCTTATTAACCCAAAAGAGAGAAGCAAAAAACATAGAGAAAACAACAGCAAAAAAGGCAGAAAAAAGAAAAAAAGAAATGAAATGACACAGATATTAATTTCCCACACGAAGAGGCCGCTGTCACGACATACGTGGTCCTTGCAGAAGGAGCCAAGAAGCAAACGAGCGCCAGCCTGCATTGCCAGCAAACAGCACCAACAACAACGGCCATAAGCAAAAGGAGATGCGGATGAAGATGGAGAAGGGAAGGTCTCCATTCTAGATAGGGGAGCGGGGAGTGGGGGATGGAACTGTTCATACAAAGCCTAAACGTAAACGAGTAAATTGGCAGATTTAAGCAGTAAACACAAAAAGTGGGCAACAAAACAGGCCCATATGTCTGTGAGTCTGCCTGTGTGTGTGCGTGTGTGTGTGTGTGTGTGTGTGAACGTGTGTGTGTGCGTGTATGAGATATGAAAATATAAAGAAAAATGTCAACAATCTATTGACAGCTGAGACTGTAACTGATTGTGCGGCAGTTTCGGCATTAAAGCAAAGCAGGGCACGTCGCAAACAAAGCCATAAGAACACCCCACACACACACACACACACACACACACACCAAGAGAGAGTGAGAGAGAGAGAGAGAGTGAGAGAGAGAGAGAGACAAAGAGAGGGGAACACACATTGCTTGTAATTTAGATGTCAATAATTTTGCAGTACACACTTTTGGGGGCGACAAATATTATTGCCTGGCCTACATGGAGTGCTCCCCGGTGGCTGCAGCAACGTCACAGCAACAACAACAACAACAACAACAACCACAACAATCAGCAAAAACAATACAAGACACAGCCACAGCCACAATAAAAATAAAGCAAAAATTCGCCGAAATTTATAACAAATAAATAACAATTATATGAAAGCGAGCAAAATAACAAAGTGCTTCACCTCCCGCCCACCACAAATGTGCCGAGCTCCAGGTCCAGGTGCACATGGCGACTTGTTAGGGGAATACCCATTGCCCAATGCCCACTACCCATTACGCATTACTCTTTGCCCTCCCCTTGCGCTGGGGCAGAACAAGGGGGAGTGTCGCTTAAGATAACTCATCTGTAATATATTGTAATTCTATTACAACGAAATGAAGCGAACTAATGAGAGAAGTATAAAATGTCTGAGGAACTGCATTTGCAGTAACTCCATCTGAGTGTACCCCATGCTCAGAACAATGTCGCATATCTCAGCCTTGTAGGCCGACTTCAATATCGATTTGAGTTCACAAATAAATTGTCAAACTCATCACAGATATGTGCTTAAAAGGAGTTCAGGGAAAAGTCCTAAATAAAGTGTAAAGATTAACTAACTATCAATCATGTTTGTTATTTATTAGAAATACTTATGCAAACAAATTCAAGTTAAGAGATAGAACACATATGTGCAGGGAGATTGTGAAAAGTAGCTTTATAGTAGATTAATGTGATTCAAATTTGAGCTTAAATAGAAAAAGAATTGGAGGTATGCAGATGCAGAAAAGCTTGGGAAATTCCCTCTGAAGAAATATCTATCTATATTTGAATATATATTGAATTAAGACAAACTTATTGCTTATAATTCCTGCTTATTCTAGTTAAACAAACGAGAGCTTCAATCCCATATTCTCACACATAGAACTCCACATCAAACGATGTATAACGAATTGCGACTTCTTTTGATGAAGATTCCTCACTGAGAGCACACACAGAAGCAATTGCATGAATACTTGACAACAGCAACAAAATGAAATGAAATTCCAAAGTGTCTGCAACATTTTATTTGGCATTTGCCGTTTATAATTTTGTAATTTGTCCCTGATTGTCCGCTTGGGGCAGACAAGGTAGCTCACACCTCTTGGCCATAATGCCCATTGGCTCTGAGGTTGTAATAAACAATTAAAATAATGCTAAATATTGTGGTGAAATGCGCAAAATGCCAGACATAGACATTGACAGAAAACAGAATACAGAGACTGAGAGATGGAGAGACGGGCTGACAAAAGGATGCCAACGAGCAGGACGAACAGGACGAACCCGATGGCTAAGCGTTGACAAGAATAAACCACAATTAAGGGCTAGCACACCCAGCAGGGCTAAAAAAACGCTCTCTGTTGTCGACTCTGGACTCGGAACTCTTGACTCTGGACTCTGGACTACTCTGTAGTCTGTACTCTGTACTCTGTTCTCTGTACATCGCCCAGGCTCGAATAATGAGGCAAACCGCAAAAATTACACAAATGCAAAAGGGCAGAAGGATGATAAAAGGGCAACTGATGAAACATTGTAACGATGTTCTCTATGTGCGTGTGATTGTTGTTGTTGCTGTTGTTGGTGTTGTTGTTTCTTTATTGCTGTTACTGTTGTTGTAATGTAAAATGTGCCAAAGTGAATAATTTCTTTTTAATTTGCACTTAAGTGCTTTTTAAATGATTTGCAAAACGGAGTGCAACCAATGTAAGGAAGGGCACAAGCGCACACTCTTCCTCCCACACACACACACACACACACACACACACACACACACACTCGCTTAGTCAGAGTACATATCATTTTAATATGTCTGGTGTTAAGAAACATAAAATAATGGGAGAAGGAGTCAGAGCCAAAGCCAGAAACAGAAACGGAACCAGAAACAGAACGAGAACCAGAACCAGAGCTGAGGTCGGAACCTAATGCGTGACATGTTTTTGATGAAGTTGTTGTTGTTGCTGCTGCTGCTGCTAGGCTGGCAGCTTAAATGGGGTTTCTTCTCGCTGTCAGTTTGCTTTTGTAATCGACTTATTCATAGCCTACAAGCGATTCAATTGCTCCACATCGTGGCAGAGGGGCGAAGGTCACAGCTTGGCTTGCCACTGACTGCGATTTCGCATTCGCTTTGTTTTTCCTCTTTATATGCTGTGTTTTCTTTCTTTCCGTTTTTTGTTGTTTTCGTTTTTGTTTTTTTGGTAAGCGACGTGCCGGTTGAAAGGCCAACTGCGTTACCAGCATCTGTCATTACCGTTATTTATGGGGCGCATTTTAAAACACATCAAATGGGGAGCAGCCTCAGCAGCTCCAGCATCCCCAGCAGCCCCAGCATCACCAGCAATGCTCAACCTCATCAATGATAGCTGCAAACCAAATGGCAACCAAAATAACAACAACACATTCGCATTGACAGCTGAGCCTGGCTGGCCTACGCCCCAGCAAGGACATCGCTTGACAGTAACAACTGTCAGGGGACTGCAGAGGACAAACAGAACCGGGGAGTGCGCTGAAATTGCTGCTCGAACAGCCCACAGCACAACACAGCGAAAGCAACATTAAGATAAGTGGCAAATTTATTTATTTTAATCATAATACATCATCAAGCAGGCACTTTGAGGCCGTGGCCAACATTTCGATGTGATGAAAATTGATTAAAAATAAAAATTATAATATAACACAAAATGTGTGAGTTTTGCGGCCAAAGTTAATGATTTCAAATTGCGATTCGAATTGGAATTGGAATTGCTGAAAATAAATCAGCTGAATCAAACTGAATAAAAATCTACAAATCTCAGCTACAATTAATCGCAATTAGAATTAAATATAATTCGTCACAAGTTTTGTTTTATAGGAGTTTTTGTCATTGATTTAAATGCATATAAGTTCTTTGTTTTTTTAATATAATTTTATATTATTAATAAATTATTATCTGAATTACTCGAAATTATTTGAATATTATAATTATAATAAAACTTAATTATTTAATTATAAATTATTATATATTTTTGTTGTGTATTTTGTTGCTGTGAACATTTTCTATAAAATTGTATTATTTACTTGTTTAATATATTTTAATTGCATTAAATTTTTTATCAATGTTTTATGCTTTTTTTTTACATCAAGTAATATGTAATTATAAATAATAAATTAGAATAAATTATTATAAATTCTGTTGCATTTCTGTAAAATTATACAATTTATTTGTATATTATAAGTGTATAAAAATTATATTCAATGTTTTAAACTTGAGAATCGAAATTATTTAAATTAATATAACATATATATAAAATAGAATAAATTATACTGTTTTTTTTTGGATTTATCATTGCTTAATATAAAATAAGTACTTTATTTGCTTAATATATTGCAATTCTTATCATTTTTTGGATTTGGAAATCAATATTTAAATTAATTACGTTAGAAAAAACAATTTAAAATATATTCATTAATATAATAATTTCAAATTGAAGTTCTTGTAAAGATAAATGTATTTTTTTGCATTTTTTGTTAAATTGATTAATTTATTAAGCGAGCAAATATTTTAATTTATTAGAAATGTGTATTTCCATGAGCTTTGTTATCTGATTTCAATATTTTCCATTAACTAATTGTAAATTGTTATTTCAATTTGATTTAAAAGCATTTAAAGCAGTTTCTTTTATTGTCAATGTTAAATGCTTCGACTGTGGCATTTTCACGAAACATTTGATTTGCTGGTCAAAGGACTTGTGCTTCTGCATATTTATTTTAATTTTTTGGCCAGAACCAAAGGAATAAAATGTGTGCAATTCGACGTAAATAGCAAGAGGACTTTATTCAATCAGGCAATGTGAAAACATCAAACCCGGTGCCCGACTTCTGTATGCCGAATTCCGAATTCCGAATTCCAACGAGTCGACCCATTGACCAAGTTAAAATATCGACTGTGTCCCTTTTTTTGTGCCTGTTTTTTTGTGTTTTTTATTTATTTTTTCTTCCTTTTGGGGGCGAGTCATGTGCCTAGATCTGTGTATATAGCACATGAGTACATATGTGATACACACATATGTATGTCCATATGAGTTATGCAAACTGTGGTAACTGTTTGCTGTGGCGTATTTCATTTCCAGCAGCCACTTCAAATGCGGTTGGCAGCATTTGGGCCGCGGAATCAAGCGCCAAGAGACCTCATAAAAACGACTAACGGCGCACAGCGCACCAACACATATTAAAATGTGGCTTAATGGCACACTCACTCACACACAGACACACACACACACACACACACACACATACACTCACACACACACACTCCCACACAGACGCATAGCGAGACAGAGTCGCAAAGGGTTCAAAGTTTGTCAAAATAAAAAAAGTAGCAAGTGAAGCATTTCATTTGAAAGTGCTGGACTACGAGATACCCTGTCATATACTAGCACTCACATAAATACCTCGAACGCTAGGTGGCGCTATTGCTGCGTTCTGCACCACAGCAATGTGAATAACTTTTTCTGGGTTTACTACGTTTTTTTCACGATCGTGTTGATCTCAAATGTGTGTTACAATCACTTGCGGAAATTTGTGGGACCAATTCGACTCATCAGCAATAGGTGCAGGGTATGTTAAAGTACGAGAAAAGAGGAAAAAAAAAAACAGAGCGCGGAACAAACAAAAAATGTTTCGTTCCATTTTTTACAATTTGTGTTATTTTTTTCGCTTTGGTCTTTGCGAATTGGTGCCATGCCATGCAAGGATATGCAAGGATATGCAAGGATATGCAAGGATATGCAAGGATATTCATGCACACGATTGCATAATTTGAATCGGCCTAGGCTCCACAAGCATTGGGAAAGTAAAAGGAGCAACGAGCAACGAGCAGCGAATAACTTGCAGCTGCCACGTGTCAAAGTTGAAACAACCCCGGGACAGCTCCGAAAAACCCAACTCCCAACTCCCAATTCGCAATGCGCAGCTTGCAGCTCGCAGCTCGCAGCTATCAGAGGACTTGGTGGCCAGAGAATGGATAGACCTGCACATCAACTGCAGCAGACAGTTGCGATTCCACATGCCACAACCCGCAGCAGCAGCAGCAGCAGCAGCAGTCCGACACACTCTGTGTGTGCATCAGCAACAGTTCATTAATCTATTTACAAGTTCGCGCAGACAGTTCCCATAATCAATCAATAGTGGGCGCGTGGACAGTGGGCGTGGCATGGCGTTGACTAATGGCGACCATGTACCGGTTGTGGCTCTCTTGCCGTTGCCTTTGCTTTTGCTTTTACTGTAGCTCTCCCTGTGGCTGTAGCTGTGGCGAGTCGCTCCACTTTTTGTGGCTTTCATTGGCCTTGCCAAAGGCTTGCGAAAAGCGCACAAAACAATGGCACAGCCTCTAAGTGATTTGGCTCTAACATCTATGATGATGATCTGAAAGTTTCTACACAACAAATCATGTCAAATTCAACGGAGCTCCCACTTTCAATGCAGTGTTAAAAGTATTGCATACTTTCAGGGTCGATTAGAAATGAATTTATTCCTGCCCATAAAAGTATGCTATACTTTTTAATTAGTTCTCTTACTGAAGATAACAATGCGTGTGAATGAATAATAATAATAATGAATTAAAATTAATTGAAAGAATTTGGCGAACTAATAGAATTGCTGTTCAACATGTCATGCAATTCCCTAAGATAACCTCACGGTTTGATTATGACTCTCGCCGAAAACTTATACAATATTTCAAGGAATTCACGTGAGATTCAACCACAATTCAGGCTTGAATTCCTCAAGATAACTTAACAAAAACCCCTTTAGGTATCGATGGGCAATTGAAAGTAGGTTTGCAAGTTGAAAGTCAATGATTTTAATTAAATAGAATTAGATGTGCCAAAAAAACGTTGGAGAAACGGACATGAACTGAATCATTTGATGAGTCAATTTGGGTTTCTTTGCACCATTTTTTAGGGCTGCAGAGTTTGAGAAGATGCTGGAACGAGCGCTGATGGCTCAGCTATGGGCTTGGAATTGCCAGAGTCGCCAGCTATCTCAGAGGGTCTTGGAGGCTCATCCGGAACGGGATCAGGCTGCTGCTGATTGTCATTGTGCATGGGGCAACCGCATGGATAGGTGTTTCTCTGCTTTTGCTTGATTAAGCGATTGCGTGCACGGACCTCGGGATGCCCGCAGCAATGCTCGCACTCATCATCCGAGGACGAGGAACTTTCGCCAAAGACTTGCGGCTTGCGGTAAATGCAACAGCATTTGGACTTGCGGCGATTCATGCCCTCGTTGTCGATTACATCCTCGTGAAATGTCACATGCCGCTCCTCGTCCAGGCACATGAGCAGCAGATGGACACCCGAAACGCCGGGTCTATCGTCTGCTGGCGCGTCTGGGACATTTTCGGATGTGCCAGATGCAACTTCAGGTCCATTGACTATGATGGTCGCACTGTCCCTATCCAGACTGATTTGGGGTGGAGTTTGCTCTTCCATACTGCTAGATTTGTCAGAGATTTGTCTACAATTTGCCAGAAATATGTTTTAGAATATATTTTGGAAACGACACCCATACAAACACGCCCACACACACCTACCTATATTATATAAAATTAACTATTCAGCTTAAAAATCGATAGTCAAAAATATGGATTTGAATTCTTTGTGAAGCCTTTGAAATTTGGATACTATATGAACATTCTCGGACTGGAAACTGACTCGTTAAGGCTGTCGATGGCAAAGGCAACTGCGATTCTGATTCGAATTCAAAAGGGCTGAGTAATATCATGCAGGGTAGGCGAGCGATCGTCTGTAGTTTGCCCAGTTTGCTGACCTTTGCCAAGGAGCTTAGCCGCAGTCATTTGGCTGCCAAAAACTTGCGCACGATTTACGTCAATTGGGCGGCAGCCAGCGGCTGGCGGCGGTGTTTGCCACGCCCACCTTTTGGCCAATGTTTACTTAAAATGCATTTGACTAGCACGCCCCCTTTTGCGCTTAACCCAACTGCAGCTTTGCTTTATTATTGAGAGCGAGAAGGAGAGGGCCATTTTCCATTTTCCCTTCCCTATCCACAACCCCCTCCCACCACATTCCCTTCTTTTTCGATTCGGATTTCGTTTTTCTTCCCTCGTTTTTTTTTATTTTTATTTACGCGTCGCAAATAAATGTTGAAAATAATAAAACGATGGTGAGGGGCGACCACTTGGGGTTAAGGAACTTTCTGCAAGCACTTTTTAAAAATTTTCCCATTTCCTTATATTTCACTTTTTTATTTTTTAGTTTTCTTCTTCTATTTTTTGGCTGCTGTCGCTTTGCTGCATGTATTTTACTTCTTGTCTGCATTTATCTGGTATTAGGAGCAAGAAAAATTATGTTTGCATTTGCTCCATTGGCGTCCCGCTCTAGGTGCGGAGTGGGAGACAGAGAGAGAGCGAGAGAGAGAGGGAGAGTGAGAGGGAGGGCAAATAGTTTCTGGGCTTGAGGTGGTAATAAAATGAAGCCGCAGCCCCCCAACACCCCGGCGAGTATGCCAACGACCCTGAATGAAAAATTATTCTCACTGCAGTTAAGTTTCGGGTTTTGGTTTACGGATCTCGGCTTTTTTGGTTTTTTCAGTTGCTGCAATTTTGTATTTTGTCGCTTTTAATTGGGGTGAATTATATACGAGAGAGTGTGGTTGCCATGCCAAGCCCAGACAAGGGGATCAACAACGGTATTTAGCTCTATTGCATAACAAATTGTCTGCAATTTACAAAGTAAACAAATGCTCAACCTACTTCATGCACAAATTGTTTTAACTCTCTGTTTTACTCTAATTTTTGTAGCATTTTTTCAGGTATTTTGGCAATTGGAATTATAATATAATTATAATATAATATAATATATAAATATATAAATATATAAATATATAAATATATAAATATATAAATATATAAATATATAAATATATAAATATATAAATATATAAATATATAAATATATAAATATATAAATATATAAATATATAAATATATAAATATATAAATATATAAATATATAAATATATAAATATATAAATATATAAATATATAAATATATAAATATATAAATATATAAATATATAAATATATAAATATATAAATATATAAATATATAAATATATAAATATATAAATATATAAATATATAAATATATAAATATATAAATATATAAATATATAAATATATAAATATATAAATATATAAATATATAAATATATAAATATATAAATATATAAATATATAAATATATAAATATATAAATATATAAATATATAAATATATAAATATATAAATATATAAATATATAAATATATAAATATATAAATATATAAATATATAAATATATAAATATATAAATATATAAATATATAAATATATAAATATATAAATATATAAATATATAAATATATAAATATATAAATATATAAATATATAAATATATAAATATATAAATATATAAATATATAAATATATAAATATATAAATATATAAATATATAAATATATAAATATATAAATATATAAATATATAAATATATAAATATATAAATATATAAATATATAAATATATAAATATATAAATATATAAATATATAAATATATAAATATATAAATATATAAATATATAAATATATAAATATATAGATAATTTTATAATTTTATAATTTATTGTGAAATTATTTAGGGTATTTTCGCAATTTAGTTGAATTTTATTAAAAATGAATAAGATTAATAAATATAAAATATAAGTCTTTGCCTCAAACTTCTAGCTCTATGATAAGTGTAAAATTACAATCAAGTTTTGATTAGAATTCTAGCGTCTTTAAGCTCAGCTGAAAAGCGTTTTTTCCTAATAATTTTCATAATTTAAAACTTTTTAATTTTTTGTTTTTATTGCGATAACAAAGTGTGATACTCAAACAGACCCAAAATTAGCCAAATAATATATGAGCTGAATATAAGCTTTGGAAATGGAGGAGCTTTCACAAAGCTCATGATCCTTGGGTGTGGAATATGTGCTTCAGAGCTTTCGCAGAGCTTCGATCATGAGATTGTTACAAGAAGCCTTAAAGTTATGTGGAGAATCGCAGCTGCTGGCTGCTGGGCTCATCTTGAAATACATTTAAAACTATTTGCAGGCCATGGACGTAAACGTTTTGCTGCTCATAACGCGAATATAAACTTGTTTAAGGTCCGAGAGAAAGGTGTCCATGTCTATGAGCTATTGAGCGTGATGAGTCTGTGGACCATAACTTCTTACTCGGCCATTGAGAGGAAATCTAAAATTCATTACGCATTTTATGTGGACGAAACTAAAGCGGTCGGGCAGTACGATTGGGTGGCGAATGGTGAAGGAAGGGGGGGAGTAGTGAAATTATGTAGGAAATGGCAACAAGAACTCGAACTCGACACGTAACGACTCAACGTAATGAGGCGCGTGCCTCGTCTTCCTGCGCCTGGCTGAGCTGTGCCAAATGCCATTTATGTCCCAATGGAGACACGCTCAGCGCGACGACAGCAACGCCTTCGACTTGGCCTCTCTCTCTCTCTGTCTCTGTCTCTCTCTCGCACTGTTGGTGGCTCTGCCTGCCTGTGGCTCATATCTGCGGGCGATTCGGCAGACAGACCAGGCAAAGAAATTGTGTGTCCGCAGTTGGGCTCCTTCCACAGCTGCCACAACCTCAAACTCCTATTGCTGCTGCTGCTGCTGCCGCTGCTGCTTCTCATCGTCGTCGGCGTTGTCTTTGGGGAATAAGATGAATTACATGCTACTTCAGGCAGCTGCCAGCTTAGATGCCGACGACGAAGAGGATGACGAGGACAACGACTACAACGACTACAACGAGGACAACGAAGACGACGAGGATGACGAGGACGACGAGGACGAAGAGGACGACGACTGCAGCGGGCACTTGAGGCCCGCAAAAACATGTAGATAAGATGTTACGTATACGCACGAAAAAGGTACCAGAAACTAAATCCCCAAGCAAATAGTTTTGCTGCAAGCAAAAGCGTCAAAAGAGAGTGAGTCGAATGAGGCGGAGGAGACGGTGGAGACGGTGGAGGCAGACGAGGAGGAGGAGGAGGAGGAGTGGCTGGGGCAGTGCGGGAAATCAACCGCACGGAAATCATGTCTACGCATCATTCTTTGTGCGCTATTACTTTACCAGCAGGCAAGCCCTCTTCTCCCTCCTTTCTCTTGCTCCCCCCCCCTGCAGACAACGTAACTTTCTTTCTTCTATCATTTTTTTCTCGGTTTATTCTGTTTTCTATGTGTTTTTTGTGCAATTTTTGTATTGTATTTCGTTGGCCGCACTTGTGTGAATTTGCGTGGCTGTGTGGAAATGTGTGATAAGCAGTTTCCGCCTGGGAATAGACCAACAAAAAGCGTCGAGTGAACATAGTACGAGTAGTAGTTCTTTGGTCTAGTCTCTTCTTTTGGCCCACCATTTCATTTCCCTTTGCTATTTTTTGTTGCTTTCTCTATTTTTGCTTTTTTATTCAGCAGGCAGGCCACATTTTCCTTTTCATTGGCGTCGAACTGGCGTGTCGTGTAGGAGGATCCTGATGCCGCCAGCAAATGCGGAGAGAAAATACAGTTAACCAATGGCAAAAGGAAGAGCTCCGGCCACTAATGCAAATATAATGGCAAATGTTTCGGAAATATTTCACAGATAAAATTGATAAAGGCTGTAGCTCCTCAATCCTCAATCCTCCCACCTCCATCCTCCATCTCCACAGTCCATTCCCTGTTCCGCACACCCCTGCCCCTCTTTTCAGTTTCATTTTCCCTTTCAAATATCTGCCTGTCCATTCCGTTTCCATTGTGCTAAGCAAATCGGAACGGAAAACTATTTGCTGGCATTTGTAGCCCTTGCACCAGATTCTCACATTTGTAATAACAAATGTATGACTATTCGAATGATTCGGTTTATGTCTTTGATTAAAATTAATCAAAGGGAATTATGAAAAGGTCTTAGGGAAATTGTTATGCGCCATCAATCGACGTACAACTCGCAAATGCTAAAGACTCCGGCTAAGGTGGAGTTTTTTTTCAAAAGTGATTAAGAATGAATTTTGAAAATGTATAAATTAGTTTTTGGAAAAGATTATTGAATGGAAAATAGTTAATTTTAATAATTTCAGTATACTTAAATGTCGATAAATTATAAAAAATGGAATAAATAAATATATAAATTTGCAATCATTTCAGCGAATTAAAATATCTTTCAATATAGCAGAAGAGCTTTAAATAATATATTAATATAAATTATATATTTTTAAAATAATATTAGATATTACATACCTACAAATATTTAGATCTTAGATCGTTTGCTTAAGGCATTATATTCTCTTTTACAGCATTTCTTGGGTTTCAATTAGAATATTGAAATGTAAACTCTTGTAGACTAGTGTAATTATAAAGATTTACTCAAGTTCCAAGCAAACTTTTCCGAGTTTGTTGAGCTTGAAGCTCATTCATGTATCTGGATATTAAGTATTATTAATCAGCCCAGAAACTGGCATAAGACACAGACATGGGCATTTATTAGCCGAAAGGCTTTCATGTACACACATAACTTACACATATAGTTTGGGTGTGTGTGTGTGTGTGTGTGTGTGTGTGTGTGTTTGTCGTATATTCAAGTTTCCGCTGTAGATTTGTTTATGTTTGCGCTTAGCCCCGCTTTCAGCTACTTAATTTATTTTTATTATTTCTATTGCTTGGCTTAAGTAATCGAAATGAGGAAGTTCGAGGAGTGTGAGCGAATGTCAACAACAGTTGGGCAACGGTTGGGTAGCTGTTGCCAAGCAACAGCGAACTCGAATTGAAAATCTAATATAAAATTCCATTACAATTATCAACATTTTATTTAACTCGAATAATTTGAAAGCAGCCCTGGCCATAACACAAACGAGTTAAGAGCCATTCCCTCCAACGCTTTCAACTCCCCTCCCTTCCACCCCTTTCCCTTCGCTTACTACTGCCACTATCCCCTCATTGAAGTGAGCGACGCGTTGCGAGGCGATGCGAGGCGATGCGATAGGACGCGAAGCGGCAAATGTATCATAAATTTTCATGTTGCTGTTGCTCTAAAAGTACGAATTGCGATTTTCTATTGTGTTCCGCGCGTAGAGAGAGGGGAGCAGGGGGGTGGGGAATTGGAAGAGTAGTGAATCCAGCGGCATAAAAAGCAAAGCCCAAGACAGAACCCGTGCCGAAGTGGAGTAGCGGCAACTGTAGTTGCTGCTGCTGCTGTTGCTGCTGTTGCTGAGGCAGCAATTTCTGTGTCCAGTCATAAAGCAGCGGCAACAGACGCAAAGCGAAGGCAGAGGCAACAACAACAACAACAACAACAACAACAGCAGCAGCAGCAAAAAATGAATGCAATACAATTTCATTTTATGCAAGAAACAAGAACTGGACAGGAACTGGAGTGAAGAGAAGTAGTTGAATGCGGGGGAGACGGAGACGCAGGCGGGGAGAGGCATGAACAGGCACCAGCAACAGCAGCAACAGCAGCAGCAGCAGCAACATCTTTATGGTGAAAAATTTTAAATTCCCATTAGAATTGCGCTCGGCTTTTCTGGGTTGATGCCGTGGACTCCCCCCTCTCCGCACCAGCAATCCCCCACACCCACACATATCCCTATGCCAGCGCTGGGTTCGCCAATTCAGCAGCTCTACACTTCAGAGTGGAGGTAAGTTGGCATGAGATGAAATGAAACCAAACGAAAGCAAACCAAGGCAGAGGCAAGCAGAGAATGAGGCCGGGCAGATGATGATGGGTAGAACATGGTTGGTAGCACAACGCTGGTGGTTGTCAGTAAGTAGGTAAGTGTATGTTACATATAGACATAAATAAATAAATAACAAGAATGAAACTCGCAAAGGATATGAAAGCAATAAAAACATGAAATGCGCTGCTCAAATTAGATATACAAAAATGACAGCAGCATCAAGAGCGCCAAACGGCAGCAGCTGAAAGAAAGAAGGCATTAAATTAAAGACAAAGGCAACTGCAGCAAATGCCGCAAACTGATAGACACCAACACAGACTGCGATAGACTGCGATAGACTGCGAGGGAGAGGGACAGCGAGCAGTTGCCTTTGAAGTTGCGCATACGACGTGTGAAACGCTAGAGAATTGACATAACAATCGCGCATGGCAATGGAGCAATGGAGCACAATTGTGCTCATTGAGAACCCAGCAACGCTCAGACCCCAACTGCAAAGTAAGCTTGCACTAAAAAGTCATTAAGTTTGCATTATAAGTAACAAGCTCTTGTCAAATTCTGAGTAGTTCAAGCCCCTCGAAGTCCTTGAACAACGCACAGACAATTTTTGGGTTTCACTTGGAGGAGCAATAAAAAAATCTGCTGGCACTCTGCAATTGAATCAAATGCAATATGGCAAGGCAAGTGGTAGAGTAAGGACTCGTAAGTTCTAACTAATTGAGTATCATGTTTTCTTTGCTATACTTTTCTTCTTTTTTTTTTTTTTTGCGTTGCACTCAAATGTGCATTGGGATCTCAGACACTCATATTCAGTTCACTGTGCTGAGCCTGCACTTGGTCAAAGGAGCGAAGCAGGAGAAGTGCCCTCTGCTGAGCTTAAAAGAAATGACTTCTCGTTCCGTTCGGGGGTCCAGGCAGGAGTCAGAGCCAGAGCCAGAGCCAGTGCCAGAGCCAGGAGAGATGCAGCCAGCAGGTGCCTGAGTGGGGTGAGGTGAGCGGAGGGCTGGGGATTGCTTGCAAGTGACTGATGCAGCTTTGGCTTCAGTTTCAGTTTCAGTTTCTGCTGATTCTGCCCGTTTGAACTCTTTCTCCTTGTGTTGCCACCTTCTCAGCTTTGCAGTTTTCTTCTCTTTTAGTTTTTATTTCATTTTTTTCCTTTTCTCTTTTTTTTGTTTTTTTGGTGGAAACGAAGTTTACGCGTGCTGATGCGGGTAATGGTAATGGCAGTCAGTCAGGCAGGCAAAGTCAGTTGTACAGCAGCTACACACACACACACACACACACACACACACAAAGAAAGAGTCGTGTGTGATGACTGCAACAGGAAGCTGGATGTTGCTGCTACTGCTGCTGCTGCTGCTGCTGCGCCAGTGCGTAAGTAGAAGGCAACACAGGAACGCTTCTTGCGTCCCTTGGCAGGGACTTCTTTGGTCGCAGCTCTCAGCACAGAGCACAGAGCTCAGAGCTCACAGCTCACAGCAATTACAGAAAAAGCTTTGCAATACTCTCGCACACTTTGGAGCTGCTAATGCGCAGAGCATTGTAGATAGCAGCCAGCAACTACAACAACATGGCAGAAAACCAGGCTAACGGAAGCCGCACAGCTATCAACGTCCAACGACCTGTTCTGAAAATGCTCCTTAGCTTTTCCGTTTCGTTTCGTTTCGTTTCGTTTGGTTTCATTTGGTTTGGTTTCATTTGGTTCGGTTTCTTTTTGTATTCTTGACGCCATAATTTATGGCAAGTTAATAAGTGGCGGGCTTCAAATTGCTTAGCCAACATCCAGCCACACACCACAATACAACTGGGGGATCTCTCCCTCTCTCGCTCTCTCTCTCTCTCTCTCCATCCCTCTCCCTCTCTCCCCCTCTCAGCTTGCTAAACTATTCCCCTGCACATTATTGCTGGGCTTTTAATTAGCGCATTGCCAAAAGCCGCACACTCGACCAACTCTACACGACACCGATTCCCGATAAAAGCATTTCTCCTGCATCTCTCATTCGTTCGTTCCTTCGTTCCTCTTCTTCTCTTTCTTCTTTTGCATCGCTTTTTCGTTTTCTTTCTGGCCACATGAAATGCTCATAATGGACGGCGCTACACTTGAGTCGAGTTGCCAGCTACAGCAGCTGAATTTGTCGGAATTGGTTAAATTGCCAATCAATGCACTCGTCTGCAAAACGAACACGACGGGACACTAAGCTGGCAATCAATTAAAGTGGCGTCACAGTTCACAGTTCACGGTTCACAATCCGTCTGCTCGTTTCTTTTTACGCCATTTGCTGTTGTTCTTTTTGTTGTTATTATTTAATTCTTTTTTCTGTACTGCGGCAAGGCAGCACTTCAAATCTTAAGTGAGCATCGCATTCACAAACGAAACTAATATTTCATAATAAATAATTTAGGCAATCATGAGTTGATATAAAGATTTCTATTTTCATCATAAGGATCAGGTATAACATTTTTTTGCGATGTCTTTGTGAAAATAACAACAAAATTTGAAGTTTACAATTGTTGATGGCAGTTTGCTAGCTTAAGAAATAAATTCAATGTATATATTATATTATATTTTAATTGATTTCATTGCCTTTTCTTAAATATTTGTATTTTAGTATAATTTATCTTATTTTAATTTATTATATTTTATTTATTTATTATTTTTTTATTTATATTTTTAATTATTTATTATATTATATTAATTCGATTTTACTAGCCTTTTCTTAAATATTTGTATTTTAGTATAATTTATTTTACTTAAATATGTTATATTAAATATATATATATTTATTCGATTTTATTTACTTGTTTATATATATTTTTTCATTGTTATTTATTTTATTTTAATATATTATATTTTATTCAACTTTTATTTATATTTTTCATAATTTATTTTATTTTACCACATTATATATTTTTTTTATATAGTACATATATTATTTTATTTTACTTGAATTGAAAATTTTTTAATATTTTTAAATATTTCTGTTATTTTTATTGTTTTATTTTATAATTTTATTTATTTATATATTTTTTATTTTTAAATAGATATTAATAAATTTTTGCATTAAGTATTTTATTTTAATGAATTCTTATATATTTTTTATCCTATTTTGTTTTTTTTTACCTTATATTTAATAATAAATTATTTAATTTTCCTTTATTACCATTATTATTTCACTTTTTATTTTATTTTATTTTTCTATTATTTTATATGGAATTAAAACCATGTTAAAAAGTATTTCAATTATAAATTTATAATATTTGCAATTTGTGTATCAAATAGCAAATGAATAAAGTCTAAACTCTGCTATATTTTATGACATTTCATATGTTATTCGTAGATTTAGCAAATCCTCTCTAGTTTTATAATTTCTAGGACTCGCGAATGAAAATATCAATGAAATGAAACTACACCTCTGAAGCACTTTAAGGCCATGCAGGAAGTGCAGCGATCCCAAGTGGTTAGCAATATGAAAACGTATTTGAAGTCGACATTTAAAAATCATCTAAAAAATATTCAATTACTTTGGAAGAGTTTACATTTGGTTGCCCCTCGTTTCAGCCTGTGAAGCATGTCGTAATGCAATTGGTTTCCATTTCCATAGTTTGCAACTGTTGCCCGTGCCATACACGAGCTGAGCCCGGGCAATAGCACACACCCGGAGCACACCACCCGCTGCCAATTCAGATTCAGATAAATGATGTTGCCTGCTGGTCGTTGAAATTCATGCAGTTTTTCCACTTGCTGTTGTTGTTGTTGTTGTTGCTGTTGTTGCAACTGCTGTCCCGCTACCTAGTTTTTCTTTTTTTCGCTTTTCTTTTTGAAGCGAATAAAAAATGAGAAACGTTTCTCGTTTTGCAGGCAAAACAAAAAATTAAATAATATCGCACATTTGCTTTTGCGGAAATCAATTCCATTTCTTATTCAACATTTTGATTAATGCAACCGAACGCGAAATGCGAAATGCAAAGTGCAAAATGCGAAATGCAAAACGAAGCTGACAGGCAGCGACACACACACACACACACACACGCACACACACACACATGAGTTGGACATGGACATGGCAATGGGACTCGCAATGCGATTGGGAATGCAAAATGTGGAAATGGCAATGGAAATGTGCGAGGCGGCTGACTTCAACGACGACAATGGCGGCCACTTGACACGTGCTAAAGCACACACCATTCCCACATACACACTAAGTACACACAAACACACACACATGCACACAGAGAGAGAGAGAGAGCAGCTCTGATACGAGTTGTGATTGCAACTGCACTTGGAGTCGAGTAGCAGCTGCAGTTCAGCTTTTGCGGTCACCAAGCGACCAATTGAAGCCGTAGCCAAAATGTTGTCAAATAATATTTACAAGCACTTCACACTGACAGCACTAACTATGTATGCGTGTGCGTGTGTTTGTGTGTGTGTGGATGGATAAGTGTTGTGACAGCTTGCTTATGTTGAAAATGGTGTTAAGTACCGTGGAACCTGACGAAGATGTCGCCACTTCGCTCTACATCAAATCCATAGCATATTTACTGGGGCAACCCATCAGCTCAAATGTGGATGACGTTCAGAACTGCTTTAGTTAGGCAAATACATTTATTAAATTCTAAAATAAATTCTTTTAGAATGCGAATTCTTTGAAGAACATGAATTGACTGTTTCGAGTCTGATTATCATAAAACATTTAGCATCGGGTTTTCATGGTTAAGTTCTTAACCCAAACAATCGCTTATAATTTTTTAATAAATATCATATACTTCTACAAGCAACTTTCTACAAAAGTATTTAACAAAAACTCTTTCAATTGCTTAAGCATTCCTTCGAGAATGATTCCCTCTCGAGTTTAAACTGAAGCGATCTTGTGAGCTCTCAAGTCTGTGTTTTCGATTTGGAGGACTCAAGTATTCAACTTCAGGCAGAAATGTACGAAATTTTCGAATGGAGCAGCAATCATTTATCAATTTCAATTGTATATACTGTGGCAATGAATTTGTTTGCAACATTTGCTGCATGTTCAGCTGATTTAATGAGCGCATCGAGCAATAAAATAGCACAGAAGTTCCTGAAGGCTGACAACTAGCAGAGCAAGGCGTCATAAAATCAACAAAATTATTGCACATTAACATCACGAGTTGCATATTAAATAAAGCAAATGCAGCTGCGGCCTCTTGGGTGGTTGTTGCTGCTCTTACTGTTGTTGCTGTTGCTGTTGTTGTGGCAGGGAAATAACGTTAGCAATATTCAAGTTGGGTCACTTCGACTTTAACATATTTGTTTGCACTTGAGTGCCCAGGAAATGTTTAGACCAGCTTCGACTCCTCGCTGCCATTTGCATCCTCATCCTTGGCCATGTCTGGCTTTAGCTGCTGCTCTTTTTTTTTTGGTAGTTGCTGCTGCTCATCGAGTGCCAAGTTTCAAATTACACGCCTCGGCTGGCATAGGCACTGCTTACCAACTTTACAAACTAAATAAAAATAAAAATATAAAATGTAAAAAAAAAATGAAGTAAACCGACAACTATCGAGTCTACACTGCTGTCGATGTTGCCCTGTAATTTGATTGCTTACAGATTATTGTGGTATATTTAGTAAGGAGTCAGAAGATAGCAATGCATTTGACGATTCTATATTCTGAGTTGAATTTCCAAGCGAAATTAATCAAAATTTGAAAGTCAAGCAGGTGTAACTTAAATATTCTTTCGATTCGTCGAGATATTTTACAACTCTTTGCTTATAACTGTTGGTTACAGGGTATACATAATATATACATTTCTGCTCTGACGTGTGTGTGTGTGTGTGTGTGGCCATATCTATATAAAGAACATTGAAGCGTAACACTTTCGTAACGGCAGGCGACTGCGATGACGATGACGATGACGATGGCGATGGCAATGAAGATGACGTCGGTGAGGACAACGAGGACGACGGGATTCAATCTGTCTTGTCACGGCGTCTGCTTATCCCACTGTGCAGCTTTTGCTCTCTTTCGCTTGTCTTTCTCTGTTTCTCTGTCTTTCTCTGCAATAATTTTGAACTGTCCATTTATGTCTTCATTTTGTTTGTTGCTCCAAGGCAAATCGTTCACACACACACACACATGACTATACATGTATGTATTTATATATGTTTAATATCCAGACAGGACACACTTACACACACACACACACACACACACACACATCCAATACATAGATAAACAATGATATCTGGCTATTTACGGCCGTCAATAAGCCCCGTCCCAGACAATGGCCACATTTGTGCGCGCATGTGGGCCAAAAACCCCCTAAAAGATACAATTCATAAAGCAATCCCGAGACGTTCACGGCTCTCGGCCAAAGTTGAGGCCAAGACAAAGGCGAAAAACAAAGTTGGACAAGGCACTTGGCAGAAAAACGTTTTATAGATAGCAAAATCACGCAACACTCAGATACTCAAATGCTCGAATAACTATGCACACTCACACACACACCAACACACACTCATACACACATGTGTGTGTCGCACATGGCCTGGGCAACTGTGTAAAGTTTTGTGCTGGTCTTTTGTTGTTGTTTGCATTTTGTTAGATGGCATAAATTAGATACGTGCCGCCGTCCAGGACACATTGCAGGCTTTGTCTGTTCTTTTGTCGGGTTTTAAAAATAGCTCAGATTATGTTACTTTCTGACCCCCTGCCCTGCCCTGCCATCTCCCGTAAGCTTCTGGCAGTGCCAACTGCTGCTGCTTTGGCAACAGTCGAACAGTTGAACACTTAAACAGTCGACAGTCGACAGTCGACAGTCGAACTGTCGTGGCATAAATCATAATCAGCCTTTGCGCTCGGCAACAACTGCTAATGGCTGCCCGCATGGGGCAATGCCATATCCCACTAGAGGGGGGGGGACTGTGTTTCACTGTGGCACTGTGGCAGTGTGGCAGTGTGGCACTGCCTCTTGTGGGCGTGTTGTGTCAACATGCGCTGCCATATTTGCTTTCATCTTCTGCGGCCAGCAAACTGCAAATTTAAGTCCAATTCGCTCTCTCTCTCGCACTCTCTCGCTCTCTCGCTATTTGACTTTGCAGCCTGGCAAACATTTTTTGATTAAGTAATTTGAAGTTTTGTGCAAGCCGCTCAAAATGTTCAAAATGTTTGTGGCCAGCGAGCGAGCGAGAGAACGATAGAGAGAGAGAGAGAGAGAGAGAGAGAGAAGTCAAATGCCAGCCATTTTAGCCAAGCTGCAAGAGCATAAAAACTTTTTCGCGCCAGCTGTGCAAATTGCAACAACAACAATAACAAAGAGCAAACTATCAGAAGCATTCCAAAAATGCACACTCAAAAATACCATTTAACAATCTGGGAAAGCAAACAGCCATCAAGCAATTCAAAAGTGTAATCCAGCCTCGCTCTGTCCACATCTGTCCAGGTTTAATAATTTAATAACTGGCCAAGTGCAGAAACACATTTATTGAGTGTGATTTGTGAGTGGTGAATTGTGCAAGTGCAATTCTTAAATAATAAAATGGCTTAAAAATAAATCAAATGCATAACAACATAAATGAATAAAAACTAATTTAATCAATACTCGAATCAAACATAAATGTTTTTATTTAGAAATTATTCAATTGCTTTACTTTTTTCTTATAAATTTTAGTGAATTTGAAAGCCTTTTTATATAGTTTATGTAATATTTATATTTTATGTTTGGCTATTAATATAAACTGTGGTTGAGACAATAATTTAACTGACTTAAAACCGACATTATTGCTTTTTGAACAAATTTAAAACAAGTTAAAGAAACTGTGCAACTTGTAGTTTCTTAGAACTTTCAATAGTTTATAATGATGATTTAATTTGAGTAGCTACAAAGTAAATTAATAAAATAAAATAAAAACATATATTTGTATTAATATTTACATCAATTTACTTATTTATTATTTAGCAAATAACAATAATCAGCTCAGAAAATTAAAAGATATTCTGATAATTCCCTATGAATTATAATAAACAAAAAACCAATAAAGCTATTTACTTTTGAATAATTCAGCAAGTGAGAAAAATTATTGACACCATTTTAAAGCTAATATTAAACCAGTTAACAGTTAAATTAAGTTAAAAATAATTATTCTACTTAATCAACTTATTGAATGAATACAAATGAGAATGATTGAAAATCTTGTTGCTTGAATTTGAACAAAGTTGACATTTAAATATGAGATTGAAGTTTAGATCTCTTTCCCGAAATCAGAGATCATAATTCGATCCAAACACAGACTATTTGCTCTCCTGGAATGCTTTTCTTTATTAAGATAATTTAGACAATTGTTATTCTTCTATGAGTACCCCTACTCATATTCAGTTGCACTCAAACAGTTTTCACTCCTAAACCATTTAGTGATTCACACAGAGTTCGTTTCATAGTTTCATAGTCAACGCACTCGTTTAACACTTTTAAGGCTTCCCCACTATCCCTCGCTGCCTTTCTCACTCCACTGTGTGGGCGTGGCAACACATAATGCCATGTGCTAATGCTACAAAAAAGAATAAATTAAAAATAAGAAGTGACAGTCGCTGCTTGCTGATGATGAAAATTTCAATTAGCGCAAAGTGTAATATAGAGCAGCGTCATTTTCATCAAATTATCAGTGACACCGACAAGCCAACTGCTAACAGCCAACAAGCCAACAAGCCGAAAAGACCCCCACCCCTCTCCCCCCACTCCATCCACATCCAGGCTCTTTGCTCCCCCATTCAAGTAACTACTCAGCGAAGGGCTCGCACTGTGTGTTCATCTTTCCGTTGGCACAGTTTTAGCCATTTTCATTTCTGGTCGACAACGGCGACGACACAAAATGTCGGTCACTTGCGGTTTATGAGAGGCGCAACCTCCTTCCATGCCATTCCATCTCAGTCCCTCACTCGCTTCAGCTTCAGCTTCAGCATCAGCTCCGGTTTCTACTTCCACTCTGAGTAGCGTCCTCATGAACAAATTGCGAATAGTGCAAATAGCCAGGAAAATTACCTAATGCGCATTTTCTTATTACAGAAATGTGCATAAGAAAATGAACGTAATGAAAAAAAACACTCAGCGGGTAAAGTTGGCAAAGAGAGTGGCACACAAGGTTGAAGTTGAAATACCCTATAAAGAGCACAAGGGAAATGCGATGAAGACAACTGATCAGGATAATAAATAAACAGTAAATAGAAAATATGTAGGAAATATGGAAAACACAAGTAAAGCGAGTTAAGGCCAAGTGATCTGTCTAGTGAACTATGATTCAAAAGGGTTTCAAGCTCGACTCGTAAGAGTATCTAGAGGGTAACTCTAGACGGAGAGAAAAACCAAAAGCTAAACACTGAGTTTTTGAGTACAGTACAACCAGTGAAGGAGAGAGCGACACAGCGAGCGAGAGAGAGAGAGAGGGGGGGAGAGACTTTGAAAGACGAAACGAGAGACAGAATTGAAGGAGCCGAGGAGATGGGTGGAGAGGGGGAAAAGTGACAACGGCAAGAGATGGAATTCAAATGCGCCATGCAAATGACGCAAAATGAAATGTATGAAATTGAAAATGAAACGTGAAGAGGGCCCGAGTCAAGGGTGCTGGTAGGGGGAGGGGTTCGGTAAGTGGTAATTGAGGGGGGTGGGGGCGAGGTGGTTGACGTTGAGGTTGTGCATAAAAACGAAGCGCAGAAAATGAAAAATAATTAGCGCAATTAATGACCACGTAATTAGCGCTTGAAATCTGCAAGCAGCCATTGCCCCCCTCCCCATCCACTCAATGACCCAGCAACCCCCTTGGAGCGGAGAGATTTCCCCCGTGCTGCAGCCATCCCCCAATCCCCATTTGCCACAATGTGTGCGGTGGCACGTAAGCCCAGAACGAACCGATCCCATTGCAATCCAACCCAGCCGCATTCCCCTTGGCTCATACCTTGTAGTCATTGCGGCCATGTTTGATAATTCTATCGCGCCCAGCTTCCTTTTGTCAGCCGCTGCGGTTCTGGACGACACGCTAATGAACGCGGCCCATTTCCCCACTTTCCTATTTTCCCATTTTCGCAATTTCCCCATTCCCATTCCCCATTCCCCTTCTCATTCCCATTCGCCGTCTTCTTCCCACATTTCCCATTTGGCCATTTAGTGCGCGCATTTGCAATGTGGCGCCCTCTGTGGCAGAGGGGGCGAATGAAGCGTATTGTATAGATGAAAAACGGAAATTCAGCTGCTGTCATGACATTTCTTTATCAGCGCCATCAATCAGCACCGACTAATTAAAAATTGCCTTTGATAATGCCAAAATGGTAATGAACGAATGCGCGAATGAGCGAATGAGCGAATGAATGAGTGAATGAATTGCGAATGCACTCGTTTCATTTGCGTTGCGGCTTTCCGCACTCACACTACTATGTGACTATCTCTGTCTTTGCTCTTGCTGTGTGTGTGTGCGTGTGTGTGTGTACGTGTGTGTGTGTGTGTGTGTGTGTGGATTAGGTGTGTCAATGTAGTGGCTGCGACACAATTTGTCAAAATTTCAAGTGGTTGCAAATTGATGCGCACTAAAATTAATGCTTCTAACGAAGTCCAACTAAAGATGAAATGGATGACAATGGCATTCAAGGAATGCCCAGAGCATACGTCACAGAGAGAGACAGACAGAAAGAGAGAGAGGGAAAGAGTGAAGATAGAGTAGAGAAGACAGGGCTCAACTTATAAACAACTTAAAAATTCATTGTCTACACATGGTGCCCATCACTTGGGCGTCGTGTCCTGCCCGTAGGCATGTCCATGTTGGTGAATACACAAGTAGACAGAGGCAGTCAGCAAAGGGAGATAGAGAGACCCATACACACACACACACACACACACACAGCTGAATTCGGTAGTGCCTTGAACTGAATGAAAAACGAAAAACTGTCATCATGTGACGGGAATCAATCTAAAGTCATTTTATAACCCGAAGAGTCATAAATCTAACTTTAATGTTTTCAACGTGACTGCGGCACGAAGCAACAGCAGCAGCAGCAGCAGCAGCAGCAGTTGCCCCACGGCAACGCCCATGACCAGTCGGTGGCCCCACATCTCTCCACCCTGATCCGATAAATGTGCCAAGGAGATGGAAACCTCCGGCATTGGAATTGGAAAAGTAAAACAAGCAAATGAATGTATTTCCGTTTGGGATTTTTCACTTTCCGGCTTTGACGCAGCGTGCTGAAAAGTGTTGCCGCAGAGTCGCTGGAGTCGCTGGAGTCGCTGGAGTCGTAGTGCCAGCTAGCTGGCAGGTGGGCATGGCCTCGGGTGGGGCTAACAATATAAATGACAAAACGAGCACAAGGCAACGGGGGGACGGGCGTGGAGAGCAAGAAGCAAAGGAGGATGGCTTACATGGGAAGGCCAAAAGGGAAAATACTACATAGATAGCATTTTTATTAAATGGGTATCAAAACTATTTTACGTGTTTGGGATCATAGTTGAAGGCAATGCATCTGTGTGTCTGTGTATGTATGTATGTATGTGTGTGTGTGTGTGTGTGTGTTTGGGTGTGTGTGTGCGTGACTGGCAGAAAAACAAAACCATAGCATACTTACGTGCGCCACATAAAATGCATATGCGGTCGCTCAAATAGCGCACAACAAATACATCTGTCTGTCTATCTGTCTATCTGTCTGTCAGTCTGTCTGTCTGTCCGTGTGTGTGTGTGTGCGTAAGCATGTTCTTGAAATGCCAAAGGAACAATTGAGCGTGTGAAGAACAGCGTCCAATTAATTGCACGTAATTGTGAGCGAACACTTCTGAAGGACTTCAAGAGGCAAAATGTTGAGTATTTATTTATTATTATAATTATTATAACAGTTGAGCTTCGCTATAAGTGATTCGTCAGTAAACAACGCATAGCTGCATTATATCGAAGCTTTGTTAGAATGATTTGCTCATCTTATAAATATGTCATGCAAAAATAATAATATTCAGCCCTAAAAATCAAGAACTTCACTTGTGTTGAAATCCACCATAGCGGAGTTTTACTGCCATCATTAATTAGATTATTATCGTAATTATTCTTATTATTGTCCCTATCATTTTCTTTACTATCAGCGCTATCATTTCATTACTATTTGCATTATCATTGGCATTATTAAATTCTTTATCATTTGTCTTATTTTAATCATTGTCAGTGTCATTAGCTTAGGCAAAATTAATGATTACCATTAGCATTAGCATTATTACTGTCATTGCTGTTAGCATTAGCATTATAAATATCAATATTAATGTCATATGCTTTAGATTATTAACTATCATTGGCACTAACTCAAAAACTGTCCTTTGTGCTTGCATTATCATTTGCATTATCATTGGCATTTGCATTATTATCAGCATTTTCGGTATCATCATAAATACTATTATTATTTGCATAACTTGTATTATTGGTATTTCCGTCAAAGTTATCGCATTAGTATTCGCATTATTATTAGCATTAGCATTAGCATAAACATTAGCATTATTATCATTATTATCATTTTCAATATTGTTTACATAATGCAAATTTGGCATTTTGCTGTATCATTTGTTTTATCATTGGCATTTGCATTAGCATTATTATTAGCATTTTCGAAATCATTATGAATATTATTATTATTTGCTTAATTTGAATCATTGGTATTTTCGTAGGAATTATCGCATTAGTATTCGCATTAACATTATCATTAACATTAGCATTATCGTTATCATTATTATTATGATTATCATTATCATTATCATTACTATTATTATAACCATTTTCATTACTAATAAAAACCATGCCCAGAATATATTTAAATCCAATTTAATCTTTTGTTTTTTTAAACAATAAAAATGAATATAATTGTTTAAATTGTATCACTTTTAGACGTATACTTAATATGTGACGTATACTTAATATGTGACCCTGTCAACTTGCCTAGCTGAATTGAACAATTTGCGAAATGAATTTACTTTGAGTATTGACTGAGTATCAGCATGAGTAATAGCATAATTTGAATAGGTCACAAGTTACAAGTCTAAATCTTCTTTGAATCATTTCGCATTCAATTTTAAACAAACAATTGAAGCAACGTCAATATTTACAAGCAAAGATCTGCCGCATTTTGTTGCAAATGTATCAGTTGCTCATTCGCAATTGGACATTCATTTTTATCTACTCGCAAACAATCCTAAAGGTTATTTTATTGGAATTCAGTTGAGGCACCTGGCAAGTATTTCGTGTTGCGAACACTTTTAAGAAATAGCAAATACTTTAGATTATCTTTTGGGCAGAGTGCGAATGAATAGTATTCGTAAATGCTGCAGTTAAGTATTCTGCTGTCTGTCGAAATTTATCGGCATGCTCACATGTTCTCAAACTGTCAGGGGGATACACACACACACACAAACACACACACATAGACTGAGTAAAAATATACGTAACTTAATCAATATGAAAATCGTATTATTCACTTACTCGCATTTGTATGCAGAAATGTTACGGAGTCTCTTCGCTTACCTGCAATGAAAAAGACACAGGAGTTAAAATAAAGAAAATGTGTGAATTATATTATATTATTTTCTTATTTTTATTTGTATTATTATTATTATTATTATATTATTTTGAAAATGTTCATGCGCTGCGGCGCACTTGTGAGAGGAGTTTGGCCTCATTTTAAATTCAATTTAGATGCCAAGATTGAGGAGATTCTGTGCTGCGCACAGTTTCAGCGACAATTTCTGGATTTTAATCACATTGCGGTCATATTTAATTCATTTTATTATTATTGTTATTGTCCACAGAAACGCATCTGTTGTTGTTATTGTGCTTGATGGCCGAGTCGAGGCTCAAACGCGCTTAAACGATCCAAGCGAATGTGAGAAGCCTCAGCACCCCCTCAGCGACGACAACAACTAAGCACAATCCATAATGGCGGGGCGTTGAGAATGTTACAATTTAACAAACAATTCAATTAATGCAAATTACAATGGCCTCGGCTAATGAATATTTAATGATTAAACTAATTTCATTTTCATAATATCGTTCACATGCAGGCGTAAATAAACAAACCCCAATTCAAACTCCACTCCCAACATTCAACCCAAAACGCTAACAAACATCAGCAGCAACAACAACAACAACAAGCTGAAAACCCAGAGCAGCTGTAAGGATTTGCATGCTTCGAATCGATTGTTAATTGGAAATTGTTTACTGGCCGCGGGCTGAAAAGCGTCGACCAAAACCAGTTAACTGTCAGCAATAGCAGTTAACGATTTCACCTACACGACTCCAATTACGCCCACGCAATCCAAATTTGGGCTTCCACTGACACCTGATGAGGATAGTCGTGTAGATGAGCAAACAGCGAACAGAGCTCGTTAAAATTTCAAATTCGAAGTCTATTTGAAATTTGACGGAAGCACTTATTGATGGTTCGGTTCGGTTCGGTTCGGCTTGCAGTTGCCAGTGGTTCGACTCACAATGGGTTTCTGGTTGTTTCAGCTTCGTAATATTTAAGTGGATTAAGTTTAGTTTACTTTTAGTTTACGTTTAAACTCTTTGTCTCTGTTTCAGAACTGATTGCAGATTGTACCTTCAGTAACCAATCCAGACTGTCTGTTGTCAGAGCTCCTTAGGCTAAAGTTCTACTCTTATTTCTAGCAGCAGTTTGTATATCATTCGATGATCTCTTCAATTGTTTTTCTAATATTAAACAACTTTACTGCAGATATTTTCCCTATTGGACATTTCCTGGAATATGTGATTGTATAATGAAAGTTGATTATCTTAAAGTTTGAGTTTGAAATTGAGATTCAATGCAATAGTTTCTTTTCTGATTATCTTTTTATTTATAGACTTTTAGTATTGCTTCTATATAATATCTTTAAGAAGTAAAGTTAGAAATGTCTATGGTGGGAAATGTGTAGATAAACTCGATCAGAAGAGGATATAAAGCAACCTTCACAGACGGACATGGCTCAATCCAGCGGCTATTGATACTGATCAAGAATATATATACTATATTTCGACAGCCACGCGTCCCTTTGTCTGTTGCATACATGTGCACGCAGCGCTTCTACCTGTTTTAATGGCTACAGGGTATACAAATATCATTTGTATGATAGCAACAATGGCATTGTAATCAGTTTGTTGTTAACTTTTGGGCTGAAAGAACTGTATTCGCTTCAGTTGGCAATGCCGAGTTAACTGAATAGTGAATAGTGGATGGTGAATGAATTGAATCACAGTTGGTTATCGATCCATCTGTTTTGTCATCGCAGCTCGTTGCTCATTGCTCGCTGCTCATTGCTCGTAGTTTGTAGTTTGTAGTTTGTAGCTTTTGCTGACAGTTTCTTCGGCTTGTTGCCACTGTGCATTGTTAGTTTTGCGGTCTTTATATGCAATATTCGATTGTTGTTGGTTGTTGGTTGTTGGTTGCTGGTTGCTGGTTGTTGCTCGTGCGTGTTGTTTCGTTGTTGCTCTTATTATTGTTGCAGTTGTTGTTGCTGGCATTGCTGCTCCTGCCGCTCCTGCTGCTACTGCTGCTGGCTTTATGAAAACAGTTCTGTAATTATGCCACTACGGCTTCGTTGCTCGCTGTTGCCCATTGCCAGTTGCCCGAATATTGTTGTTCTTGTTGTTGCTGTGGTTGTTGTTGCTCGCTTTTTGTTCTAACTTTGCCAATTTGGACACTGTCGGCAGAAGTGACACAACTTTTAGTCAGCACCGACTTCATTTGGGTCTATTGTCGTCGATGTTGCTGCTGTTGTTTGTTGTTCTTGTTCCTGTTCCTCTTGTTGTCGATTCTCCTGTTCTTGTTGCTGTTGCTGTTGCTGTTCTTGTCGTCATAGCTATAACGTTTATTAATAAGTTTGACTGCACATTTGTTGTTGCTACGTTGCTGTTGCTACTCAGCTGGAGCTGTTGTTTTTCTACCTGCCTTATTTTCGGGGGGTCTGAGGCCATGGCATGACTTGTCATGAAAGTGCCCCCAAAAAATAAAAGAGAAGAAGCACAGAGCAAGAAGAAAAGAACCGGGGGATAGAGCTCAAGCTATAGCTGAATAAAAGAGAACACATTATTTTGGCATGAGACGTTGCCAAAATGAGCCCTAAATGCGAAAAGCAAAAAGCAAAAAGCAAAAAAGCGGAGCGCTAAGGAATTAGAGCAAAGTGCACTTTTTGATGACTTTTGATTTGTTTTACGATTTCCCGCTATGAATATTTATTGTCATGCCGTTCACTCGGTCGTCTGTCAGTCGTCAGTCCTCAGTCCTCAGTCCTCAGTCGACAGTCGACAGTCGCCAGTCTTTAAAATGCACGAACATTGCTGTCATGGCAACAATAACAACGACAACTACAACAAGGCAACAACAAATTGACACGCAGCATTACTCATACGCCCCGCTGCTCGTTAGACAGCCACCGAGCCAGTTGGTCGGGCAGTCTGACTGTCTGACTGTCTCACTGTCTGCCTGTCTCACTGTCTGTCTCAAAGGCAGGCAGCAACTTTTTAATTGATGTTTACTTAACGTTCAACATAATTAACTCTGTGGAAATATTTAAAGCATCGTAAATGGGCATTATACGAGCCATTAAATGAATTTGTAAACGCTTCACTTGAACTAGAAGTACAAGTCCAAGTGGAAGTGGAAGTAGAAGTCGAAGTAGTAGAAGCGAAATGCCTTTGGCTTTGCCTCAATATCATTATTTCCTTTTATGTATGCCGTGATTGCTGTCCCTATTGCTGTGGTTGTCTTCAAACCTCCATCTCTCTCTCTCTCTCTCTCTCTCTCTCTGCTTGGACGCCTCTCTCCTTTCATTTTTATTCTAATGCTACGCTTATTTGCACTTTAAACAATGCCATAAACGCAGCAAGGCGCGCATTAACACCGTCAACACACAACTTGGCCGCGAGAGCAGCGAGTAGTTCCCCATTCAACATTCAACATTCAACCATATTTCCCATTTTCGGTGACCTTTACGACTTGCAGGGTCGTAAATAAAAGCAGCAACTGTGACAGCAACAACAACAGCAACAACAACAGCAACAGCAACAGCAGTTGGCAGCAACCAAAAGCCAAAAGCCGAAAGCCAAACGGAGTTATGACCTCGCTTCAGTTGCGAAACAAAAATATCGAACGATCGAATACGCAACTCTGAACCAGAAAGTAATTTGCATAATCTATATCTCAAAGATACTTTCGTGTCTCACAGATGATTTCCTACCTCCAAAGCTCATTTATTTTCCTTTAAAACGTTTAGGTTTCACCTTCCCACAGATACTCGTGTAGCGCAAAGATACTTTTGGACCTTTAGATGTAAATGTATCTCATAGATACTTCATATCTTTTAAATTTATTTAAATATATCTTCAATATATTTTTGTAGTCAGAAATACTTTCTATCTTTAGATACATTTGTACCTCACAGATACTTTCCTTCATTTAAATACATTTGTATCTCACAGATACTTTCTTTAAAATATATTTGTCTCTTCAAAAATTGTTGTAGTCAGAAATACTTTCTATCTTTAGATACATTTGTATCTCACAGATACTTTCCTTCATTTAGATACATTTGTATCTCACAGATACTTTCTATCTTTAGATACTTTTGGACCTCACAGGTACTTTGTGTCTTTTAAATATAAATGTATCTCATAGATACTTTCTCCTTTAAGATATATTTGTATATCCAATATATTTTTGTACCTCACAGATACTTTCTATCACTTAGATACATTTACATCTCACAGAAACTGTCTATCTTTTACATATATTTGTATCTCACAGATACTTTCAATCTGTTAATACATTTTTAGCCCATAGACACTTTCAACCATTTAGATACATTTGTATTTCAATGATACTTTCTACCAATTAGATACATGTGTCTCTCGAAGATACTTTTTATCATTTAGATACATTTGTATCTCACAGATACTTCAATCTTTAGATACATATGTATCTCACAGATACTTTCTAGCATTTAAATACATTTGTATCTCACAGATACTTTCTACCTTCAGATAACTATGTATCTCACAATTACTTTCTAGCTTTTAGATATATTTGTAACTCCAAGATATTTTAGTAATTCAAAGATCGTTATGTATCTCATAGTTATCAATCTCTCAATATTTTTGTACCCCACACATGGTTTCTATCTTTAAGAAATATGTGTATTTCACAGATACTTTTGTATCTTAAAATTGCACTTACTTCTTATTGATACAATTGAAGTTGATCTTAGATACTCAGAAATACTCTGAAATCCGATTTAACTCTTAGATCTTTACCGTGATCTCATAGGCATTGTTATATCGCGTAGATACTTTCAATCGCTCAGATATCACAAGTTCCCATCTCACAAATATTTGTATTTATTTGTAAATTAATTGCAAGGACTCTCTTATCTCATAGTTGCATTAGCATCAGATTCACACAGAATCAACTGCAGTTCACAAAAACTATCGCAACTTGCAGCTAATTTCATCAGATCAAAGGCATTTTTCTTACTATAGCTAATCAGCAGGATTATAGATAGGTAGATAGATACTTTTGTGACGTTCAATGACAAATACTTGCTTTGTTATGCACATAGCATTCGCCAGTTGCTCTTGAATCCTCATTATAAGTTGCACTAAGATACATTCCCCTTGAAACTCACGTATTTCTCAGATAGATGCATATCAAGGGCCAGCTATTGTGCGAGTAGTTCACCTTTACTTTGGTAATTCTCAACTGCACTGCACTCAGATACTTTCGTATCTTTGTTGCAAGCATACTTTTGTGCTCACGTTCACATAACTTTGTAAGAACTCAAACTGATTTCGCTACAACAATTGGTATGCAACCCCATAAAGATACGACTACACACAACATCGATAAGCGTGGGGGGGGGGGCGTGCAGGCGGAACTGCAATATAAATTCCAAGAAGGCAATTTGATGAATGTGTCAATACAACAAGATGTCAACTGCATGCGTCTACGTATACGTAATGTGGCACCAGGTTAGGCAACATAGTTGCTTGGCTAAGATAGCGCAAGAGCAAGAAAAGCGAATGACGCATGATCTATGCCTGATTTGGGGATTGATGAATGATGGAATGATGGAATGATGGGCGGAAGGAGACGCCTGTCGCAACGTGATGTTATTAATAAATGCACTTGAGAACGTTCACTTATTAATTCTTTAGAGCTAAATCAAAAGCCAAAAGTGCAAGGAGGCAACTTGCCACTTGCTCGGCGAACGTGACCAATAACAAGAAATTTTTTATTTACAAGGCTGCCTGCCCTGTCTCTACCTACGTCTGTCCGTCTATTCGTCTGCCTGTCTGCCCCTCTGTCATGCTGTTCGTCTGTCCCTCTGCCTGTCTATATGTTGGCCTGTCTTTGTCTGTCGCATATATGCGACAATCCGGGCTGCCCGACACTAGCTGTTGTCCTGTCCTCTATCCGCTATCCTCTATACTCTCTTCTGTACTGTGCTCTGTGCCCTGCTGTCCTGTCCTGTCCTGTCGCCAGGCGACAGTCGAGTCATTGTAAAGTCAGTGGCCTAAAAACATTATGAAGTTGCTCACTTGATCGTGCAATGTACCTTTTGATTTTGTTGCCCAGCACTTGGCACGTTCCGCCAGCCAACAGCCAACAGCCAACAGCCAACAGCGAACATCGAGCAGTCACCATTCACCATTTACCAGTCACCAGTCAGCAGGCATCATACAAATTTTATTGGAAAGCATGGTGCATGCAACACACTCCACTGTCGCAGCCACCGCACTAACTACAGTGTAACTAAAATTAGCACAGCTGCTCGCTAAATCGAGCGATGGGCAACGCCTGTCTGCAGATCTGTCTCTCAGTCCCTCTGTCCCTCTGTCCATCTGACCCGCAGTGCCACTAGTACTGACCCGCTGTCCCGCTGTCCCCCTATCTATCTGGTCTGGCCTGGCATTGATTGTTTCTCCACTGATGATGTGTGAAAAGTTTATTTGGCCAGTAAACATCATGAAATGCTTGCAAAATATACAAAAGTCGAATGTGAAATAAATGCGAACACAACAACTACAACAACAACAACAGAAATAACAACATTTGCTATTTTGACAAGCTCCCCACGAGCGCTGAACGGCATCAAGAGTCAACTGGAGCAACTGCATCAACATCATCACGACCATGGCAGGAAAGGGGGAGGGAGTGGCCGACAACCGCAGCAAATGCATCTGATGCAGAGGCTATTAAATGGCCTGATGCATTGCCACAGCAACAACAACAACAACAACAGCAACAACAACAAGCTGTAACATCAGCAAATGCATTTAGCAAATGCAAATCAAGTCTATAGACTCCGAGGAGGCCTAAATATCAATCCAGTTTGAGGCTAACAATCTGCGAAACTGAATTTAACAAACTGCCACTGCCAAACTTTTGAAGTGACTAACGAATCGAATTTGAATTTGGCTTTGCATTTCAGTTAACCTATTTCCCAACTGCATTCGATAAGATTTTCACATTCATTTCATATTTTGGCAGAGAAAACTTTAATTCGAGCGAAATCATTCAGTTGATCACTGCAATTGCATTCGATAGAGTTGCAAACTTTGATTTAATTGAGCTGCTAAATGTGACAGCTATCACTAAATATTTATTTCATTAATGCTGCAATTTTAATTAATATTTTTGTTTACACTTCAAATTGGGGAAGTTGATTTAAACAAATGCGTTGCTTGCTTTAGAGTTCATTGGCCGCTCGACTGATACTTTGTTGATTTATTTACACGTACAGCAAATACACACACACACACACACACACACACACACACACAGCACACACGCACACACAGCACACACACTCGCACATACACAGCACACACACACGCAGCACACATACACTCGCACACACACAGGCAGACGCGCAGAGAGAAACAAAATGGCGGCCCCAAATGACCGAGGCATCTGGCGGAGTCGACTCCGTGTGCTCATTAATTTAAACTTTGCATGTGATTTGATGAAATGTACATTTTGTGCAATGTTGTGTTGAATTTATTAAGTATTTCAATAAATAAACTCAGCGCAACTGCAGCGAATGCCAAATGAATTAGTTTACAGCCTCCCTCCCACAGCCGCCCCTCGCTTCCAAAGCAGTTGCAGCATTTATGACTAATAAATATATATACATATGTGTGTGTGTTTGTGTGTATATGTGTGTGTGTGTGTGTGTGTGTGTTTGAGTTGTGGCAAATTGCACATATAAAACGTTTATAGTATGTGCCCCATATAAGCGAGTGGCATGAGTATTCAGACTCCTACTCCCACTCAGACTCAGACTCAGACTCACATTCATACTCAGACTCAGAGTCAGACTCACACTCACATTCATACTCACATTCATACTCATACTCCTGCTCGACTTGTGCATGTAATAAATATAATAATTTATTTTTTATGCTCTGCCTTCGTTTGGCTTAATCGCCTGAAACACATTCTGTACGACATTTGCTCTGGGTGTGCCTCTGTATGTGTGTGTGTGTGTGTGTTTGTGTGTGTGTGCGTGAATGCTTTGGTTTCTGGCCTATTGGCAATGCTTTCAATCTGATCAATTTGTTGCCGCACTTTAGGAGCCATTCAAGCTGCAAGCACTTTGTGTTCTACACATTTAAGACTGACCTGCCGCGAGCTGTGTGGCTTGGGGCATGCAACGCCCCAGCTTGCCCGGCCAACTTGAACGCTCACACACATTCCACAGATGCCAACAGGATTGTCGAAATTGTCTCATTTATGTCATTCGGGATTTCGGACATTTTGCTGTTCGGCAACAAAGCAAAAATTTGATTTATTTTGATTTAGTTACGATTTTTTGACAATTTTTAATTAACTTTCAGGGGAGTGAGTGATAGAGAGAGAGAGAGTGAGTGATAGAGAGAGAGAGAGCGATGTGTATGCATAATTCAATTTCCTATTTATTTATTTATTACATTTTGCACAATTTCATGAGGGCGTCTCGTTCATCAATTTTTTTCGCTTTGGCATTTTGTAAAGGCATTTTTAATTATTTAGCTTACGCAAATAAATCCAACAATATGTGTGTGTGGGTGTGTGTGTGGGTGTGTGTGTGCTTAGGGGTTGTGTCGGCTTCTGTGTGCGTGTGTGCGAGTGTGCGAGTGTGTGTGCACACATTAACCTAACGCAAGCGAAAAGTTAAACAAACACACAGACAGAAAGATGTGAAAACACTCACAAGCTTATTAAATATAAATCACATTTTGCTGGTACTCGCACTTCCCCTGCCCGTTTACCAGACTCGACCACAACAACAACAACCACAACAACAACAACTACAGCAACATTAGCAACACCAACAACAACCACAACGAGAGAGAGAAGAACATGAGCAGCCCGCGCTCTTGATGTCGTCACCAGGCAATCAACAGCCCACAAATATGCCACACTTTCCCATGCATATGACACCATTTGCACTTTTCCGCTACATTTTCATTTGTTTTTCTCCTTTCTTGCAACTTTTTCTGTTCTTCATTTGACTGATTGTCTCTATTTGCTGCTCAAACACAAATGCTCTTGTAAATGTTTTCACATTTCAATGTATCGAACTTTTGACTCGTTTTGTTTAAGGCAAATCAGCGTAGTTTATTATGTAATATCATAAAGTTGCTTAAAGTTGTTTAAAGTTGTTTAAAGTTTAGAATAAGCACTCCTGCTGCTACATTTGCACAGCTTATTCTAACATAAAAGCAAACTATTAAAAGTAATTAAGCATTTTTATGACCAATTCTCAATCAGCAGCACAGCTAATGCCAGCAACAACTTTATATAGTTTAAAATACGCTTATACATTATGTATTATTATTATATATAAGTACATAGCAATTTCCTTTTAAACTTCCTTAGTATGTCCGCGTGAAAAGTGCAAAAGAAAAAATGAAAATAAAACTGCTCAGCTGAAAGGTGAGAAATTCTCTAAACAATATTCTCATCAACAGCAAAATATGTGTTGTGGCAAAGTTTTTAATTTGAGTTTTTTAGTGACGCAAAAACTTGAAGAGAAACTCTGGACACAACGAAGCTGTAATACACTTTCTATTTCAATGGTTTTAATTAGGTTTATCAACTGTTCAGCTGAACTTCTAAAGCGAAACTTCAATATTAACACAAGCTCATTAAGTTCATGGCTGCACAGATTTGTATGTATGAAAGCTTAAGCAAAGCTGAGTTTGTAACTACTAAATACAGTAAGTTTGCCTTTGAAAGCACATGAAAGCAACTACTTTTTAAGTTGCAAGTTCATTAAACTCGCTTTGGTTGAACGAGCTTAATAATGTTCACGCTTAATGCATTTTGCTTTTAAAAGCACCTGGAAGCAGCTGAAATCATTTGGCGTATCCAAAAATCTGCATGGATTCCCATTCGTCCTATAGAAGCACATGAAAGCTTAAGTGCAGCTTCAAATTAAGCTACAAGTTTAACTATTAACGAGTTTAATAATGTTAACGCTTAATTCATTTTGCTTTTAAAAGCACCTGGAAGCAGCTGAAATCATTTGGCGTATCCAAAAAGCTGCATGGATTCCCATTCGTCCTATGGAAGCACATGAAAGCTTAGGCGCAGCTACAATTTAAGCTGCGAGTTCTTTCAGTTCGTTTCGGCTTTAAGGGCTACATAATTCTAACGCTTAATTCAGTTTGCATTTAAAAGCAGCTGAGAGCAACTGAAGGCAACTGAAAGCACGTGAAAGCTTTAGACGTGTCTAAAAAGCTGCGCAAATTCACTTTGGCCCTTAACAATTGCGAGCAACTGATTAAATGCCAGTTGAAACTAACCGCAACCGCAACCTTCGTCAAGTTGATGGGACTATCTGTAGGTCTCGTCGCATTCTCACTTTGTCCAATGTTTAGTGAGTGTATTATGGGTTGTTGTGGGGCTCGTTGGGTTCGTTGTGGCAAGTGCGGAGTGAATTTTGTGTTGCGGGCAGAGGGAGGAGGGGTACTCACTAAAAAGACAGGTGGAAAAAGGTCGCGCGTACATGACACGGCGCAGCCGCCAAGCTGTTATAGTGTGTCCACCACGTATCCTGCCCCAAGCATCTGCCCCTGCCCCTGCCCCTGTCCGTGTCACATGCGCCTTGCCACTGTCTCTGGCCGCAGCATCTGTCCAGTGTTTTTTTTTGTTTTTTTTTTTGTTTTTATTTTGGGTGAATGTGGCGCGTTTGTCCATGTTCATTACTGCGGTTAATTTGTTTGTTCAGCTCACTCGCTGTGTTGGGCTTCACAGCCCAGAATTGTAGCTACAAATTTTTGCGCTCACTTGAATTTTTGTGTGTTATGTTTTTTAATAAGCTTCGCTGCGGACAGGTGCAAAAATAAAGTAAAAAGAGTGTTGGACATGGTCCGGGGGATGGACACGACCAGCGAGTGGGCTGAGCAGGAGGCGCAAGAGGTGAGAGGGAGCTGCTAGGTGGTAGATGAGAGATGGAAGGGGGAAAGCACAGGCAATCATCTGCTGGCACGTTGTTGACATCAAAATAATGACTGTCGGCCTGGGGATTGGGCATGTGGATGTGGCTGAGGATGTGGATGTGGATGAGAATGTGGGTAGGATGTGGATTGTGGCGGGCAGCACGGCCCAAAAATGCTGCAGCAACAACAACAAGCGCGTTTGTGGTGGCGGCATAAGCAAACATATGCACAAGATACACCACACACACACACAGACACACAGGCACACACACACACGCACACGCACACGCACACTCATACATATAGAGAAGTGGCACATAAAACAGCAGCCAAGCAGTTTGCCCCACTCATCAGCTGCCTTCGTCTTGCTCAAGCTTACAACATGCCTCATCATCATCATCATCATCATCAGCAGCAGCAGCATCATCATCAGCAGCATCAGCAGCAGCTTCAGCATCAGCATGCTCATCATCATCGTCATCATCCTCACTCGCTTATGCTTATGTTCTTGTTACTCTTCTGCTTCTTCTTCTCCTTGTTGTTAATTACAAAAAAAATGCGAAAGCACGAAAATGCTGCTGTTTACCAAATTAAATGCTACTAATTGGACGAGTTTAGCGGCGCTCAAGTGTATGCTCTGCGACTGTTGAGCTGCTTAGGCGCTTGTACGGGTTGCACGACAGCGACAGCAATCGAATGAGAGAGAGAGAGAGAGAGAGAGGGTGAGTGAAATGCGGTATGCGGCAAAGCGGTGGTAAGTATCATGACGCCATGGAATTTTTAATGAAAGAAGTTATTAGTATGTATCTTCATCGTTAGCATAAAAAATGAAAGTCGCCTAAAACATTTGAATATCTGACACACGCTGAACAGCAAAAGCCAAACCAGAGTTTTCTAACACATTCCATCTATGTCATCTAAAGTTGCCAACGATGAGTGTCGCTGTGAGTCGCTGACACGTCAAGTGTTTCAGTTAATACCAAGTGAAGGATGAAATAACACAGTTTGACAATTGAAGCCAGGATTTGGCACTTCAGCTGAAGACTTTAACAAATTTGTGTAATCTATTCGAAGAGTTCATTCAATAAGCTTCAAATTAGAAATTCAATTGCACTCAATGTCAAGAGCAAGCAGCTTATCTAATAGATATCTATCTATCGCAGCAGATTTCCCATTGATTGGAAAGACCGAAAGAAACCTTCTATAGGTAACTCGAAGTCACTTAAAGCCAGAAGAATCTTTCCTTTTCCTTCCTTTTCCAGCCAGGAAGCAACTCTCTCTTTTCGAAATTAGAAATACATATATAAATACATTTAAAGATTCTTAAAGAATAATTAGTTGCCTTCTCTGCATAAGAAGAAACACACAACGGTTGGCAATTCTGCCTTAGAAGTGGAATCTGACAGTTGGCAACTCGGCATAAAGAAATCTACATCAATTTTAATAGCTCAGTATATTGAATAGCGAATGTAAGTTGGCAATTCTACTTTATAATTAATACCTTTTAGTTGGCAAATCTATTTTATAAGTATCACCTGATAGTTGGCAATATTGCTCAAGCATCCACCAACAGTTGGTAACTCCGCGATATAAAATATACATGATAGTTGGCAGCGCTACTTTATAAGAAATACAATTCAGTTGGCTACATTGCTTAATACACAGTACCAGACAGTTGGCAAATCTGCATAAAAAGTGCCACCTAACGGCAACTACTTCATAATAGTTGGTAACTCAATTTAATGACTAGCAATTGGTAGTTGGCAACACTACTTTATAAGAAATACTCTTCAGTTGGCAACATTGCTTAATACATACTGCACATGGAGTATCCCTTTACAGTTGGCAAATCTACTTTGTAAGTAAAACCTGTCAGTTGGCAACTTAGAATCAGATGTAGCACCTGATAGTTGGCAACTCTCTTGCACCAAAAATTGCTCTGATTAAGCAAAATAGTTGATCTTAATATTTGTGTGCTTATTCATTGGTTTTTGGATGTTTTGACAGAGTCACGATAATACCTCGTCTATCGGATGCTGCCTATCGAAACGCCAATCGATTGCACACTGTGCAGCAAAATTTAAAGCAAATGGCGAAACGCATTGAAGGGGATTGAACAAATTGTTTGTGGCTGGTCAAAGCCAGTGCCACATTAAATCCCAAGCAAGACAAGGGAAAAATGTGTGGCAGGTGATGTGGCGACCGGAAGTAGGGGGCGTGGGCGTGGTAGTGGGAGTGGGAGTGGGAGTGGGGCAAGCGGAAGTTAGAGAAAGCTTAAGCTCCGGCTGTGGCTCTGGCTGTGGCTGTGGCTTTTGTGGCTGGCAGCAAACAAAATGGCGTGCACATGTAAACATTTAAATCTGTTTGCAAATTATGCATGGCAGCCACAAAAGCGGACAGTGGACGCAAAATGAAATGTGAATAGCGAAAAAAGAGCAGAGGAAGAAGCAGTGCCACCAGCAGAGGATGCAGAGGCAACGACAGAGGCAGAGGCAGTGACAGAGGCAGTGACAGAGGCAGAGGCAGCGGCAGAGGCGTGTGACCAGAGCAAACAACAAACTGCCCACATATTGAGCGAGACCAAAGCCGGACAAGAGCGGAGAGTAGAGACTACAACTCAGACTCGGACTTGGACTCGGACTCTGACTCTGACTCGGACTGCGGCTGATACTGCAATGGCATCCCGGGCACGTCACCAACGTCAACCAGCGTGGACGTGGACACAGACACAAGCAACGACACCAGCAACGACAGCGACAGCGACAACGACAACGACACTGACTAATAAACTCGACTTGCCGGCATATAAAAATATCCATGCAAATTAATTAAATATTTACAGTTTACTAACATAAGCAGTCCCCCGTCACTGCCCCTTTCCCCGCTGTACTTGGTGAGCATCATCAAAGCGTTGCTGGCCTGGCTAAGAGCTGCGAGAGCGAGAGTGAGAGCGAGGGGAAGACGTGCGAAAAGAGGAAATGCCAACATGCCACACGCTTGCGAGAGCAAAGCCAAAGGCAAAGTCAAGTAAGCTTTGCGCTGAATTGCAAAAATATGCAAAGGTAAGCGCCAACAACAGCGTATGAGAGAAGGCATGAATGGCTGACTGCTTTGGTGGTTTAGGTGGTTCGGTGGTTCGTTGGTTCGTTGGTTTGTCGGGAGTCCGGAGTCGGGAGTCGGGAGTGGCACACAGCAAGCAGGGGGAGCAAGGCAGCCAGCTGATTGCCCGGAGGCAGCAGCTTGTCTGATTGAAGTGCCGAAGCGACGACGACTACAGAAATTACATGGAATGCGAGTCGGAGCTGTGCCTCAGCCTCACTCAACTCCAAATCGCAGTTGTGTCCGGTGTTGCCAGCTAAGCGCATAGTTGAGCAGCTGCCTCTTGCCGCATGCCGCATGCCGCACGCTGCCTCCAGAAAACCAAATGAAATTAGTGTTAAGCTGCCTGCTGCCTGCTGCCTGCTGCTTGGGCAGGTGGGCAAATGAAACTGACAACAAACAACAAACAAAATATAAATAAACTTTTATGTTTGTAATCAAATTTTTGCCACGCTGCTGACGCTGAGCGTAATAAATTTAAATCAATTCAAAGGCCGCCTTGCGTTGCAGATGTTATCCCAACAAGAAGGACACACACAAATGTGGCATGCAGCATCAGAACTTTGATTTAAATACTCTAAGCGATCCACTTGACCCTCATCTGCCCAACAAAAAATTAGCAAAGTTTTCACGGTAAATAGCAGGCTCCTCCATGGTCACTTGAACTACACGAGAGTTGGGAATGTTTTAACTCAATTCGATAGATAATATTTAAGAAGTCAGGCTTAAATGAGTAAAATTACATTGTGTATACAGTTACCGCTAGTCCTCCCTAGTCACTTTAATTATGGTAGAGTTAGAGATATTTTACATTTAAATTCAAGTCAATTCCTTTCGAACGATAAAGAGAATTGTTTAGTTAGAATAGTCAATTCTCTCTTCAAATAAGTCAGATCTGTAAATAGGAAATTCAAATAAAATGTCGCTGTCTTCTAAAGAATTATTCACATGCATTTACAGCTAGTCCTCTATGGTCACTTTAATTGTTCTTAGAGTAACTGATGAGTTAAATCAGTAAAAATTCTCAAAAAATCAGAGCAGAATTAGAAAACCAAATAAACAGCTTGAAAAGTAATACAAATATGCATATCTATGGTCATGTTATGATCTCCATGGTCACTTTAAATAACTTCGAGTGGTAGCTGCAGCCATGATTACTTTAGAGCACTACAGGGCTGTCAAAGTCGAGCTGACAATATTTAAAAAGGAATTCCATATTGAATTGACAGTTGTACATATGCTACTCGTATGTGTGTGTGTGTATGTGTGTGAGTGTTAGTGTGTGTGTTAGTGTGTGTGTGCTAGTGTGTGTGTGTGTGTGCGTACGTCCTCCATGGTTTGTTGAATTGCAATTAAGTAAGCCTTTGTTCAACTTTTCATTTATATAACAAACTTTATCTGCACTAAAAGCGACGGGAAAATAGTTTGAAAATTGTATTAAAAACAAGCGAAGGCAACTTTAAAGACTACCATAATATTTTAGCCATCTCGAGCCCCTAGATATCAAGCAAACAATTCAGCAACTGCCTTCCCTTGCACATACCCCTCTAGCCGCGATCTAAGAGGTCCTCTTAGGACACACAGCTGATTCCTTGGAGTTGAAATGCGTGGTTCATGCTAGTAATCGCCAATCGACTATTATCCACATTATTCACATGCCTTTGCCGAGCAGACAAACCCTTCCATTCCCTCCCCCTCCACCCTGCCTAGCCCCTTGGGGAGTAGCTAAATTGTTGCACTTGTGAATGCCGAAAAATAAATAAAAAGCGTAACGAAATGAAACCAAACTCGAAATACCAAAGTAAAAATACAAACTGCAGAAGTACAGAAGAAGTACAGCACAATGAATGGGACTCTATTCCCAAAGACAGAGGGACACCCAGAGAATGCGAGAGAGAGAGAGAGAGAGAGAGGGAGTGAGTGGAAGAGAGAGAGAGGGGGGATGGTGGACCTGCAGGCCGAACTTTTAATGGCAAGAGCAAAGAGACAAGCGTGTGCTTGGAACACATGTCCTGGCTGCGGGCTCTCAGTAGCAGTAGGTGCATGCCAAGAGGGAGACAGAGACAGTGAGAGAGAGAGGGAGGGAGGGAGAGGCACCACACTTAAGTGCATGTTACCCAACAATTTACTAGCGTAAGTTGGAAAATTTGAATTGGCCGCAGCAGGCAGAGAAAGCCAAAAGAAGCGGAAGAAGATGAAATAGACGAAAAAAAGAAAAGCGAATGCAAAGAAATGGAATGTGAACAGCAGAGAGGAATGAAGAAAGCTGAATGAAAAGAAAGACTGAAAGAAAGAAAGAATGAAAGAAAGATAGTCGTCGCAGCTCTGGAAAAGTTAAAGAAACCTCACAAGAAGTTGAAATGAAGATTTATTTGCCTATTTGCTTATTTATCTTTTGCTCAACTAGAAGAGACACAACGCCATTTTATGAGCTGCTTGAAAACTTGTGCAACTTGCGGCACACACACACACACACACACACACACACACACGCACACACAGCACGCAGGACACGCGAAAGGATAAAGTATGCTTGTAGCTGGCTGAGAAATAACGTTAAGTAGCGTAAAACTTAAACGCTGCCGCTCCTTCTCTCCCCCCCCCTTGCTTGTCTAACTGCCCCTTCAGCCAAGGCGGACACTCTGATGCGCCACTCTGCCGCCTTCGTTCTGCGTGCTGCGTCCTGTGTCCTGCGTCCTGTTGTGGGTAACTTATTCTATGTAGTTAGCACAAATTTTACATGTCTCACACACACACCGCACACACACACACACACACACCGCACACACACACAGGGAGTGAAGCAGTTATCCTTGCTTGGCCGCGCCTTGCACTCGTCTAAGCGCAAAAGTTTCGTTTTCTTTTTACGGTTCTTGTTGCTGTTGCTGTTGCTGTCCTCTTGGCCTAAACAGGATACATCCTGTGTGGCGGTGCAGCGACTGCACTAAATGCGAACTGCACCCAGTTAATGGGCAATTTAATTATACGGAAATCACACAAATTCATCTAATTAGTTTGGCCTTTTAATTGCCAGGACACTTGAGCTGCCGCTGCACTTGAAGCACGAGACAGGGATAATGGATACACGTAGAGCCCGCTGGCTTGGGCAGGATATGCCATAAGCTATGTCACACATACACAGGGAGAGGGAAAGAGAGGGAGAGAGAAAGAGAGAGAAAGAGAGAGAAAGAGAGAGAGAGAGAGAGACAGCTTCTGCTGCTTGTATCACTATCAATGGACTTTTCCTTCCGCATATTCAAATGACTCTGCAGAGTCCTTTTGCCTCGCATTTATATTAAAAATTCTACAAAAATGTAAATATAAACTTTTCAGCTTGGCAACTGCAGATGAAATGCTGCAGCAATGTTGTTGTTGTTGCCCCACAACAACAACAGCAGCAACAACAACAACTGCGGCCAATTGCCTGGCGAATTGACATTTGAGCCGAAGCGTTCTTTGCCTTTGTCCTTCGTTATTGGCCAACATGTTAAGCGCCGACAACAAACAGCGCTCAGTTATAGACTATAAAATATCCTGTAATTATCTCCATCGATTTTACAAATGTAAGTTAAGCTGGGAATAGATTTATTAAACAAGAAACATAAACTTATTGCTAACTTAGTTTATAGTTATTTTGCGAAACGTATGTACAATCTATATACCCTGTAAAAAGGGGGGAAAAATGTGATAAATGTGTATAATTGCGTTTAAATCTAAGAAAATTTTACCAAAGAACTAGACTTAACTTAACTTAAACTTAACTTGAACCTAATTAAACTTAATATTTATATCGATAACAATTGCATGGAACAATCGATTACGTTTCTCTTCAGTATTTTCAATGCAATAACAAAGTTTATTATTAGTTTGTTATAAATTTTGTATAACTTGAACTTAATTAAACTTAATATTTATATCGATAACAATTGCATGGAACAATCGATTACGTTTCTCTTCAGTTTTATCAATGCAATAACAAAGTTTATTATTAGTTTCTTATTAATATTGTATAACTTGAACTTAATTAAACTTAATATTTATATCGATAACAATTGCATGGCACAATCGATTACGTTTCTCTTCAGTATTTTCAATACAATAACAAAGTTTATTATTAGTTTCTTATTAATATTGTATAACTTGAACTTAATTAAACTTAATATTTATATCGATAACAATTGCATGGAACAATCGATTACGTTTCTCTTCAGTATTTTCAATGCAATAACAAAGTTTATTATTAGTTTGTTATGAATCTTGTATAACTTGAACTTAATTAAACTTAATATTTATATCGATAACAACTGCTTTGCACAATCGATTACGTTTCTCTTCAGTATTTTCAATGCAATAACAAAGTTTTTATTAATTTTATATAATCAGTAGTAATGATTACATTTATTTAAAGGATTTCCAGCTCAGAATGAGAGCGAAAACGTCTCGAAACTTCTTGAGCGATAGTAAGGCAAAACTATCGATATCATCAAATATAAATAATATAAATACAAACAAAGTATTAGCAATGCTGCAGCTGCTACAGTTCTATGTTGTTGCAATTTACAAAAAATATCAAATTTATTAGCACATGGAAAATGCGAGGAAATGTTGGGAAATGTCCGGAAGTTTCCCGCTTGATATGAGATTCAAATTAACTGAGAGATTAGCGATTCCACAAATGCACAGTTACTAATCTGTGCAATGAAAACAACTCATAAATCATATGAAACATTGTGAGATTTAAGTTCGATGTGAATATGATTTAGAATCAAGTCAGCAATTTGTATGGCAATAGATAATGGAAGCACATTATACTCATAGTATATGGGGAATGCTAGAATGTATGGCATACATTATGGCAAAGGCATTTAATGCCCGACAAAGTCATCAAATTGGGGATACGAATGGATAAAGTGGAAGCACTCGACATTAAAGGCTGAAGAAGACAGCGATGGGAGTTGAACACTTTTCCATTTGATGTGCGTTAAGTAAAAGGTGCTTTTAATATTTTAGGCACTCGACACACACACACACGCACACACACACATATGTGTGCATACGAAGATGTTAGGAGATGTTGTGCGAAGTGAGGAGGCAAGGAGGTATCCACTTGAAAGTGCTGATGCCCAGCCAAGGTTAGTTAAAAGTTAGGCGTTCGCCACTCAACTTGCCAAATTTCACGCCACTTGAAGCGATGCGCAGCAGACAAGAGAACTGGCAACTGGCGACTGGCGACTGGCAACTGGTAGCTGCCACCTTGCCATATAGTATATACCATGTGGCATGTGGCAGGTGCCAGCTGCCAGGTGGCTGGTGGCAACTTACGCCTGCCTGCCTGCCTGCCTGCCTGCCTGCCTGCTGCCTGCCTGACTGACGGACGTTTTAATCCTTTTGCATTTCGCGTGCAGCGTAAAAAGCATCGTTAAATAAACATGAGAATATGAATGTATGATTGCGTTTCTGGCAGCAGCAGCAGCAGCAGCAGCAGCAGTACCAATCTACCCCATGCTCCAAAACACTCTCAGCGTTAACGGTCATAAACTTTATGCCTGAAACTACCTACACAAACGGAACTTCATTCCAGTTCCCCTCCCCCTCACACTCACACTCACCACTACCCTCACTCTTGTTCCTCCCCGCTTATTTGCCGACTTTCTTTTTAATTTGCGTCAAGACTTTTATATACTTAAGAGCTCGACAGCGTCGCCTTCATTCGAACAGATTGTGAGGAGTGTGGATTGAGAATTGCTGAGGAGGCGTAGCAGTGGCAGCAGGGGGAGCAGTGGGAGCGGGGGACGCAGAAGCAGACGGAGCGAAAACTTTAACTCGCTAATCAATTAAAATCGCAAACTCAACTTTCAAGTTGCCTTCTTAATAGTTACGAGCATAGTTATATTTATTTTCCTTATTTCCATTTCCATTTCCATTTCCATTTCTATTTCTGTTTGTGCTCCTGTTCTTTTTTCTTGTTTCTTTTTTGTTTTTACTTTTAATAAGCAAATGCAAAAGTTGTAAATAAATTGCTAAATTGATTTATGTTTCACAGCTCCCTACCCCTACCCCTCCCCCTCTCACTCACGCTGTGCTTGCCCATGCTCAACCTACAAATTTGTAATCGCAGTTGGAGTTAAATCAGCATATTTCTATTTATCATCGGTAGGGAGCCTAGGGAGCATAAATCGTCGCTTGAGTCTGCCAATTTATGCAGCACGCATCGTGGTTTCTAGTGGAGCTCCGAAGAGGCACAATGCTGAGGAGGAATCACAATAAAGCGACGTCTCTATACTCTACAAGCCGAAAGAACTCAATAGGTAGAATAATAGATAAATAGAAGCAATCATTGGCTTTAAAGAGATCTACAGCTCAAGCATAGTTTAACAAGTTTATGCGTAAAGCGACAAACCTAATAGACTCTGTGTACTCTTCAATTACAGGGTCTACAAATAAATTTAAAATCTTCATATAATGGAAGAGACTACATATATAAAGCATCTGTTAACTAAGAGTCTGACTCTCTCTCTCTCTCTCTCTCTCTCTCTGCTCTTTCTCGCTCCTGTCTCCCGTCTCCTCTCGCTTCCTATCTGCATCTCCCTCGCTCTCTATTTGCAGTGTATAAAATAAATGTGCAAAGCACAAAAAAATAATGATAGAGGGACTGACCAGGAACTAAGCCCTCCTGCAAACCCTTGGGGCGTCTCATCTTTGTCGTCTAACTACTTTGTCTTTGGCTGTCTCCTTCTGTGCCTTCAACTGCTGCGGGATAAATAGTAGCGTGTGTGCGACTGTGTGTGTGGTTGTGTGTGACTGTGTGTGTGTCGGCTTATTTATGGTCTAAGACTTTGAAGCTACAATTTCCAAGCACTATTTGTATGTGTATAGCGAGTGTATGTTGTGGGTGTGCGTTGTGTGTGTGTGTGTGTGTGTGTGTGTGTGTGTGTGTGTGTGTGTGTGTGTGTGTGTGTGCTTGGTGCTATATTAAATCGCAGGCCATAGTTTTTAATAAAATGCCTGCGTTCCAACGAAAATTCAGGAACGATGCCTTTGCTTTCTTCTCTTCTCTTCTCTTCTCTTTCCCTATCTCCATCTCCATCTCTATCTCTATCTCATTCTACTGCGATTGCTCTTCTTCTTCTTGTTGTTGCTGGTGGAGCGCGTCGTGAAATTTATGTACTTGGGGGTAAGTTCGTAATAGTTTTTAACTTAAATGGGTGGCAGGACGACGACGACGACGACGACGACGACGACAGGCAACCGAAATTCGGGGCATACCTTCAGCCGTTCTTAGCCAAGTTCCAAGTAACCGAAATGCCGAACTGCCGAACTGCCGAAAAGCATGGCCCAAGCTGAGGGCGATGTCTGGCGTCTAGGCGGCGGCGGCAATGGCAACGGCAACGTCCCGACGCTTTGTGTTTCGGGTCGTTTAGGATGTTGTTGTAGGCGCTACAATCTCACCATTTGTCGCTTCCGCGTCCATGTCCTCATCGTGGCTGTAACTCGAGCACATAGCTCTGCTCTGATGTCTTATTTTATCTGTGCTGTCGCCCTGTCGTCCTGTCGTCCTGTCGTCCTGTCGTCCTGTCGTCCTGCCGTCCTTAGACTAAGTCATCCCCTCTACTTGGCTCGCCGTCCGATATTTTATTTTTATTTGAAAAAATCAATTTATGGGTTCTTTGGCAATAAACGATTTCTCTTTTAGTTGCCTTCTTCTTTTCTTTATGGCCGCATATCTTTGTAATATTTTCTATCATTGTCATCGCTTGAGTTGTGCCCCCAAGCAGCAGCAGCAGCAGCAGCAGCCGCAGCAGCAGCAGCCCCAACTTCACTTCTTCCGCTCTTCCGCACTGCCAACTACTAGCGTGGCGTGTTGGCGACGTCATCGTCGTATTTGTATTGTTAGCTGCCCCTGCCCCGTTACCCCATTGCCCCATTGCTCCATCGCCCCCTAGCTCCCCTAGCTCCCCAATTTGGCCAACCGCACGCCCATTATTCATTGTACGCTGTGGGCCTCGTCCATTTCATCTTTTTCCATGTTCACATATGTGTATCAGCGTGTGTGTGCGTGTGTGTGCGTGTGTGTGTGCGTGTGTGCGTCTGTGAAATATGTCATGGCTCAATAATGCTGTGATAATAATGGCCACAAAGAATTTTGCCTAACACAGCACGATGCAAGCCGAAGCGAATCGCACCGAAAGGGTCAAGAGCTGCAGCTTTCCGATACGGCTGACCAGCAAGTGTCCCCTCCCCACTTGCCCTCTCTCCCTCTCTCTCTGTCTCTGTCTGTCCCTCCGTTACAAAGTGGGATCAACCTCTGGCTGCAAATGTAAGCAAATAACCAATGCATATGTGAGCACTCGTGCTGCATTGATATTGCGCAACAGGGCGTATGATTGATGCGAAAGACGTCCTTACATTTGCTCGGCCTGTGCTCCACACTCAATACTCCACACTCAATACTGAATACTCAATACTGAATTCTCAATTCTTAGCCATGCAGTTGAGAGCATAAGCAGCAGTGCTTAAGGCCCTATCGATACCCAGCCAAGCAACTCGACTCTTAACTGGGCCCACATTGACCAACACAATTAGGCAACACTTGAGCCTCAACTTAGTCAGCGTCCTTGCGTTATGTGAGCTGTAACTACATTTGATTAGACTGCAATGGCAACTAACTAACTCGAAGCCATTAGCTGATTTACAACAAATTGCATTGCCAAATGTCTCTGATGCCTTTGTTTATGGCCAAGCAGCCAGTGAAACTTGTTGGCAGATCAAATATCCGAGCAGTTAGAAGACGTTTAGCAGCTACTTACACTGTGAACTCGAATGAAAGAAGATGGAAGCGCAGGCTTTGTCTTTGCTTAAACTAACTAACATGCTCAGATATTCATATAGAATTAATAGAGATAGATAGATAGGTCTGTAAATTAGCTGCAGATATTAAAATATATTTCTTTATTTATTTATCTGCACTTACTGAAAGTTATAAAAGATACTTGAGTATCTTGCAGATACATTTCCCGTTGCCTTGGCTCTTGTCTTGAGTTAACCTTAATTTGCAGCAGTCAAACTTAAATTTAATTAAGCAGAAATTGACAACAGACACACACACACACACACATGCACACGCACACGCAGAGCAGACTGTCAGTGTTGGGAAATGGCAGGAAGCGAGTATTTCGGAATGTGACAGAAAATAAAAGTACAAACACAAATGTGCCACAAAATACTTGATATTCTTTTATAAAATTGCAAAATAGGAAAAGCGACTACAATAAAAATGGCAAAAAAGCGAGCGAGCGAGAGCTGTTTGTGGGGTCGTGGAGCGGTGGTAGGGGGAGGGGAGTTGGAACTGCCATACATAAAGTTAAGTTTTTGCACTTTTTGCCACTCACAATAAATAAAGCTGTTTTATTATTGTATTTTCTGCAGAGATGCATGAATAAATTTTGTCTGGTCAAATAAAAAGCGAACACACCCACACACACACACACACCCACACACACACCCACACACACACACACACACACACACACACACACACACACATAAGTGCAGGGCGAAGCGTTTGACAAGTTCATAAATTATCGACAAAAAAAACGGCGCAAACGAGAGAAAAATATGCAACTGATTGTTAAATTTCATTGAATGCCATTTGAGAGCGACTTTAAATTGTATTAAACACCATATAAAATGGGCGTGGTTACGACCCCCGACCACCGCCCCCTCCCCATCCATGCGACCGTAAAAAAAAGAGAACAAGCCAAATAAACAAAAGTTGGTCGACTTTACAAATATCGCATATCAAATCAAATACGCGTAGCAAAAAACTTGTGTATGCCACATAAAGAGGCAACAAGAAATTGCGGCAAAAAGTGCCGAAACATGGGAAATGCGAAAGAATTGCGCTTTCACTGTTGACTCGTCGGCCACAGACACCATAAAACTTGAATACAATGAAACGCAGCAGCAGCGACAAAATATACACACACACACACACACACACACACACATGTAGAGGAACAACACACACACATACACATCGATAGAAATGTTAATGGCGAGGCTTTAAAACTATTTGAAACCGCAGCTGAAACTGCAATTTAATATGGAATAAACGAATTTTAGAATGCGATATTGAATCTATTTGAGAGCTATCGATAAGTATTGCAACTATCGATATTTAGGAATAATGCTAATCACTTTGAGTTGCCACAATGGAGAGCGAATGATTGAACTTAATGGAAGTACTATCGATAGTCTGTGTAGTATTTGTATTTCCTATTCATAAAAACGAGCGAGAAGCGGCAGCGTTCTCAGTTGAACTTCTTAGAATGGGACATGCCTGAACTGAACAGTGATAACTCACTATAGTAGTCTCTATCTATTATAGCTGAGGCCGGAATATAGATAGAGAATATAGAAAGAGCAGAAGCAGCTCTTCTCTCCATATAAATGGAATTGCCTTCAAGCAACTCGAGCTCGCTCTAGCCAAATCACTCACCTTCAAACCTCACACTGAGGCAGAAGCAGAAGAAGCAGAAGAAGCAGATCAAACAGAAAACTCTCTAAGCTCCTCAAATCAGCTTCAAATGTTCAACTACCGTCTAAATTACTGAAGTCACTTCTAGCTAAAATCAAGCAAATAATGAGAGCACTGGAAACTCTCTTCATATCCCCAAATCTATAATCAGAAAAAGATCTTTAAATTCCCACAATTATAGACACGATCAATCAATTCTCACTCAGACACTTCAATCTCAGGGAAACAGCTTAGCTAAATCTGTCAACGCAACACAAGAATGAGACTCAAATGCAAATTTAACGACCAACTCACCTTAAGCACACTCAAATACTTCAACAAGCTATCAAATTGAACACTCCTGAAGCAACTTATCATATTGCTTTCACATAATGAGAGCACTGCTGGGAAACCCTCCTCTTGTCATAATCATTTGTATTTATTTGTATTTTATTTATTTATTTAACGTCGACTAATGGCCAATATGAAAAAGGCAGTAGAATGAGATATTTTATATTAACAAAAACATTTCAATAAATAATTTAAATAAAAGTTAGATTTTTAGTTTAAGCTCAAGAGTGAGGAAGTGAAATGCATTTAGTTGATCCAGACAAATAAAATTGTTTATGAAATATAATTTATCTTTAAGAGAATAAAATGGTTTTTAATATATTTTATATTTCAAGTAATTTTCATCTTTATGAAGAACTGCAGAAAGATCTTCCGTACTTCTAAGGTTTCCCTTCCTAAATTCAATTGTATATTGTGGCCTGAACTCAAGCACCTTTAACCTACCATCTAGTTCTAGATAGTCCAGCATAGTTTGCAATCTATATATTAAACTAAGTAAATCTATCATCAAATCTGTCTTTGAGCTGTCTATTCATTCTCTACTCGCGCTCTGCACAATTTCCTTGTCTTTTGCAATCTCTTTCCTCATTTATTCGATTCCCATTTCAACACTTGAGTTTCTATCAATTCGCAGCAAGAAGCGTAAGAGAATTTGATGCTTAAATTAAAAGTAACAGTAACAGTAACAGTAACAATTTGCTAACAACAATGATTTCCCTGGCTCTTTACTGATCAGGCGTGTGTTTTGTTTCGTTGAAATGGAATTCATTTAGAGTGCTGGAGCAGCGGCCGCAAATCGATCAAAAAGCAATTCACTCAACACAAAACCATTGGGCATTCATTCGCATTCGTGCATTCATCAATCAACCAATCATAATGGCAGCACAAAATTAGCAACAGCAACAGCAACAGCAACAACAACAACAACGAGCAAACAAATGGCAAATAACAAACTTTGCTTTTTGGACCTTTTGTTCAATTTTGTGGCCGCAATTGGAATTAAAATTAATTAGCAGTAATACACAATAAACACACACACACACACACACACACACATTTATAGGGAATTCTATTGGTGATTATAAACAACAAAGGGCAGTGCCGGTAATAGCATTAAATACGAAACATGCTCATATCGAATATACAATTTAGCAAATATTTGATGCATCCCACGGGGCGTATACGCAACGCTTCAGCCATTCGCCCCAGAAGGCGTCGGGCGACTATGCGTGAAAATCCATCAGCACCACACACGCACGTGCTTTTTTATTACCTACCCACACACATACCCCCACCTCTACCCCTATCCTTACTCCCCCCTCCCCACATTCAGCAGCTAGCAGCTTCCTTGCTGAAATTTCCGAAAAGCGACAAAATAAAGTAAAAAAAAAACGAGGAGAAAAGTAAAAAGACATGACAGGCGAGAGGAATGTGAATATGTTACCCACTGCTGGCACAACGACGTGTGCATACCCTGCATGAAGTTCTCCAGACTTTTCCATATTAGAAACATCATTTGCCAGCATGTGACAAAAACTTTCGCACAATGGCGAATGTAATTTTATTATATATTATATATTATATTCGTAGTCTCTGATATTCTCTCATTGTGTTGAATCTGAGTGCTTTCAATAAGTATATCTCTGAGAGAGGAGGGAGTGGGATGAGTTGCTGTTGCTGGGTGTGGTAAGGTGTGGAAAGGGAAAAGAGACGCACTCGGCTGTGGGGCAACCCAACAAGCCGCTGAGTGATATGCAGCAACAATAACAATAATAACAATAACAGCAATAACAGCAACAAAACATCTCTCTAGACGTGTTTGCTTGTTTATAAACGAACTTTTTATTGCCACAAAGTGGCAGGCGACAAGCCAGAAATGTTCGACAGGCCGCAGGGGGAGGGAGAGACGTAGCTGGCGCTGACGCTAGAGACGGAGATGGAGATGGCGATGGAGACGGAGACGGAGACGGGCAAAGATGTGTGTGTGTGTGTGTGTGGGTGTGTGTGTGGGTGTGTGTGGGTGTGTGCTGCTGTTGTCGCTGCTGTGCTTAGCACACGGCAAAGTTTTATTTTGCGTCACAACCGAATAACGAATGCAATTTTTTTTAGCCAATTCAATTGACAAGTTGAAAACTTCGACACACGTCAAGTGCACTGCAATACTTGTGCAATTCTCCTCTAGACGAATTGCGTCTGCAGTCTATGACGCAACTCTATTGTTATTCGCAGCTATAATTGTTCAAGACAGCTGCGAGACTTGGCCAACACACGCGTGAGTAACTTCGAGGTTTGTCTTTAAACTACTTAATAATTGCTTTACTTAATACGTTCATCTATATATATTTAAGGAATTGTTTTACTTAATACGTTTATCTATATATATTTAAGGAATCATAGTCACTCACTGCTCTTCTCTTGCGTAACACATTTACTTATATATATTCAAAGAATTGTTAGCCTGAGTCACTCAAGACAGGCAAAGCACCTCCAAAGTGGCTGACAAAGCCAAAGAATGTAGATCCAACTACACATAAGCTATGAATGTACACATAACTCTGAATATCTCTCAGTTTCTCTGAATATCTCTTGCACTCTCGCTGCTACAGTCTCCTCTGCTCAACTGTCTTACTTTTAATTCAATATTCCAAATTCTCACATCACTTCTTAAACTGGCTGACTTATGACTCTGGGAAACAGTTGAAGAGCTTAAAGACTTCAGCTACTTAAAACAACACATGGAGCAGTTAAAACTAATATCAATTTAGCAAGTCACATGGCAAATACGCTGATAGCATCTCAGATACTCTCTAAGTTATGACCCTGAACCACTTTGGCAAGAGCAGAAGCACTCAAATGTACTTGGCATTTACATAAGTATGTTTGTGTGGTGCTTATAAATTTGCTGGATAATTTATTTAATTTCTGAAACTGATTGGAAAGGGTCGCCGCTACAAATCGACCCTCGCATCTATCTCGCTCTGTCTCTCTCTCGCTATCTCTTTCTCTCTGTCTAACAACTCTAATCCACGTCCATTGGCAGCATTTCCTGTTGCCAGTTTGTTCGTTCGTTCATTTGTTTGTTTGCTTGTTTAAAGCGGCGTGCGGGAACGGAAGTGTTTGTGACTTTTATGATTTGGCAAGTCTTTGATTTGATTAGACCTCAACGCTCCTCAGCAGCAGACGTACGTAGTGCATGCATGTGTACATAGCACGAGTATGTTTGATTGCCGTGCTCCTCGACTCGATGAATGAATCCAATGAATGGCCAACGAATTTCCCGTAACATTGCCATTTTCCAGCTGCCATTGCCATGCGTCGCCACGCTTTTCACTCAACTCCGTAACAGATTTGCCGTTTCCCTTTTGCTCTTTCGCCATTCGCCATTCGCCATTCGCTTTTCGCTTTTCGCCTTTTGCTGTAGCTTTTCCTTCTTCTTCCTTCCTTTTTTTGCTCACTCTGCTTTCTATCAATGAAATTGATTTGGTCCAACATGAAATGCTTTTCGCTTCCGAATTAGCTTGTTTCTCACAGCTTTTCCTCGGCATTTCATCTGCCTTGCTTCCTCTGCTTGCCACAAATTGAGTTATGAAACTGGAGTCCTCTTAATGAAGGGCGCAACACCAACAATCCGATGGTGTATAAACTACTTTATATGCAGCTCGGAATAATTAACCTTTTCTCGTTTAGTTTCTTTCCAAAATTGTTAATTGGAAAAGTTTGCTTAACTTTAAATTCGATTTTATGCAAATAAATAGTTAAACATTATAATATTAATACAAATTCAACTGCTTACTTTTCACTACACTTTAAATAAATATGAATATAAATACAACTATTTATATATAGAAATATATTATGTTTAATTTGCTTTTATTAGCTTTGAATACGACTTCATTTGAAGCGCGCTTAAGATAATAATTGTTTAAAGCAATCAATTTATTTCTATTATTTTGAACAATACAATAAGTTGAGTTCAACAAACAAATAAACAATTATAAATTGCACAATATTTGCTCACACAGTTTGCGAATCACTGGAAATGATTTGATCATCGATCGCCAATGAGATTTGTGTATTTATTATTGTTTTCAAAGAGCGCAAATTGTATGCCTAAAAATAGCAGCAACTTACTGTTACACACGCACACACACACGCACACACACACACGCACACACACCCGCACAGTCAGACACTTGTTAAAGAAAATACATTAATATTAAATGAGTATTTTATGGGATTCAAATTGATGGAATGAATAGTTCAAATGCTTCAGCGGCAATGCGATTTCCTTTGGCCAAGCACAGCCACCGCAGCACACACACACACACACACACACACACACACACACACAGACACACACGCACACACACAGTTTCCTTTGGCTGTCAATGAGCGTGAAAAAATCTTTGGAATCTGAAGCCGCAGCGCAAAGCAAACTGAAGGCAAATTATTTTAAATATTGTAGAATATCAATCAGCAGCATTTCCATGCCACGCCCCACCCCAACACCCCCCCCCCCAATTCCCCTTCACACTCGATTCCATGATGCATGACTAACTTACCTGGCTGTGCTCAAGTTGTTGCTGTTGTTTGTTATATTTATTGTCGTCGTTGTTGTTGTTGTTGTTGTTGCATTTGCTCCCTTGTTGCTTTAGGCGCGTCAAGTTTTTCGCATTTTCTTTGTCGAATTATATTTTGTTTGTTTGGCGCCGCGTGTCGTTTGTTGTTGTTGTTGTTGTTCTTGTTCTTCTTGTTGTTGTTGCTATTAACATTGTTGTTGTTGCTATTGCTGCTTGCTTGCTGGCCGCCCAGTCACATGACGCCCGCGCGTCCCTCTCCCTCACTCGCACTCGCCTTCGAGTTGCCCCAAAAAACACTTTTTACTTCTTTTATTTTTCTTTTGATTTTCAAAATTTTTGTCACTTTTCTACACGCGATTTGTTTGTTGTTTGTTGGTGTTAAATATTTGTATTGATTTAATTGTTCTTGTTGTATTTGTTGCAGTTGTTGTTGCTCTGTGATTTTTGTAATAGTTCTTCTCGTTGTTGTTATTGTTGTTGTTGTTGTTGTTGCTGTTTCGGCCTTCTATTATTTGTTGTTGTTTAGGTTTAATAACTTAAATGCAATTGCTAATTATTTTATGATATGTATAATTAATTGCATTTACTTTCGTAATATATTTGGACTCTATTTCAGTCTATTTGAGCTTCGTGTATTATTATTATTATTATTATTATTATTAATAATTAATAATTAATAATTAATAATTTTATTGTTAATTGTATTATTAATTAAATAAATTAATGATTAAACATATGAATATTTAATGCATTTGTTGTCCGTTTTAATTCGCTATTTGCTATTCGCTATTTGCATTTGTCTTTAATCTTTCAAGTCTTCATTTCATCTGTCCATTATCAAATGTCTCAATCCCAAGACCTTGTGTGCTATAAAGAGACAAGAATTTCAAATCAATCAACAATCGTGCAATTCTAAACTCTAAACAAATCTAGAGAGAACTCAGCTTACATAATCACGGCAACATTTCTCAGAAACAATTAATAATTAGGACTCATCCAAATAAAAAGTGAAATAGAAAGTCTTTGATATTTATGTTTAAATTATTATATTAATAATATAGCGTATAATAAATGTATTATTTTGGTTTCATTTCAGATGATTTTCTATATTTGTTACACACTTATTAAGTTCCTTTCGATTCACTTTATTTGATTATTAATTTATTCCCTTCATTATAGAAAACCTTCAGTATTTTCTTCTTAACTGCTTTTTAATTCTTGTTCCGTTTTAAGCACGATTCCGGCTATTAAAAATATATATATAAAAACTTTTTGAAGACAAAGTGTTGATTATTTTCTGTGCATTTTGAACTTAATCAGCCACGTCATTCTGCACTTTCTACAATATCCGCTAAAAACTTTCCCATAATGGTTACCACCAAATGAGAGTGGAGAGATGGCTTGTGTTTCAGCATGGCAAGGTGGGGGAGGAAGACAAGGAGGAGAAGGGGGAGGCGCATTGAATTATGCTGCAATAAATTTCACCTCATAAGCCAATAATGACGAAACTTTTGTGTTGCACATTTCGTGCCGCAAACGTCGATGCTATGCCAACTCTGCCACATGCCACACACGCCACAATACATTCTCTCCCTCTCTCTCTCTCTCTCTCTCTCTGTCGCTCTCTCTGTCTCTGTCCCTGTCTCTCAGTTGACTACCTGCATCACAATGTCCTACTTTCCCAACAAATACAAGTGCAACAATAAGATTGCTATTTAACAACGACTCACACACACACACACACACACACACATAGGCAATGAAAATGCGAAAATTGCATACGAAACGTAACGAAAAGAAGAACCCAAATTTATCGAGACAGCAGCAAAAGCGCGAAAGAGAGAGCGCCAGATGGGCCATGCAAGTCAGAAAGAGAGAGAGAGCAAGGGAGAAAGACAGAGAACTTACTTAAAAGAGGCAATGGCTGCGAGGTGAAACTATCAGACATGCCTACTTACTACACACACACACACACACACACACACACACACACACACACACACACACACAAACACACACACACACCGTCATACAACTCGAATTTGTTTATATGCAACCTTTAAGGGGGCTGCAAGTAGCGCGGACAAAACAAGGAGAAAAGTAGTGAGAAAGAGGAGGAAGAAGTGAAAAGGGAGAAGCAGAGAGGGGCAGGGCAGCTGCTTATATGCATAATGAGGCACACCTCGCACATAGGAAGCCAGCAAACGATGCGGGTCTAGCATTTCCGGGCCGCTTTCGTTTTCGAGACAAACACAAAGACAAAGCAGCGCAAAGACGATGACGGAACGATGACGATGACGATGGCGATGACGATGACGAAGTTGTAGTCGATAGGAATGTCGGTCACTATGTTTTGGCCGCCTTTCCACTTGGACGACATCAATTGCTGTGCTCCGTATGAAAAGTCATGCCATAAAAGAAAATATTGTGTAATGGCGCACAAATACTTACAGCGAGACAGAGAGAAACAGAGAGAGAGAGAGAGAGAGGGAGGGAGCGAGAGGGCAAATGTTGGCAAAATGCCTGCCCTTTTCCCATACTGAATTATGATTTCTTTCTTGGCTCTGCTCTGCCATGTATTGAACCACGTAATTAAATTTTGCTTTAGTTGTGCCGGGAGGTCTCTCAACTGAAGCGATTTGCATATTTCAGGGCAGAACCGCAGTCAAGTCAGAGCCAGGCCCAGAGGTCCCAGTTGCCCATGTACTAAGTACTTCTACGCTTACACTAGATGGGGCAACTTATGCTCTTTGAATAGCCCATTTAATGGTATTCACATCAGACTACTCCAGGGATTATGGCATCCAAATCAGCTAGAACTCATATTGCAAGGAGGTTGAAATGAGGTCGAAGAACATAATAACAGTGGAACTTATGCATTTCTTTGCAAGTCTAACATTATTAATTTGGGGTTTAAATATAACATTTAAGCAACATAAATTGGACTTTATAAATATTATTTTAAATTAAAATTAAAGTTATTTTAAATTCTCAAGTGATAAGAGACAAATAAATTTAAATTAAATAAACAAATATAACTCGAAACAAACCCAAAGAGAACTCAGTGTCACTTGATTCATTTCAATTTACAATTTATAATTATCAAAGTCAAGAGATTCGTTATTAAATATAAATATATTAAATATATATATATATATTTAATCTAATTTTTTATAATTATCTAATTTTTTATTTAAAATTCCTCAGCATAAATCATAAATATTATAAGTGAAATGATAAGTAAATTGAAATCAATTAAATTAATTAATTAAATAAATAAATAAATAAAAATAAATAAAATGTAATACAATTTAAATAATACACAAAGTGCAGAAAATTGCAATATTATACTATTTATAATAAAATTAAAATAATTTAGAAAAATGCAGAAGTTTCGTATTTCTCCAATTGCAAATGTTTAATATTAAAAACAGACAATTTAAGCTTTAGTTTATTTAATGTTTGCCAATATTCAAGCAATCTGGCAACACGAAACATGAAGTTGGCTGCGCTGCGTTACGAGCAAGTCAAAATACATAAAACTAAAAGAAAATGGAAATGATGATGATGATGTAACAAAGGATAAAGCAAGTGAAGCGAAAAAACATGTAGTTGTGAACTTTAAGGCACGTTTCGAGCACGGAAAGTGTAAATTGGGTCTAACTTATTATAGGTATTATCAGTAACGCCCTCGTTTTGGAGACATGACAAACGAACAGACAGCAAGAGTCGACTTTGACCAAAGACTCCGCCAGTTTAATGTTGCTACACCACGAACTACAGCAGCAGCAGCAGCAGCAGCGGCAACAACAACAAAAGCAACAACAGCGACTGTTATGGCCAACAGTGACTAGACCACTTTGGCCAGCACCTATAGGCGACCTCTCGCCTCTGCCGCTGCCTCTGTCGCTGGCTCTGCCGCTGGCTCTGCCGCTGCCTCTTAGAATGCACTTTAAGTAAGTTAGCGCATCGTTATGTGCCGCCATTGCCCTCTTCTCCCTTGCACCTTCTCCCTCTCTCCCCCTCTCTCTATCTCTCTTTCTATTTCTCACTCCCTCTTCGCTCGCTCTTTATCATAGTGCAAGCGCCTGGTCCTCATTCACACTTATCGAAGTATACTTTTGGGCGTTGGGCAAAGCTGCTGCTGCTTTTTCTTCTGCTTCTACTCATTCTTATTTTTCTTCTTCTTATTGTGCAGTTCGATGTCGTCGTTGACGTTGACGCTGACGCAGCCGCCGACTTCGCCGCTGCGGCTTCTATTTTATCTTATTTTTTCTCCTTTTTTTTTGTCACAATTTGCAATGTGCAATGTGCAAGAGCGAGCGAGCGAGAGAGAGAGAGGGTGAGATGAAGTGCGATAGAGACAGAGAGTGAGTGTAATTGCTATTTAGACAGGCTGCATACAATTATGTTTGCCCAAGTGTGTGTGTGTGTGTGTGTGTGTGTTTGTTGTGTGTGTTTGTTGTGTCTCTGCTTGATTTGATGGCGATAGCTGCGGCCAGCAAGTAAAGCCCCACTAAAGCACACACAAACGAACAACAAACAAATAAACACACACACACACACACATAACAACAAACACACTTACTTGTAGGCATGTGTGTGCGTGTGTGTGTGTGTGTGTGTCTTTTACAAGTGTATTGGAGAGAGTTTAATGCGCACTCGCTACCCCGGCCGACCTAAAGACCATTTAAAGTAGGACAACGGGGCCAAAGCAACCAAACAACCAAACAACGGCAACGGCAACGACAACGACAACGACACAGCGACAACAACGACAACAGCAATATTAACAACAACAACAACAGCAACGACAACAACAATGAAACAACAATAGGAGGATATGTCGGAGACAATAAAGGAAGCGGCGTCACTTTTGTTTTTAGCCCGCATTACGAGTATTTGCCGTTATGCAGCGCGACACTGCCTCTACATTAAATATCAAAATGCAAAGCAGCAGCAGCAACAACAACAGCAGCAACAGCAGCAACAACAATCGACTAACCAGCCAACAACAGCAGCAACAACATGACGACTTTTTAGCTGCATATAAAGCGACAAATGTGTCAGCCACTTGCCCAGTTACAGTTTTCCCTCTGTGTGTGAGTGTGTGTGTGTGTGTGTGTGATATTCATATTTTTTTTAATTTATATATATATATATATAAATGCATATAGCTAAATTAGGTCAGGCATAAAAAATAGCGATTGTGATTTTTGCAGCTGTTCGCAACTCGCTAAATTATTGCAATTTAATGCAAAAATTGATAATTTATTTGTTAGACGAGTTGTGATTGTTGTTATTGTTCTCATTGTTGTTGCTGTTGTTACTATTGTAATTATGTACAGGCAATTTTCAGTTTATGGTTATGATTTCCTCTCAACAAATTCTTTTATACAAAACAAAAAAAATATAAAATAAAACAAAATAAATTGAAATTATATTTCATATGTCACATTCCACAAACATATTTTGTACACACACTCACACACACAGAGAGAGAGAGAGACAGAGAGAGAGACAGTGTTATTATGATGCTCATATTTAGGTAGAGCCCTGTGTGCGATAATATTTGTAATTTGCCAACTTTTTATGCTTCCGCTGAGGGTGCTTCAAAGAGATTAAAAACAAACATTAAACCAAACTGCATCAACACCTTGCCATATCTAATATCTAATATCTAATGTCTAATAACAAATATCAGGTGTTAGTTGCAACAGCATTAAGTCTACCAAAGTATTCATTTAAATTTCAATTTCCATAGTTAATTAGAATTTAAGTGAATTATATTATGCTGTGGTATTTAATCTATTAACTAGAAACTCTATACAAAGCAGAAATTATTTTCATATTTCATGATTATTATTTATTATTATTGTTGAATTGAATTGAACCTTGAGAAGGAAAATTGTTTAATAAAAAATATGAAATGTAATTTAAAACTATATTTAAACATAAAATATACTCAGTGAACTTTGATTTTTGCCAACTCTTTTAAATTATAAAGTTTCTAATAAAGTTAATATATTAGCTTAAATAATTCTTCAATTTTCCTCAACATTTTTTAAAAAATTAACGAAATTTCATTCTTTAATTTTTAGTGAATCTTGAGAAGAAAAATTGCTTAATGAAAAGTATAAAATGTAATTTAAATCTATATCTAAATATACTCAACAAATTCTGCACTTTTATTTTTCCCAAATTGTTTAGATTGTGAAGTTTCTAATATAATTAATATTTTAGCTTAAATAAATTTGAAAATTTTAGAAAAATAACGGAACTTCATTCATTAGAGAATGTTCAGAAAGCAAAAATGATTAAATATATATGAACAATGAACTTCATTTCTAACAAATAAACCAACATTTTATATATAATAATAAAGCTTAATTTTCGCTTAATTTAAGTTTTCTCAACGTTCCTCCATATTTTTTGAAAAACTAACCAAATTTGTCTTCTCAAAGTGCACTATAATTAACTGCAGTCTTTAATAAATTTAACTTATGACAATCTAAATCCAATATCAAATATTTAAGGCATCTAAAACAGATCTTTAAATTCTTTTTATAAACAAAAGTAACTTTCTCAATTATATATAAATATATATTTAAATGAATGTTAATAATATTCTCTAAATAAATGGAAACCTCAAGCAAATGTTTTCAAATAAAGTAATATTTATTTATTCTCTTTGCTTTTGTTTAATAACACTTTAAGACACTTAATAAAATTGTACCGCAATCAAATGGAAACTGTGGCACAATGTTTTGGGAATTTGTCAAGAGATGAAAGAGATTTCTAATTGGCATTAAATGCCACAGATTTTGGGCAATATTTCATAAGCTTTAATCCCCTAGAAGCGCCAAGGAAAGCATAGTGAGCAAAGACAACAAACAGCAACAATAAGGTCCAAACTGACTGACCGGAGATGACGATGAAGGCAATGCATCAAATTATTAATAGATCTATGTGGAAGCCGAATGATTCCCCCAGTTACTGCGTGAACATCGGAATGGCCGGAATTTGAGAGAAAAAAAGAGAAAAATGAAAATAAAATAAAATAACATACAAACAATATCACAAGAAAATAGAAACGCTTCGCGTCGGGAAAGACGTGAAAAATCATTTCAAACTCAAGATTTATTTGATTTCGACAAGTTGAGCGAAATGAGCGCCGCGTAAACAAGCAACAACAACAATAATTATACGCAAGAGAATAATAGTATTTCTCCTCTTCTCTTCACTTCTCAGTTTCTCTGTTTCCCCGTTCTATTCATTCTTTATCTGTTTTTTATATGCCTTTCTTTTGTTTATGTTTTGCACAGCAGCTGACGCTATAATTTTTCTAAAACGTGTTTGAATTATAAAGAAGAGAAAAGTACAAAAACTAAAATGAAAATTTGAAAAAGAATACAAGTATTCAAGTAATTAAATTAATATCCAAAATCTAAAAAATAAAAATGATTTTAAATGAATATTATAACATAAATAATAGCATACAATTTGCAATTCTCACAATATTTAAACACTCAACTTTACAATTGTGAAAATTAAACAAACATATTCAAATAAAAACGGATTTGCAGTCACTTTTAATATGAATAAACTTTCATCTCTCTATCAAAATATCACAAATTTAATAACTCAATTATTAATTCAACTAAAAATATATTTCGAAAATGGCAATTGCATAAAATATTAATCGCAACTAATTCATAAAAATAATTAAGAGTATGCTGAACAGCAAAGCAATTATTGGCATGAATAATAAATAAACAATTTCACAAATTATATTCGATTTATCGACTAATAAAGAAATATGCTTTATAAATAATAAATAATGCAAAAGCATCGTTCAAATAAAGTGAAAAGAAATAAAGTTCATTTTTAGCAATTACTTAACTATTTAAATTGATTTTATTAATCAAAAAGTAAAGTAAAATTTAAATGTTGAGTTTGTTTTATTTTATGCACATTTAATAATAAATGCAAAATATTATTGAAATTTATATTTATTGCTCAAAGAAAACAAAAGAAATCAGTGTAAGAATCTGAGGCAAACAATCAAACACACACTTTAATATCCTTTTTAACTAAACTCTCTCTCTCTCAATGGAAATTATTAAATTAATTTCAATCATTTTGGAAAATGCTGGAAAATTCACGTCAAAATCCAGAAACATAAATCCAAATAAATTCACATAAATTTATGCAATTTAATTCACTTTATCACAACGCAATTTTAATAAATCACAAACAAACAATCGCTTTGTTTTTATAACATATATAAAATATACAATTTATATAAACAAATAAACAACTTTTGGCATCACAAATCAGCGAAACTCAAGAAAAAATCCAAAAAAAAACGTCCAAAACAAATAAATTATATGTGATAAACTTGAAACACTTCAAAGGGAATCAGGGAAAACTCGCATGAAAAGCACTTGCTAAGAAGTTTTGATCGCACAATCACGGACAGCCAGCCACACACACACACACACACACACACACACACACACGCACGCATATTCAGACACACCTCAAAGTCCTCAAAGGCAGCTGCGTCGGCGCTTGTTAAACATTTTTCTATGTAATTTTTCTATTTTTGCATTTGTTTTTTAACTTTACACTTTTATTGCTAGTCCAAAGTTGTGAATTGGTTGTTGTTGTTGCTGTTGTTGTCGTTGTGTTGTTGTTATTGCTGATGCTGCTATTGCCGTTGCTGAAGTTGTTGTAGTAGTTGTTGTTATTGATATTGCAATTGTTATTGTTATTGTTGTAGTTGTTGTTAAAGTGTTTTGTTTGTATTATGCACGCACACTGCATTCTTTGTAACATTTTGGCAGTAACATTTTACTTCCTCCTTTTCCATTTCCATTTCCTTTGCCTTTTTCTATTTCTTTGCTTATTTTGCTTTGCGTTGTAAACGTTTTGGCCAGCTGACAACACCGCGCGTTGTTGTTGTTGCTGCTGTGCTTTTTGGTGGATCACATAAAAAAATTTGTAAAAAAAAATTGCATTCAAAAAATAACAACTATTCAAGTCCTCAGCATGTGTGTAAGCTGTTGGTGTATGTCGGTCTGTATGTGTGTGTATTTATGTGTGTTGGTGTGTGTGTATGCGCACTGCAGTCCTCAATTTGCCAAGTATTGAGAGTTGAAAGTATAAATTGTGTGTGTTTCGGTTACAGTTTCAGCTTCCGTTTCCGCTTTTTGCACTGCACTTCCGCGCGGCGCTCCGATCTCGACACGACTCACGACAGTCGTCCTCAGCATACAGCGCTCAGCGTTCAGCTTTAGTTGCAACTCCTCCGCTCACAGCAAACTTCGCAAGCGAGTTACGAACCTCGAACTGCGAACAGCGAACTGCGAACTGCGAGTCGAAGTCGAAGCCGAAGCCGAAGCCGAACTGCAGTCGAAATTCGAAATTCGAAATTTCAATTCAAATTCAAAATTCAAATCAAAATCGACGACAAAAACAAAAACAAAAACAATATCGAAACGCAAAAGGGAGAATAAAGTCAAGTTTTGGATGCTTTTTGTTGGCTTACTATACTGATCAATTGACAGTGGCAGTGGCCGTTGCAGTTGCCGTTGCCGTTGCAGTTGCCGTTGCAGTTGCAGTTGCCGTTGCCGTTGCAGTGGCAAGTGCAGTTGACTAGACGAGGCCAGTAACTGGAACAGGCTCGAGTGTTTCTAGTTCGGACATGCAACTCCGGTCACTCAGTGGCAACTCCGGGTCGGCACTCCGGCACACAGGCACACACACACACACGCACGCACACACTCACATACATTGAGAGACAGACACACAGACAGCACAGACAGACAGACAGAGCTCGCTCGCTGAGTCGCAGACCGTGTCAGTCAACGTGTGCGAGCACGCGGAAAAACAAATGTAAACTGTTTTTGCTGCATGGCCAGCAAGCGTTTGGAAGCAGCAGTCAGCAGGCAGCAGCAGCAAACAGCAGCAGCAGCAGCAGCAGCCGCAGAAGGCAGGCAGCGAACAGCGAAACGAACGACAAAACGAACGAACGTAAAACCGAAGCGATTGCCGACCTATAACGACAACAAGCCGAGCGATTGAAGCGAGCCGAGCAGCCACGATATGATACACAGTGATAGACAGACATGCACACTCACACAAACGCACACACAAACACAAACACAATCACACACACAAACACACACACACACAGAGATTTACCGTACGTACTTAGAAGCAGCAGCAGCAAAAGGCAGCGAAATATATCAGACGTTGCTTAGCGGTGAAGCGCCGCACACGAATGAGAACGAGATGCGACTGCGATGAGACCATGCGGCCCAATGCTGGTGTTGGTGTCTGCCAACAACAATTGCTGCTGCCACTGCTGCCACTGCTGTCTCTGCCAGCGTTGACGCAGCTGCTGCTGTTGCTGTTGCTGTTGCTGTTGCGACTGCGGCTGTTGCGCTGCTCTTTGTCGACGTGTTCGTGCTTTTGTCTTTTGGCCATTGCCAATTTGCCAGGCCAAACAACATTTGCATTTGGTATGACGCTGCCTCTCAGTTTCAGTGTTGGTTAACAGAGGCCGAGAACTCAAAAGCCGAAAGCTTTTGTGCACTTCGTGCAACTTCCGGCAACTGACGGAAACAGCAAGCAAGCAAGCAAGCAACAACACCGACTGCAACAGCAACAACAACAACAACACGTCATTAGAGAGCCGAAGGCGAAGGACAGACAACAGAGCCGGAGACGGAGACGCAGACGGAGTCGCAGCCAGCGCCGTAGCCGGCATTGCCAGCTAATGAGAGCTGACGCGAAATGCAGTTGCAACTGATATTGTTGTTGCTGTTGTGGTTGTTGTTGCTGCTGCTGTTGCTGTTATTCTTGTTGCTTTTGCTGTTCTTCACCTTCTACTTGTTTGTTTGTTTGTTTGTTTTGTTGTTGCATTTCAACTAATTATGCACATTTATAAATTAAACTCATTACATTGCTGTAAAACATTGCATATAACATGACGAATACGCAATAAATTTTGTTTGATTCAATTAAATTAGCCCGAAATTTAAATTACCTTAATAAATAAAATATATGGAGTTCACGACTGATTTTAAATAATGTATTAATTTAATTATTTAATAAAACAAAATGATTTAACAATAAAATATTTAAGCCTAACTAATAGAAAGAGTTCATGATAATTTTTGTAAATGGCTTTCGCTGCAAAGATGCAAATGATTTGATTAAAATACAAATTTGCATTTTTTCCTATTAAATGATATGAAATGATAATGAAAAATCAATTTCAGAATATAAATAATAGTAATTAAAGCCAATGCATTTATTCTTCTTTCATTTCATATCAAAAAACTATTTTAAATTCGACCAATACTAAAAATAAACTAATGTTTTTAAATTTAGATTTCCTATAAGAGCAAGACCAAGAACAATAATAATAAAGAAATTTGACAAATTTGTTAGGAAGTATACATTTTGGCATATCAAATATCAAACATCATTTAGTTTATTTTTTAACATTAAATTTCTAATTGAGCAAATTGAATTTACAATATTATCAATAAGCTTTTTTAAATTAAGTGGACTCATACGTGAGATTACAATTTCACAATGTACGATCCCGCGTTCAATGTTCAATTTGCTCCCTGGCGTATGCAACATACAACATTTACAGTTTGAGTTGCGTACAGCGACTATGAGTTAACAGCGACGCACCATTAAACTGTTAAGCATTGAGCTGTTAAATGTTAAGCTGTTAACTGTTAAGCTGTTAAACTGGGTAACAGTTACGAGCGAATAAGGAATTGCAACAATCATAAAAATGAAAACGCAGCGGCGCGTCGCTTTGCGTCGGTTTGCTGACGCCAGCTGCGACGCTAACAGCGACGTCAACTGCAGCGCTGACAGCCGAAAAACCACGTTTTTGTGCAGAAGGCATTCACACCGAAAAAGTTCTTGCCGCTTGTCGCCTGCCTGCATGCTGCACGTGTGCACGTTTTACGTGTTCGGCATTTTGGCACTAGCCTTAGTCGGCAACGTCGGCAGTCGGCAGTCGTCCGTCGTCAGTCCTCAGTCGGCATTCGGCTGTTAGTTGTCGGCAGTCGGCAGTCGGCACTCTGCTATCGGCAGCGGTAACGGCATCCGCATTCTCTCTCTCCGACACACACACACACAGGCACACACATTCATAGACGCCTGCTCGCTCTCACTTTTGGCATTTGTGTAGCCGGTTTTTGTCGGTTTTTTGGCATTTTCGGCTGTTTTGCCGCAACCAAAATGAGAAATGCGAATTGCGAAATGCGAAATGCGAAATGAAACGCAGCAGCAACATCAATGGGGATCCTACGTCATTCGTTTGCTCATTTTAAGGCTGCAAGATGCATACAAACATAAAAAAATGAAATGAACTGACGACACACACGCACACACACACACACACACACAGAGAAACACATATATATATATGCATACACATACATATACACAGTATACAGTAGCGACGTCACAGTTTTGTAGGCTAGTGACGTCGAAGTCGCGTCGCATCGCGTCGCATCGCGCCTCAAGCCAAAAGGTTAAACGCTGCAAAATACTCAAAAGTTCAAATTGCAGCTGACTTATTTTTTGGTGATGCAATCGAAAATGTACGCGTAATTAAATGCCGCATTTAAAACACACACACACACACACTCGCACACACACACACATACTCGCACACACACTCGCACACACACACGCTTGCACATACACCATACACACACACTGGCACTTACACAGCGTAGCACAACAAAGGGCGCGCGCTCTTGTTGTTATTGTAATTGCAGTTATTTTGTTATTGAAGTTTGCTGTTGTTACTGTTGTTGTCATTAGTCTTTAAATTACGCGTTTTTGGGGCCCGGGCCAATTGAAGTTATGAACGACGTCGTCGTCGTCAGCTGCGGCGCGTGTTAATGCACCACTTCCTGTTACGCTACTGTACCGTTACCTTTACCGTTATTTGTGCAATGCCAGCAAGCGAATATTGCCCGCTCTCTCTCTCTCTCGCTCCGACTCTTTCTCTCTGTTTCTCTCTCGCTCTGTCTCTCTCTCTTTCCCTAACTGTCTCTCTGAACGCCAACTGCCAACTGTCTCTCTGTTCTGCATCGTCGCTCTCTCTCTCTCTCTCTCTCCTTCTCTCTATATCACTCTCTTCAGTTCTTCCTCTTCTGCCGCTTCTTCTTTCCCCACTTCATCTTCCTCCTTCTATTTTGTTTTTGTTTTTGGGGAGCGAACTGCAACTCCGGGCATGCGATTTGAAAATTGTGTCGTCAGCTTGACACAATTTTCCAGAATGCGCCTGGAACGTGGCAAGTTTTCTGGAACGGGAACAGATTTTCGGGAACGTTGCGAAGTTCGTTCAGCAGTGCAGGTGGCCGGGGGTGGGTGTGTGGGACAAGAGGAGCTGCTTTGCAGATGCGCAACGCAGTCACTGCCGCTGCCGCTGTCGCTGTCGCTGCAAGCATTTCAGATTGTTGATGTAGGTCTGGATTTTCAGAACACGTGTCCCACAACAGCATTGGGAACCGACCGAACTTTCATTTCATTTTAACAATTCGGCAATTAAATAAGCCGACATTACCCTCCCCTCTCCTTCAGCTCAATCTCCACGTACGCTTTATATGTTTTCCTAAGATGACAGCAAACTAATCAAATTAGCTGACTCTTCAATGCCGGCAACAATTTATGCATTATGCATTATGCATTTTGCAGCAACAGCAACAACAATAACAACAGCAACAACAATAACAGCGGCAGCTGCCAAAATGCAAAACTCTGAATGTCTGTGTGTGTGTGAGTGACTGTGTGTGCGTGTGTGTGTGTGTGTGAATGTGTGGGTCTGTGTGTATGTGTGAGTTCAATAGCATTCTGCCCGGCATTAAAAAATAAATAAAGCCGCCGCTTGCTGCAGTTGGCAACGACAGCAACAGCAATAGCAGCGTCGGCAGCAGCATCGGTCGTCGCAGCGACAGCAGCAGCAGCTGAAGCAGAGGCCAAAGAGAACACTCGCATAACAGTCCGTTAACAGCTCGCTAACAGAGCCCAAAGCTTTTGCGCTGTTAAAGCGATAATTCACAACAAAATAGCTTTGAATATCAAGCTGAACATGCAAAAAGATCCGTTAATTAAGTGTTATGAACGTTAGTTTTAAAATTGTCCCACAATATTTAACTTATATTTTTGCATAATGAATAAATGTAAAAATTTAAATTGAGGCCTAATCAATGACTTAAAAATTGCAAGTAAATAAATAGTTAAATATAATAATTATTCAATTATCGAGCTGAAAATATGCTCAGTACGAAAATAGTATTCACTAGTATGTCTCATGAGCCAAGATTCAAGTTGATGTCTTAAAAATGTACCGAGTAAGCTAGACTATGAGAGACCCTGTAGTTTGTATGAAAATGCAAGTTAAGGTGGAGTTTACGCCTTGGATACTGTTTCTTAAATAACTTCCGCAAACTGCACTTGTAATTTGTGTTCTTCCTTTAGCGGGGGCTCAATAAATATGTTTATTTAATACCTTATGGTGACTGCCATGCCTCTCTCTGGCTGTTACGCATCTTATCCATTAAGAACACTCTTTGAATTTGTGTGTTTGGGGTCGAAATGGGTCTTTATTTATTCCATACAATTGCACAAGTATAGTACACACATTTTGTATGTGTACCGGGTATAAAATAGAAACGGAAATGAAAATCTATATTTTCTAATACTCGTAGGCATAGAGACGCGCTTCCCTCTGCCCCCCTTTGTGACACCGGAAAGGGAGAGGTTTGACGAGATGAAGTTTCAAGACTATAGAACGAATTTCGTATGCTTTGAGCATTTTGTACAGAATGTATGCGAGACAATAACCTAAATTCCAATAAAATCGTATGCCAAATGAAACTATAGATAATGACTAAAAGTGTTCGGTTAAGATGTCAGTCCTTAAGAAGTGATTTGCTTAGAATGGAAATCTCCAGATAGATGGGCTCTTGGTAGTTATTGGTGAGAACTCGCAAATCATGTCCGGTCAGCCTCATATAGTTGCGACTCTTCAGCAGAAACTTGTCGACTCTGTGATAGGAGCTGAGACTCCGAATTGGCACGATCGATGTGCGACAGACGTCCAGACGTTGATTAACAACGGTCATTTGAGCGTAAATGGGATGGGCCAGGTCCACGCTAACCATCCACAGAACCATTACATTCTCCCCGATCTCGTCACCAGGGAAATCTTTTAGAGATACAGGATCGGCGACATTCATCGACAAGCTTGATGTGTCCGAGGCGGTTTGCAATAGGGAATCGCTTGAAAATGGTCCGTTTGGATGGTGTCGCTCTTGCTTTTCGCATCGCTGCTTTTGGAGCTCATCGATCTTCAGCCGGGTGCGACAGGCCATCACAAAGATGGGTAAGTGTTCTTTGTATTTGGCATAGGCCTCCGGCAAAGCCACATTGTAGAAGGGCATCTCATGCAGGGTGGAAGGAGGCAAGGAGGAATTCTTGAATCCGGTATGAACAATCATGGACAGGCAGACATTGCGAGATCTTTCAAATGTGCCTGGCTTGAACTTCACCAGCATCTTAACATTCTCGGAAACCTCAGACAATTCAATTCCTGGTATATTGAAATGCATCTTCAGGAAGTGCGACAAAAGAGCCTCGCTGATCAGACGATGACATCCTGGCAAATGCATTGGGCAGTCGTAGGCCTTGCTTATATTCGAAGCACTGTCCTTCGGTTCATCAAGCCCTTTGTTGGACATCAACTTCTGGTAGTATTTATGTCTGGCGTGCTCCTGGAATGCGCACAATTGATGCATGTGCACGGCAATTTCATGGCCCCTCTGGTCGCTGGACAATTTGTCAAATCTTCGGCCAAGGTATGCCGTTCGTTCGAGAGCGAAGTGAGCGTCTTCATCATCCAGGATCGGTGTGCCCTTGTAACCCGAATGCAAAATATCAATTTGATTATGTTCTGGGACATCTGCTCGTCCTGGGGCTTCCTCCGGGTGCTTTAGGTAGGCGCAAGGATTATACCATACATCGTGAAGGATATCCGTGGAACCCACTGTCATATCACTCGATATGGACACCAAGGACAGAGTTTGCTCCGGTTCCTCATCGGATTTCCGTTGAAAGGCACTCGAACTCTCTTCAGTATGATGTATCGGCTTGACCTTCATCAGACAAGATACAGTGCGATGCTTGAGCCCGGAACATGGTCGTGGTTTCATAGGCAATTCCAAACCATCCCCAATCTCGGGACTCCTCTCACGGTATCTCGACTGGGCAGCCATCTCGCTAGGTAGATTGGCGATCTTTGGCGCTCGACGGAGTGTATAATCTTGAATCTGCTCTGAAACGATTTCCCTTAAATTAGCAACAATTTGATCACCGTATCTAGGAGATTCTCGCTTCGATATATTGGGCAAGAGGTCACCACTCTCGAGGCTCCTCGAATCTTTGTGGATCCTTGAGTTGCTCCTTTCACGACGAGCCTGGCCAACAGGAGCATTCTGAGCATTCTGGGCATTCTGAGCATCCTGTCCTTTCCGATGTTCCTTGTGGTCCTTTAGACGTTCAGCATTGAGAGCTGGTGGTGGTGGTCCTGGAGGTGGCGGTAGTGGTGGTGTATATGATCGTAATGGTGGTGGCGGTGGTGGAGGTGGTGGTGGGGGTGGCGGTGACGGTGACGGTGACGGTGGCGGTGCTTGTGATGTTGCCTGTAGTGCCAAGCGCTTATTTTCCTCAGCTCGGCAGCAAGGACAGCTCGATTGCTCATTGGGCCGATAACGAGCTTTTGCCTTGGGTTGATATGGTTGATCCTCTGCCTTCGCTGGCTTCTCTGGCTTCTCCGGCTTCGCTGGCTTCTCTGGCTTCTGCTTATTGTACTTTTGGTAGCGTGAATCAGACGGCTCATAGTTGCGATCCAAAGATCGGTCCTTAGACTGTTGCTTCTTCGTATTGTATTTATCTACTTGCTTTGAATTGTAATTGCGATCATTAGCGTCTGTTTGCCTCTTGCGTTGAACGCATTCATCGCAGTCGCAGCTCTGCTCCGATTGTTGCATTTGACGTTTGGGCGACGTTGCTGGTGAATCCGCTTCCGATACCGATTCGGCTTCCGATTGCGCTTCACATGAGCAGACTATCGATAGTCGATAACCGCCATGGAGTCGTCCATCATGACCCTTATCATCGAGCTCAGTTTGTGTGGAAATGTCATGGCATTTCAAGTATGGCTCCGTCGGATACGCGTCCCCCTGGCCCCGAGATCGCCGCCACTTACGCTCGCAGTCCCCCATGTAGATTAGTTCCAGAGCAGTCAACGGTATGCCCAACCGATCGTAGTACATGTGCTGTCGAAAGAGCTCGACAAAGCCAATCGACAGATTGCTTGCCCCTTGCTGCAACACCTGCAACCCCTCCTGCTGTCCACCTAGACTCCAATACCGCGATAACGATTGACTTGCGGCAGCTGCCAGCCGCACTCCCGAACTCGGCTCGTCCTTGGGCAGATGCCACTCGATGTCGCGCACCAACTTATGATACTCTACCGCCAATTCCTGCAGAATGCGATGTCGTCCGCTTTTCGCTGAAAATATATACCATATCAGGTTGCCACATGTGGCACAGATCTGCCCAGCAGTTACTCACTAAAAACCTTCGACTGCCCTTGGACTTGGCTAAACGCTTGCGGATTGGACGGGACTACGGCCAAGTCGTCGAATACCTCGGCCTGATGAGGCTTCTTCCCGTTGTGGAAATGCTCTCTTTTGGGACTCTTAGCTTTGCTCCACTTTGTTGTGTCTTTTTGTGTGTGATTCCTTGTTTTCGTGTAGTATAACTTCTTTTCCATATCTTATGTAACTGATTTATTTTGATTCTAAAACCTAAACTTGTTGACATTGCTTTAAATTTGGTGATTGTTAGCTCAACGATTACTACGTTTATCACACAATTTCATATGAGCAACTCACACATCGAACAGTTTAGATAACATAGAAGGCTTTCCAACGAATGTAATTGTTTGTTTCGTTTACCAAAGTCAACTTAAAAGTTGTATTTTGATAATAACGTAAAAGGCATAACAAGTTTTTGTACGCTTATTGTGACTCAGCAATTACATTTGACTTTATTAAATAAACCTCAACATATTTAGCATCAAATATTCTAAGGAGAAATTATACTTAAAGTGTGTTCACAACCGTTTATTAATCTAATGACTAAAACTCTATTTGAGGTCCAACAATTTTAACTTAAACTCATCCCGAAAGAGCTGCAACTGCTGAATTCTGTTGTTGTCTCTGAGCGAAGCCTTTGTATGATTCAAGTTCTATGAAGATTAATAGATATATAATAAACAAATATAAACAATAAAGGCTCCCTTTTATCTACAGAAATCTGTTAAACGAGTGTGTTCACTACCGTTTATTAATCTAATGACTAAAACTCTATTTGAGGTCCAACAATTTCAACTTAAACTCATCCCGAAAGAGCTGCAACTGCTCAATTCTGTTGTTGTCTCTGAGCGAAGCCTTTGTATGATTCAAGTTCTGTGAAAATTAATACATGAATTATAAACAAATATAAACAATAAAGGCTCCCTTTTATCTATAGCAGTCTGTTAAACGAGTGTGTTCACTAAAGTTTATTAATATAATGATTAAAACTCTATTTGAGGTCCAACAATTTCAACTTAAACTGATCTTCAACTGCTCAATTCTGTTGTTGTCTCTGAGCGAAGCCTTTGTATGATTCAAGTTCTATGAAGATTAATAGATATATAATACAAATATAAACAATAAAGGCTCCCTTTTATCTATAGCAACGAGATTTGAAAAACATTCCCCACTTAATCATTTAAATCAATTGAAGTGCATATCATTGAGTTGATCTTTTAAATGCATTACACATTTCTTAAGTGAAGCAGCTCTGCAAGTTGACTTGCATTATATACTCGTACTGCTAGTGGGATTACTTATTGGGGTAGTTAGTTAGTTAGTTGCTTATCACAGACCGGACACACCTGCTATACAGCTGAGGTATTCTTGGGTCTGGTGACGGTTGACGGCAAGCAGCTGCTTGGCATTTGATAAGTTGAAATCGCAATAAGGCGATTCGACATTAGCACAGTCGTTAGTTGACGATTTTTTTGAAGTGAACACCTGTTCCCCGAGTCGAAGATAAGCATACCAAGAGTTTCAACAGTGTTAAAACACTTGCACATCATAAAAATTATACAGCACGACAACATTCACTGCAAGCTACATTTCTATTTCCATAAAAAAATAAAAATACAAGTGAATCATTATTAAAAAAAACCCTAAAATATTTCAAGCTGAATCTACATTTAATAATATTTTACACACAATTTAATACAATTAATTTAATGTAGTTTTGTCTTATCTTTTGCTTCTAAAACATTTCTCAATAAAATCTCTTGGTAATCTTTTATCAATATTTGCAACATTAACTTTTCATTATTATTTGCTAATCTCCAGCTTGCATTATTTCAAAGAAAATTCATTTTAATGCATAAACAGTAGTTAAGTCTTATCTTTTATTTGAGCACAATTAAATGTTAATCTTTTATTAACATTTCAAACATTAACTCTTGTTTTCTTAGACCCTTAACTAATGCTTAGTAAGCAATATTTCATTTATTAGTTTTTGAATTCACATTATTCCCGAACTAAACTCATATTCAATTCAATGAGAAGCTTTTACTTTGCTTATCATTTGGTTAATGTTTCTGGGAAAATTATAGACAAAAATTACTCATAAATTACAAAGCATTTTAATTATGATATATAATTGTTATCTGAATAAGAATTATGTTATATTATTTATTATGAAAGGACCCAAAATAAACCGAACTTAACTCAAATCAAAATGCATTTCAAATTTAATAATTTCGGAAAAATATCAAACGTTTAAGATTTCTTATAAATTTCTTATTCTTCTAAATACAAATAATCTATAATTTAAAAAATCAGAAATTAAATCCAATTTTGCACAAATAGAAATTAATCTGAAATTGTGTAATTTGAAAAAATTATATAAATTTCTCATTATTCTAAATATAAATACAAATCACATTTAATTAAAATTATTAACTGAATAAAAATATAGAATAAGCTGAATTTAGCTCAAAACAAAGTGATTGTGAAATTGTTTAAATATTAAAAGTCAAAAATGGACAAGCATTTCTCAAAATTAATTAACTTTCAAATTACTATTTATATTTATTAACTGAATATATTTAATATCATTTAAAATAAAAATAGAAATGTATTTTATATTGATAATAATATATATAAATGATAATTTGGGGAATTCATGAATTTCTTATTTTTCCCAATCGAAATAATATTAAAAAATCTAATAATAAATCGTCTGCATGAAAATGTTACACTTTATCTAAAAACTAGTAAACAATGCACGGAATAGACCAAATTGAATCACAACAAAGTACTGATGCTTAACTAACAGATATTCATAATATGTTAAACATAGAATAGTAATTTAGGAAATGCTTTTTAAAACATTTGTTAATCTTCTATAGAATTCGTTAGTAACATTGATTCATTTGTAGTTCCATGAAAGGTATTTAGTGTGCTATCTCTAATGAGAGATCAATTAGAATTTTGTTGCTGCCAATCAAATAAAACAACAAGCATAACAACTAACTAACTAACTACTGCAACTCCCTAATCGATTTCCGAACCGGCTGCCTATTGCCAACTGTTGGCTTATCTGGCATAGATAAGCTGCCGCGGATTCTTAATGGAGCTCAGAGCTAATCGTCGGAATCGGTCGGAATCGTTGGAATCGTTGGAATCGACACTGAAATCTTATCAGCGCCGAGCAGAGAGCACTTCACTTTGATAGTGGAGGAACCCAAGCTGCCTCGTTGGGGTAACAGTTGGTAAGTCAGTTAGACAGTTAGTCAGTTGCTAGTCAAGCCCTGAGCTAGTGAGGTGCCGCACTAACAGTGGCTCCCAATTCAGCTGAGCTCCAGCAATTATTTGATTTATTTATATTTTTTATTTACATTTTTTTGTTGTTCTTGTGTGTTTGTGCCTTGAGATGGAAGTGAAGCGTCTGCTTGTTAGTCTGTTGCTCTTGACAACGGCTGTGCAGTTGTGTTTGAGTGAGGATGAGGAGGGTAACTGTATTTGGTATGGACACAGTCACATAATTGGCGAACATGCCCAGAATCTGGCCTATGATGGCCCAGCACTTGCTCTAAACAATGCGGAGGCGGAGGCAACATTCGCTAGACGATGTCCATCTTTATATGCGGAGTACAAGGGCGAGACGGGCGCTGAGGAGCTGAAGCTTTGCTGCGATTCCAATCAGATTTTCACCATGGACGCTGGACTAACTCAAGCCGATGGAGTTTACTCCAGATGTCCGACCTGTACGCTAAACATGGCTCAAACCGTTTGTGCCATGACCTGTGCCCAGAATCATTCGCTCTTCCTGACCGCCTACCTTGCCTTGAATCCCGCCGGTGCGGACTTTGTGGAGCACATCGACTATCGCCTTGAAGATGAGACAGTTCAGAAAATCTACAACAGCTGCTCCTCCATCCAGCATCCCCAGACGGGAAGACCTGCGATGGATCTTGGCTGTGGAGCCTACAATGCCAGGACCTGTAATTACCGCCGATGGTATCACTTCATGGGAGATGCAGAGAACAGTGACTATGTGCCATTTGTGATCAACTATATGTGGTCCGAGGATGCGCCTGAGGGATCCGAGCAGAACTACCTGAAGCTCTATCCCCTCGACTGTGGAGAGAGCTATGAGGGCAACTATGCCTGTGCCTGCATCGATTGCGAACAGTCCTGTCCATTGACCGACGCACCAACGGGATACGTGAGTCCCTGGCAGATTGCCGGACTTTATGGCATTACGTTCATCATTTCCTTGGTCTTTGGCCTGATCATTGTCATCCTCATTTTTTGGGGTGCCACCGGGAATCGTCAAGGACCCAATGTCCGAATGCCAACATTATATGGAGAGTTCCTCTACCTGGGCTGTCGGGCCTGGGGCACCTTCTGTGCGAAACACCCTGTGCTCGTACTTGCCCTCTGCTCCTGGGCCATTGGTGGCATTGGATATGGTGTGCGTTACATGAAAGTGACCACAGATCCCGTCGAGCTGTGGGCCAGCGAGGAGAGTCTAACGCGCATCGAGAAGACTTACTACGATCAACACTTTGGACCCTTCTACCGCACCAATCAGATCTTCGTGAAGCCAACTAACCGAAGTACAGTAAGTATTCACTATTCAGTGTTATTTAAACATTCTTGAGTTGATTGCATTCCCTCGCAGTTCACACATGAGACAGCCAGCGGTGTCCTCACCTTTGGTCCCGCCTTTGAGGAGAGTTTCCTGCAGGAAGTTTTCGAGCTGCAGGAACAGATAATGCAACTGGGAATGGCCGACGGTGCTGGCTTGGATAAGATTTGCTATGACCCGTCCTCTATCCGGGAGTGACGCCCACGGTGGACGACTGCCTGATACAGTCCATCTATGGCTACTTCCAGAATGATATGTCCCGGTTCCAGAGCTCCTACTTGGATAGCAACAACTACACCATCAACTATCTGAATCATATTGAGGATTGCCTGCGGTAGGTGCAATCGGACGGGGAGGAAATGAACCTCTCTTTAAACTAACTCTCTCTCTCTTTCTCTTTCTCCCTCTCTCTCTCTCTCTCTCTTACTCACTCCCTCTCTTACTCACACCCTCTTCCTCCCTCTCTCCTACCCTCTCTCTCCTTCTCTCTCTCCCTCTCTCTCTCTCCCTCTCCCTCTCTCTCTCCCTCTCTCTCCCTCTCTTTCCCTCTCTTTCTCCCTCTTTCTCCCTCTTTCTCCCTCTCTCTCCCTCTCTTTCTCCCTCTCTCTCCCCCTTTTTCTCCCTCTCTCTCCCCCTCACTCCCTCTCTTACTCACTCCCTCTTCCTCCCTCTCTCCCACCCTCTTTCTCTCCTTCTCTCTCCCTCTCCCTCTCACTCTCTCTCCCTCTCACTCTCTCCCTCTCTCGATCCACACACAGCGTCCCCATGATGGAGGACTGCTTCAGCACCTACGGTGGACCCATTGAACCGGGAATTGCTGTGGGCGGCATGCCCAAGGTGGAGATCGGCGAAGATCCCGACTATATGCGAGCCACAGGATTGGTGTTGACCTTCCTTGGCAAGAACCAGAATGACGAGTCCCTCCTGGAGCCGAACTTTGTGTGGGAAAAGCGCTTCGTTGACTTCATGCGCAACTTCAGCAGTGAGCGACTGGACATTGCCTACTCCGCGGAGCGTTCCATACAGGATGCGATTGTGGAGTTGTCGGACGGCGAGGTGGGAACGGTTGTCATCAGCTACGTGGTGATGTTCCTCTATGTGGCCATCGCTCTGGGCCGCATTCGGAGCTGTCTGGGCTTCCTGCGGGATTCGCGCATCATGTTGGCCGTGAGCGGCATTGTGATTGTGCTGGCATCGGTGCTCTGCAGCTTGGGTTTCTGGGGATATATTGGCATAACTACAACCATGTTGGCCATTGAGGTGATACCGTTCTTGGTGCTGGCCGTTGGTGTCGATAACATCTTCATCATGGTGCACACCTATCAGAGATTGGATCACAGTCGCTACGAGACGATCCATGAGGCAATTGGCGAGGCCATCGGCCAGGTGGGACCCTCGATTCTCCAGACGGCGAGTAGCGAGTTTGCCTGCTTCGCCATTGGTGCCATCTCCGAGATGCCCGCGGTGAAGACCTTTGCCATGTACGCGGCAGCCGCTATACTCTTTGACTTCCTGCTGCAGATCACGGCCTTTGTCGCCTTGATGGCCATCGATGAGCAACGCTATCGGGATGGGCGGCTGGATATGTTGTGCTGTGTGCGTTCCAACTCCAAGCAGGAGGCAACCAAGGAGGTTGGTGTTCTGGAGAAGCTCTTCAAGAACTTCTATGCTCCCTTCCTGCTGTCCAAGTGAGTCTAACTCCCTCTTCCCCTCGACTCAAGTCATATTTGGCCAGGACTCTATTAAATTCCTATGTTTTCAGAACCGTTAAGATCATTGTGCTGTTGATATTTACTGTGGTCACGTGTCTATCCCTGATGGTGATGCCTTCCATTGAGCTAGGACTCGATCAGGAAATGTCCATGCCCCAGGACTCGCATGTGGTCAAGTATTTCCGGTATATGGACGAGCTATTGGCCATGGGCGCGCCCGTCTATTGGGTTCTCAAGCCCGGACTCGACTACAACAAGCCGGAGCATCAGAATTTCATTTGTGGCGGCGTCGAGTGCAACAATGATTCACTCTCCGCAGTTGTACACTCAGTCGCGATATCCGCAGATTACCTCACTGGCCAGGCCAGCATCCTCATGGATTGACGACTACATCGATTGATAAGTATTTCTGATTGTTGCAAGTACAATATCACAACTGGCGGCTTCTGTCCGAGCAGTAAGTTAACTCCAACTCAAGCACTTATTCATGCTTATTCACTGTAGTATTCAATTGATTGTTGTAGATTCAAAGAGCAATGATTGTCTGCCCTGTGAACGGCAATTCACCGAGGACGGATTGAGGCCCAGCTCTGATACCTTTAACAAATACGTGCCCTTCTTCCTCTCCGATCTCCCCGATGCGGAGTGCGCCAAGGCGGGACGACCTTCCTATGCTGATGTAAGTCAAATTATTACGAATGAATCACACTTTCTGGAGATAAAATCAATGCGAACTATCGATATACGTATTACTGACATGTCGATATATCGATACATCAATGTTCTCATCTCCCACATCACAAGCTTCAACCGTTGACCCGATTTAAGCTCACATATTCTCCGGACATTGCAGGCCGTCATTTACACGCTGGACGATGAAGGATTGGCCACCATCTTGGACACGCAATTCATGCAATACTCGACCACGTCAACCACGTCGGACAAGTTCGTTGCTGCGCTGCGGGAGGCGCGTCGCGTGCAGGCGGACATTAATGAGATGTTCGCCAAGAACGGCGTGGAGACGGAAGTGTTTCCCTACTGTGTGTTCTTCATATTCTACGAACAGTATTTGACGATCTGGGATGATGCCTTGGCATCGTTGGGCTACTCATTGGCTGCCATCTTTGGGGTAACCCTGCTGCTGACCGGACTGGACATCACATCCGCACTAATTGTACTCTTTATGGTCGTCTGCATTCTGATCAACATGGGCGGCATGATGTGGGCGTGGGGCATCACATTGAATGCCATTTCGTTGGTCAACCTCGTCGTATGTGTGGGCATTGGCGTTGAGTTTGTCGCCCACATTGTGCGCTCGTTTAAGCAGGGCACGGGCAATGCCCATCAGCGAGCGTTCCACTCCCTGAGCGTTACCGGGAGCAGTGTTCTATCCGGGATTACGCTGACCAAGTTCGCCGGCATTGTTGTGCTGGCATTCTCCAAATCGCAGGTCTTTCAGGTCTTCTATTTCCGCATGTACCTGGGCATTGTGCTCATTGGAGCAGCACATGGCCTAATCCTCCTGCCAGTCCTCCTCAGCCTGCTTGGCCCCCTCGATAGCCTGGCGCAAAGTTCGAGCCGCGATTCGCTGCCAGTGATGCGACGCCGCCAGAGTAACGAATCCACGTAGTTTAAGCATTGAGTGCGAGTCTGAATACTGTGTGAATGCGTGAATGTATGAGTGCATGAGTGCATGAGTGCGCGAGTCTGAGTCTGAGTCTGAGTGCGGGCGTGAATACGAATTTGAGTGCGAGTATCTGAGTATCATTTTACTCTGTATTTGTTATATATGTATATATATATATATATGTGTGTATTATATTTTTTATTCTGTTTATTTCTTCATTTTTATTTTGTCGGCGGCTATTTAAAATTAATAATAAAAAAATTGCTTTTTAAGTCATAAATTTGCATAAAACGTTTTGGGGCCCCGCCCACCCATCTGCGCCTCCTTTATTGTTTATCGCCGCGGCACCTTTGTTTTTTACGGCATTAAGCGGCCAACTGCCGCGCACCGCCAAAACAATAAATAAGCAACTCGCAACGGCGACCCACCCCCACCCTCACCCTCGCCACCGCTTTTCACCCAGCCCACAGCCCACAGCTCGACGAACCCTCAACCGCTGACCCTTAAACCAACCCACTCCACTGGCCAGCCCCATCCACAAATCGCTGTTCCGCGCTCACGCCACGCCTAACCGCCCAAAACGTCTTACGCCTTTTGGCCAAAAAACTTTGCCCAGATTTTTCAGTCCCAGCTTCTTCATTATAATACCCTTACCAAAACTGGCTCCACAACTTTATGAATTCACTTTGTGCAGCAGCTTAAAATGATTTTCAACTCAACTCTAAAGAGATTTGTATATACTTAATATTAATTTAATTTATGTATATTAATTAACATGAAATAAATTATTTAATTTACACTATTTAATAAACTTAAGATAAATATACAATTTTAGTTAAGTCACATTTACTAGTTTAATGCAATTTACATTTGTAATTGGGCTGCAAATTATTTACTTTAATTTACGCAATTAATTAAAATAGTCATTAAATTACAGAAATTAAATTAATTAAAAAATTCCAGAGAAAAAGAAAATGTCAGCTTTAATTTACATCAGTTATATTTATATGCTCGTTTAAATTAAAGTAATTCAAATTAAATTAAGTAATTCAATTAATTAATTTAATTTAATTATTTGTATTAATTTATTTGATTGATTAATTAAATAAAGTTCACTTAATTAAATTACTTATTTATTCAATTAATCATATTTCAGTTAGATTAATAATAACTCGCGAATTATTATAAGATCCAAATTTTAAGGGCAATTAATTAATTAATTAAATTGATCACATTCTTGCTTAATTTAATTTGATTAAGATTGAAAAATAAATAAATAAAAATATCATTAAATAGAGTAAATTAAAAAACAGATTAAACAAAATTCTTAATTGCCAAATTCCAATAGAAATGTAAAAGTTAATTATATATATATATAAATATAATTATATATATATAATTAGTTACATTTACAAATTAGTTAAATCTAATTCCAAATTAATAAAGTAAATTAATATATATATAAACTTCAATCAAATTGTAATTAGTTAAAGACAATTACATTTACTGGCTAAATATACTTAGTACCACATTTTTAATGATAATTGAACTTAACAATAAAATATATAAAGTAAAACTGATTACACTTAAGCTTAATTATTTAAAATTGCTCGTTAATTCAGTTTGATTCCAAATGAAAATGAGCTTAATAATTTGCTTTAAATTGGAAAATAAATAATAAAAAAATAAATTTCATTACATTATTACATTTACGAATTATTAAATGAGTTAATTTCTTAATAATATTTAATATTATTATTAATTATAAATACGAATTCGATTAATTAGTTGAAAGTATTTTAAATTAATACTTAAGTAATAATTAGAATCGATCACGAAAATAATTAGCAATAAGTCAAGAGAAATGCAGTTGAGATGAGGCCAAAAGCCAAAGGCCAAAGGCTAAAGGTGAAAGGTTAAAGGAAAGGGCATTTGGCAATTGGCTTTGTGGGGTTAACTCGGTTGATGGCTTTCCTGTTTTTAACTGCTCACCGCCTGCTGGCCAGGACGCGTTCTGCGGCTTACAACACGCAGCGAGGAGTCGACAACAAAAACATTGGCCAATGGTCACGCACACAGGCGAGAGATGTGCACGGGCATTTAACTCTGAGAATGAGTGTAGTGTTTTTAATTAAAATTAATAAAGTTTATAGTGGTTTTTATGTGCCTCGTCTTGCTCTTGGCTCTTGGCTCTTGCCTTCTTGCCCCACACTCTCGCTTCATGCCATCCCATCTCGCCATCCCATTCGCAGCCACTTGAGTTGCCCTCTTAGCTGGGATATTTTTGTTGCTTAGCAGCTCAACTGCTGTTTTGTCTCAGGCATCTTCTTAGCGCCTTCCCCCCCCCCCCCCCATCAGCTACCCCTTGCAACGAAAAGAAACGAAATCAGTTAATGCCATTGAACTTGCTGGAAGCGAATGCTTTTGGGGCATTCAGCCTCTGGCTCTTGACGCGGCCGACAAGTGAAAAGCATAATTATAAATGTATCAACTAATGCATATGGCTAAATCAATTTGCAATTAACAGTTGCGAGTGTGTGGGCTCAGACAGATGAAGTGCAAATTGAAGTGCCCCTTTATCGACTGTCTGTCCGCATTTGTTTCTCCCTTCCCCCTTTCTTGCCTTTCTTGCCTTCCTTTCCTTTCTGTCTTTCTGCCTTTCTGTCTTTCTGTCTCTCCGCCTGTTTGTGGCCTAAATGTTTCTTTAGCTTCCACTTAATTGCCATTACAAAGTACTTCGCTCTGACAATGCCAAGTGTTAATGCTCAATAAAAAATAATAAAGAAAAATAAATAAATAAGGAAAGCCAGCAAGTTCAATTTGAGTATGCTCGACTTGCAGATGCCCTGCTATAAAATAAAACTCACATTGGAAACGAGTGTTGATTTCTTAGTGATTCTCAGTGCATTAGAAATGTGTATTCTATATTCTATATACTAGCTGCTCGACTAGCAGACAATCTACTGCAGTTGCTGCCACTCTTTTTAGGGTATTCATTATATAATGGAAGTAAATACAAGTTTAGACTTGTCGCCTTGCGGACTTGTGTTGCTTACTATTATGCAAACTTAATAAACCCTCTGCACTGACGAGAAAGCGGTATACAGACCATAACTCAAGACTTTACTTACTGCAGTCTATACATATATATATATATAAATATATATAAATTTGTTGGTATCTCAATTTTCCGTTTGCATTTTCTCATTGTTTCACCTGTCAATTGTTAACTTAATTACGGCTCACAAGTTCTGTGGCAACTTTAAAGTGTAGTTGCAGTTTGCTACTGACGTTTTTATTAGCACGAAATAAGTCAAAATCAATATGCTTGGACGTGAATTATAAATATGTTCATAGAACTTGCCCTGAGCAAGTGATCCGGTAATCCACTGAGAAACTTAATATTGTTTAATTGCTTTTCCAGTTGCAGAAGCGAAGCATTTATATTCATCTGATCAGCAGTGAAGTGAGTCAGCTTGAAAGCATTTCACAACAAATAATTGGGAACATCAATGGGACTTCAAATGGTGTCCAAGTTGTATGGATGGGAAACATCTGGTAAGTAAGATGGCTAAGATATGAGTAGGTAATTCATTTGTAAACATTTGTGAATTATTTGCGTGGGCGCATGAATTAATGTACCAAATAGGCAATAAAAGCTTTAATTAATTGACATTTTGTGCATAGAAATGTTTGGCAAAGTTCAAAAGCCAAATGGCTGTTGCGAGTGGCTCGCATTGAGTATTCATATTTGCTGGCAATTTTCGCACGATTTGTGGCCAATTTTGCACACTCTCCACGACCATAAAAGCGAGTGCGAAAAGATTCTGGATGAAATTACCCGGTAATACTCGGCGCTTATATGGGCATAGGAAGCATTTAAATTAAATTTTATGCATACATATTTATTAATCGGTCATTCGGTTCAGGCATATGCCTGTTTGCACTGCTCGCGTGTGTGTGCGTGTGTGTGCGTGTGTGTGTGTGTGTGTGTGCGTGTTTCCATACTGTTGCCGTACATGTGTCTGCATCTGTATTTGTATTGCTGCTTCTGTATCTGTATCTGTAACTGTATCTGTATCTGTATCTGCGCTTTACAAAACGCAACCAGAAATAAATAGAACAAAATTTCAAACGGAAATTCAACCCGATTGGCGCCTGATATAATTTGTTGTTTATGTCATTGCAGCTGCGATTTAATTTAATTTCCATTTTATGCCAGTTGAATTTAATATTCTTTCATGATTTCTCTTTTAATATGGCATTAAAACAAATTTTAATTATACAAATATGTGTTTGAAAATGGAAATGCATTTGCACTTTCTCACTTCAGCTCTTCATGCCGTCCTTTAGTGCACTTTTATCTATTGAACTGCAGCTATTTCATTAAACAAATTTTACAACGTATACATAATATACTCACAACCGCATTACGTATACGCAGCGTATGCGAGGTATCAATCAAACTTTCGGAATAATTACAACAATTTACTTACCTTTCCAACTGCAAAGGCATAAAAACCATGAAGTCTTCACTGTTAATTTGTAATAAACTAAATTTGTTGCCCCAGCAAAAAAGGTATTCAACTATTTCAGACATTCAATAGCTCTTAATTAACATGTATGCATAATTTGCTAAAGTTAATTAACTAATAATTACATTAATGAACAATAAATAAGGAAAATACTTGTAATTTATTCTATTTACAGCAAAATGTGTCCACAAATATGCTTTAATAATAATTTAATTAACTGAAATATATAAAGGGAGTATATAAATATACTACATACTACATACTACATACTACATACTACATACTACATACTACATACTACATACTACATACTACATACTACATACTACATACTACATACTACATACTACATACTACATACTACATACTACATACTACATACTACATACTACATACTACATACTACATACTACATACTACATACTACATACTACATACTACATACTACATACTACATACTACATACTACATACTACATACTACATACTACATACTACATACTACATACTACATACTACATACTACATACTACATACTACATACTACATACTACATACTACATACTACATACTACATACTACATACTACATACTACATACTACATACTACATACTACATACTACATACTACATACTACATACTACATACTACATACTACATACTACATACTACATACTACATACTACATACTACATACTACATACTACATACTACATACTACATACTACATACTACATACTACATACTACATACTACATACTACATACTACATACTACATACTACATACTACATACTACATACTACATACTACATACTACATACTACATACTACATACTACATACTACATACTACATACTACATACTACATACTACATACTACATACTACATACTACATACTACATACTACATACTACATACTACATACTACATACTACATACTACATACTACATACTACATACTACATACTACATACTACATACTACATACTACATACTACATACTACATACTACATACTACATACTACATACTACATACTACATACTACATACTACATACTACATACTACATACTACATACTACATACTACATACTACATACTACATATATACTACATACTACATACTACATACTACATACTACATACTACATACTACATACTACATACTACATACTACATACTACATACTACATACTACATACTACATACTACATACTACATACTACATACTACATACTACATACTACATACTACATACTACATACTACATACTACATACTACATACTACATACTACATACTACATACTACATACTACATACTACATACTACATACTACATACTACATACTACATACTACATACTACATACTACATACTACATACTACATACTACATACTACATACTACATACTACATACTACATACTACATACTACATACTACATACTACATACTACATACTACATACTACATACTACATACTACATACTACATACTACATACTACATACTACATACTACATACTACATACTACATACTACATACTACATACTACATACTACATACTACATACTACATACTACATACTACATACTACATACTACATACTACATACTACATACTACATACTACATACTACATACTACATACTACATACTACATACTACATACTACATACTACATACTACATACTACATACTACATACTACATACTACATACTACATACTACATACTACATACTACATACTACATACTACATACTACATACTACATACTACATACTACATACTACATACTACATACTACATACTACATACTACATACTACATACTACATACTACATACTACATACTACATACTACATACTACATACTACATACTACATACTACATACTACATACTACATACTACATACTACATACTACATACTACATACTACATACTACATACTACATACTACATACTACATACTACATACTACATACTACATACTACATACTACATACTACATACTACATACTACATACTACATACTACATACTACATACTACATACTACATACTACATACTACATACTACATACTACATACTACATACTACATACTACATACTACATACTACATACTACATACTACATACTACATACTACATACTACATACTACATACTACATACTACATACTACATACTACATACTACATACTACATACTACATACTACATACTACATACTACATACTACATACTACATACTACATACTACATACTACATACTACATACTACATACTACATACTACATACTACATACTACATACTACATACTACATACTACATACTACATACTACATACTACATACTACATACTACATACTACATACTACATACTACATACTACATACTACATACTACATACTACATACTACATACTACATACTACATACTACATACTACATACTACATACTACATACTACATACTACATACTACATACTACATACTACATACTACATACTACATACTACATACTACATACTACATACTACATACTACATACTACATACTACATACTACATACTACATACTACATACTACATACTACATACTACATACTACATACTACATACTACATACTACATACTACATACTACATACTACATACTACATACTACATACTACATACTACATACTACATACTACATACTACATACTACATACTACATACTACATACTACATACTACATACTACATACTACATACTACATACTACATACTACATACTACATACTACATACTACATACTACATACTACATACTACATACTACATACTACATACTACATACTACATACTACATACTACATACTACATACTACATACTACATACTACATACTACATACTACATACTACATACTACATACTACATACTACATACTACATACTACATACTACATACTACATACTACATACTACATACTACATACTACATACTACATACTACATACTACATACTACATACTACATACTACATACTACATACTACATACTACATACTACATACTACATACTACATACTACATACTACATACTACATACTACATACTACATACTACATACTACATACTACATACTACATACTACATACTACATACTACATACTACATACTACATACTACATACTACATACTACATACTACATACTACATACTACATACTACATACTACATACTACATACTACATACTACATACTACATACTACATACTACATACTACATACTACATACTACATACTACATACTACATACTACATACTACATACTACATACTACATACTACATACTACATACTACATACTACATACTACATACTACATACTACATACTACATACTACATACTACATACTACATACTACATACTACATACTACATACTACATACTACATACTACATACTACATACTACATACTACATACTACATACTACATACTACATACTACATACTACATACTACATACTACATACTACATACTACATACTACATACTACATACTACATACTACATACTACATACTACATACTACATACTACATACTACATACTACATACTACATACTACATACTACATACTACATACTACATACTACATACTACATACTACATACTACATACTACATACTACATACTACATACTACATACTACATACTACATACTACATACTACATACTACATACTACATACTACATACTACATACTACATACTACATACTACATACTACATACTACATACTACATACTACATACTACATACTACATACTACATACTACATACTACATACTACATACTACATACTACATACTACATACTACATACTACATACTACATACTACATACTACATACTACATACTACATACTACATACTACATACTACATACTACATACTACATACTACATACTACATACTACATACTACATACTACATACTACATACTACATACTACATACTACATACTACATACTACATACTACATACTACATACTACATACTACATACTACATACTACATACTACATACTACATACTACATACTACATACTACATACTACATACTACATACTACATACTACATACTACATACTACATACTACATACTACATACTACATACTACATACTACATACTACATACTACATACTACATACTACATACTACATACTACATACTACATACTACATACTACATACTACATACTACATACTACATACTACATACTACATACTACATACTACATACTACATACTACATACTACATACTACATACTACATACTACATACTACATACTACATACTACATACTACATACTACATACTACATACTACATACTACATACTACATACTACATACTACATACTACATACTACATACTACATACTACTTTCTCAATAGTATATTTAAATATTCTCGACTTTGATGAGATCTGAGAATAACTGATGAGTATCTTGTAGTCGTATGTAAGTTGTTTTTACTTTCACTGATATTTATTGGCTTAATTAATTCGAGGGAAATCGTCTCGACTGATTTGGAAAAGGTCAAACAGCTGTATTTTGGCCAATAACAAGCACTAAGCTGGCATAATCCCCTTTCGGATCAATGAAATTGTTTGGGGAGAAATCTTTGGTTTAATCATTTGGTCAGTTCGATGGTCCTGTTGGTCTGTAAGTCCATTAGTCCGTTGGCCAAATGTTTTTTTTTATACATGATTAACGACGAATTAGGCAGCTTAATTCAATTTTAAAAGTTAAGCATCTACAAAATTTGATCAAAAAGTTAATTAAAGCAATGAGGAAACGCAATTTAAATGTTAGAATATTTAATTTATTCATGCGCTGGCAAAACTGGACAAATACTCGTACTCCCTCTCGCATCCGCACTCGCACTCACACTCACTCACACACTCTCTCACACACTCACACTCATGCGAGTCGAGTCCATAGTCCATAGACGAATCAGTAATTTATAAACGTGCTTATAAGCCGCAAATCCAATCCGCGTCGCTAAAATTACAGTTGGCAAAGCATTTGCAGTCCAATTTTCAGCCAACTGCGAAACGGGCTACATTTTCATACGACTATTTTCCTCTGCTTGGACCCAAATGGTTATTCCATCCCCAACCCCCCTCGGGGCGACTATGGCCACAGGGGCGCTCAACGTGCGACAGAGCTTAAAAGCGACCATCCCATTAGATAGTTACGCTAAAAAACTGAAGCGAAGCGAAAACGCGTAAACTAATGAGTTGCCTCTTTGTAGACATTTAATTGAAAATGTAAATATATGAATTAACCCATCGCAGTGAAGTCCCCAACTGCGTTATACCCAATGTGTCAATCGCAGTAATCAACATAGCATATTATTATTCGTTAGCCAAGTGTCTATACTTGAATGTACTATAGTTATCTAAAGATAACTCCATTCTCCATGCAGAGAAAACAAATTCACCAAATTTCAACCAGACTTTATTATGGGATTTATATTCTATTATTGTAAATTAATTAGATAAACATAGATTATATGATATGTCAGCTATATTAAGTAGACGTTTGTACAATAAACTAACATTTTAATTTGATCTATTTTAACTTTTTCACATATCTTATTTAGGTTATCTTTTTTATATACATTTTATTTATTTTATCAACTTTTTTTATTTTATTTATTTCACATATTATATTGAATTTATTTTGTCTATTTTTTATTTGTTTCATTTCAAATAATTGATCTATTATATATATTTATTTTATTTAGTTATATTTTATTTAATTTCTTTAAATATTTTTTATTTTATTTATTTTATTTACTTCTGTTATTTTATTAATTTTACATATTTTATTTATTTTATTAATTTATTCGTCTAATTTATATATTTTATTTGTATTTTTTTATATAATTTTTTATTTTACACATTTAATAAATTTTATTTATTTTATTCAGAACACTTATTTTTTCGATTCATCTAATTTATATATTTTATTTAATTTTTTATATAATTTTTTATTTTACACATTTAATAAGATTTATTTATTTTAAGTTATTTAATTAAATTTATTTTTCTATATTTTATATACCAAACTTTTTTATATTTAATTGTTTCATTACAAATAACTGATATATTATATATATATTTTTATTTACTAATATTTTATTCAATTACTTTAAATGTTTTTTATTTTATCTATTATATGTAAGATTTCGTTTTATTTATTTTATTTTTATACTCAAAATTTAACCGTTGATAGCTTCAGTGTTTTCTATGCTCTTGATAACTCATAAATTAAATGCAATCTCATTTTTAAGTTTAATGCAAAAGAGAATAATCTGCCTGACTTAAAATACAATTTCAACCTTAATTTATTAGAAATGCAACTCAATTAATTGAAATACTTAAGCTTTGTTGTACATTAGTTCTATTTATGGCAATCCAAAGCCTTTAATGTGAATGCGTTATGAATGTGGAATTTAGAAATGCTAATAGGATAGGCAAAGCACAAAGGCAAATACAGAAGATGCATTTCAAATTAAGTTTTCATTAATAATATTCTTTTTTTTTTCCTCTTCATAATATTGATTTGTTTATGCAAAAGCTAAGCTATTTGATGAAGCCATTCAGTTGGCAAGATGCTTGTGTAAATAACATTAATGGGTTAATATGCCAAAGCATTCGCATTCAACTGATTGCAGTGCGTATGCATGTGTATTTGTGTGCGTGTGTGTGTGTGTGTGTGTGTGTGTGCAACAAAAATGTTCAACTAAATTATAACAACAACCTCAACAAATGCACACAATTTTGAGAAATTTCATGCAAAATACAAAAGCAAAGGCAGTTTATAGTGCCAGCCACCGCAGACACGGCAGCAGCAACAACAATGAGTATGACAGCAGCAGCAGCAACAACAACAACAACAGCAGCAGCAACAACAACAACTGTATATGCTGAAGCATTAAATGGTGCACGTTTCCTAGCCAGAAACATAACGAAAATGTCAAACACACATTTGACCAACATTGCCGAGCCCAGCGTGAAATGAACAGTGCCCGAAAACAGTCTGTGTTCCTGCTGCCTGCTCTGTCTGCCCTTTGCCCCTTTGCCCCTTTGCCCCTGCTCCGTCACTCCCCTCTCAGCATCTGTCTGTCTGTGCGTCTGTCTGTCTGTCTGGCAAATGCATTTTAAGTGTTTTGGAATGAGTGCATGATATAGCTGATTTGTTGGCCTCGGCTGCGGAGTATATTACGACGATGACAAGGGGGTAACGGCGAATGGCGGGAAGTGGTGGAGAGCTGTAGAGATGGAGAGTAAGGAGAGTAAGGAGAGAAGTGGGTTAGTCACTCATAACTGTAATGTCGCTGACAATCGCTGGAAATGCTTAAACGCAGCCAAGATGATGGCAATCAATTGATTGACTGACTGACTGACTGAGTGAGCGAGTGACTGACTGGCTGATTGATTGAATGATTGATTGAATGGTTGAATGGTCGGCACTCACTACAAATTTTTAATTAATTTTTGTTGCAACACGACGCATTGTTAATGCGCTGCTGCATTGCTGCATTGTTGCCACACAACGTGCAACAGCGAAAATGAAGTGCATACAACAATCATTACTATAACAATGTCCCTTGTTGTTGCCGTTGCCGTTGCCGTTGCTGTTGTCGCTGTTTTTATATTTATAATTATAATTATAATTATAATTATTTTCATTGTGCCCGCTGCTAGATGATCCAATTAATGACATGACACATGCACAAACACGCTCACATCCTCATTCATTTATAATACACAAAAATATATTGTATAAATTGCAAAGATGTTCCCAAAATGCAATTCAGAGCAGTGAAATAACCAAAAATATCACTTGTATATCATTTGGTGTTAATCGCTAAACAGTTGGCGAAAATCTTGCGAATTGATGGCGATATTCCTTGACGGAATCTGAGGCATAATTTCAATGGTTTATTACCAGCCACTGTTCAATTAAAGCCAGGCCCAAACAATATCAATTAAAAGCACCGCGTCCTGATTGATGCAGCCCACTGGCGGACTGCCTCCGGCTGCCTTCTGTGATTTATCACATTTGCTTGTTTGGGGGCAACAACGCCGTGGCAATGGCAGTGGCAGTGGCAGTGGCAGCAACACAGCAGCGGCATACTATCTTTGCTGCAAAACTAGAGCCAGCATTTGCTTATCGCTGACGCCATTGTAAGCCCATTTTTTGTATGTTGTTTTCTGTCTTGTTTATCGTAATTATGAATCTTTCTTATGCACACACACTGTTTATAAGTATCTCCCCCTCTCTCTCTCTCTCTCTCTCTCTCTGAGTGTGTGTGTGTGTCTCTGTCTCTTTGAATCTATTCACACCCTGCACTTAAAAGCGGGATAGCATACTATATACATCAGCAGTCCGTTTGTCAAAGCGATTACACAACATAATTCTCACATTAACTTGTCATTTACAGTCAAAATAAATTTGAATTCATTTGAAGATTTCTTTATTTATCGTTGAATATCAAATTTTTAATTGAATTCGAAAATTCGTGAAGAAATTTCCGATTGTAAACAAATGTATCAAAGAGACGTTTATTATAAAGGAATTCAGCTGTAATGCAGCAATCGATATTAGTATTATTCATTTTAATTCTAACTAAATTAAATTATTATTAGAATCTAAAGAGAGAGCATATTGCATAGTCGCATAGAAAGAGAGAAGTCTCCTGATATTTCAGACTCTTTGCCACAGACAAAAATAACTTTCTAAAGTAAATTCATCGCATAAATGGCGACAACTTGGACACAAATGCGTCATTCGAGGAAAAACAAAAGGAAAAGGGTCAGAAGAAAGGTGAATTGTAGGCAGGTAAGGTTTGCTCAACACTTTTGACATTCATTGCTTAACTTAGTTCACTAATAGCAACAGAATTTATCAATAAGATTAAGAACAGATTAACTAATTAATATATCTATATTGATACCTAAATAAAATTGATCATTTTTACAAGTAAAATTAATTTAGGTTGTCTCAAATATTAACCTAACATTTCATTATTTTCTAATAACAAAATGAACTTGGTATAATTAATTATATTTAGTAAGAAATCATTGCTATATTTTACTTAAATTAAATGTAAATTCATTTTAAATTTCTTCTTCTTTAAATATATTTAAATGTACAAGGTAATCTTAGGTCGAATCCACTCAATTAGGACACTTTCTCGTTATAAGCTGCTTTTATTTTACTTAAGTTGTTTTTATTATTATTGAAAATTAGTGCTAGATAAATAAACAATTTTATTGCCAACGGCTGCAAGTGTCGTTCACATGAACGTCCTTAAGCCAGAGAAGATTTAAATAATTTAAACAAAAAGGCATTGAAAGATTTAACACGTCGAGTGAGAGGTGGCAGTTGCCACCGTCTGTTGCACACCTCGGGGCCTGCCATCAACTAATACATATGCAAATGCATGTGCATGTGCATGTGTGAGCACAGCATGCAGCTACGCATAGTTCTCAGCAATTTAATAACATCAAATAATAATAATAAAAATACAAAAAATAAATATATATATATATATATACATATATATATATGAAAGTGCATAAGTACCTTGTGCTCAGGGATGGATGTTGGAAAAACAGCATCGTAACTAATGTAATCAAGAACAACAACTACGAGCTGCAAATAAAGCAAGCAAGCAGCTGTTGTATGGCTAAAGAGCCACGCCCTAACGCTCAGTGTTAGCCATAAACCGTAAACCAGAGAGCCAACAGTTTTAATAACTTGCTGTTGCATACTTTGCGGCGTGTCGACAGCTGATTCTCATCATGACGATGACGATGACGATGACGACGATGCAGCTGATAATGATGACGATAATGATGATGATGATAATGATGATGATGATGCGATGCATAGCCAATAAGTTGAAAGTCGCCTCCAAGTTGCACCTGTCTTGGTGTGCGGTGTTTGCTGTCTTTACACATAAGTGAGAAGATTTTATGTTACTTTCAACTTATCGATAATTATTTCAGCTGCATGAAACTTCTAACGTTACGATAGCGGAATCGATTCTCGTATGAATCGATTTCCTATTCAGTCTTACAAAACTATCGATAGTAATTCCTGACAATATAGATAACTTATCAGATTTCAATGCAAGACAAATACTTAATTTTCAATCTATTCCACTGCTCCACTTAGTTTTATAAAGCTATCGATAGTATGTCCCGAGCATATAGATAACTCATTTACTCATTTGAAAGCAATGCAAATACTTAATAATCAATGTTTCAGCGTCAGTTTTGAAGCTTCAGAACCAAAACACTAATCAAACTCAGTTGCACCCGCCTATCGAATTCAATATTTACTATCGATAGACTTACGTATCTCTAGCTGAAGTGATTTACGTATTGAGCCAAACTCAATTTGTATTTGATTCATTTTCTTTTCAAATAATAATGGAATTCATAGAAGCATTGATTGTTTACGACTCGTAATACTCTAAATAGACAGTCTAAATTGTATTTAGTCGTCTCTCACATAACATGCAAAGCTGCGAGACCTGTACGTCAGTGTTCTATTAATTCTCTTTATTGGATGAGATTATATAATATTTAATGGCAATCGTTAACACTTTAGTGTTAATATGCTCATTTTTATCGATTATAATCCGATTATAGCCGCCCCTCAGCTATACTATCGATGTGCACTCTCGCCTGGAGAAAATGACGCTACCTTACATAAGCTCTGATTGTTATCGCTTTAATGAAGTTCCACGCAGTAAGATGCCGTCGCCCTCGCTGTACTCGTCCTTGTCCTCATCCTCGCCCCCGTCCTCGTCCTCGTCGTCGTCGTCATCGTCATCGTCATCGTTTTCGTTGATCGTCATCGCTAAAGGAATTTTGTGCAAACTTTTTCGTCAATTCCATGACGTGGCGTTACAGTAGAGTACAGTACAGTACAGCAAATGGAGCAGCCACGCATCTGTCAGGCCAGGAGGCAACACCCCAAACCCCAGCCACAGCCACAGCCACAGCCCCAACCCCTACCCAACTCCCCGCCACTCTGGAAAAGCTGACCGTGCCGAGCCGCCATGTTGTTATGGGCTAAGGGTATTTGTGAAGAGGGACGATGGGAATGACGGTGGCAAGGGGGGAGAGTGGCGGGAGGGAGGTAGGGCCATTGATGCACGTCTTTCCAGTCTATTACTATCAGCACTTTTTTCACTTTTCACTTTAGCGCATTTTGTTTTTTCAGTTAACAGTTTATTGACTCCGCTCAACTTGTCGCCGTTATAATGTCAGCAAATTGTTAAAATGCTTTGTTAGGAATTTCAAACAATTTTTGGCGGCTGCGTTGCAGCGTACAGGATATAGCTCCGGCTCCAGCTCCATCTCCAGCTCCAGCTCCAGCACCAGCTCCAGCAATATCCTTAGCTCCAGCAGAAGCTGAAGACGAGACAGGAGCTGGGCCTGCAAATGTGTATCGTATGAGGTTGCTATTGTTGTTGCTTACAAAATAGTTGGCTGATGTTGGCTTTGTGGGTAATTTGCCAGCAACAAAAATAATAATAATAACAACAACAACAACAACAATGCCATGAACAACAATAACAGCAGCAACAGCAGCAACAACAACAAAGGTTCACATTTAAGCGTTTGAACTTCAGAGTCATAAAATATTTGTTAAGCATTTTGCGCTCAATTTTCTTTTTAACCATTTTGGCTACAGGTCGACAGGCAACAACAGCCAACAGCAAACAGCATACAGCAAACAGCAAACAGCAAGCAAACAAACAAGCAAGCAAAGCTCTGCCCGCTGCCTGCTGCCTGCTTTCTGGCTTCTGCATCCTGTCTCCCTTTTGTCTCTCCCAAAATAATAACCAATTCGTAAGCACTATTACTATGCCCTACAACCAGAACCAGAACCAGCCAAAGCCAGAGCCACAGCCAGAGCCAGAGCCAGAGCCAAACTGAAGACTGTGCCGTGTCCCATGTCCCACCACTGCCATCATGCCACATGCCTCTTGGCAAAATGTTATTTTTTTTTTTATTTTTTATTTAGTTTCCTCTCCAATTGACCAGCACACTAAGCCTCGCCTCGCATTCGGAGAGCATTTGACCAGTTGTGTTGTAGTCCTTGAATAAAATTTAGGCACATTAGCAAAGAGCGCGTATTTTTTTTTTATTTTTTAGATTTTTTCTTTGTTGCAGCATCCGTTTGGAAAGTCTTGATGCGATCCGGTCGCATTTGTACTTAACTATGTATCAGATACATTGTAACTACTGTCGCCCTGCTATGCTCCAACTTAGTTATGCCTAGGGATGACAGCACGTTGTGATAATCATCGAACCAGCGGCGATAGAACACGATGTCAATAAGCACGACTCACGAAAGGATTACGAATATATGGAGTAACTTTTGAAGTTAAGTTACATTTCCACGACAACTTAATAATATTAATTAATAAACATTTATTTTTAGTATATTATTATTAAATAATAAGTTCATATTTTTATCAGAAATCATATAATCAAATGTATTTTTTGACAATGTTAAGCTCTTTGGAATATATTTTAAGGAAAAGTCTTCAAATTCCAACATTTATTTAGCTTTAAATATTTTTCTGCAATAGGTTTGTTTATATTTAAGAAGAAGCTTTCATTGAATGAATTTTAATTTTGCCTGAACTATCGGTAAAGTGAGCCACTGTGCGAAGCTTTGCTCAGCTGTAATCGCACATCTCTAGTTAGATAAGTATTTCAGCTTGATTTTTATATTCGTTCTTCTGCACCTTTCTTTCCTCTTTTTTTATATATCTTTGTTGTTGTTGTTGTTATTGCTTGGCTGTTGGTAAGTATTGTCAGCTTATTATGCCAAAATGACAAGCAAACCAATTATGTTTTTGTTTGTTTAGCGTGGGCACAACCACAAGCACAGTCACAACAACAACAACAACAACAAGAACAACAACAACCACAGCAACAATGTCCAATGCAAATGTTTGCTGCAGAACACCTGGCAAGGTGTTCAGCTGTTCAGATGCTCAGATTCAGCCAACCGCCATGTCAACACATCGCTCTATAATAAACACGCAGCATCCAACACTTCTATTCTATTCGAGGCGATCCACTTGACTCAGCTTATAGATGACGAAGACGACAATGCAAGAGCTTGGCTCATTGAATATACTCGTTTGGACATAAACAGAGATGTTCCAGTTACCACTTTCGCATCAGTTTTTTAGCCAAATATGTAAGGCTTTGGCATTAATATACTTTACTTTGGATTAGCTGAAGTGACTCGATTATGGAGCTTGAAACAGAAGTGAAATTTAACTGCATATTGAAAATAATTCAGTTTTTCGATAAGTGTTAATATCGAAATACACAAAGATTATTTGCAAAAGCATCTAAACAAAATGAAAGTTTTATTGAAGCTGTTAGTTTATCCAGAGAAACACTAAAATATGCTTGAATTTTTAACATTGTTCATATTTTCTGCTATAAAATAAATTGTGCAGCAAGTTGACAAGCTGTTCAAATCGAAATTCCTTGTTGAAACTCCCATTGATAGCTTCTGTCTATAGCCCATATATTATCATAAGAAAATTAAACAATATTGTTTAGTTCAGAAATGTAGTTTTTATTCTTGTGAAGGCTGCTTCAGCCTCTCCCTCTCTCTCTCTCTCTCTCTCTTCTCTCTCTCTCTCTCTCTCTCTCTATCTCGCTCTGCGTCTCTTCACCTGACTCGTGTTTATCCAGCTCCATCTCTATCTGCATATCTTCCTCGATCTCCATCTGGGCAAGCTTTCCTCTATATCAGAGTGTGTTTGTGTGTGCTTGTGTATTGTTGTTTGTATGTATTCGTATTGCTTATCTGACCGCAGCAAGCGTCGCTGTTGCGTTGGCTGTTAAGTTGTTTGGTTTTTGCTTTAGTTTACTTTCGAGCCTGCCAAAATGGAAGCGGCAAAAAACTGACAGAGTGGCAAAAAAGGCAGCAACAACAAAGTTTTAGCTGAAAACCAAACAAAAAGTAAACAATGCAAAGTTGTTTCTCTTTGTTGTTGTTTTTGCTCTACACACAAATAGCAATGGCAGCAGCTTCCCACCAGTGCAGCAGAAGCAGCAACAGCAACAGCAACATCAACAGCAACGGCGGCGACACCGCAATGCAAATATGCCAACAACAACAACTACAACTACAATAACAATAACAATGAGCTGGAGAAAGAGATGGAGATGGTGAAGAAGTAGTTGGAGAGGAGCGCTGAAACAAAACGTGGATAACGCAAAGTGACAAGCCGCATACAGCGCCAACGCTTGGGGCGCTTCCTGGAAAGATGGGACGATGCGAACGGCAGCTGGACGTTCATCCAGGACGACAACACACAGAACAACAGGACGGCAGGACAACAAGACAACGAGACAACGAGACAACAAGAAGAGGGCAGCAGAGTGCGGCCAGGGCATGCTCCGGCCAGTGCCAAGCCACTGAGCCGCGCCCATTTACGTGTGCCCCAAAAAATGGCGGCTATAACAAATTAAGAAGGTTACCTTTATAGACATGCCAACAGCATAGATGCTGCACTCCAAAAAAACCTGCCCTGCCCATTGTCCTCGCTCCTTACAACAAAAACAGCAAAAACAACAACTACAACAACAACAACAATAACAACAGCAACAGCTAATGCAAATGCATTCTAGTCCAAGTATTTTAATGATGCATTTTGTGCTTCTTCACATTTCTATCCCACAGTTAATTTACTTAACGTAAACAGAAATGAAAAAGAACTTTGAACCGCGACGCCATTTTGCCTTTGCTGCTTTAACCGATCGCCAATAAACTAAAGTTGCATTCGTTCAATTGAATGAATCACTAAACTGAATGAACGAACTCAGGCGTTGTTTATCGTTCATCTCGCTTGTTCATTCAAGTTCCAAGATATTGCTCACTCATTCGTTTGCTCTCAATGAGCGGAGGGAAATGAACAAGAGTGGGAGTCAAATGAACGAACGATTTGAACGAACGATCCGTAAAAGTCGTAGATATCGAGCGCCTAAACTATCGATATGCTATGAATTTAATTGATTTGAAGAGCAACTGCTGTTTCATTAATAAAAAACATCAAATAAAATAATTATAAATATTCTTAACCCGCAAATCGCAAGCAAAATGAAACAATCCGTCAGGAATAAATGCAACAACGGACTCTTAGTATTCATAAAAGGAATTAATATTCATGAAATAACATATTATAGGCATGTTCTATGGATATTTTCTATCGAAAGACAATTTGCCGTGATTTCAATTAAACGTTAGCTACTTGTGTGTCCCCTACACAGTGGCTTAAGAAGAGAGTTTAAAGGCAAGCAGGTGGTATTGCATATATTTGGGGAGCTGCTTTCAGATGAAAGCTGATTTCGAGACTGTTTGTCGTGTTTTGGCTTAAATTGTTTGCGAACTGAGGACGATGGAGACGCGAAAAGCTGCAGCTTCAATTTGTGGCAGCATTGGCCCCCAAAGCGCCAGACATTGTCGAACTGAACATGGATGTCGATATCGGTATCAGCATCGCCACCTGGCCGCCTGACCAGTTGCCACGCTGCACCCCACTGCACCGTTGCCTTGTTGCTCCTGTAGCTGGCTGGTTGCCTTTGCTGCGTGCTCGCATTTATTTGTCATGCATTTATGCAATTTACCGTGGTGCGGCAACGGCAACGGCAACAACTACATCGTCTGACCACGCCCACAGCATGCCAGACATTTATTGAATTTTTGACTTGAAGCATTTAACATTTAAACGTAAAAGTGTCGCACGCACCCGTAATAATACCCGTAGCGTAGAACCGAATCCTGTCTCCTGTCTCTTGTCTCCTGGCTACACCGACCGATGTCTCCTGGCTCCTGGCTCCTAGCTCCCTGGACCCATTTGCCATTTTCGGCACATAAATTGCCAGGCTGCCCTGGGCTGCCGCCTGTTTGTTGTTGTAGTTGTGGTTGTTATTATTGTTATTTTTGTTGTTGCTGTTGTAGTTGTTGTCGTCGTTGTTGCTGCTTCTGCTGCTGTTGCTGTTGCTGATGCTGATGTTGTCTTCCATTTAGGCGTATTTTGTTTTTTGTCTGGTCCGTGTGAATATGTATGTTTTTATGTATGTATGTAAATACATCTACAGATATAATACTATATGCGTGTGCGTGTGTGTGTGTGCGTGTGTGTGTTGTGTGTGTTGTGTGTGTTGTGGCGGGGGTGTGTGCGTATGCACAACGGAAATGAATTGAAATTTTAAAACCCACAGCTGCGACCGCTTCCTGCGGCAAAAGTAGCATCCCACACTTCAATGCGAATACGAATACGAATACGAGTACACTCATGCGTACGGTACGAGTACTTTGTGAGTGTGCGTGTGAGTGTATGTGAATGGCAGCGGCATGTTCCCAAATAAAGTTTTGCAAAATAATGAATATTACTTGCAAATAATATAGAAAGCGGATCTTGTAGAGGAAGAAAACACTTGAAACAGAGTTAAAGTGTTTATTATACTTATTTTAATTATTACCTCAACAATAAACTTAACTTCAATCTTCAGCTAAGCGTTTAACAGAAAGATTTTGCTATCAACTTATACTCTATCTGGCACTTAAGTTTAAGTTCAGTTAACATTCAACTCTAACATAATTTGTACGTTAACATAAACCCTCATTAACCGAACCGCCGCTAATATGTTAAAGTCAAACTGTTAACAGCGCATTAACAGTCGAGTTGACTAACAGAATTCTAAATTCAAACAAAGTTGATTTAAAGTAAACAAAGATCATAAAGACATTTGAGCAGCTTATGAGATATTTTTAATTCCTGCAATTAAGTTGTTGAATTTAAAGAGAAAACGTTTTGTGGAATGCTTAACTAAATGTGTACTATCTATATATATGCAAGTGAGAATTGTGTGTGCGTGTTTTCATATGTATTTACTTATGCATACAGAAAGAGAGTTAATATCATTGATACACTTGGACGCATTCTTATGCCAAAAGCACACACACTCGCACACACACACACGCACACACATGTGACCATTTAATTTTATTTAACACGAACTCGCACACACACACACACACACACACATATGTAACATATGAAATATCGACATTGAACAAACTTTGCTCATTGGCATTCAATATTCACCCTTCGAAAGCTTGTCCAAATTATTCTGAGCTAACGAAATTTAAAATAGTTTTTGACAACAAATCAGAAAGAAGGCCATAGGCAATAAGCAATGGCAATGTGGGCAATTCAGGAATCGCATATCATTATTTTGACAATATTTGTAATTTGAATTGATATTTCAGTCGACCATTCAACTAAATATTTATGACATTGCAATTATCTGCCGTTGACTGTGAAAATTGTGATTTTCCTCTCTACACATTTCTTCACTATTTTAATTATGCATTCAAGTTTCATTAAGCAATTTGTGCAACAGTTTTAAAGCCGTTGTCACACAGCACATAAAGCATAAATTAATTTATATTTAAATCAGATGGCGACAAAAATTCATGTGAATGTCAGCTTAACAGCATTAAAAATTGTTTATTATTGTACCCTGTATACATTTCATACCAACAAACGGATTATGAAAGGGGGCAGGCAAGAGTTCTATAGTCCATTTTTTAAATTTTTTAACAATTATCTTTTTTGTATCGTTTACCTGAGCTTAAAATGAAATTGAATATTTTTTATTAGCAATGAAACTGTATTAAAAACTTTAAAGAAGTTTCTTTTTATTATCGATTATTTTTTGTGTATCGTTTTAAATTTCATCACTAGGAAATCATGCAGAGATAATGTAGATAAATCAGAAATAATAAAGAATAAATAATGGATAATAAATAATAAATAATAAATAATGGACAATAAATAATAAATAATGGATAATAAATAATAAATAATAAAAAATAAATAATAACTCATAAATCATAAATAATAGACAAAAAATAATAAATAATTAATAATAAAAATAATAATTAAAATAAAGATAAATAATAAACAAAAAATAAAAAATAATACATAATAGATAATAAATAATAAATCAGAAATAATAGAAAATAATAATACATATATAATTTTATTTGCTTTATCATTTATCAAAGACATATTCGATTAAAGATTAGAAACAGTTGTGTTTACTATTGATAATACCTGTGATAGTGATTGGCTTGATGGTGATTATCATTACCGTTAATGGAATTGCTCAAATTGAATAGCGAAGCGTCATAAATCTGGCTGACTGCAGATAAGATAGTAGATACACTTGGAAGTTTCGTATCCAACTGCCTTATAAATAACAGTGGCTTAGAGAGCTTCGCAGAGTTTATAAAAAGACAAACGGCTATTTGGCCGAGTTGCAGTTGTGGCCAAGATGAATACCAATTGGCAGCGCGTTCTTGCCACAGTTTTGCTCTTAGCTGTCGCTTGCCAAGCAGCAAATAATAAAGATATTCAATCTCTCGGGTCGTTTGGTTGGTGGAGTTTATGCAACGCGGGCGCAGTTTCTCCATCAGATATCGTTGCGGTATCGTGGCTCCCACAGCTGTGACGGCTCCATCATCTCCTGGAATTGGACGCTAATCGCGGCACACTGAGTCACCTTCGAGAATGATGGCAGCAATGATCGCTTCAGTGGCGGCATTCTGTTGAACATACAGGAGATCTTTGGCCATGAAAATTATGGCAACTTCCTGAAAGATGTGGCGCTGCGTCGTGTGGAAGCTCCACTCATCTACTTGGACAGCATTCAGCCAATGGCGTTGCCCATTCTGAATACGCCTGCTGACGTCGACATCATCATCTCTGGCTGAGGACGACTCACCCATAATGGGAAGCAGCCAAGTTAACTGCAATGGAACACACTCAAATCGCTGTCGCTGAGTGAAGAGATCTCATTGACTGGACTGTGCCTGGTGGCTTGCGCCTCATCCATGAGACTACCAAAGCCACCTGCACTGGTGACTCAGGTGATTCAGCCCACTATAAAAATGAACTGGTGGGCGTGCCTGGATTCGTTATCAGTTGTTGGGGTTCCACGTATCCCGATGGATATACGCGGCTCTATCACTTCATAGACTGGATCAAGGCCTCACTCTGATGCAAAGCTTCAAATCAAATGAAATCAAATAAAATTATAAGCTTAATGTTTGCTAAATTGAATTGTTAACATTTATTTTATTTGTTTAAAAGTGTGAAAATACAAAGAATATTGACAATTTAGATGTTTGTCATGATGCGTCAATTCGCGATAGATATTAAAGGGTTTTTTTTATTTGTTAGAATTCTCTTGATATGTGCTGATGCTGCTGATGGCTTGGTGGTGCTGCGGTGCTGTGGTGCTGGTGGTGCTGGTGTTAGGCTTCGCTGGTTGCCTCGTATTTTGCATATTTATCAGGCAATTTCACTCTAAATTTGCCAATTATGCGCATTTTTTTCAGCCTGACCCGAATTGACACCAATACACACACCACACACACACACACACACACACACACACACACACACACACTCGCGCGTATGTGCAGAATTGCCTTTTATGGGTTCGCCACATTGTCTCATAGCCATTATTGTTGTACAAATGTGTGAAACGCCGAGAGCTGATCAAAATAAAAGAACAACTCAAAGTGCAATTGATTATTATTAATAAAGTAATATACTATAAGCTAATGACAAATAGAGAACATGTTTATAAAATATGTTTGTATTATGTTAAGCATTTTACAACTCCCATATTAATGTTTATGCATTATTTAATTGGATTATTATTTATAATGTCATATTTGGTACTTTACGTGCGTCCCTCGTTTGGTTATTTGTATTTTCCTTTTTTGTTCTTCTTTTTTGCTTTGTACTTTTCATATTGGCATAATTTATACTTTAGCAGCATTTTTATCGCTGCGCTCGGCACGAAATACAAAATACAAAATACAAAATACAATAAACAATGAGAACTGAACAAGAGACGAACGCACAGCAGTTGGAGTTCAATGTTAGTCAATGCCACGCCCCTTGGATTCGACACCGCCCCATTTGCCAGACAGAGCCTCGTTTGCATTTACCCCCACCCAACCCCCGTCGTCCACTGCCGCTCTTCCGCGCTTCCGCACTTCTGCGTCACTTGTCGTCTCTGTATTTATATGGGATTTTTGCGTGCATGTCGCAGTTTTTAACTTTTGTTTATTTACTTTATTTTTCATCATTTTTTGCATATAATATTTATACATATAATAACGCAAAAAGGCGGCCAACAGCAGTGGCAACGGCAACGGCAACGGCAACGGCAACGACACAATTTGCCAGGCAAACGTGGCGTATACATAATGCCAATTGCATGAGCAGCACTGCGCTTGATCTTCTGCCTGCCATGGCAAATGGTAAATGGTAAATGGCAAATGGCAATTGGAGAATTGCAAATGCAAAATGGATACTGTATACTGGATACTGGATACTGGAGCATGGGTGAGAATGGGCTCAACTGAACTTCATATTGGCTCGACTGCCAATGTCATCACTCATTTTCAACAGCACTTTCATTGCACTATCGACCAGTGGAGCATTCGAGCAGTCGAGCAGTCGAGTGTCTGAGTAATTAAAATGCTAAATAATCATAAAATTCGCAACAACAACAACAACAACAACACTTAACTTTGTCGCAGTCCTTTGAAATGTTTCTAATGCTTCTAATGGCGATTACTGCAGCAACATCTATGTTACTTCCTTTGGCAGCTGCACAACATACATAATTGTATCCTGTTTACCATTTAAGCATGGTCTATTTTATTAACTAGTTTATGGCCGAAATTACTTTAAGAGTTTGTTTTCTTATAAACGAATCCCAGCATCACTTTAATCACTTTAAACTATCGCAAACTAAATTGCCTTATTAATGCACAATTTCTTTACAAATTTAGAGCCAACTATCAAATGATTAGAACTCAAACTTCCCATCCATCAATGCAAAATACGTCAAACTTTTTGTGAAATACAATATTTTAATTAAAATGAAACTAGAAACTGCAAACTTGCTCGCCAAACAACAACAACATTCGTGTGTCAATCGGAGTGAAAATCAGTTGGACAAACAAAATGTTAGTTAAATATTAAAGTTGATTTCAAATATTCAAAATCGAAAACTTCACTTTAAAGTGTTGATTGAAATGTTCAATTTTCAAATAATATTTTTAATCAATTGCGAACTTTAAAGTTGACATAAAACGCTATTTGCAAACTTTTCCTGAAGTCAATTTAGTTTGGACAGAGTATTTGTAGCGTGGGGGAAGGGGGGAGGCAAATGCTAAGAGACAGAACATTCGTATTTAAGTATTGACAACTACAACGCTGATACAGGGAGAGAGAGAGAGAGAGCGAGAACTCTACTGCTCCTCTCTGTTTCGTCTCTCTTTCTTCGTTCCTCTCTTTCTGCCTTGAGGCAGCTGAAAGAGCAAAAAATGTTTGCAGAACTTCAATTACACCTTGGTCAGCACCAACGCTTTGGGTTAAGCGATTTAAAGTTCTGTAAATTGAAATATTCTTACTAATGCATATATGTGTGGGTGTGCGAGTGTGTGTGTGTGTGTGTATGTATATATATATATTTATGTACTTTTATATATATATATGTATATGTATATGCAAAAATTGTGCCTGACGTGAACGTCTCCGTAGCTGCCGTGCCATTGCCTCTGTGTGGTTTATCTTTCATCTTTGGCAAAGTGTTTCACAACTATTTCACTGCACTTGACTATGCTTGCTGCGTGGCAAGAGGGGTGGGGCGGGGGAGTGGAGCCGGTCGGGGATTGAATTGTGGGGGGAAATAGAAGGCAGCGACTCACTCGCGTAGCAAAAATCTTCTGTAGCTACTCCTCTGCCCATTCTCCTCCCAATCTTCTCCCAATCTCCTCCCATCCTTGTTGCCTTCCACACTCCTTCCCCCCCCCCATATTGAATTAAATACAAATAGGATGTAATGTAGAAGCGTACTCTCGTACCGATGCCGTTGTCGATGCAGCGAGGCAACGCCCACCTACGGTTGCCACCTACAACCTACAACCTGCAACAACCCAGGACCAGCTAGAATGCCACCACAGAGGGCGACTCAATGTGCAAATTTATGAAGCGGACGACGACCAAGCCGGGCCGACTGGAGGCTGCCAACAATTTTGGCAGCCAAGCACGTGAATTGAGTCCAAAATTTTGCGCACTTGTGCAATGTGCAATGATAGCGCAACCAGCTTCAACTCAAACCCTAACACAGGTATCCATGTATTCACACAGATATTCACATATGCACATGTACAACATGCATATGTATGTGCATGTGTGTGTGTGTGTGTGTGTGTGTGTGTGTGTGTGTGTGTGTATGCATAAAGTGGCTGAGGAGCAAAGAGAGCTAGACCAAAGCATGCAGCCGAAGGGAGCGTTGGCCATTTGGCACCGCTGATAGCCAAAAATATTAGTCATTGCCTTTAAAGTTTGGCTTTTGATGCATGTGCTAAGGATTTGCTTTCGGGCTTTCAGCTAGCACTAGCAATAGGTTAAAGTCTGTTGAACTTTCCTTTTCTCTCTCTCGCTCTCTCTCTATCTCGCTCTGTCACTGGCTTTCGCTTTAAAGGTGAGCAGCCAAATGTTGAATAAAGTGCAGTCTAGTGTCAAATGGTATAGAGGGAATGATGTTGCAGTCTTGATCGATTCAAGCAATGTAATCGATAGTATGCAGAAACTATCATAAAGTCAGAAGAGAGAGAGAGAGAGAGAGAGAAAATAGTGTTGATTGAGTCTTTTCTGATAAGCCAACTTGTTATAGATTATAACTTGTTATATAGATGTATAAATATCAATTGATTGGGATGATCGATAGTAAAGAAAGATATAATCGATATGAATATAGTACGTAATTCTAGAAAATGCAATGTAAAAGGATGACGCGAACAACTCACTATGAAGATAAGTTTGGGTACGAGTGAATTTAATCAACAAACTATGCAATCGATAGTATGTCGAAACTATCGAAAAGTCAGAAGGTAGAGAGAGAGAAAATTCTGTTGATTGATTCTGTTCTGATAAGCCAGGAAAGGATTTGTAAACTTGTTATAGTTTATAACTTGTTATATAGATGTATAAATATCAATTGATTGGGATGATCGATAGTAAAGAAAGATATAATCGATATGAATATAGTACGTAATTCTAGAAAATGCAATGTAAAAGGATGACGCGAACAACTCACTATGAAGATAAGTTTGGGTACGAGTGAATTTAATCAACAAACTATGCCATCGATAGTATGCCGAAACTATCGAAAAGTCAGACAGATAAAGAGAGTAGCTTGCAATTGTTGTGATAAGCCAAGAAGAAGATCTTTAAGCCCCTTATAGATTAACTAAACTCAAGCAACTTGATATTTATACTGCCATCAATCGATTGTGATGATCGATAGTAAAGAAAGATAGATTCGATTGACATGAATCTAGTGAGTAGCCAACATAATAGCCTCACGAGTATCATTCACTATGAGGACACGTTTGGCTACGAATGAAGCTAATCAAGAAATCAATTACTTGATTGCTTATCCAAATATTTGAGGAACAATGATTGCTACACGAATAGTGAGAATAGCGAGCAGCGAATAGTTGGCAAGTGGAAATAATTAATTTTTGGGATCCTAGAATAGATAAGACGTCTTGCCTCAGAGGCAATGCCAAAAAGTTATTGAACTGTTGCCCATTACGCTTCAATTCGCCAAAGTTGGTTGGACTTGGCCAGGCCAATTACGTAGCAGCGATGCGGAGAACCGTTGGGGCATTCTCTTATCGCCATTGCACATTGCTCATGTCTATGTCATGCCCAAAAGTGCGATAGCGGGAGCAACCGCCAGACTGCCCCGAGACTGAGCGCATCTGCCACGTGCAGCTCTTGATTTAGTTGCCGCTTGGAGTCAACGACCAGACCAACAGTTATCGCTGGCCATGGGAATTGAAATTAACGTCGTTGTGGGAGTCATCCAACGGGCAGGGACATGAGCATGGACGGGGACACGGACTGGGGCACGGACAGGCACAGGCTATGGCTGTGGCTGTGGCTGAGTCTGAGGTCTCAGTCGACCAGGCCACTGACACAGATGTCAGTCGTCAGTCGTTGACAAACAGCTCATTTCACTTTCTCAAACTGCTCAAATCTCAGACAGAAAGTTGCAGCATGACGAAGAGAGCGAGAGAGAGAGAGAGAGAGAGAGAGAGAACGAGATCCCATTCGGCTTTTCAGTCTGTAATGTAAGCACACAAAAATGTTGTATGTGTGCCCAAAATTAATTTCCATTTCGTACGTTTAATGGATTTAACTTGTAGCATGTCAACAAGGAACGGTCCGCTCTCCCACTGACAGCTCCAGCCACCGGCTGACTATAGTCCAGCGGTTGTGGCTCCATATACAACTCCGACACCAACAGCAACACCAGCACCAACTCCAGCTCCAACTGTATCCCCAGCCTCGTCTGTGTCTGCACATTGCACACACTGCATTTCTGGCCTATCGCAATCTCCTTAAAGCCCGAAACGAGTGTGTATTATCATTGTGGAAGGCATTCAGATACAAATAGATTCAATAAAAGTTGAAATACGATATTTATCGATATGCATTCACTATCTGTCTCTCTCTCTCTCTCTCTCTCTCTCTTTCTTTCTCTCTCTCTCTCTCTCTCTGTGTCTCTATCACACGCACTCTCTGTCTCAGAATAATAAAGACATTCATCTTGCAGTTTCCAGTATTTACTTCGGGAAAAAATTAAAATAAATAATTATAATGCTTTAAGCAGAAACTGCTCGAATACCCAGATACTCTGTAATTTTATATACAATTAATTTAATTATATATATATTTTAAAATAAATCGATTTCTATTTCATCTTAATAAACTAACAAAATAAATATTATTTTAATTTTAAAATTTATTATTATTATTATTTATTTTTTTTGTTAATTTAAGCACTTATATTTTTATGCATTTTCACATTTTTACCAACTTATATTCTCAAAACTGCATACCTTGCACTCCGAATTTGATATTTACAGGGTATTGCACGAATGAAAGCGGTTGAAATTGCTTTGGCTCTGTGGTATAATGTTTAGCTCACAATTTTATTGTAAAATTAATTAATTCAATAAATAAATATACAAATATACAATTTATGGCCACAATAAATTTCACACACACACACACTACACACGCACACACAGGCACAAGTCCAGTCCCACGCACATGGGAACAGAGTGTCTCAAATTCGTAGACTTGTCCTTTTCACTGTCCGTCGCTTTCTCTTTTCTTATTTTGCTCTTTCTTTCTCAGCTTTTTGGGTTGACTTGCCTTGCACATATGTTCATGTGTAATTTATGTTTTACTTATTTATTTATTTTTTTTAATAATATGCTGGCACTGTATATTTGCAGTTGAATTGTTTATAAATTAGCATCTTAGGCACAGCGACGCAAGGCTCTACTGGCGATTTTCTTGATCTCTATGAGTAGACTCATAGTTTTATTTGTTTATTAAGAGCCGATTGCTATAGATAAAACATACTATATCGTTATGCGACAGTTTTTTCTAAATATTTGTCAAGTTGGTAAGAAATACATGCAGAAAAGAGCTCATAAAGTAGCTCCTTGGCCGATGTGTAGATCTTAGGTGTAGATCTCATGCCACACCCTGTTGAATACCCTGGTACCCTACACCTATGGCCTACGCCTTACTCTTACCCAGAGAGTGAGATCCTACAGCCACACACATGCTGCCTGCCGGCTCTGGTGCTAGAGCTTCGAAGCAGGCTCAATCTTCTACGCACTGAAACGCGGGAATGATGCAAAGTAGGGGCTATACTATATATTATGCTGACCCGATCTACAACACAACTCCGTTATGCATTTTTCAAACATGTTTATTAATAGTTCCTAGACTATAACTAACTAATGCGGCGTTAGATTAACAGACTTACACTTCTGCAATTACACTAAATGCTCTGCTGTCATTCCTCTTTCCTTCTATTCTGTTTGCCGACTTCGACTTCGCGCTTTGGCTGTCGATGCCAAACTCACCACACAGCTTTCGCTTTCTACCTCAGTATGTTCTGCTGTCTTTCCTCCTTCCATCCATAAGTCTGATTTGTTTTCCGTTCAGACTTCGACTTATCGCTGCTGTTCACTCTCGTTGGCGAACTCACCACGCTGTTTACGCTGTTCACCTCTGAGCGGTGCTCGCGCTGAGGTGAGTTGCTGCACCTGATCACAAGCTTCCAGCCACAACTCCAGTTGTGTCGTGTCGCCAGCTGCCTGCTATGGCAAACTACCGCAACTTACACGAATCTGCGGTTACTTATATATAATACATAATATAACTTATTCTGTAACTTAATAACTAATTTAACTTAATATTATATAGATTAAGTGTACTCTGTTGCGCATCTCAATAAAAATCACACTTGAATCATTGGCAGAGATATCTATTGCCTACTTTTCAGCGCTGTTGTCAATCTTGGAGAGTTGTTGATAAACTTACAATGATTTTACCAATACCAATCGAGTTGATTGAGAAGCGTGGAGTGAGCTTATTATATGGCTTGCAGTAACAATCAATCAGGTGTCCAAATTAGCAAGAAACTAAATATCAAGTTACTCTATAGAAATACTATTTAGAACTTTTGCAAGTAACGAGTTGCCGCTGTAGGTATTTCCCATTTTTATTAGTTTTGCTCGAATTTGCTAAGAAAAGTTCTAATTGAAGTGAATGGCAGCAAGCAGATTTTGGCCAAGTTTTGTTTATTGTGTGCGAAACGAAGTTTATGCGAGAAGTAGTTAAAAATGTGGATGCTGCTGCTGCTATCAATTGATGTGCGACCAGGCAACGGGACAGGCAGGTAAGGTAAAATAAAGCTTACTGTTGGCCGTGTCTCAAGTAGAACTAAAAATATTTGGTTGCCAGCAGATTCTCAATTCTCAATTCCAATCCCAATTTCAATCCCCATCCCCATCCCCATCCCAATCGCAATCCTAATCCCAGGCCCTTCCACTTTTTCCTGCTTCACACACAATTCTCGCTCCAACTGTCAAAATACAAATGCACTCAAGCACACAGCACATGCACACATGTATATATGCACGTATGTATATCTAAAGCTATAGAAACTGACAAACAAACACCGCAATTGGAAAGCGAGACGATGACAAGCAGGAGTAGTATGAGCAGCAGAATAGAGGACACATAAGCCGCTGGACATTCGTTGATTGCCATATGCTGTCTAGCGTGCAATGCAACCAATTAGATGACCTGCATGTCAGCGATCCCCAACCCGCCAACCCGCCAACCCGCCAACTGCCATCTGCCACCCCATTTCCCCCTTGGGTATATATATATATATATATATATATATATATATATTGTTGTAGATATGTATTCACATCGCTACATATTGCGCTTAGCTTAAAATGTCAGTGCAAATACCATTTTTTCGCATCGTTTGCTTTACATCTCGCTGACCGGAGTTGTACGCACATTTGCGGTGCATGCCACACGCTGCCACATGCTGCTGCTGCTGTTGTTGCTGCTGCTGCTGTTGACCTAACCCCATGGTACGTGCTTCCATTATTATCATCATCATTTCCATCATCATCCCCATCATCATCATTGGCATCATGCACTTGAATTCCCCGGCCACAGCATGAGCGACCTGACCAGCTGCTGCTGATCCAACAAGCGAACCAGGTGTTTTAGCTGTTTCAGCATTTGGCCACCAAACATTTCCCAGCTAATGAAAGGAATCACCGCCTGCCGCACTCACATAATCAACATATGTCCGATGGTAACGACCGCAAAAAGCCCAAAACTCAGAGCTAATCAAATGCTCTACTAAAACAAAAACAAAATAAAAAAAATGGAATAGAAAAGGTCAAAGCCAACAAACCAAACAGTTAACCAGCTAACGAGTTGGTCCACTTGCCTGGACATCCATAGATATGATTCCTGTTGTAACCAATTCTTTGCTCACACTTCTAATTTATCCCTCCCCCTTGTCCACAAACTTCGAACAAATAATCAACAGAGTTCCAATATGAAATTTTACATCAATTTGACATTTTTAGGTGTCAACTTAGTGCTAACCTAAGTGGGGAAAATATATAATGGAAATATAATTGGAAATATATAATTTATACTTTTCTTTACCTACTAAAAATATTTCATAAGTAGTCTTAGTTATTTATATAAATTGGCAAAAGAACAATCGAGCAACAATTTGTATTTTATTTATATAATCTTAAAATATTCTTACTTAAATTATAATTACTTTTAATACATATTTTTCACAATTAAAAGTTTTGGTTTTGATTTAATTTTAATTAAATAAACATTTAATTTAAATCATTATGTCATTAAACAAGAAAGTAAAAAAAGATTTACTATTATTTATTAATTCTAATTTAAAATGTTATAAAAGTTTTAGGTAAGTTTTGTCCATCTTATTTAACTTACAAATAATAAAATGAAACTTTAATTATTTTTTTATATTTTTAAAATCTTAAAATAAGTGTTATTATGTATTTGTTCTTTATTTAGATTCATATTATTTAACCTTTAAAATGTTTTAAAAGCTTTTGATAAACTAGCTATAATTAAACTTCAATAATAATAATTCAATAATTATAAAATTGGTGCTATTATTGTTATATTATTTCTCTATTTATATATTTATTATTTCTCATTTAAATTGTTATCATGTGTGTTATATCAAACCGACTTTAGTTCTCATTTAAACTTGCCAAAAATAAAATGGCAAAACTGTTAACTGTTTTTGCAAATAGAAACAAATTGTTCCTAACTCGAATACAAGCGGAATTCAAAAATTGTATAAATTTAAACTTGTTTCTGCAGTAATTATTATTTGAGCATCGTGTTAAACCGTTCGGAATTATAATTACTTTGCTCTCAACAAACATTTAAGTAATTATAATTCTGCTTTGCAATTCATTAATCTCATTATTACAGCAATGTAGAAATGCTTGGCATTATTAGTAGAAGGGGATGCTCAAAATATATGAACAATAATCAACAATAATCCGTAAATGGGACCCGAAAAAGAGAATCCAAACAAGTGGAAAAAATGGGAACAAAAAAGCGAATGTAAGTGTGTAAATACGTCAACAATTTTGTGGAAAGAAGAATTTCAATTTCCTTTAAGCGGAAGTATGCTGTCAGCTTCGCATTTTGCGCCACAAATCATCAACTCTATCGGTTCCTGCTCTTTGGTGACTTTGACTCTTGGCGGCAAGTGCGTGGACTGTTTGTTGTGTGTGTGTGTGTGTGTGTATGTGTGTGTGGTGTGTATGGAGATAGATTACAACAACTGCAACTGGAACAGCAACATCGAGCAAGAGCGGCTGTTACTGTTGCTGTTGCCGCTGCCGTTGCCGTCTCAAACCAACGGCAACACATCATCCATCCGTCCATCTAACAATAAGTGTCCAGCCAGGCCAACCAACCAGCCATCCATCTAGTCAGTCATCAGTCAGGCAGTTTTTGCCTGGTCCCAAACCGAGCATACTGAGAAACAGTCATGTTTGCCATTGCAATGTGAGCTAAAGAATGGTAGGTGGTCACTGGCAGAGGCGCGCAGTTAGGAGGGAGTAGAGAGTGGGGAGTAGGGAGTTGGGAGTTGGGAGTTGGGAGCAACTGGGCACAATGGCAGTGCAGGTTCAACGCTGCGTGAGAAGCGCAATTTATAGCGGTGTGTCAACAGTTGCCGCATAGAAATTTATGCAAAATTGTTTCTAAATGGCAATTTAAGCTATGAGCGGCCAAAAGTGGGCGTGGCAATTGGGGTAGTCAAATACTTGCGAAAACTTAATTAACCATACAATTGGCGAAAGGAGTTGCTGTTGCCGTTGCTGTTGCCATCGCAGGAAGCCCAACACCTATTGTAAGTAATTGTAGTTACAGTTGCCTTGCAATTACAGTCAAACTTGGCTAAGTGCAACAGAATATAATGACTTTTAAGCATTTTGATTAAGAGCAAAACTTTACTAATGAATATAATGAGAAAGTTTACTTGAAGTGTAACTGTTTTATTTTACTTTGACATTACCAAAGCCCCGAGAGATTTTACTCAATGAAGTGAAATGAAATATGATTGACATTCTGTTTATATTTATATCAATATATTTATATCTCCAAATGTTTAATTCTTCAGTTTCCATAAATATGTTTAAGCGCAGCCAACTTCACTTCAAACACTGCAGCTACATTTCATGGCATAAAGAGCTGTTAGCGCAGCCAAGTTCACTTGCAACGTAACAGCTACATTTCATGGCATAAACGAATGCACGTAAAAAGCTGTCATTAATTTTGTAATCAATTTTGTTTATGCAAATTTTAAACAACATTCGAGCATCCGAAACAAACCCGAATAATCATTTATAATTGCCAAATTGTCGCCCAAACGATTTGGCAGCACGTAATGCATATTTGCAAATTACGAAATCTATGAAAATGTAGTGTTAAACATGAGTTCGTGAAATGTTATTTAGTCACGCATTTTGTGTAGATTTATGATCTGCAATATTGCTGGAAAATACCAAGAAAATAAAAAAAAAACACTTGATGAACTGCATTTGTTTGCTTTAGACAGTTTTTTCGAAGTTGAACAACTTGATAATGGAAATTCATGAAAAATGTCGATGAAAAATTAATTCTTGAGCAGTTTTGCGTTTTGTTGAACCTCTGAATCGCTTTGCGATGACGTTGCGCTGCTCTCCCACTAAGTGCAACAACATTCATTTGCATCGATGCCACAATGACAACTTAACAATTTCGCTGCTGCTGCTGTTGCTGGTGCTCGGGAAGGATTTCATGCTCAGTCACTAAGCACCGAAAAAAAATATGAAAAACAAACACTATACAAAATAAAAACTGAGTGGAACGAATAACGCTAGAGTTGAGCTGGAAAATGTTTGCCTAAGCGACAAAAACTTTGCTAGCACCCAGTGAGCACCCAGGACACGCACCCGCCTGGCAGCTAGAGAGTTTGCCAGACCGTTTGGGTAGCACTGGAAGGAGGAGGTGAGGAGGGAGCAGCAGGTGGCATGGCACGAGAAACGCAGGCCACAGGCGGCTACACGGCAAATCGGTTTTGCGTGCGGTCGCGCAATCAAGTGGTAAACCAAAAACCAAAACTCTGTCAACAGCAGCAGCAGTAGCAGCAACAACACACCACACACACACACACACACACACACACATAGGTAGAGCAAAAGAAGTGACTAAAGAGTCAAGAGAAGCGGGAAGTGCAAACAGAGCAACGAGCAGCCCAATAACCAGCAGCTAGCAACTGACAACAGGCAACGGGCAATGGACAACCATCAACCATCAACCATGTCCAGCAGGGAGCCCATAGTTGCGGCTGCTCCTGGTCAAAACTTCTAGGCTAGACATTAGAGCGTGTTGATGGCTCCCAGTGATTGTCTGGCAGCCTCATCATTACGTCAGGAAGATGATGATGATATGATGATATGATGATGATGTGAAAACTGGCCGACAAACCAGCAACAACTCGCAGCATTTAACAAGCCCGATTCCGGGCATATAAAGCCAATAATCGCTTAAGTATTACCAAATGTTTACAGAGCTGACGAAACCATACACGATATCAGGTTAATTCAGCGAGACGACTCGCTCTACTTTGAAATACTAGGGTAATTCTAACAACAACTTCAAGCAATCAATCTTTGTGTGCAATATTTAAAATATAACACAATATAAATAAATTAATTTAGAAAACAAATAAAATATGAATTAGTAGTAGTAAGCAAAAGGCAGCGTGTGGGATACGAACCCACGACCCCATGTTCGATGTGCCAACGCTCTAGCAACTGCGCCATTGCAAATGACGTCTGCGATCGGCAAAAGTGAAATATATTCTCACTTCTTTTCCACTGTCCGCTTTGCAAGTTTCTCTTGTTTTACTGCTTCTCTCAACGTCGTGCACTCTTAGAAGAGAGGGGGTATAGATACCGGTGGGAACTGAGAGCAGTGCCGTTATATTTTTTGCGCTGCTGCGTATGCATGTATAGTGTACACATATATTTTGTTATTTATTCTTCTTATACATATCTGGCAAAATTAATAATGTACATCTAATTAAAATTATAATAAACTGTTGAAAATTAAAACTGAAGCGAACAATTGAGAGCAGCGAGATTTGAACTAGCAAGTGTCATGCTGTATTTATTGTTGTTGTTTTTACAGTTAATGCAATTATTGCCGCTCATTGCTTATTATCTTCTTTGTTGCAAAGTATGCACGCTAGATGGCGCCTGCACCTCATTATGATTAGTTGTTAAATTAATTTCTGTGTCTATTGGCCGAACTTTTTGAATAGTTATGACAAAGCATATAAATAACAAGTATATTATTCTAGAGTTTTTAAGAGCATGAATGTATAAGTATAAATATGAAATGGAAATTGCTTGTTAGATAAAGAAATATTTTTAAATTAAACTATTTTGTTTACCACACACAAATATTTAAAGCAGCGCTATTTAAGTGCCATCGCATGCACCGCCCTATCTCTAAAAACGAGAACCTACATTTAATTTCATTGATGGACCTATCTGCTTTTTATTAACATCAGCTTTCCTCTCATAGAAGCTGTAACTTTTTCGCTTGGTAATAAATGACTCGCTGAATGGGCATCAAAAGTTTGCCCTTCGAGCATTCAAAGCTCTTAAAAGCTTCAAACAACTTTGATTGCACAGAATGCTCTTAAGACTTATGTGCTTTAAGCTGATGGAAAATTTGCTTAGTTTGCCAGTTATCTCGCTGCTCCTGACTTTGCTAATTAGGTGAAAATTATTTATGTTTTGCATAGATGCAATACATGAGACCAGATTGCTGAAGAAATAAGCAATGCACATTTATAGAACAATTTATTGTTATATTATCGCAGCACATTCAAATAAATACATATACATATAGAGTATATATATGTTTATGTATTATTTATCTAGGTTAAAATACGTTTCAAATACGTGCATTTAAATGGGGAAAGTTTCTGACCTACATTGAATGCGGATACAAAAAGGGGGAACATTGTGAATCACATTGCATTGCATTGAACTGATATCCAAATCGAATCGCAACAAACCGAGCTGTTCATTCAGCTCCAGCTCCGGCTCCGGCTCCGGCTCCGGTTTCGACACAGGCTCCAGTTCCGACTCCGAACTCCTGCTTCGGGCACCGCAGTGCAACTTTTTTAATACGCAACACGAGTGACCCGCTTGCGGACAATTGGAATTGTAACTTTTGATTAAATTCGTTGCAATGGCAACAGGAAATCGGGCAACGTGCACCGTGCACCGTGCAACGGTCTGCGTGACGTTTGTGTCGTCGACGTCGACGTCAACGTCGGCGTCTGCGTCGGCGTCAACGCCAAGGCATTGCAAGGATAAACTTTTTGCGCTGCTTTTTCAATTGCATTTGATTACCTTGTTGCGTGTGCGAGCAGCGACGTCAGCAGCGACGCGTCGCTTGTTGCTGCTTATGTTGCACGGGCATTGTCTGTCTGCCTCGCAGTCTCAGTGCTGGCTGAACTCAAGCAGCAGCGGCAACAACGACGACAACAGCAACGACAACAGCAATAACAGCAACAACAACAATGCGCACTTTCGTCAGCATTTCAATAAAGTTGCACGCCCGGCCACGCCCATTACGCCCGTTACGCCCAGCCGACAGCTGCAACTTGTTTGGTTACCACTTGTAAAATCAATTTGAAAACTATTTGAGCCGAGTGGAAATATTTCCATTGGCATTTCATTATTTTGTTTTTCTCAACCTCCCCATCTTTTTCTCATTTGCCCTCCCTCTCTCCCTCTCTCTCTCTCTCTCACAATCACTCTCCATCTCTGTCAAGCTTGTGTAGTAGAATATGCATTTAATGTGTGCTAAACTAATGTATAGAAACTACAAAATATACAATTTGTATGTAAACAATTTATTCTTGCACAGATATGACTACAGAACAACAACTACAACAACACTAACAACAATACCAACACAAACAACAACAACAACAACAACAATTATTACCAAGAGTTTCATTTGTGTCACTGCCGTTACCAAAATAACAACAACTGCAAATATTTTCTATGGAAATTCAAAAAATAAAATGAGCACAAAAACATTTAATACAATACAAAAATTCTGTGCTCAATAAATAAAAATATAAATAAAAAAAAATAAAAACAAAGAAAAGGCAAAAAATATATTTAAAATTATCACAAAGAGCATAGAGAAGCAATTAAACGATTGTTTGCCAACAAATACCCTGTAAACTATGGCCTGTCCCTAAGCTGTTTAATTGTGTTTGTTTACGCAAATTTTAAGATGCCAAAAATGAAGGCAATAATAAATAACTTTCTCAGAGAAAGATTAACTTTAATATTGAAATTGAATACAATGAAAATCCTTAAGAAAATTCGTAAGAAAATGTTAAGATCTAAATACAACTTTAAACACTAAAAAGAAGTTTCTGAAGAAAGGCTTTGCTATGGGAGTCTACAGCAGACAGGTATTACTTCAGCTCTCTCATATCAAAGCCTTTCTACAGCTGTCCAAAGTATATCCACTTCATGTGGCTATATGTCTGCTATAACCACTTCACTTCTTCTTTTACAGGGTATACTAATATAATTGAAAGGCGAATAGAATTGTCTGTTGCATTGTGAAACAAAGCAAAAGTATTTACGAGTGTGAATTTTTTGTGTGAATATTATACGAGTATTTGTGCACAAAGCACATACTTTTGAATTTGGGCAATTTGAACTGTTTTTGAAAATGCATTTCCATTCGCAAAGCAATCTCAATTGTAATCAAAAACAAACGAATCATTCGAGCACACCAGACAGTATAATACCCTGTGCAGTCTTCTAAATTAAGTATGTTGATTATACAAGAAGTAAGTAACTAACATAACAACAAACTATTGCATATGCACGATCAAAAGCTGAGTGTTACGTCACTTCATTTGAGTATGCATGCATTGCAATCATTCCTTGTCTCGCTTACACAAATGTGCTGGCCGCAAAGAGCAAAACGCAGCATAAATTTATGGACGAATCTAGATGAAACTTTTAGGATTGCTTCTATATGATATTCTTCAAGCAATTACAAGTTAAATTGGAAGAATGTACATGAAGCAATGTGAAAATAATGTCGATTTGGGGAGGCAGTACAGGAACCTTTTTGGTGTCTCTATTTCTGAGATCCACACTTTTATATTGACAGACAGACAGACTCGCCTAATAATACTGATCAATAATGTATATATTGTCTGCACGCCTCCTTCTGCCTGTTGCATACATTTGCACAGAGTTAATATACCCTGTCTTGCGCAATTCTTAATGGACACAGGGTATAACAACGAAGTGCTCAGCCATATTTCTAAATAAAATAGATATTAGGGTATTCCTGCATTTGATGGCAAACGATAAATCTTAATTACGATTGTGAAAGTGAAAATGAAAATTGAAACAATTATTTGAATCAATTATTGATGTGCAAAAGTTGACAATTTATTTATGAATGAACCAATTGCTTAAATATATGTACATTTAATATTTTAATCCTCTTGAAAAAAGTATTTGATTATTGAATTGTTTAGTAAATTGTTAAAAGCAAAGCAATAAAGAGGATTTCAATGGGGAATACTAAAATCATATATTAAGTTAAAGCTTAATTTTTGTAAAAATGTAACTTGTATATTTAACTAAAATATTAATAACTTTGTGTTGTAATAAATAAAAATAAAAGATGATGTAAATAAATGCATCAGTCGTAAGCAATTTAACAAGATTATTATAAAGGTAAAGTCAATTTAGAAACTATTAAAATAAATAACAATTGTAGCAACAATAATCAATACGAGTTTTTAAGTATTTCAAAAATATTAAATTATTTATTTCTTAAATTTAAAATACCCACAAATTGAACAACATTTTTATAAATATTTTAAAAGATAATAATTATTGTTATTGTTATTATTTATTAGTGCATTTATTATTCTTATAAATCACAAGTTGACTACAGTATTAATAATAATAAAAAAATATTTATTTATATATATAATGTATATAATTATTTAGTTTGCTGCTGCAATTAAAAAAGTTAAAATAGTTCTTAGCTGCTCCCCTTAATAGTTTCGACAGTTCTTTTCAAGTTTATCGATAATATTTCGATGTGCTTCAATGGAAATTTAAGAATACAATTAAAGAAGCATTAAATAAAAGTTTCAGTGCAATTGGACGTGTAAAGTGCAGTAGGTAAGCCAGTGCATATGTACGGTATCTGATGGGTGGAGAGATGAAGGCGGCGAGCAGAGGAGAGTGAAGGGGTGTTGTATGTAGTAGCTCTTAAGAGCATGTTGTCGACAGTCCACAGTCGACAGTCGACCGTTGACTGCCTCGTATTGTAATCATTGAAATGTACAAATTATAAATTACCCATAATGGGGCATCGTGGCAGACTGGACACATGCAGCTGAGAATCTCTGTGGCCATAGCCCGGCACGAAGCAAGCATATCTACTTATAAATGTATCGATATATACCTATGTATATATGTACATATCTATATATGTATGTATGTATGTGTGTGTGTGTGTGTGTGGGCATGTGGATAAATGTGTAAGTGAAGTATACAATGCGGCGGTTGCATCACAACGAGCGACAATTTTGGTTCATTATAAATTTCCTTAATATTAATTCAAAATGTCCTGGCTGATAGCTGTGTGTGTGTGTGTGTGTGTGTGTGTGTGTGTGTGTGTGTGTGTGTACAGTGTCTGTGCCTGGCACAGTGCCTTACATATAATGCACATATTATCCAGCATTCGCCTGCCCCCCTCGCCCTGCACATGCGACTGGCAATTGCGAGCTGCAGTCGTAACTCCTGGAGATGGAACAAGTGCAAGTCGCATTCCCTCTCTGTCACTCTTTATGCCTTTGTCTGCCTGACTCCCTCACTCTCTCCCTCTGCCTTTGGTGCCTTTCATGGGCATTATTTCTGTTTATATATTATTCTCTTTCTCACTCTATAGCATTTTGTAAGTAATCATGTTGCTGACAGCATTGTTGCCTCAGTCAGAGAGTCGCGTTGTATGCTAAATTGTTGCACGACAATGAGTGGCTGCCAAAAAGGCAGCCCGCCTGTCTGAAGCTCAAGATGGGGGAATCCGGCAGAATTCAGATGCCACGTAGTTATGCATATGTCGTTGTATTGCATGCTGCATGCTGCATGCAGCATGCTGCATGCTGCGACCTCCAGTGTACGACGTGCACATACGTGTGTACGTGTACGTATGTGGCAAGGCAATTCACAAATTGAACGTACGAAATCACATTAGCCCCAGCTTCAGCTCCAGCTCCAGCTCCAGCTACAGCTTCAGCTTCAGTTTCAACTACAGCGACAGCGACAGCAGCAGCGACAGCGACGAAGGCTGAGTCCTGTGCTCTGGCTCAGCTTGGCCTGGGCCGCCGCTCATTGTGCAACATCTTCGCTGCTTGTTGCAGCTGCAGCTGGCCCGGCTGGCCTCGATTGCGACACGGACCAAAGACCTCAGGCAGCTGCTGGCTTATTTGGCCGAACACGTACACAGCCGCTGGCATTGGCCAATTTGGCTAACTCCCCTCTCCCCACCCCCTCCCATCGACATCCCCTTTCAGCCACCCCTACCCGCTTGTTAGCCTCCTGCCATTCCAATTGCAAACATCGCAACGTGCTGCAGCAAAAGTTTTTCTCAGCATATTGATTTGAATTTTTTCGCCTAATTGCAAATAAAATGCGAGCATAAAGTCGAAATGAGTGAAACAATTCTATGCATCGCAATCTTAACACATGTGGGATCGAGTCCATATGAAGGAGTCCAGAGTCGGCTGCAGCTTTGATTCATGGCTAGCTCAAACAGCTTTAAGTAGGTGTTTCATTTGGCTTCATGTGGCACCTTTGACTGCACATCTCACATCTCGCATCTCACAATACTTTCGCTCTGTTCTGTCGTACATTTCGTTTCTTTTGTTAACACTCTGCTACATGAATTTAGTGGGCTTGCTTACCTGAAGCTGGAAGCTGAAGGACCAAAAATGACTGGCATGGCATGCCTTGGACGCCATTACTTTGAAGTCAACATCAATCATGGTAGTAACGAGGACAAGACGCAGAGACTGCGAGCTGTGAAAGCTGTGAGCTGAGAGCTGAGAGCTGTGAGCTGTGAGCTGCGAGCTGAGGCTGGACTGGAAATGTGCACATGTGGCATTTTCTTTGGCTGCGGTAGGACCTCGACAAGGGCCCCAAGGCGAGGTTGGAGAGGAGCTCCAACTCGAATTGTAATGACACAACAATTTAAAGTTTGTCGCGGATGCTGCAAAACTCAGTGCTAATGGCGTCAGCGTCGACTCATCATGGTCGTGTCTCTGTGTGTGTGTGTGTGTTTGTGTGTGTGTCTCTGTCTGCGTTTGTGTACTGTGTACTGTGTCCTGTGTCCTGTGTGTCCCATGTCCTGTGTCTGTGTTGTTGATGACGGCGATTATTTGCGCCATGAACACATGAAAGCAGCTGCAGAAGCCAAAGGTGCGCTCCACTTGCTGCCGTTCTTTCCGATGCTGATGCTGTTGCTGTTGCTGATGCTGATGCCGAGTCCTGCTCCTCCTGCCCAGACCCCCCACCCCCTGGGGTGGTGCCTCCCGCCACCTGCCTCCGCCCTTAGTCAACCTCTGATGACTGTGCAGCAATTCAAACTTTAAGCTGTCGCACGTTGACGTCAAGAACTGCAACTGTGAACAGATACAGAAACAGACACAGATACAGGCACAGATACAAGATTCAAGATACAAACTGAGAGATACTTGGCAATACAAATTGAAATAGTAGTAGATCTCTATCCCATTCGCACTCATCTCATCGCATCCCATCTTATCTCATCTCAGCTCAGCTCAGCTCTTATCTCAGCTCTCAGCTCCCTTCGCTCCCTGCAGGATGTACTATTAATATAAATGAATTATTCTAGAGGCGCTGCCTGCTTGATAGATTATATGATGGATACGCCTTAACGATGCTGCTGACACAGATGACGACGACGATGAGGATGACGTTGCAGCTTGCCTCAAAACTTGTCCAAAAATTTATGGCCATATACACGCACAAACACGCAAACGCAAACACTCACACACTCACACATTCACACACACACACACACTCACATTTGCATTCGGCCGAGAAGTCACAACTGTTAGGAAGTTTAAAAAAGAAATGCAAAATTGTATCGGAAGCTTTGCCAGTTCTGTTTAAGCGGTTTGTCGCACTTTTTTCAGGTTGAATCACCCAAGAGGAACTAAAACAGGATACAAATAATACAGCAAATATTAATCATTGCCTTTTTTTGTTTTTGTTTTTTTTTTTGTTTTTTGAAGTACACAATAAATTGATTTCATGAGTTATTTCTAAATAATATAAACTTCTCAAACTAAATTTCCCATTATTGTTGCTTTGAATTGAATAGATTCACATTCGAAATAGTCATTTTATTCGAATTTATATACATATTCATATTCATATTCGTACTAATATTCATATTCATATTCATATTCGAATTCATATACATATTCATAATCATATTCATATTCATAATCATATTCATATACATATTCACATTCATATTCTTATTCTTATTCTTATTCATATTCATATTCATATTCTTATTCATATTCTTTTTCATATTCATATTCATATTCATATTCATATTCATATTCATATTCATATTCATATACATATTCACATTCATATACATATTCACATTCATATTCTTATTTTTATTCATATTCATATTCATATTCTTATTCTTATTCATATTCATAATCACTTTTATACTCATATTCATATTCATTTCCATATTCATTTTCATATTCATATTTATATACATATTCAAATTCATTTTAAACTCATATTCATATTCATTTTCATACTTATATTCATATTCATATTCTTATTCTTATTCTTATTCACATTCATAATCACTTTCATACTCATATTCATATTCATTTTCATATTCATATTCATATTCATATACATATTCAAATTCATAAAAATTCGAATTCATATTCATTTTTACTTTCATACTCATATTCATATTCACATGCACTCGGCACACACACACACACACACATATAGCAGCTACAAGGACGAGTTAAACAAGCAGTTAACGCCTCTGGCCACTGATTTCGCACTCAATTGATAGAGCTAATGATATAATGAGCTAATCAATACAATTAATTAGAATTAACTGCATATTGAATGAGGCTGCAAGAGGCAAACTAGTTGAAGCTGCAGCATGGCAGATCAGACGAATCGCGATGCCATTGGATGTGGCACATACTATGTAGTACAACTTATGCAACATCGAGATGGACGAATGTGGAAAAAAATGAAGAAACTGTGCGTGGTGTCGTGTGGCAGACTCGCCTGGCAGGAGGTCTAACAATTATTTGTGACCCCAAAAGAAAAGAGGAACAATGACTGCAACTGGTAATGGTGTGAGTAGTTGTTGTTGTTGTTGTTGCTGTTGCTGTTGTTGTGGCAGAAAAAGGGGGGCATGATGGCCGCCTGGTGCGTGCCAGGCAACCAAATGACTGATGGTTGGTTAATTGTCTGGCCAACGTTTTTATGTATACGAGTATGTAGACGCATCCTTGGACGAGTTGGAGTTTGGGATGTAGCGGCTGCCGCTGACGCCTGAAACATTTCACTTACGACATGGCAAAGATATGCAGACACAGCAGTAACTACAGTAACTACAACAACTACAACAACAAGCACAACAATACCAGCTGCAGCAACCACAACAACAACAACAACATCAATGACAAAGACAATGCAGTTGGCATGACAGGAGTTTGTGAGAATCATGTCAGCAGCCTGGCAACTGCAGCTAAACTCGAATCTGTTTGCTTCATCTACAGTCTACATCTTAACAAATCAACCCGTTCAGTTACTTAATCTACCTGCATTTAATATATTTAAAATTATTATATTTTTATCACTTATTTATTTGAAGCACAGCAGGAGTTGGAAAACTGTTGACAGCAGACTTGAAAATAGTTTAGAAAGTATCAACTAAAGAGTGTAAGAATAATCTATTTAGAGACTATGTCTATGTTAATAGATAATATTGTTTAATTTTAATTAATACACTTTATGATCAACAATCAAAGGATGTAATAATTATAATTATATTTATATTATTATCATATTTGACGCTACCTGCTTAATCAATTAGAAATTTACCTAAATTAATTCATATTATTTTATATTTAAATTTTTTAATATTTATAAAAAGTGATCGATCGTTTTTCCGATAATTATTTAAAACATAAACTACAATAATTCAAATAACAACAATTTAATATTATATTGTAAATATAAAATATATAAATATGTAAATATATTGAATAATATAATATCTCAAGCTTCCCTCTCAAAGAATTAAATTAAATTAGGCTAGTAGATGTTTAAAATATAGTGATTTATCCAGTATATATATGTAGTTAAGTATGTGTTTCAAGTTTCTAATTTGATTAGTTTTACGTATCTAAACTTTAGTACTTCGATATACTCATCGATAGTCAAGCAGCTCCCATTTATAGCCTACTTTTTGGCGCCGTTTGGCACTCTTTGATTTGATATTATTAATTTTTAATGGAATATTTGGAAGCACAACTCTGCATAGAAATCTCTGTTGGAATGCGAAACTAAGGGTATTTAAAAATGAAACAATTTGTTGTTTGATAACTTTCATATGCTGCATGCTTCACATCGTTGCCATGTGGCGTGATTGCAAAAAACGAAAGAAAAAAAAAACAAAGAGAAAAAACAAAAATCGAAAGAAAAAAAAAGGACGAAAAGAAAATAGAAAAATGTACCCAAAAAGTCGTCAGGAGGGCATGTAATAGTCTTTAGTATTTGCCCTATGTGTGTTATTTGTATGTTTGTTTTGTTTTTTAGTTTTCCTTTTGTTTTGCTAGCCACGTTTTAGTGTCGTTGCTGTCGTTGCTGTTGTTGTTAGTTTAGGTATAGGACTGGGTCCCTTGCTTTATGCTTGCCGGGGAGTTTTCGGGAAACAAATGGCAAGGAAACACCGCATGGCGATGATTGTGACGACGATGTTTTCATTGTTCTATGAGGCTCGCTTTTAACCAGCCACCTCCCCGCTATAGTTGCAACTTCCCCGCACAGTCGACAGTACGAGTACATGCCCCAATATCATGTTACGCATCGTCTCCCCCCTATAATTCCATTGCCATGTATGTGTGAGTAGGTTCCTCGATGGGGAGCCTACCCATTGCGCAGCTGCCATCAACAATATTTTACAGACTGTTTGCTGCTGCTTTTTCTCTATAATTTTGATGCTATTTCTGAAAAGGAGATCAGGAACAGTTGGAGACGCACATACGTAGGCATAACGATGGCGATGACGATGACGGTGACGGTGACGGTGACGGTGATGGTGACTGTGACGGTGACGAGCATGATGACTACAACAACCACACACTAGCACCAGCAGTTACACCAACAACAACACCAACAACAACACCAACAACAACAACACCAACACCAACAACAACAGCAGCAGCAATAACTTTCCAAGCACTTCCGACTGTTGCAATAGAAATCTGCATTTTTAATTTTTATTTGCGTGCATCTGCATTTGCCTAAGTGTGTGTGTGTGTATGTGTGTGTGCGTTTGTTTAGTTGCTGTTCTTGAGCTTAAATTAGAGCTGGACCTGAATCGTAATTTTTTTTCCCAACATATACCCTATTTTGCCAGTGAACATTTTTTGTTCATATTTTCCTTGTCGAATCTTTGCACAGCTTTGGTTTTAAGTCAGGGAGCGTACGCAGCGCCACCTACCGGGCAGTGGCCTGCATAGCTCACATCATTGTATGTGTGAGTCTATGCCCATGTTGCCGCATTTGCCACTGCGTTCCAGTTCTTTATAGCGTTTGATGTTCTTATTTTACCATGTCATATGCAACATATACATGAGTCAGACCTCAGCTGGGCCCCGCAGCATGTTTTGATGCCTTCTGCCTAATCTAAGGCATCCTTCAAAGGATTCCACTCCTAAGGGCAGAGGTGTGGTATCAAACCCCCCTCACAAAATAGCAAACATAACGAACTCCCATCCAACACACCAGCCCCGTAGTTGGAAGCACATTCAATTGTTCATCATTGAACAACAGGTTTTCTGTTGCATGGAAACTTTTTCCTATTGCTAAATATCATGAGAATCGAATAGAAAGAAGTTTATTCGCCGTATTAAACTTCACTCAAATTGGTGCGTCTTTATTCCTTGCATTGTAGTGCATACTGCAACAGTTATTGTGTAGGTACTTTTGTATGCCCTGTAAACATGGCTAGATCAATGCTGTTGCCATACCCTACACAGTGCTGTGTGACTTTTGCCTGTTGTTATGATTCTGCTTTACAATCTACTATTTATATAAGCTACAAATTTCCCAATGATCGTAAATTAAAAAGCTAAATAAATAAATAATCTAATAAATACAGGGGAAGAAAGAAATAACTCTAAAAGAAATTAAGCTATTCATAAACTTTATAAATACTATATAATTAATAGCTAAGTTCATCAATAAAACAAAAATTGCAAATGGAAACTGCTGTGGGCTTATAAGAAGAAATATTCCAAATTCCCAAATGAATATTCTTAAATTAAATTATATAAATAAATTGGAATTCCTTCAGCTTCAATATTGCTAAGAAAAGAGACAAGTAAAAGAAAATAAGAGTACACTTGAATAAAACCATAAATATTCTTGAGATATCAATTTATTGAAGATCGATTTTGTTTACATAGTATCCTCTAGTCGAGCATTGTTTGCTGTTTATATTTTGTTTTCGTTGCTGCAGTGTTTTTGCCGTTGCTGCTGCCATTGCCGTTGCCGTTGCCTCTTGTTATGGAATGTTTTTGGGTTGGTGGGTGTGGCACGTAGGATGCCAGCTTGATGGAGGCAACAGCAGCCGCATCCATAGGAACAGAAGCAGCAACAGCAACAGCAGCAACAGCAGCAGCATTTGATTGTGATATGCGCACTAAAGCGGATTATGCCCGAGTCTTTTAGCATCATCATTTATGACATGCAACAATAAAAACAACAATGAGCAAGTCTGGCCACGTTGCCATCCAAGAGTTCTGCTCTCCTATTAGAGTCTCCACTGCGAATGCAACTGGGACAATGCTGCACATACACTTATTCAGCAACCCAGATCCACCTCCACCTCCACCTCCAGCTCCACCTCCATCTCCATCTCCACGCAATGCAATTTCGGTTAGTGACCACAATTTTGTTTAGTGTATTGGAGTAAATATTTGTATTATTATTTTTTCTTTCTTTTATTATTATTTTTTTTTGTTTTTTTTATTTTTTTTTTTTTTGGTATTCCCCCGTCATGCATTGTAGTTACATTCCGCGTACATATTTACACGAGCAACCTCGCCCTGCCCCCCAAATCTGCTTGCGACCACAGTCTATACTGCCCAGAAGCCAAATTGAATTGGAAAGTTGAAGTGAATTCCGGTCACAAAACGCCGAAACTACTTAAAATATTAGTTATTTGCTATTATAAGTATTAGAAATAAATTTGCACTACCTTAATCAAGTATATACTATCTGAAGACGATCAACGAAATTCTATTAAATGATAGTAAAATATCAGAAACAATTGTTTTTTAATATAGATACATTTATCGATAACATATCAGAAGCAATTGTTTTATAATTTAGATACATTTATCGATATCAGGGTATCTTTTAGTCGAACACTCTTAACTTTAACATATGCCTGCTCAACAAAGGCGAACTTCAGGCAGACTGAGATTTTCAGATACATTTAACATAAAAAATCATATCGATAATGGTATCGATTGTCCAGATTCCGATTATTATAAAAACTTATTAGAGTTTACAAAATATTTAACAACAAATCTTGTCTATCTTTATGTTGTTTATCTTACTGCGCACCTATACATTTATCGATAACATGGTTTTTAGTCGAACTCTCTTGCATTAAGTGTGCTCAAGAAAGCCTTTAAGTAAAGTGAACTCCAGAGTAGACTAAGATTTTCAGACATATTTAACATAAAAACATATCGATAATGTTGTCGATATACCGTTTGTGAACTAATAAATTTGCTCTTTCAAAATTTTGTGAAACTTTCTTCAGTCATACAGCCAAAGCCGACAGCTAATGACTATCGAAATACTATCGCCCTGCACTATCGATATGTGTTCATCTCTGTTGTATTCATACGTAAAATGGGCAGCTTAAAAATTTAACCTAATGGATATATGAAATGCAGTAAATGTTTCTCTTTTTTGTTTCTTTTTTTTTTATTATGCTTGAATGTTAAATGGATTCTGTTGCATAGTTTGAGTACACCTTAGCCGCAGTTTACTGTGGATATTCACCATTTAGCCCATCGGCATGGTCATTCATCTAACTCAATGCAACTGCGGAGCAGAGTGTGGACTCGATGGTCCGTTGGTTGGTGGGTCCGTTGGCTCGTTGGTGCGTTGGTTCGTTGACTCCTGCTGGTCATAAGGACCATTTTAATCCCCTTTGTTGAAAATACGCCAGTGAATATTGAGCAGCTGCGAGTGTTCTTACCCAGGTGTGTAGACCGTGAAGGGGATTTCTGACTGACCTTGATATGCAAGCGATACAAATTGAGGCGATGGCAACAGATATGTTAGTTAAGTTACCCTCTTGCCACTGTAAGCCACTGTTAGTCATGGACGGGCCTTAGCCGCATGTTGTGAAGCATTTCAAGTTGCACGTTGACGATGATGGCAACATGGAGCATGGAGCATGGAGCATGGAGCATGAAGAGGCAGCTTGCTGCATATCGATTTGATGTGATTTTCATTAAAAACTCAGCACAGGTCGCAACAGAACCATAAAAAAAAAGAAAAACAAAACGAATAAAGCTGAAAGCCGCGCAGTATACAAACCACGTGAGTGGTTTGCTTGGGTTGGGTTGGGTTGGGTTTGCTTTGCTTTGCTTTGCTTTGGTTTGGTTTCGCTTGGGCTTTTTGGAATCGGTTGAGGTTCAAAGGGATTGCCGGGAAATCGCTATAAAATCAGCTTACCAGCTGCTAAAAAAAAGGAGACAAATAGCTAAAAATAAAACCATTCATCGCACTGAGAAATACGTACGTCTGTCATATTAGGCTAAAGCTCGTTACGGACGTGAGCTGGCTAAAAGAACTCAAAAGCTCAGCCTTGCAAGGAAATTAAAAATAAGCAAACAAATCGATTATTAGCACAAAACTAGCAGAGCTGGAAGGGTTCACTCCTGAGATTCAAAACAGCACAAAAAAAAACACACACACACACAAAAATAAAAATAAATGAAAAGAAAAAATAAAATAAAATAAAAAAAAAATACTGTCGTTGCATCTGGTTAGGTTTTGTTGTCACTGTTGTTGCTGCTGCCAGCGGCCGCCTGGTTGGGAAATCTGTTTTCTGTTTTCCGTTCGATAAATTTACGCATGATTTATGACCCCGTTAACAAGTAAAAGTCTCAACGTGCGACCGCCCGGCAGCTGAGCAGCTCAGCAGCTCGGCAGCCCGTCAGCCGCCCTCAGAAGATGAAAAATGAATTTCTCTTTTTTGTCCAGTCCCAAAACCCAAAAGCCTCCCATTTCTCCGTTTCTCCATTTCAAAAAAAGAATAGAAAACACACACACACACACACCAAAATGAAGTGGCAGCCCAGCACGTAAGTAAGCCCACGCCGTCTTTCTAGCATCATGTTAGGGTTTGTCTTTCGCAGCAGCAAGTTTGTGGCTCAAGCCTCGCGTTTGAAAATTCGTCGAAATCATGTCTAATTTAAAGGCAAACAAACACTCAATATCTAAGCCAACAACTACTTACCACAGAATCTCTAAATATAGAGAACAACAAACTCCAAAGTAAAGAAAGCTATGTCCCAAAAAATAACTGAGTGGAAAACTTACTTCAAGCTAATTTATGTGTGTAATTTCAATAAAATTTTTGCATACTTGTCCGTAAAATCCACAATTTATTATACAAGCCTGTGGCTGCCATACGGGACGACTGTGTGAGATGTGACAAGCTTTGTGTTTTCGACATTATTAAGCAGCACATTCATAAGTTTGGTCAGCCTGCATACACGCATAAGACAAAAGTCAGTTGTATAAATTGATTGTTATTATTTTCAACTGTGATTTCAATGGAGTCAATGCCGGATGTCTTCTTACCCAACGGTCGCCTTGTGCAAGTGGAGTATGCCCTGAAGGCAGCCAATAAGAGCTCCAATGCCGACGTCGTTGCACAGAGATATGTGTTGTTTTGGTAGACGAAAAGTAGATACCCTCGCCATAGAGTAGGGATAGTATTGTGAGAGTGGCTGAGCATATTGGTTGTGCCATAACAGATTTATTGATCACACTCGCGACGAGCGACATAAACAACTTGGTTCAACTTTGATGAGTCCACAACCGCTGAATCATGCACCCAGTATGCATCCCCATTGATAATGAGACGTGATTCGAATTATGATGATGATGACGCCCTCCACTCGGTGTGGCTTTAGTCTTCTCCAGCTTCGATGGTGAGAAGCCTCAGTTGTGGCTATTGGAAACCCCCCAGCATCTACACTCGCTTCATGGGCAAAGGCGATCGGATGTGGCAATAACATTGCCCGGAGCGTCTTGCTGAAGAAACAAAAGCCTGAGATGGGAGTAAACGAAGCCATTGAATTGTGTTTACTCGCACTCAAAGTGGCGACAAAGGAAAAGCTCAGAGGTGTTGTTTATGACGAAGGAAAACAAGAGGAATACAATCAGCTCACAGAAGATGGAATTAAGGAATTGCTGGAATGTCTCAGCTTAAGCAAAACTTAACTTAATTAAATTAAATTAAACGTTAGCATGAAAGTAAAGGGGACTTAAAGTCAAACAACTTCTCTCATTTGCTTTTCTAGATTCGTTTCAAAGCAAGTCGACTTCAACTCTCAGCAGTAATTCAATTTATTAATTGTAACAGTAACGAAATATAAATTAGAAACGTTAATGTAACAGACAACTCAATAATTCTATAGCTAATCGGACAAACACAGGTTTACGTAGCGCACAAGTCGACGCTGAAATACCCTGTAAACACGCAGGCTCACACAGAGAATGTAGAACATAAATTGTACATTAAGGAAACTAATCAAACGTCTTTAAATATTTTATTACTTTCTGTAAGTTTTATTACTTTAAATCTATTAATTAATTTTATATATTTTCATCAACATTTTAATCAATTAATTACATAAATATTTATCATTCTTATGGACACAAATTGTTAATTACATAAAGTTAAACTTGTTTTTAAAAATGAAAAAAAAAACATATTTTTATCTATTTTTTAATTAACTAATTAATTTAATAAGAGATTTTAAACACATTTAATGCTCTATTTTATTTAATTTTATTTTTTTTTTATTTATTTAATTATTATTTTATTTAATTTTATATATTTTTTTATTATTTATTTAATTATTATTTTATTTAATTTTATATAATATTTTATTATTTATTTAATCATTAATCTACACAAAGTTAATCTCTAAAGGTAAAGTTAATGTTGCTACAAATCTTGTTAAATGTTCTAAAGAGACCTAAGCAACTCTTTTTCAATGCATCTACAGCATACAGGGTATTGCCATTTGAAGGCCTGTGCGTGGGGGTAACAGCGGCAACTGATGCTGCCGCACGATGGCTGTGGCGCCGCATCAATCATCTGGGGCGTGCAACAGCAGCGGCAGCGGCAACGGTAACGGTAACGGTAACCGTTACGGTAACAGCAGGACACGCACAGGAACTGGAACTGGAAGCGTCTATGAAACAGATAGAAACTCGGACGCGCTACGCCGTGTCGTGCCACGCCGCGTCGCATTGCGTCGCGTCGCGTCGCATTGTGTTGCGCCCCCTCGTCACCAAGTTTCGGTTCGGTTCGGTTCATCTTCATAGTTTAGTGCTTTAGTGTTTTCAACTGGTTTTTTGGTCGTTTCATCTTCGTAACAGTTTTCGAAAATGATAGCAATGGCGATGGGCCCCCAGACCAATTGCCATGGGATGTGGCACGCGTGCTGTTGATGGGCCTGGCGACTCGACTCGACTCGACTCAACTCGACTCGACCCATAAGGACACTACCCCTTGTATGCCACAGCTGTTCCCACACCCACACACACCCGCTCCCGCTCCCTCTCCCGCTTCCGCTCCAGGTGCTATGCACTGCTGTTACATTCTGTTTTGTTTGTGTGGGAGGTGTGGGGAATGTCCTGGGCACTCAACCGCGTCAGTTACCTGTAGCAAGCTGTTAACTAAGCGTATGGCAAATGTTTGCCAGCAGGAAGACGTTTAACCATGCTTATTAAAACAACAGCCGACCCCTACACCCTCAACACCCACAACAGCAGCAACAGCAGCACAGTTGGTATTCAGTGAACCCAGCTTAAGGCCACAGGGGGCATGCCATACTTTTGCTTTCAATGCTCTCAGCTCTCAACAGCGATTTGGCATCGTTAGCAATACCAGTTCCCCATCTCTATTACCATCTCTAGCCCCATACTCATACCCATACCCATACCCATACCCACACACATCCTCACCTCCAACCCCATCAATATTTATGATGTTAGTTTTAAATTAGCAAAACCAAACAGCGTTACCATCAACGTTCCCATTCTGATTCCCACTCGCGCCCTTTCACATTTGTCAAATAGAACAACAACTCTAACCCCCCCATATATCTCTCCCTCCTCTCTCTCTTCCTCTCTTTCTATCATTCTCTCTCACGCTGGGATGCCAATTCCCCTGTTTGAAAAGTGATTAAACGAATCTTTGTATTTTAAACAAAGATACTAGGCTTATACTCATGGTGTCTGGGTTAATCACTCGACCCCCCACACACCCAACTGATCCTTTAGCTCCCAAAGCTAAACACACGATGCAGCTGCAGTGCATCTCCCTATTCCCAACTGCATTGCACCAAAGCAAAACTTTTATAGGCAATTTTTATCATATGCAATAGAAAATCACACAGAATTACCAATTGGAACAATCTAAAAATTATGTCAGCTAGCATCTAGTAGAATCACCAAGTCAAGCATTTGATGCCCTCACAGAATTATACCACTAAATATTAAAAAAATAAAGAAAAAAGAATATATTTACATACAAAATTCAATCAACAACTATCAGTATATAGAAATTGGAAAAAGCATTACTCTAGCTCAAGAAATAGTCAAGCTTTTCACACAAAATGTTGATTTCTACCCGATTCTTCCTATGTCACTATATGTTATATCACTTCAATTAGTTTGGTTCCATCATTAGTACTACCTGTAGTAAGGAGACAAGGAGCATAGTTTTGAAACTGACAGGAGAACAGTTTGCATAGAAACAGACGGACAGTAGGATATATAACTATGAGAACTTTACTGTACCATATGAGATTCACTTGCCGTGGCAAAAATGTTAAAAGCAAGGGTATAAAAAATGGCTTAGTTTTTCAATAAACAAAGTTTCGTTACAACTTACAGGGTACCATAAAGGACATATGAGGGAAGTTTTTGGTATTAACTGAGTTTGCAACAATGTCAAATCCTTTATGCATGTCGTTTAATCAAAGCCATAACTTGGCCATGCCGCAGTTTGTGCCTGTCAATTTCAGTGCAGTTCGCATAGGACAAGTGACCAGATGAACCACAACTCCATTGCAGCTGAGGTTTTAGCTGGCAGATACCTTTTTGTGGTTTGGCTGCGGTCAAAGTCAGATAGGCTGACCACACAACTGAGCAACCAAACCTAAAAACAAGTTCACTTTAATGAGTTGACTAACTGTTTGAGTAATTCTAGCTCAGTGGACTCTTTGACCGCTCGTACTCCCCAAAACACATCCATATATCCATGTTATTGATACGTTGGCTCTACACACCGCAAATCACAGCCCAATTAAATGAACAGCCGTACTTCAATTAAAGCATCCCTGCAGCATCACAGCATCACAGCATCAGTTGCAGTTGCCATGGCCCAGGACGATACGACATTGCCGGCCAAGCAAAACGGCCAAAAACTTTTGCAGTTGACTGAAAGTTTCGACATTGCTTTGTTGAGCGACAAATAAACCTGAGGGTTCGCCCAGGAGCCCTGAGTTATTAGTGCAGGCAATGCAAAGTGCCACAGTAAGACGTCACTAGCGCGAACCTCATTAAAACTATGGTAAATACATGCATTTGTAGATGTAACTAAGTATAGATATAGATATAGAAATAGATGTAGATACAAGATACAAGATACAAGATACAAGATACAAGATACAAGATACAAGATACAAGATACAAGATACAAGATACAAGATACAAGACACAAGATACAAGATACAAGATACAAGACACAAGATACAAGACAGAAGTTACGACGATCGATTAACGAGTATCGATAAACGATACATGATATTCGATAAATTATCGATATACACCAAGAGAGAGGCAACAGGGTGTCAATTCAACAGGGTGTCCCACGATGATTTTAATGTTAAGTAAATAATTTGAACACTTGCAGCTGTTTTTGGCATTGCAATTTGTAGACAGTTTTTGAATAGTTCCAAAGTCAACATCGATGACGCTGACGCAGACGTTGACGGCGGCGTAGGCGTCGACGTCGACGTTGACGTTGACAGAACAGTTGACGTTGGCGCTTAAAAGAGTAGAATTCATGGAGTTTATACAAAGTTTGTTGTAACACAAAATGTTGAACTTTTTGATGTTTTATTAATTAACTTTTTGCATTTTACGGCGTGGGTGTCGTGAGGTGGAATTTGTGGAATCTTTAGAGTGGAGTGGGGGGAGAGAGAGAGAGAGAGAGAGACGGTTGGCAGTGGCAAATGGCAAGTGGCAAGTGGCAAGTGGAAAGTGGACTATGTGGAGAGTAATACGTAGTTGCAAGCGTGCGGTTAAAACTTTGATGCCTTTTTAGTGACGTGCTGCACATATTCAGGCTCGCACAGTAGCTTACTTGGAGCATATTAAAATATTTATGATAGTGTCCGGGAGGAGGGACGTCAGGACGTACTGTGTATGTGGATGTGGGCGTGAAGGTGGGCGTAGTAGTGTGCAACTTTTTTGCATTTTCCAGCTTTTTTCAAGCTTTTGGGCGCAAAAATGTTTGCCAAGTACTTTCGCCATCTTTCACCTAATTGCTCGTAAAATGTAAAAGGCCAACAAAATAATAATAAAAAAAAAAAAACACACGCACACAGAGAAAATAGAGGAGAAAGAACAACATAACTAAAAAATTGCGAAATGCAGGAAACTTTTATCAAAAAAGCGAAACGAACTAAGGAGCAACTGTGGAGACGAAGAAATGGAAGCGGAAAAGGAAATGAGGGGGGAAAGAAACGGAGAATATATTGCGCATACGCACAGTTTGACCATTGGCAATATGCACACAGCACGCGTGCTCATTAATATATTATCGAGTTGAATGCAGATGAAGCTAGCTCGGTCTCTCTCTCTCTCTCTATCTATCACACACACACTCTCTCTCTCTCTCTCGCTAGGAAACGGGACAAAGACCGGGCTGCGACTTCATTATAAATCTTCGAAAATATGCCATAAATAATGCAAACAATTTGCCAGCACAGAAAACCATTCAAAAGGCAGTCCAAGAAAGACACACAAACACTTAGGCATACACACATACACACACACACACACATACGCAGGCAAATACGAATATGCTCACAGACACAAGAGCACAACAACAAAACGGGAAACGGCAAACAACAAACGCAGAAATTGGGCTATTGGCTAACAGAAACAAAGAAAGGCAGCGACAAGAGCACCAGCAGCAGCAGCAACAACAGCAACAACAATAAAGCCAAAGTTAAAGAAAGCCTAGGCATGTAGAAAGCGCTAGTATACCTGCTATTTGTATACTCTAAATTATTTACGAAATGATTTGTTTCAGTTTTGCCTTCGCTCAAGTTTGATATACAAATGCTTATGAAATATTTATAATTTTTTAAGTAAATAACTAAAGTAAAGAAAAATTAAATAATGCATATTTACAGATATAAACTTTAATTTTCGTTAACAAATTTCAACAGTTGCGAGTTGCAGCAAATTAATAAATTCGATTGCCCCAAAAAGTATGCTACACTTATTTCATAGCAAATCATTCACAAACTAATACAAACGCAATTACCACTGAGACATGTTAGATTCATGAGTTGAATACGCGACTTCTACGCATACATCTTTAAGCATAGGAACTTTAATTTAATTTAAGGCGAAATTTAAAAAATGTAAACACAAAAACTGTTGCTATCTGTTGGCTGAATTCGTAAGACGAATTGTTATTAAAATATACACATTGTTATACTAGTATTTTGAGGTAGGGTCTTTAATTTAGTTTGCTCTTAGCTAGGGTATATGTGAGGCACAATAACAACTACAACAACAACTACAACAACAAGAACAAGAAGTGGAAAAACAACTGGCGATGCGAGGCAGGCAAACTTGAATTTGGCGCGGCAATAAAAAAAATTGTGCTTTGCTTGCGTTGAATTAACAGACACCGAGAAGCACCACCAAAAACAGCATAGCGATGGGCGGGGCAACGGGGCACGAGGTTAGCTGACAGCGCGGAGCAGCGGGGAGCTGTGGGGCAAGGGGATACAAGGAAAAGAAGCCGCGCAGCATAACGACACAACAACGCGCACCAGGCACGAGTACAAAAGTACAATAAAATTGCATACGAAATCAGTTTACTGCAGACGAAAAAATTAAATTAATGAAGAGAAATGGTAATAAAGCGTTAGTCACGTGTGTCTCACCGACATGCCATCCGCCCTCCCCTCCCCTCCCCTCACCAACCGCCTGACCTACAACCTTTCTGCTCTCTTAGTCGCGACTCGACTTACGCAAAAAAAAAAAAAAAGAAAAAATGAGCAACAACAATAACTGAATAAACTATGACGGTTATAGAAGTGACAAAGACCAGGAGACAGATAAAGAGAAATGGCAAAGAGCAAAAAAGAACAAAGGAAAGATAGAAAGATAGAGCGAGCGTCTAAGCGACGCATAAGGGAATATTATCAAGCTAATTTAGGAGTTAGGATCAACAATTAGTTTAGAGCAATCTATCTTAAGAAAGCGTTCTCTATAAAATAAAAATAAAAATAATCCTGCTGAATATATTTAAGCAATGGTTGAAAATAAAATGCTGCAAAGATATGTAGTGTTAAATCAGCAATATAAATTATGATTAAACAATTAATAAATTCATTAAATTCACCTAAAGTAAGCTAAGTATATAAATTTGTAATTCGAGACATGAACGAAGTTGGTAATTAGTAAATTAAATATTAAAGAATTTAGGTAACATAAAGTTAGTAGAAGTATTTATAAGTAAAGAAACCCATTTTAATTGTTAAAAAATGTCTGAAAATTAATAAAAGTCTTCAGATTGCTTTGAAGTAACAAAAATTTGGCAAATGTTTCGAGAAAAAGTTGCAGTTATTAAGAACAAACATAAAAGCATGTGAAAGCTAACAATTAAATATAAGCTGGATGGTTCTTTTGTAGATAATGTAATTTAAAACCAATTTGGTTGATTAAAAGCTAATTAATGAGAGGCCTTAAATACGCATAAATTATGACCACAAAGTCAATGAATTCTTCTTTTTTCCCATCAGATGCTTCTTTGCTATTTATCGTTAACATAAATGAGTGTCACACAGTCACAATTGGCTCCTGCGTGTGTCTGAATGTGTGTGTGTGTGTGTGTGTGTGTGTGTGTGTGCGAGTGTAGTGCAACTTTCCACTGTTTACACCACAAATATGGCTCAAAAGCAAATCAAGCATAATCAAATTATTTCCACTCGATTGGTGTTTATTGATAAATTATACCACACACAATATTTTGATAACATCAATTATAGTCTCCAATGGCAGCTACAACCGGCAATGGCAATGGCAACGACAACCCCCAACCCCCAATCCCCTAGTCCCCCACTGCCAACCACCAACCACAACCCCCTTACCAATCTGCAGTCCCTTCCTTAAACCCTAAGGGCCTATGCACTAACCCACTAACACACACACACACACACACACACACACACACACACACACACGGACACACACACGCACACCCTTAGACAATATTGTCATTGATTCCAACTGTAACCCAAAGCGAATCCATAGAAAATACTTTGAAAGGCTTTCTCTTTATATACAGTCTTACATTTGTTTAACCTTGCAGAAAGAGAGAGCGGGAGAGATGGGGTATAACAGCTAAATGCTGCAAGATGTAACATATTTAAGCAGATGCTGGAGAAATGTAGAACAAATTATCAAATCTCAAGCTAAATGAAACGCATGAAATGTTGAATATTTCCAAATTCCTAATATAATTTCTAATATAATTTATTATATAATATAATTTATTATTAATATAATTTATTTATTACAGTTGAAAGAAGTTGTCATTCTACTCTACCTACACTTCTTGCTTTAGTTGTCAGCAATGTCAGAGCATGCAGACTTCGTTAGTTTATCTTCTTCTTCTTCTTCTTCTTACACTCACACTCACACTCACACAGTTGCATGTTGTTTACCGATAATGTGGTTTCTATGTGTATATACGATATGTGTGTTAATAAAAATTGTATTGAGTTAATACAGCAACAATAGGGGTGGCATTTTTTCTCCTTAATGCACAAATATTTATCTGATTGTTCCAACGAGATATATATATATATATATATGTATGTGTATATATAGCATCGTATAGTATGTGCTGAACTTTCATGATGTTAATCAGTGCCATATAATATGGTGGGCCACACTCTGCTAATACCTTAATAAATGTTATAGGTTTTGCATCCATTGCGCTTTTTATCACAATATACACATACATATTTACATATATATATATATATTTATTATTTTTATATAATCCATTTTTTTTGTTCTTTTTTATTATTATTATTTTTATTTGGCGTTTGTGTGTTGTTGGCAGATTGAACAACAATTTTAGCAGTATTATTGAATAATAGGATCACAGATACGTGTTCGTAAGCGTATGTTGTATGCTAATGAAGCCATCAGATATTCAAAATAGAACATGTGCATACATTCATCTGCATTAGAATCGTTCGCTTTCAGTGTTTGCATTGCAATTTGATTGATTCAAATCCAACGGCAAAAATCCCAATTAGAATATATTACACAGAACAAACCGAGTTCAAGTCTAAAGTAAGAGTTGTGTTAAATACATATTTGCGAACGCACCATCCATCATTTCACTAGTCAACAGTGGACAACATCTTCTGCAGTATCGAGGAATGTCTAATGTTCCAAATGTCAAATTTAGTGTCTCCAGCTTCGCATAGTTGCTGGGATCGACAGGGGGACGGACATTGTTCACCTTAAGCAGCAAGTTATGTATTCTCTGGTGCAGGGCATAAGGAAATATAACAGTTATGCAGAACAAGAAGTAACCGTATCCAAGTTTCATTAACACAAACTTCACAAACACTGAAAAATCAACTTGTACGTTGCATAGTTAAAGAGCAACCAGAGCCTGAGAGGATTGTGCTATTAGTTGTTTATGTGTGTACGTGTGGCAAACTTGGCGTGAGTATGTTGTTTATATGCACATTCCCCTCGTTTCATGCGCCTATTTCCCCTTCAGCTTCCCCTACAGCATCCCCAGAACCTGCGGTCCCCCCCCCCCCACCCCCGTAACAATTTGGTGCCCCATGTGTTTTTATGTCTGGCCACAATTGATTTGTAATCTTGGTAAACAGGATTTAACAGATTAGACGTGTAACAAGCGACCGATAATCACACAACACGCACCCAACATACACGCACACGCACACACACACACGCACACACACGCACACACACGCACAGACACAGACACGTGTCAGTGGACCTCTTCAATTTGGGCTGTGTCTCTTTTTTTGTCGTTGCTTTATTTGCGCTTTGCTTCACACACACACACACACACACGCGCGCACACACACACAAGGAGACAGTCAGACAGTGGCACACAATGTATGATTGATACTTAATGCAGCTTTTAACATCGTTAGGATATCGTCGTCCTGTTTGGCAACACATTCTGCTCTAATCGTCGGCTTTATTGGTATTTCTTTGGCTTTTGTTTGACTTTCAGCTGGCTGCCAATTAGCCGCCTAACGAGTGAGAACTATGCGCAGCTACCCAGCAGCTACCCCCACCCCCTTTCTTTCATTTACCATTCTTGCCGTCCCCGCTCCCCCCACCCCCGTCTATTGCCATGCCATTGCCACGGAAATCACACATTTTTGCACTTGTCAACGTTAATTGATGATGAGCCCTCTTTTGGAAGCCACTGTTTAGTCAGTCAGTCAGTCAGTCAGTCAGTCAGTCAGTCAGTTGGTCAGTTGGTCAGTCAGCCAGTTGGTCAATCAGTCGACTGACCTTTCATTTAATTTATGTCAATGCTTCATTTTGATAACTGCGCCAGTGCCAGGTGCACATATTTGGCTCTAATGAACCGGCAACGAGTCATCCATATGTGAATACTGTGAATACATTCAATCTGCTATTAAAGACCATTTGCAATTTAGATTATGGCCGTGAGCCACAAATATTCTGATGCAGGAGAGATTCGCCTAATTACTAGTCGCTGTCGCCAGTGCTAGAGATGGCCCCACATCGATTAAAACTATCGACAGTCGATAGTCGATATTAATAATCAAACGATCTTATAATAAATCTAGTAATTGATATTTAAAAGATATTCATATTATAATAATCTTATAATAAATCTAGTAATTGATATTTAAAAGATATTGAGAGCTGTAACTTCATATTATAATAATCTTATAATAAATCTAGTAATTGATATTTAAAAGATATTGAGAGCTGTAACTACTTATTATATATGAATAAAATATCTGTTTAACACATACAGATAATTAACTTAACTATGCTTCAGAAATCGCTTTGCTTCTTCTAAACAATTGCTTCCGACACAACAAACTCAAAAGCCCAAACTACTTGAGCTCCCTCACATTTGCAATGACATTAATTGCTAATTTCGAAATATTCTATTTAGCTTATTTCCGTCTAAAATGTGCGACCGATATAATTACAAGCAAATTGCATATGAAATATTCGGGAAGCACATAAAACTAATTGAATTGCCGTACAGTTTTGGGAATTGTAACGACAACGGTGTATTTTATACATCGTTACTCGGGAAGCGATAAAAATTTCAGGCAATTATCCATTGCCTTCTAATGCTGCAAACTTCAACGACAACTCCTCTAATTCCAACTCGTTTGGCCAGTTTCAAATCCAACGAGCAGCAAATTTTGCAAAGCCAAAATACGCAGCAAATATATCGAACCAAATTTGGCGGCAACATTGTGTGCGGCTGGTAATCAAACGCTTAATTAATATGACACATCAGTACACACACAGACACACACACACACACACAGACACACACAGACACTCATATTCGCAGAGAGGATAGCCACCGCGATGGGATATAGTTGGTTACAAAGTGCCTCACACACGAATATAGCTGGAAAAGAGGTGTCGCTGCTGGGTGCAGAGAATCGGGTGGGACGGGTGGGCCGGCGAGCATTGGCAATTTCCAAATGTCTGCTGATTTTTGGTGGCAACGCGGTCGCCTGGCAGCGTTTTTCGGTTTGGCATATTACTGATAACAGTGCTGGCAAATGGACGACCCACCACTGTTCCAGCAACAACAACAGCAACAACAACAACAATATTAACGACAACAGTAATAACAACAGGACCAGCTCGAAGGCTTCGGATTCTCAGTAATTGCTTCATAATTGAACAATTATGCAAACGTGATTGAAGTGATTATAGGGCCACTTATGCGCCACTGTTTATGTCCTCGTCCCTGATTTCTGTTGCCTGATTCCTGATTCCTGATTCCTGATTCTATGATTCCCTGACTCCCTGATTCCCTGATTCCTGTTTATGCTTCCGTTTCATTTCCCAGCCCGCAACCAGAAGCCTCTATCAAAGTGCGATGCTGCATAAACCGCACTCAATCACGTCAACTAAATCATTTGAATCTACTCTTTCAACCATTAAATTGCACATACATGAAATCGCTTGCTGTACTTTAGGCGCTTAAAAGATACAAGTATATAAATGTAAATAACAATCGACAGAAGATTTAACTATTTCGCAATTTATATCAACTACAAGTATTACTCTAAATATACTTTTCCATGGGCAAGTTGATGTTTGAGTTAAGGTTTAATGCTTTATTAACTTGAATACTTTTAGCACCTGGCTTAAGTACTTAAGCTAAGTAATTGTTTGATGTCCGAAGAACCATATGAATATTACTGAAACTTCACTTTTTCATGAGCAAGTAGAGATACTTATGAATTAAGGTTTAATATTTCATTAACTAGGACACTTTAAGCAACAAGCTTAACTACTTCTGCAAACTGCAAGTCTTACCTCAGTAGAACTATAAAACTTAGTTGCCTAGGCTCATACCTAAGCAGAAATATCTTCTTTTTGCCACGTATGAATCATATTTCCTAGAAGAATACTGTAACTTGACTATACACCTTTCTTTAGTCAATATCAACAGATTCAAAATGCAGATAGTAACCTGGTCTGAGACACTGAAAAGAGTTCGAGATACCCAAAATGCTGAATACCTGGACGAGCCCGTAAACCATTAGCTAATTCTAAGGCTCCTGACATGGTATTCACTCTATACAGGTACTACACTCTAAGGGACTACGTTGAATCACAGGATGCCCGTGCTATGTTAGAAACAGATGTCTTTAGAGGGACCTGCAGATTGAGACGGTCGAAGATCAAATCCTGATACAGCGACAGACTTATTAATCATGTAAACAGGATGCAAACGAATTCGGATCCTACGGAGTCCGTAGCACAGCTTAAAGTATCAACAGGATAACTCTCTTACGAGACTGCGAAATTTGTGATTACTTTTGTTTGTAAAATTTTCGTTTATTGTTATAGTTGAAAAGTGAACTGCTTCAATAAATGTTAATTTTAAAAATAATAATAATAAAATAGTGATAATAAATCACTTCACACAAATCACATGAGAAATTGCGTATGTCAATTCTCAACAAAATTATATGTTTAATAATAATCCATCAAAGAAGAAAACCTCAAGACGTAACCCTTGTGTTTGCAAGTACTAAATATATATATGATCCCTTCAAATTCGTTACATCATGTTTCTCGGATTTTCTATGGTATCACAGATACTTTATATACTGTTACAAAATAGTAAACTACACTTGGAATGACTTTTCCTATTCATTCTTTTTGTTGTTTTTGTTGTTTTTTTGAAGTCTTAGCAGTTTGTGATTCAATGTAATTCGGGGTGTGATAAAACCGACTTAAGCGATTTGTGCAGCTTAGAAAGTCGTAAAGGCTCAGAAAAGGCAAAAAGAATGACGACAAGATGATAGAGCAGAAGAAGAAGAAGCAGTCGAAGCTGTAGAGGCAGCAGAACATTGCGATGGGTACAACAATTGCCGAAATTCTAGAGCGAATGACTTGACTTATGAAGAGGAAATTTGTTATGCGCGCGGGAAAGACATAAAAGCAAAAAAAAAACAAAACAAAAAAAAAGGGAAAATGGCAAAAGCAAAAACAATTGCAAAAGGCAAATCAAAGCGCGTTGCGAGGCGACAAACACGCCCAGCTCTCCTAAATGGCAATGGCAATGGCAATGGCAATGGGACTAAGACTGAAACTGAGACTGAGACTGAGACTGAGACTATGTCTCCAGCTGAAGTTGGGCGTTGCAACCAAACAAAAAAAATGAGTGAAAATAGCGAAATATAATGAAAACACTTGAAATGCGTCTTTATTTTGTGGTATGCTTATTTTCTTCTTTTTTTACTATTATTACTGATACTTGCTTCGTTTTATTGCAGAAATTGTTTATGAATTGGAAAATTAAATTTCTAACTGTGGCTTCCAAGTGTGCGTGTGTGTGTGTGTGTGTGAAAGTTTATTTGCTTGCGGAAAGTTCAATTCAAATTGCATGCTTCGTAGCACAACACAATCAGGAAAATCCTCTCTCCCCCTTCACCCATCCACACCCTCCACCCACTCGCGTCATCGGCCACCCCTTTCGACCCAACCGCATAAAGAGCAAAAGCCTTCTACAGAGAACTCCGCCCAAGCTTCATTTGAATTTGACTATTGTTTCTTTCGACTGCTGCAAATGGAGCAACTTTTTGTTGCTTCCACCAACAGCAGCAGCAGCAGCAACAGTAGCAATAACAACAACAGCAACAACAACTACTACAGCAAGTTGACATTACATTAAAAAATGAAACCTCGTCAAAGCACAAATAAGCAATTTTTACAATTTTTACCATTTTACCCTGTCTTAGTATACATATATTATATATATTTATTTTAACATAAACAAGTGCCAAATGTGTTTTTTTTTTTTAGTTTTTTTGTAATCGTATTCAATTCGATTCGAAGTCCGTTTTAACAATCTCATGACTTGCATACTAATAGAAAAGTCTCTTTTCAATTCTGTTACAAAAATGGAAAACTCCTCAACTTTAAACAATTCTTCTTTTGTTTTTCTTCATAATATTGCAAATTCTTGTAATTTTTCGAAAATGATTTTCGAAACAAAACTTTAAGTTTGATTGAAGAAAAAAATGTTTGAAATTGATTTTTGGAATGCAAGCTTAAAAATTGAAAATAAGTTAAAAAACATCAACAACTGCATTTTAATAAGTTAAAATTTAATAGCTGACAAGTTGAAAATTATTTATTTATTTTTATTTATAAATTAACTTTAAATAGTTGAAGAAAAAATGTGAGAAATAAAATTTTTAAATTTTTAAATTAAACAGAACGGAACAAATAAATTTTTTTAAATTAATAAATAACTTTTAAAGAAAATAAATGATTACAAACTATGTATATTAAAATAAAATTTCATTTTAAATGAATTGAAATTTATAAATTAACATGTTAACAGTTAACAGACAGTTGTATGTGTAGCAATATTAAACTCAATTTAAATTAAAAGCAAACAATTTACTAACAAACTTCAAATCAAATATAAAAAAGTATTAATTAGTTAAGTAAGTTGATTATCATTCACATTTATATATGCGACAATTTCAATTATCATCAACAAACAAAAGATAACTAAAAAGTGTATTAATCAAAAATAAACAGAACATTTTCAAATGTGATTAACAATTAATACAACATTGACATGTAATTAGTTAACACCCGTGGTTATCAACATAAAGGTGAATAAAGCTTAAGTTAAATGTATATATATTCTTTGTATTGTGTAAACAATAGTGGGCATTGCTGATTGACCAACAGCAACGAACAGTTGACAAACAACAAGGCCAGCAAATGAGTTTTGGTGCGGAGAAAAGAACGATGAGAAGCGAGAGGCGAGAAGCGAGAAGCCGAGGAGGGAACGCTAGACAGACTTGTGGATACATAGATACACATACATATATATCTACACGGGTAGCTATCTATTTGAGTCAACCATTCAGCTGTCATTTCATTATTTATACTGCTGATTAAATTTCCGCTTATACTCATTAAGTTCCATTGTGAAACCACTTCCGTTGCCAGACATCGTCAGCGTCACCAGGAGGGCCGCCGAACACCAGCTAAGGGACAGCCACAGATAGAGCCACAGATACAGATACAGCTACAGCTACAGCTACAGCAACAGCAACACCTACTGCTTCAGCTACAGATACAGATACAAATGCAAAGTCAGAATCCGAGCGAATCATAGTTGGAAAGTAAAAGGCCGAAGTTGCTATCGGTGTCCGTGTCGAGGATAACAAACTAATTAAATCGACGCCAGCTTGAAAGGCAAAGAATGTTTTCTAGGTGCGAAACTTAGGAAGCACTTCAAAATTACAATTGAGCCCACAATTAACAAGATAACGGAGACCAGACCACAACATTGAAGTGAACACAAATGAACCCATAATGCGGAACGTTGGGAATGGAATGGAACAGCAGGGAATTATGTGAGAAAGAAACAATTGGCAAAAAACAATCAAAGTTTAGCAATGATTTCTTATGATAATGCCAGTTACAGCTTTACAAAATCACGCAGCTCAAATTAATTAAATAAACAAGAAGTAACAATACAAACGCACACACACACACATACACACACACACAGAGAGAGAGAGACGCACACACACACAGACGTTGCACGTGACAAAGAGTCCAAAGCTAAACAGTCAAAGAAAAACTTTATATTTGAAAAATTAGTTTTCAAAATAATGCCAATAATTGCAACAAACAGTTATCGATACTAGAGATGAGACTAGATATGTGTTTACTTTGGTTTGCGACAGGAAGCAGTAAAAATATTTAGTGCAACGTATTGTAAATAGTTCCAATATAAACTCTATGAGTACGATTTGTGTGTTAACATAAAAATAAAAATATATAACGAATTACTATCGTTATCGATATTTTTCGAAATCAACAGCGATATTATCGTCGAAATATTGAAATTTCCTCCCGAGTAAAATCGTTATATGCTCAGATTTCATAAAATATTCAAGGAAACAAGAGAGTTTGATTAAAAAAAAAACTCTTTTATCGCTCAATTGTTCCAATAGAAAATATATATTATAATAATCTATTCCGTGTGATTGCGACACATGAGAAAAATTCAAAGTTATAGATAGATAGTTATAGATAGATAGAACTCAATTCGAATCCCTGATAATATACACACATGTATCTATAAACCAAATGGACTCTGCTGAGCTTGCTTTAGTGTATTGCAGATAGAGGGAATTGCACTGCCAGGGTATTACAATAACTTACAGAAAGACGTGCTTATCATGTTACTAGTTATACAAATTACAAACAATGCATTCTTGCAGTTTATGTTTTGTGATTGCTTTAATTTAATTTTACCCCTCCCAAATGTCGAATTGTATTTTAACCCCAATTGTATATCAATTGCAATTTAACGTGATTTCAAATTTAGAATATTCACAGTGAACAATACTAATTCAATTAAGAAGGACGAATTACAGGCTCAACTATCCATCATTTAGACAAAGAATTACATAACATAACAATGGAAAAATAAATTGATGAATTGTTCAGGCATAAATTCTGTAATTAACCAAGCATTTAAGTAGATTTCTCATTGTGTGTGTGTGTGTGTGTGTGTGTGAGTGGGTGTGTGTGTTAAGTGTAATCCTTGATGGTTGAAATGAATAAACAATGAGTTGGCGACAACATACATTATAACAAGATGATTTGAAAATGGTTTAAGGACTTGCAGCATTATAAAGCAGGTTGAACATCAATATTAATTGGTTGCATTCAAGTTTATCACAAATTACGATCACGTCACGCGTACATTGCCAACTGACATAAAAAGACACACACACACACACACACATGCAGGCAAAGAGAGGGCGATGGAGAGGGATATACACATTCAAAGACATGTATAACCAGTTGGCTGCTAGCGGTAAATACCCACCCAGTGTCATTATCCTTTTAACTTGCTCTCGGAAAATGGCCAAACAGCCGCCGCCAGGTTGTGCGCGTTAATATGTCACAAACACAAACACACACACACACAACACATAAACACACACACTCACACATACATATGCGCGCATGAAGCACGTGCCCATTGCCAAAAACTTCACACACACACACGAGAAGACAAACCCACAGAAGACAAACCCCCGACAGACCTAGACAGACAGACAGACAGACACTTAAGGGGGAGGAAGGGTAAAGCCAACTTTTAACTGCCTGCGTCGTGACATTAGCCAAAGGTGCGCCGACTTGGTCGTTGTCATGGCTAGTGATGCACTCATCTCGCACCCAAAACTATCGAACACTCAGCTAAATTACGGCATCGAACTAAACATGTGGTTGCCAGACTTTGCAAAAATATATGCTGTTATTTGGTATGTTAATTGCCTCTAATAATTATTATTCATCAATTGTAATTTTATATCGACTTCGTGTCGATATCGTGTCACGCTGCGATAGACATAGGACGCACAGCTCTAGTTGGCGTCTTCTAATTTTGCTGTTTGTGCCGCTTCATTGCATCGCCTGCTTCTTATCCTTGCTGTGCCCTGTCGTCGATATATTTTTCATTTAGTTTTGTTTTGATTTGCCGCCTTATTCATTGCGACAGCATTGCAGTAGTCGTCGCCGCCGTCGTCGTCGTCCTGGCGGCCGCTGTCGCTGTCTCTGCTGCTTACGTAATTTCCAGGATAAGCTGCAAAGTTACAACATTTTCAGCCTGCAACAGCAGCATCGGGCAGCTGCAACACACATATGCTGCGACCGGAAGACAAAACTCTGCAGCGACTGCGTTCGCCGACTGCGACAGCATCCAGCCAGCAAAGCAGCTTCTGCAGAGAAGTGCCAAAGCAACCGGGAAATGCTTTTGCTGCAACAGCAACAACAACAACAACAACTCTAACAATAACAACATTAAGAGCTACAACAACAACAGTAGCAGCAGCCGAGCAGAGCTAAACTGAGAGCGAGAGAACGAGAGCGCGTAATGACGACGCTCTCTGGAGCTTTTTTGCCGGCTGCGACTGCACTTAAAAGCGCTTTCAGAATGCAGCGCTGCTCGCAGCTTGCGTGCCTCTGCCACGGTCTCTGTCTCTGTTGCTGTTAAATTGATATTGCTGTTAACATAACCGGCTATGTTAACTAACAGCTGGCGGGCATTTTGTTTCACAATTAGCCTGTTAACTAATTTAATGATATGCAATTATGCCTCTAATTGCATCAATTTTGTTATTAAACAACTCATAATGACCAAGTGAATATTGTATTAAGGCCAGCAGCTCACATCAATAACAATTAATAAGTTTAGAGAATTTTCAATTTAATTTACAGAAGTATAAACAGGATTGTTTACTCTAAAATTAAAATTTGAATTAATAATAATAATAATAGTTATTTTTATAGACAAATTTCACGAGACTATTTTAAAAACGTTTTTGAACTAAAGAAATATTAGTTTTGTGCATTTCTTCTTCATAATTGTTCCTATTAAAGTGACAAAGTTGGGATTACTGAGATATTATAATATTAAATAATAGTTTTAAACTGAGAATTAGAAAATCACAATTGTATTACAGATTATGAAATTTGATGTATTTGAACTTGACGATAATTTCGGGAACATTTGTTTTCCCAATACTCGATGCGATTCAACATAAATGTATAATAGGCTGCTCAAAAGTAGGAACAAGAGCCACTAAAATAAAAGAATGAAAAGCGAGAGAAAAAAAACTGTTGGATTGTGTAAAGCACTGGAAAGTACGAGAAGACAACTCAAACTCGAACCAAAAACTAAGCATGGAAGTGATTTATTTGATGTCACAGAAAAGCAGTCATGCATAAATATTTAGCATAACCCTCAGTTCGCCAAAGATATTTAAATCAGCGCAGTATACGCACACACACACACACACACACACACACTCATGCACATATACGGAGAAAGAGAGAGAGAGAGATGAGAATAGGAGGCACTACAAATATATCGATGGCAGGCCAAAAGTATAAAGATATGCTTTATAACTATGTAAGTTGTGTGGAGAATGAAGGTGGACGACGCCTCCATCGGGATGGTTATCTAAATGTAGATGGCTCTCTCAATGCTCCACAAGATGACTGTGTGTGTGTGTGAGTGTGTAGATTTTTTTATTGGTAGAAACAGTAAACAGGCACAGACAGAGTCGTGTTACGGGGACATTTGTAGGGATAGTCCTCAGCTCCAGAGTCCACGCCGCCTACTTCAATATGCTCCACGAGGCAAGCAAAACAAGGCATATAAAAAGCCATAAGCTTCGCAGACCAACGGCTCATGGAGCATCAACGGAGCTCTTGCAACTTGTCCCGCTCCCCCTCTAACCGCTGGAAGCAAATCAAATATGCGCAAATAAATAAAAATGAAAATTCAAAGCGAAGTGCAAGGAGCAGAAAGGAAAACGCCGCAAAGAAAAAAAAAGTATATAAAAAAAATAAATCTTTAACTGTTGATACATTACGGGGCAGCAGGCAAAAGAGAGGATACCACACACACACACACACACACATAGACACACACAAACACGCGGTGTGCTGCTTAAGGTGAGCATTGCCCATTGCCCATGTTTGAAAAACACTTTACGGTATTTTTATAGTTTTGATATATTCATTGAAAGTGGTTCGGTTTTTTCTTTTATTTTTCGGTTGTTTTCTTTATTTTTTTGCTTTTTTTAGTTCACTTTCCCCCTCCCTCAATGTCTCAGTGTCTTTCGCTCTGTATCCTTCTGCTTTATGTGTTAGAAATGCTTTGAAATATTTATGAATCAATAAGAACGACAACAAATAAAGCCCCGTGTTGCCTGTCTCCCGAGTGTCTCCCATAGTAAGATTGGCCAAAGGTTTGGCAGACTACATCATTTCCTCCACACATACTAACACGCGCGCACGTGTGTGTGTGTGTGAGTGTGTGTGAGTGTGTGCATGCGTGTATCCTGGCAGCTGTCCAGCCACATAGCTTCAGTCCGTGTGCGAGCTGAGTGTTTGGTTAAGCAATTGTTTATGTAAACTTAGACGATTGCTTAGGTAGCTTGTCGCTAGCTTCATCTGTAAGCGGGTCTCGGCTTCCCGCCTGCCGAAAACTTTTGACAGACAATGTACTTAAGTTTGACCACACATCCGGATTTTTCATTGCCTGCAGCGCTTTCCTTGCGCCTTGCGACGTCCGACACTTTCACCTGCTTGTGAATTACGATTTCCTAAACATTCACTTCCAACTAATCCAGCCGATTATATCAATATATGTGTCTATACAGCATAGTAAGTAATAAGCAAGTTATATTCTAGACGAAGTCAATCTCTATGCAAAGTTTATTTTATATAAATTGCTTTAATTTGCTTTCTCATTGATTTACTGTAATAATAATGATAAATAAATATACAATATTCTCGATGAAAAGATTTAAAAATGTACAAAAATTAAATAATATTTAATTAGAGCATTCAATTCGGATGTGATGTCAATTCTATAAGAATGCTACTATATATATAAATATACTAAACAAATTTAATTTCATATTTGAAATATACTAAAAGTTTTGTGGATTGTGAGAGTCTTTGATCAGAATTGTAAATGTGCTGCCAGTAAAACGCGCTGTCAATTGTTAAAGACAACCTTAAATGATGGCAGCAACCACTGATGGGTTTTAGGCTCTAAACTTTGACGTTCCCCGTTCGACGATCTCCTTTGAAGCGAGCGCACAAAATTTAAATCATTTACGAAATATGCAGCACGAAGAAAATTGCAGTCAAAGAGTGAAATAATACAACTACAACAACTTGCAACTACAGCAGCTCCAACAATGCCGCTCGGCATTCATGTGTATGTGTGTGTGTGGAGTGTGAGTGTGTGTGTGTGTGTGTGTGTAGCTTGGCATAATATGCAGACAAGCAAAACAAACACGAAAATTATACACTACAAAGGATTGTACACTAACAGGTGCTCTTCTAAAGAATATATTACAATTTACAGTTGATTTCTGCAGATTATTAGAATAGATAAGAGGAGAAGCTTCTATAAAAGTGATTACAATAGCCAATAGAACAATTTGTTTTGTAAGCCCAAGAAATTATTTCAAAAGAATTCAAAACTTTTCTAAACTTGTATCCAAACTTTGGCGCAAAACTTTTTAAAATTAATTTGTAGACATATATAATAATTATAAATACAATCATTAAGAATATAATCATTGACTACAATAACTTTGACAAACACTTTCTAACGTCTAATACTAAATATTACAATCAAACCTTTTTAATTTTTGTTGATAATGATTTTTGCATGTTTTAGTTCTTTTCATATATATTTATGTTTATTTTAATTAATTATATAATTATATATACTTTATGTACAATAATTAACTAACAAATTATTTCTGTTTATAAACTTGCAATGCACTTTCAATTTATCAAAAATAAACTCGAAAATATCTGCGTGGATTGGCAACTCATGTGGAGTTTTTAGCATATCAAAATATTGTATTTTGCTGCAAAAAGTTATCAACTATTTGCTAAACATTAATACAATAAATATGTCTAGATATAAACAGATAAGATATTAACAAATAAGAATGGCCACAAAAATAGTATATTATTATTATAGATAAAATAGTATTTTAATTGAAATTTGAAAAAATAAAAGAGAATTTCAAATAATTCAGTTTGTTTGTGAGTGCATTCATTGCATGCATTGATGGTGTTCGGAGTTGCAATCAAATTGGTAACATCTGGTTAGGAGAGTCTAGAAAGTAAGAGGGCATAAGGCCACGACATCTAGGGACTAAAAAGGCTGAGACCAAAGCACAAGGCAGAGCGTGTGTGTGTGTGTGTGTGTGTGTGTGTGTATTGCCTGACTGTGACTGTCATGTGCCACAAACCCACTAAACTAATGAAAAATGTGAAGCGACGGCACAAAAGGAAGCGCAATTTTTGCACACACACACACACACACACATACACACACACAGAGACACAGCATAAGAAGCGGGCTGGGCGAGGCATGAGGCTATGTGGAGTGTAGGCAAAGTACGAGAAGGTGGCGCGCAGAGACAGGGGCAGAGACAGGGGCATGGACAGAGGTAGAGACAGAGGTAGAGACAGAGGCAGAGGCAGAGGCAGAGTTCGTCGGCCATATGCAAAAAGCGGCACAACGAAATGTTAATTCCGTAATACTTTAAATGCGGCAGGCATCGAATGACATTTGCACTTTTGCTGCCACACGGTGCGCACAGTGGGGCCACTGGAACGAATACTAACTACAATATATACAAACACACACACACACACACATACGTGTCATGCAAGTGAAAGCGTTGTGTTCGTCTCCCTCTCTGTGTGTGTATGTGTGTGTGTGTTAATATATATTTGTTGGTTGAAATATATAACAGTAGGTGCAAAAACAGGCACAGGAATTGCACGTGCATGCAAGAGACACGACTAGCTGACAAGCAGAGGGAGAGAAAGAGAGAGAGAGAGAGAGAGTAGGAGAAAGAGAAAGGGAAGCAGAGCAAGCTGACCGCAACACAACACACAAAATACAATACAAAAGCAGCATACGGACTAACAAAGTACACACACACACACACGGCATAGAAGTAAAGAGTGAAATGTTGTGTGTGTGTGTGGGGGGTGGAGGTGCTGAGTAGGGGGATGAGCAGCACGCAGTAATATTTATAACAAAAGAATTGGGCCCAGGACATGGCCTGGGTCAGTTCGCACCTTCATTTGTGCGCTCGTTTGGCCTTTAACAAATGTGTGCGCTGCTTTTCATTACAATGACAGCGAATGCTACAATAGAATATGACATGTAGGCGATAAAATTATGCCTATAGCTGAAAGCCAACACACACACAGACACACACACACACACATTGAGAGTAAACGATACCCCGGCATTTTAGCTTCCAACTTCGAACTCTGACTACGACTCCGGAATCAACATCGACTACGAGTCGGAATCTAGCTAAAAGGTGAGCAATTGGTATTAGTTTTGGTCGCACAAACTCACACACACACACACACACACACACACACACACAGACAGACTGGCGCACACACGTAGAGACACAGATACATCTTGGTGCAAACAGTGAGAGCCACAAATGCCGTTGCGGCAGTTGTGCTAATTTGTTTGTTTGCCGTTATCATTCCTTGTGCCCTGGACCTGAAGCTAAAGCTGGGTCACCATTGTCACAATGGCACAAAAGCAACATAGACAGAGACAGAGCATTGAGCATTGAGCATTTAGACAGGGACAGAGTGAGCGGTATAGGTAAAGGGGAAGAGAGAGAGAGACAGAGAGAGAGAGTGAGAGCGAGTGAGCGCAAACTAGATACACCAAAGAACATTGGAGAGGTCAGCTGGGAATAACGCTTGCCGCTTAAATCGCTTTAAGCTTTTGCCTACTTCCTCACACACACACACACACACACACACACACACACACACACACACACACACACACACACACACACACACACAGTGTGGTCGAATTGATTTCACTTGACTTCAGTGTGAGCAATGAGCATAGTTCAACATGCATGTCACCAGCCTCCAGCCCACATACATTCTCGAATTGTTGCTCAAAATGCCTTTGAAATTATTACTTTTAATCACCGATAATCAGCAAATCAATTAACAACTTTCAACGAGTGATTGCTCTTCAAGTGAGTCAATTATTTAAAAATTAAACATCTTAAACAAATTATGCTTAGTAATTGCTCTACATTAAGCTCAACAAATTGTCATCGAACATGTAACATAAATCAGCACATCTCTAGATATTCCAGGTAAACAGAGACTAGACAATCCAGTATTGATTAAAACAACAATTGTTGTCGCTTAAACATTAATAAGCTCTCAATCCAAAATAAACTCATAGGAAAAACAACAAAAAATAAAACAAAATTTAATATTACACTACAATAACATTTATTCCAATTTGTACATAAACTCTCTCCGACTCGTAAAAAATTGGTAAGCCTTTTGTAGGCTAAGCGAATTAAATATTAATTTGTTTCTAATTAAATTTACGGCCAAATTAAAATTCAGTTTTTAATTATCGCTCATGCATTGTAATTTTGTGAGGCACATAAAAAGGCCAGCAAAATCGATTTATTCTGTTTGCAATGCGCAGTAATTATTATTCTATTACAATTGTTAGCTTTGAAAAATATTCACAAATTTTATTTAAGTACATTAATGCAATTAATGATCGGCAATGGGAAATGCACAAAGCGTTGCCTACTTTTCAGCGCCAACACGGCCATAAGCTGATTTAATGGTGCAACTAGTCAGCTTGTTAATTAGATGGTAGCCTTACTATTGAATTGAAACAAACAAATTTATGTTAAACTAAACAAGAGCTGTGAAACGCCTGTATAGCCGAGTCATAGCTAATTTTGGAAGACAATCATTTAGAGAGGAGAAAGCTAGAATAAACTATTCTCTCTTATCTCTGATTTTATTGAAAACAATAAATAAAAAAATAAATATATATATATAAAAAAAATAATCAAATAAATAAATAAATGAATAAATAAATAAATATATAAATATATATATAAACAAATAAATAAATAAATAAATAAATAATCAAATAAATAAGTAAATAAATGACTTAAATCAATATGTAAATAAGTAAATGACATAAATAAAATAAAACAATAATTTATTAACAAAGTTTTCATTAAAATTAACGTTGTTTATTTATTTATAAAAAGTATTGCCCATCTCTTATCTGCTACCAAGTATTAATATTATTAATTTAGCTAAAGATTTACTACAACTAACGTAAATCAGCTTTAGGCTAATCAAACTTTCATAAAAAAAGTATTGCCTACTTTTAAGCGCGAAACTGACCAGAAGCCTAGAAAATGTCTGCATCTTCTCTTCTCCCAAGTATTTAAGCTTTTATCTGGCGAAATTAACTGAAACAATGTTTTATTCACAGAAACTTCATCACAATTAACAATCGTGAATAACTGTCAAGTCTAGCCCATTCAAAGGTCTATCATCTGCAATGCAGAAAAAAGTATTGCCTACTTATGAGCGCATAAATGGGCATCAGTCGAGGCAGCGTCTGTGCCTTGTCTCCATCTTTCAACTGGCATTCTGTGCTAACTTTGCGTCAGTTGACACTGTTCCAGTTGCTGATGGTAGTGGTGGTACTGCTGCTACTTCTGCTGCTGGTTGATGCTGCTGCTGTTACTGCTCCTGCTCCTGCTCCTACAGTATCTTCTCTGCTCCTGTATATTTATCGTGTATTTTGTGTTGTAGCGCATATTAATCATAAAGCGGACACGCGTCGCTTTACGCACGTTTGGCGGTTGGCGGATACAGGACGCGGACGCGACAGCGCCAAGAAGACAAGCCAACAAGAAGCAGGACGTGGCTGTGGACGAGAACGAGAGCGAGAACGAGAACGAGAGCGAGCGCGAGCACGAGGTTCAGGACAAGAAGACACAAGACACGAACAAGAGACATCGAGACAGCGTGTAACCCAACTCTCGCCATCGTCTCGGACTTCTCGCATGAGAACTGAACGTATTAGATTTAAGCGCGTTATAAATGAGCAGCGTATATTTTGGTTTTGCTACTCTAACTCATAAATCAAAATTTTCGTTTTTGGCATTTTTAAAGGCAACGAAAGAACTTACTTACACACACACACACACACACACACACACACACAGACACACTCGCGCGAGCACACACACTTGCCTGCCCCAGGCCCAACAGGCGACACACAGAGAGAGAAACACAGTGGCAAAAATAGCCCTTTGGCACGCCCATGCCTCCCGTCTCCTGCCTCCCCTATCTCCTATCCCCACACCCGCCCACGCCTACAAGCGCTGAACGTCTGTTGGCTGCTGTCCATGACGGATGATTGGATTTTATGTTGATTACAAAAATGTGCAAGTCGAATTTGGTTTTGAATTCTTTTCTTTTTTTTTTGCTTCTTTTTTATATATACAGATAAATATATATACTTATCTATACGTATTTGCTGCGTCTCTTATTACCAAGCATTTACCCATGGCCAGCTAACACAATCATCCTCATCATCATCATCATTATCATCATTATCATCATTATCATCGTCGTCGGCATCATCATATCATGGATATTTGGCTGTTATTGGCCATATTTTAATGTGCTGGCCAACCGAGATTTGTCATAGTACATGTTTGATTTATTTATGTGTTTATTTGGCCTGTTGTTGTTTCTATGTTCATATTCTCACTGGGGAGTCTTTTTATTCTGTCATGAATGCTGTAACACACTGAAGCAGACTTTGACGAGAAAGCGTTGATCTTAAAGTTCGCTCTTTTTGCCATCTTGTAAGCTCTGCGTTTCATTTCGAAGTTTAACAACAGTCAAGAATAAAGGCAAATAATTAATTGAAGCACTTTGAAAATAAATTATTTTTAATAAATATTGTTCTTATTATTTAATTAAGTACACATGTCAGTTTTATAAATTACGGGAATGTTATTAATTTTTAATTACATAGACTATGTGCTGCTAAAGCATTAAGGTGAAGTTATGTCCTTAATTTTGTTTAAAAATAAAATAAATTTGGGAATAATAAAATACAGCGAATTTATTCGCCAAAAAAATTTGTTTACATTATTATTATTTTTAATTATTATTATATACTAGATACAAGAGATATTTGTTTAAAATGAAAATAATTCATTTTTATATCTAAAGTAAAATTTTCTTAAAAGAAAAATACATATTTTTCTAAAAACAAGAAATATATTTTTATTATTTTCTTTATTTACTATAATTTTAAAATTTTGAAAAATAAATTTAATATATATATATAAACTAAAAATCAAAAATTTTGTTTTTATTATTATTAAGATTTTTATTAATATAATATTTAAATTATGTAAATAAAACACCAACTATATTTGCTGAAAATACAAAAGCCTGTTTTTATTATTATTATTAAATCTTTCGTTTATTTGTATATTTTAATTATCTAAATAAAGTACAAAATGCATTTACTTAAAAACAAGTAATTCAATTATTTTAAATAAAATTATAAAGGAAAATAATAAATTTATAAAAAGAATTATTATTATTGGTATTTATTATTTTATTTAAATTACCTGAATCTAAAAACTATGTTTAAATTATGTTTAAATTGCTAAATTATTAAGATTGTCTTCATGAAATAAAATATGTTTGCTTAACATCAAATAATATATTTATTTATAATCTTACGCAATAATTTATGTTGTTAGAGTATTGAGTTGTCGACTAATCGCATGTACTTGGCTCAGTTTATTTTCTAGTGCTTGTTGGTGATGTTGTTATTGTTATTGTTGTTAGCTATGCGTCTGTGATTACTCATAACGTTTTATGACTGCTCCTGTCTCAGTCGCAATCGCAGTCGCAGTCTCTGTCGCAGTCGCAGTCGCAGTCGCTGTCTCTATCTATCTGTCTGTCGCTATCTCAGTCGTTGTCCATGTCGTGTGTCTCATATCTCTGTAGTCGATTTGTTATTCGATTTGCATGCTAAGTACTAGAATTTTATTTGCATTCTACATAATAATTTAATTTTATTTGTTTTGCTGCATCCACATCCACATTCACAGCCACACATTCACATTCACATTCACATTCACATTGAAATTCACATCGCTCAAGCCAAGCCAGATGCTCATATTATTGTTTGCACTGGCTAATGGCACCTTGGTGGGGTCCATTGATTGTATTGAGGGCGTCAGTGTACCAATTGGGCCTAATGCATTGCATGCGCCTATTGGGGACACTTAATGCTGGCCACGCCCCAAAATGCTCAAAATGCTCGAACGCCTTCTCGTCATCATACCTATGTATGTATACCATCATACTATCATACTATCATACTATCATGTATGTAAGTGTGTTTATATTATTCTCGTACATACTTTTATTTTGGACATTTTACTCTGATGGTTTACTTGCAATATATTTGCATACCCTGTAGCAGAAACACATAGGGTATGCACTCAACGACCCAGCAAGCGCTGTTCTAACTATTGTTTTGAATATGCTCATTAAAATACTAGATATTTCCATTTCCATTTCTTCTTTGTAGACTTCACTTTTCTACTGGGTATGTCTCAGTCGTGCGCATTGGCAGCAGTGTGTATTCGTTATTTTGTTATTGCTGTTGATGGCCCGCTTTCATTTAACTGCGCTGTGCAAGCTACGAGAGGGTCGACAATTGCCGCAGTCTTTGGAGAGTCTTCCCAGGAACCAGGCAACCAGTCGTAAATTAGTAGTCGCCCGCCCCCGCCCCCTCCATCACCCAGCCCTTTTACCACCAAAAAAATAGCCACAACATACACAAGCGCTGTATACTGGAAATAGTGCAAAATAAAATGAAATGAAATGAAAAAAGAATTGCAACTATGCAAAACAACAACAACAACAACAAATACAAAACCATTAAATGCAAATTAAGGAATGTAAAAAATATATATACATAATGTTGTTTAATAAGGTGGAAATTGAGAGAACTCGTTAATAATAATCTATAGATAATATCCAATATATATTCATGGAAAACAGAAATGTTATGGTCAAGCATTATCAATATGCTGAGCAGTGGGAAGCAGCAAAAATATTTAACTGCGTAGATGTGTGGGCATACAGGGTATCTCATGGTCAAACATAATCAACACAATATGCTAATACAAACTTTGCATTCATTTTCCAAAATAATTCATAAATATCTGTGTTAAGTGGAGGCTTAAAATGCTGCGTAGATGCGCTTAAATAATCTGCTTTGAAAGCACATGAAAGCTTATAAAAAGAGTTTGGAATTAAACGCAGTTAAATTAATCAAACTGAAAACTGGAATTACAATTCTAAAAATAGAGATAAGATGTACTTCAAAATCTTAATAATGATGATAAACAAATCAACAGCTTTGAAAGCCTTTAAAAGCTCCAAGAAAGTTTTTAAAGTTACACTCAGTTAACTAGTAATAGTTATCTAGTAGCTTGAAGTATACGCTTTAATTTAAACATATAATATATTTATCAATATTCAGCATTAAATTAAGCCAATATATTTTATAAACAATCAGCTTTGAAAGCTTTTGCAGGTAGAATGAAATTAATAGCATTAATTAAATTAAAGTTTGTCTGAAATTAAATTTATGTCCACAATAAATATTCACATGAAAACTTAAACCAAAGCGTAGTAGTGATGACAAAACAAACCAACAGCTTTGAAAGTCTTTAAAAGCTCCAAGGAAGTTTTTAAAGTTACACTCAGTTAAATAGTAATAGTTATCTAGTAGCTTGAAGTATTAACTTTAATTAAAAGTTATGTAATGACAGAAAGTTTACATATTTTACAGATGCACTTAAACAAAGAGCTTTTGAAGCTCATTAATGAATAAATCACAGTTGAAGCTTGTCTCAAATTAAAATTGCCAAACTGCAGATTAAATTGACTTTAAGGTGATTCATCAAACCGCAATCAAGCAGACAACTGTTACCAACTGCTTTGGCAGCTTTACAAGCTGCTGAAAGCTTGCAGCGACAGTGAATCATTAAGTTCAATTTAATTGGCTCATATTAATAGTATTTAAGTATGTATTTAATGAAGCTTCAAGGCAATTGAGTGACATGTGTATGCAGAAAGGCTAAATGGAACGCGTGGACTCTTTCAGCTGGTGTCACTACGCGACAATGTCATTAAGTGTCTAAGCACACAGCACAAGAGCTAAATAATAGATGTTTCTTATTGAGATACACGAATTAACGAGGGGAATATGTATATGTATATGTAGTATTAGTAAGTAAATAATTGATTTATAAATGTATAAATGTGCGGGCTTGGCAGCTGCCAAGGGGTGTTGCATGTTGCCCCTAAGCCCGTGTGCCGTGGGCCATGGGCCGTTAGCCGTGGCACGTTACTCACACAAATGGAACTTTAACGTTCAATGCAATTTGCTTCTTTTAGTTGCCGTGGCCAATTATTTGTGCTGTTATCGTGGCCGTCACCGTCACCGTCACCGTCACCGCCAGTTTCGACTTCGACTTGGAGTTCGGCATCGGCGTCAGCACGTTGAGTTGAATTGAGTTGAGTTGAGTTGAGTTGCGGAGTCGAGGCGACCTTCTTGTGTTGACCTCAATTTTGGCCAATAAGGTTGGTCGCTTTGTGCACATAACTGGCAGGTGGCATGCCTTGTTGTTGTTTGCCTCGCTTTTTGGCAACAGATTGAAGTGCAAGGAAGGCACGGAATGCCACACAAAAAATGGAGCCACATTGACGACTGGCCACGACTCTATCTCTATCTCTCTCTCTCTTTCTCTCTCTCTTCCGCTCTCGTTCTGTGACAATTTCGCTTAGTGTTCTTCTCTTTTCTCTTTTCTTTTGCTTTCTTTTTTGTTCACTTTTAATGGCAGCCTGGCATAATGAGCTGCAAATACATGCATCTGTATACGTATGTGCCACACACACACACACACACAGACACACACACACACACATACAGCGTATAGAGAGTGAAACACGGTTTGCATTTGTTTTGTCCCATTGGGACTTGCCAACTCACAGTTCTCTCTCCATCTCTCCATCTCTCTTTCTCTTTCTCTCTCTCTCTCTCTCTCTCTCTCTCTCTCTCTCTCCTCTCTCTCTCTCTCTCTCTCGCTTTCTCTGTCTCCATGCAAGTCTGTCGCTCTGTCTGTCGGCCTGTCGGCCAGCAGCATTGACACAATAAAACTTTTTCAGCACATTTCTCATTCGTGTTGCTAGTCGCTGTTGTTGCAAGTGCAGCATTCTGCATTTATTGACGCATTTTGCTCTTTTGCATATTTGCGGCCGCGTAGCATGCGACAAATGAAGCGTTCGTCAGTCGCTTGTCGTTTCGGCCATTTAGGGTCGGCCATTTCGGCCAGCAAACAACATGCGACAATTCATCGATGAAAAACAAGTCGCCCCATTTGCCAGCCCCACCATGTGGCCATTGGGGTGGTGTGGCGGCTTGTCAAGGGCGGTGGGAAAGCAGCGACACTAGCAAATTGAATGGAGTCAAGTGCATTGCATTTGGCATACTAATAAATATTACAAACAAAAAAAAAAGTGCCAAAAAGTTGACATCAAATATAAAATAGTTTTTAATATTGCACTAGTTCGTTACGTGCTCAATGCTACACACACACACACACACACACCCACAAGACTGACACCATAAACAATGAGAAAACTGCAACAGCAAATTGACGGATTTCCTATAGTCTTTCATCAATTTACCATTACCATAACCCATAACCCCTGCTCGGACTTATTGTATTATATGCACACTATGCATGTCCATGCATAAAATAACATTTTTCATATATGCAAATCAACAACAATTATCTTAAACCATTAGATACAGATGCGTTTTGCTTGTTATCATTAGGCAAATACCGTTACTGCAACTTGAAAATTGTTTTGAATTCATTAGTTCATTTGATAGCATTAGCATTAACATTAACATTATTCTTTTTGAGAAGAATTGTGTGATTTGCATTAAAATATTATTATTATCATTTCCATTAACGTGGCATTACCATTTGCATTAGCATTAGCATAAGCTTTTGTATTTTCATTTTCATTTCCATTTGCATTAATATTAGTTAAATCATTAGAATTAACATTAATGGTATTGGTATAAGCATTAGCTCTTTAATTGTCATTATCATAATCATTAGCATTTCCATTAGCATTAACATTAACATTGCATTGTCATTAACATTAGCTAATGAACTGACATTAACATTAATAGTATTAGCATAATCAATCGCTATTGCATTTTCATAAGCATTATCATTAACATTAGCTAATGAATTGACATTAACATTAATAGTATTGGTATAAGTATTAGTTTTACATTTTCATTGGCATTATCATTAGCATTTCCACTAACATTAGCTAAAGCATTAGCATTAACATTCAGTATTGGCATTATTATCTTCGTCATTAGCATCATCAAATTCATAACCATTAATCATTTATATATTTATTAGTAATAATATTAAATAGTGCCCAATTCTTTTAGAATATGAATTAAATTTGTGTATAACATCATATTATTTACATACATACAAGTTGTAACAGCATAAAAAGTACACTTACAATTACAACATACATATACATGAATACATTTTATTTAATGAATTTAAAATTATGCTAAATTTAAGCAAATATTATAGATTTTTTTTTCTTAATTTACATTAAACATAGTACAATTTCATTGTTTGGTTTTAATTAAAATTTAGTGTTTTTTTATGTTTTGTGATTTTAATAATTTGTTAAAAACGAATTTATCGCTCAATTGACTTGGATAGAAACATCAGAGGAGCTAGAGGAGCGAGTGCTACACAAGGAATGCGGTAAAGTTCCGCAACTGAATCCTGCATAGTACTCGCTCCACTAGATCCTCGATGATCTATGCTTCAAAGTTTATTATATCCTCATTAAGAGATCGATGCGACATCCTCGGACGCAAACGTTTGGTGGCCACCAGCTGTGACATTTTACGCAACGTCATGTAATCCCTGTTGAGCATTCGACAGAGCTCAATGAAGGTGCAGAGTTTGGGCGACTTCAGTTCCTTGGCCAGCTGATAGGCACCATTGAGAACCTCCGCCTGACGCTCGAACTTACAGAGTATGGCATGCGATTTGGCCTGCAACATTGTGGCCAAAAATTCCCAAATTTTACTATGGCATCTTCTGGCCTCATCAATGGATTTCTTCGCATATAATAGACATCGCACCTGTTGATTCTGCGCCAGATGCGCATCGGCCAGCTCATAGAGAAGATAGCTGCGCTCGATGGGCTGCTTTGCGAAATACAAGCGCTTCTCTAAAGCAATTTTGGAACGCCTATAAAGAGACAGGATAAGCATTGTATTACATATTTATTTTAGGGAGAAACTGGAAAGAAAGTTGGCTGAACAGAATTTTAATATAAAGTAACATTAACTATTAAAAATTTAAAGAATTTTATATTAAATATAATAATTATAATACTTTAAATTAATTTAAATTTAATACAACATACAACTTTACTATATGTATAGTCTAAATTTATGCTAACGTTTAATGCTCTCCTTCCACTTTAAAGTTTACATAGATTTTTCTGCGTTATATATATTATTAGAATATGTGCTTTTGTTGCTCTTAATAATGATTAATTTTGATAGCAATTTATATAACTCAAGATATACCTCTATAACCTAATACAACTACATATACATGATTTGATAAATTTATTTACATTAAGAACAATTCTTGGCGCCTACATCATAGCAGCTGTTAATAGGGATGATAGTTGTGCTTATTTTAGCATTTATCGATAAGCATCGTGTGATTGATAAGGATCTGAACTTCAACATAGCGAATGGCAACGAATGTCATTATCCCAACTGAACGGAACTTTCAAATTAGTTGTGATTGAAGTGCACTTTAGGACAGAACAATATACATATATATTTTGTGTTCTCCTAGTTAAAATATCTTAATAAAATTATTATTAGTAAATTATTAGTTTTGTTCAGATATTGCAGAAATAAGTTTTTAATACTTAATTTTTTCATTTGTTTCTTAACCGATCGATCCTATGACAGCTACATATATTATATAGTTGTCCGATGTTCACTCAACTTTGTCAGAATATTAAGCACAGTGGCATAATTTGTCAGTTTGGTTAAAATATTTTGAGAAATAACAACGTTTTTTAAACTAAAACCGCTTATTTCTATGCTCTATAATATCATAATCCCACCAAGATCGTTCTGGCATACAAGAGGTACATATAAATTAAAATAAGCTTACTTAAATGCTTTTGCCTGCTCAAAGACATCGCCGCTGTCCTCGTACACATACGTGGAGCGAACTCCAAAGACGGCTTGCCGCTGTTCGCTGGGTTTCAATGCGGTTACCCCAAGTAGAATGCACATGGAATTATTATCGTAGGGCGACACCTTATGCTTGGGCAGACGATAGCTTTCGCACAAGCTCAATGCCAAATGATTGTATACCTCGTTCATAAACTCGATTTTCCAGGGCATCACCCGTCTTGTCTTTAGCACATTATACTCGCCCATAACTTTCTCCACATATTTGCGCAGACGCTGCAATAAAGAATAATTGATTTATAATTAACATAAATGACCTAGGACGGTGTTTAATTTAACTTCTATAATCTGTAAAAGCTCAATGACATTAGCTTAAAGTGAATTTAAGCTTTAAGCTTATACTCGGATTAATTTACTGTGCTCTACAGCTTTCACGTACGACATTTACGCAAAATGCTTTTAAGGTCGTTTACTTGTATTGATGTGGAACTTGAACTGCAACCCTTTCTTTTATAAAAGAACTAGTTCTTTGTACTTAAATAAATATAAATAATTGAAATAATTTAACATTCTGATCAGACTTATTACCCACCCCAATATCCTTTTGTTCCCGTAATGCCATAATAGTCCTTAGTATAGAGAGCATGTTTCGACGTGTTTGATACTGTATTCTAAACATGTTCGCCTGATGGAATTGCGCCGCCATCGGGCTGTCATCAAATCGCTCGTAAAGCTCATTATAAATGGGACTGCGGGCATGCAGCATAAGACTGAATTTCTTGACGTGATCATAGCAACTATTGATGATATCCATGCGCTCTGGAGCGGAGATAAAATACTTATCTAAGGTGACAATGGGATTGTTGCGAAGTGTCCTAAGGAATGCGATATCTGCCCAGGTTTGCTGGAAATATGTTTGAAAAAAGACTTTCGTCTTGCGTTTGGACCAAGCCGCCTCCAATGGTGATATTCTCAAGTTCTTTTTCTCAAACATGCTGAGGACATCGCATTCATGCTGCTCCTTGAGCGCCTGCCAGCGAACAGAGTGCTTCACTGGCTTCTGTGGCTTCAGGTGCTTTTCGTAGATGGCCGCAAGTTTAGCTGGATTTTGAGAAAGAATGAAGTTAAACAGTCGCCAACGGTGTCCTTGAAGTTCTCATTGACAATGTTGAGGCGATGATTAAATGGCAACTTCTTGTTGCCCACATGCATCCGCACATTGTTGTGAATCATCATTTTGTTCTCCTCAAACTGATTGAGATCGTGCAGGGCATCTGCTATTTGGATATTTACGGATGCCATCCATGGACCCGCAATATGCGATGCCTTCAGGCTATCCTCCAATGCCGCCTCCGGTCTCGCTATCAATCGATTGAAATTGCTTCTCATGAACGGGGTCAAGAAGTCATCAGGCGCTTGGTCATCGATGCACTTGTCGAAATAATTGAGAGCAGCAGTATTGTTGCGCTTGATGGCAAAGTGTTGAGCCCAGCTGCGGTAGATGGAACGCCGTTGCTTTGATGACCAACTCATTACCTGCCAGGGAAGTAAACGGGGCACCATAGCGCCCGCCGGGGCGTCTGAATTTACATTTTTAATTTCCATTTGATTTGATAATATAAAACTCTCAAAAGGATAGAAAACGATGAAAAGGATGAAAACAAAATGGTTAAATCCTGAAAATCGAAAACAGCTAAAAAACGAAAATGTTTTAATCGTAACTAAAATCGAATCATTAATGAATTGTGATACGACAAATTTCACACAGAATGTCGAGTCAAAATTTAAATATTTAACATATAAAAGTAAAACAATCGGTGGCATGTCGAAGATTTGATACTCTAATCAATAGAAGAACTTCAAGAATGCCTATAAGCTAGAGAAATATATATTATATATTACCTATACATAGAAGAAAAACAAATAGATTGTACTCCGCAAGTTAGGGTGGAGATTCTTGTATTGCTTTTACGTCCACGGATCACATGTCAAATATCATCGATATTTATATATATATTGTATAAAATGTATTTTGGAAGAGGTTTAACAAATTTACAGTGCATTAGCTTTGCTCTTGCAGCAGCATTACGTTGATTCCTTATCCTGGAAGGGATCTTTGCGTATGTACTTGTCCAATTGCTCGGCTGCCTCTGGATCAGGCTGTGAGAGTTCCGTAAAGCCCTCCTTATCCACAAAACATATTTCATGATCATCGGGATCGGCCAAAATGATCACCGAAACAGTTGCCTTGCCAGGGGTCTCCAACTGAATCAGAGGTTTCAGAATGGTCCCACCAGCTTCCTGGACAGCCTTGAATAACGGTGACTGAGCAGATCCGGGTATTTCGAATGCAATGCGACCATATGCCTTGGCACGATTCATCTTCTCCTTTAAGACTGTGAGACGTAGAGCTGCCTGTTGCTTACCATAGCTAAGTAGCAGCGAGTTCTCCGTCTCCTCGATTTTATTCATCTTGAGCAGCTCATGCCAATATTTGCAAGAAGCTGCCAAATTGCTCACATGTAATTCCACCTGTTGCACTGGATCTGATGATGCAGTGGGCGACGCCTCCACCACATAGAACTTGTAGCCATCTGGTGAGGTAAGCACATTCTGGTTACCTTGCTTTACAACCGGGTAGGAATGCTCGGCAGCATTCGATAGAATATCCTTGGAATGTATTGTCACGCCTCCAAAATCGTTGCCTGCAATTGTTCAATTTGATGAGAGGACTTCAAATTGCTGTCATGAATAAAAGTTACCCATTTCATAGCTCTTCACGCCATAATTATAAGTCAGCTCGAAAACAAAGTTGGAGCTTTCCGGGCCATATCCAATCATAGTCTTACTCCAACGATTATCGTATGGTCTGCAAGTCACAAATTCTTAGAAATTGGTCATTTTGTAAGTTCAATATTTACCCATTGCACTCAGCTTCGCAGCCGTCCTTGAATTCTTCATGACGGTAGACCTATTAATAAATAAAAGTGGTAAATGATAAAGCAATAATACTGTTCTATATAAATCTTATCTGACATTAACTTAATAAGCGTCTGCTACAAGTCGTGATCACTGACGAATTGCCAGTCACGTTCAGATAAAAACAACATTCGTGAAACGTTATTTTAAGTAATTATATGTACCCCAATTACACATACATATGCGAATATGTAAGCAACCGGGTTTGCAAATTAGAAGTTGACGTTACTACTCTTCAGCATACCTTCATACCAAGAATGGTGCGAAAGAAAACGCATTCTTTGCGCGATCGCCAATCTTGAAAAACGTAGTGAAGAGCTCGTCCTGGTACAGTCGCCATTATTTAAAAAAATTTAATTTAATTAACAAAAATGAACTTGATGCTGTGAGATTTTAAAACTTAGTAAGCAAGTTGGCGATGGCAGATTGTTATTCTGTTATCTCGTTATGTTATGTGAGGAGTAATTTCTGTTAAGTTATCAATAAACTGTTGATTGCGGTCTTCATAACATATGGCAGCGACCAGCAATCGATACTTTGCATAATATATCCAAATACATTCGAATAAATCAGTTTAATATATTAATCAACAAAGTCAACAACTAACTTCCAGTAATATAAATTCATTAAAATAATTATTCTCAATCTAGTAGCCCGTTTGTTAGATATCGATAGCAACGATAAATAAACCTATCAAGGTTCATCGCTAAATACTTGCTTGCTCTTGTTGTGTAACTTAAACGCGTATTTTTTAATAAGTATGTACGAAATTAGCATCAAAAACGCATAATATTGATTAACAATTTAATACTTTCAGACGACCACAATGTCAGCATCCGCCGCCCGTGGTTCGACATCTTTATTAAAGCGTGCCTGGAACGAAATACCCGACATTGTTGGCGGCTCTGCTTTGGCTATTGCTGGCATTGTTATGGCTGGTATCGGTTTGGCCAATTACTACTCCAAGGATGGTGACAATCGTCGCTATAAGATGGGCTATGTAGTCTTCCGTCATGATGATCCACGCGCCCAGAAAGTCCACAATGACGAAGATGATTAAAGAAACTCTGTGAATTCTCATAGTCTTTTTCAACCCAATTTTTTTTTTTCAATCTGTCGCGCTGCCGCAATACAACTAGTAAATAGTAAATGAAACATTTAAGTGTACATATATATAGTAAGTGCTGACTATGCACATTTAATACTAGTGAATGGGGCTTATTGTCCTGCAGTATAGTATATGAATTGGCAATTCCGATGACTGACTTTATGATGCTTCTGGTAGGCAGCCAGCGTATGATATTGTTCCTCGCATAGGGCGCACTGGTAGCTAATTGAAGTTGGAGCCATTGCTAAATTGCTCTTCGTTGTAAGGCCGTGGTTCAGTTCGTTCTCACTGATCATCTCCATCTCGACAACTGAAAAAAGGCGAATTTTTAAAATGGATTTTCAAATTTGTAAGAAACTTACTTTCTGTGGGCTCGTGCTTAAGCACAATGCTTTCCGTCTTATTGTCATCGTCATCTGTGTCAATGACCTGGTCGTTTGCATCTAAAGTCTTGACTGTGAACTTAATTGGACTCTGCTCAGCTGACGATGACTGCGGCTGCGAGACACGGGTTCTATTCCTAAGTTGTTCAAACTTCAACACCACATCGAACTCATTGTGGGCAGTCAACCATTTGTTGTTGAATTCATAGATCATAATCAGTTTCTTGATACAGACACGGCATATCTGTTTGGGATAGTCATCATCTATGCATACAGCTGGCAAACCCATGGAGACCGGTGAACATGCGAATAATATTTCTGATATTGGCACGTTCCTTTCCTGCACAACGACGCTATCCACGAATATGTTAATTGCGTCCAAGCAATTGTTGCCGCAAGTGCGGCAAATATTTTCAAAAATATCCATCACAAAATTCTTTAGTTTGACGACTTACGTATGAGATGACTAAACTCTGTTAAGTAACATTGTAAAACTTCAACATTTACAGCTCTTCATTAGAAAAACTAAAATTCTAAAAAACTAGAAATGATATTAAAATGAAACATACAATGAATGCTAGAGACGCTGTTCGACAGTAAACAATGGATTCAAAATATCGATATATTGTGCTATTCAATCATTTGACAGCTGTTATTCTGACCGTATTACCCATGAATATATCGCTCATCTCTAGTATTGGTGCTTAGTACTACATAAAAAAAAACAATGCAGCAAAAACTAATTTTGTACTGCGTTGTTATCTCGTTTTTAATTATAAATCCTGTCACTCATGCCATACAGGCGCGCAGCGATAAGGAGCAAGCCCAAACGGTAGTCTCCGGCACGGCTGTACAATCGGTTGTACCCGTACAAGCGCAGTCACAAACGGGCTCCAATTCTGCAGCATCATCAGTGTCCTCCGCATTCAATCCTCTGGGACCAAATGTAATGTGCTCATTTCTGCCTCGCGACTTCCTGGAGTGCAAAGAGCCAATTGATCATCGAAATAATGCAACGGCAAAGCAGGAAAAAGGCTATGGCTGTCTTCGTTTTGGGGGTTCCGCCTATGAGGATGTAGAGCACACCAAAGTCCAGTGTACGGTATACACAGACATTGACTGCTACGGTGCACGCACATTCTTCCGGGATGGTGTGCCATGCGTACGCTATACGGATCACTACTTTGTAACCACATTGATATACAGTATGTTACTGGGTTTTTTGGGAATGGATCGTTTTTGCCTAGGGCAAACAGGTACTGCTGTGGGCAAACTATTGACAATGGGCGGCGTGGGAGTATGGTGGATCATTGACGTGATATTGCTAATAACAAATAATCTGCTGCCCGAGGATGGTAGTAATTGGAATCCATATGTTTAAAATATGGCGCATTTTTTTGTGATAATACTGAGTAGAAAAATTGTTGTATATACATTATAATTTAAGCACATTCGGTAGTCAGAGAATTTTTTGTTTATCTTAGTACCTAAGTAGTAACGATCTATACACATTTTTAATTCCTAAGTAATAAAGCTACAATGTTAAAACGATTTAAAGTAGTCTGTTAATTTGGAAAATAATAATAAAGAAGGCAATACAAATAGTAGTAAAGGAATAAGTAAAGATCAATGGAAGTAATAAAAATAAAAATATGCCCGCATAACATTGAAATCGTGTTTACTATCCGAATATCGTAACTTAACATTGAAAATATCGATAAATGAATACGATGCTCACATCCCTACTTACATCACTCTAATGGCCGCTTATCAACAACTTTGAAAAAACAACAAGCCATATAAATCGTTTTTAAATCGCCTCCACAGCAGTTTGCATTCGCTGCTGGTGCTTGGCCCGTGAACCATACACACATAACAAGCGCAATAATCACTTGCTGCTAATTACAAAACACACACACATTTACACGTTTAAAGCGACTGCTTGCCAAGAAATTTTCAATTGTTGTGACAGCGCCATTTTGACAAGTGAGCTCTGCCAGTAAGTATGAAATTCTTTTTAGCGACTTTGTCGCTGGTAGCCTTTGTGGCCACTCTCGTCGCCGGAGAGGATGATCCGCATATGCTAAGCGATGAGTTTATTAAGATAGTGGAAAAGAAAGCCAACACTTGGACGGTAAGTTAATATTCTATTTTTTTTTTTGAGCTGGTGACGTGACAAATGTATATTAATATTTAAACTATTGACCCATGTAGGTTGGCCGCAATTTTAACAAAGACGTGTCGGAGCGTCATATACGCGGTTTAATGGGTGTCCATCCGGATGCACACAAGTTTAAGCTGCCGGAAAAGAGCGAAGTATTGCCCGAACTGACCGAATCTGATGGCGGTAATCTGCCTGAAGAGTTTGATGCTCGCACTGCTTGGCCCAACTGTCCCACCATTGGTGAGATTCGTGACCAGGGCTCCTGCGGTTCCTGCTGGGCTTTTGGAGCTGTTGAGGCAATGTCGGATCGAGTAAGTAACGCCCCCGGTGACAGCTAAAACAACAGCAGCAAAAACAAAGGAAGATGACGCAGCTGCGCTGATGCTTATCGCATTGTTGCTTATCGATTTTTATTCAATTGCGTTGCACAGTTAGCGTCTGTCTTTATATTATTGTTTTTATTGTGTTTTGTTTGTCTGTGTACTCTTTGTTTTGACTGCTAACATGATGAGTTGCTAACTTTTAGGTATGCATACATTCCAATGCCACTGTAAACTTTCACTTTTCGGCTGATGACCTTGTGTCCTGTTGCCACACTTGCGGCTTTGGTTGCAACGGCGGCTTCCCTGGCGCCGCCTGGAGTTACTGGACTCGCAAGGGTATTGTTAGCGGCGGCTCCTACGGCTCCAACGAAGTAATTAACTAACTATGCCGATTTCTTAATGGCTTCTATAATAATATTGTAATCTTTTAGGGCTGCAGACCCTACGAAATTGCGCCATGTGAGCATCATGTGAATGGTACTCGTCCGCCGTGCTCGCAAGGCAGTACACCACACTGCAAGAACCAGTGTCAGTCCAGTTACTCAGTGGATTACAAAACGGATAAGCATTATGGTGCAAAGGCTTACTCGATCGGCCGAAATCCGCTCGATATACAACGCGAGATCATGACCAATGGACCAGTGGAGGGAGCATTCACAGTTTATGAGGATTTGCTTTTGTATAAGAGCGGTGTCTATCAACATGTTCATGGTCGTGCCTTGGGCGGTCATGCCATACGCATACTCGGCTGGGGCGTTTGGGGTGATAGCAAGGTGCCCTACTGGCTCATTGGTAACTCATGGAACACCGACTGGGGTGACAATGGTTTCTTCCGCATCTTGCGCGGCGAAGATCACTGCGGCATCGAGAGTTCCATTTCATCAGGTCTGCCCAGGTTGTAAATTCTTCAATATTTCTTTTTATTGTAATTGTCTAATGTACGCTAACAATATTTTCCGCTCTGTATGTAGACAAGTACTGACAAAGTATGTGAATATATAAATAAAACAAAATAAACAAAACTTAAACAATAACAAAATGATTTTTTATTTTTAAATATACCAAAATATATAATGTGCGGAATACCATCTAAATAATAGATGATTAAATAATATGTAATCGAATTATTTATTGTTGTAGTGAGACTCGTACAGTTGATTTGATTAGCATTCAGTTCAAATATCACACAAATTATTATATTATTCATTTGGAAATTCCAGTCGGCTGACACTCGGCCTCATGTGATCTGTGTATGAACTTATCAGTGGCAAAGCTGTACAGATTTCAATTAGTCGCAATCGCCCACAGAGCGGAGTCAATTAAACGATTCATTGGATGCCCTAGCCTCTGCCAAAGTCCCACTCCCCCAGTTCCACTGCAGTGCGATGCCCCTCCTGCACTAAGGCAGTTCAACCGCCCCTTCAAAGTGCTTATAATGATAAATAATACTTCAATGTGGTTTGTTTGTTTTTCACATATCTGAATTTTTTTTGTATTTATTCTTTTTATTAATTTTATGTATTTATTTTTCTCATTTGTAACATCAAATAGAACATTTTGTTTTTGTTTTTGTTTTTTTTTTGTAACGATTCTTTTGTTTGCTTTTTAATGTATGCACGTTATTTACTTTGAATACTGCCTATCGCCATCCTTCTCTCTTCACCGGTCTCTCTCTTGCGCAGGGCATTTAACAAACAGCTAACATAGATCGAAAAATATTTTGGACTGCAATTTGGAACACTCCCCTTACATATTTTATGTTATTTAATTTTAATTAAATTTTTTTTTTTTTTTGAAGTAGACCTCAATTTTTTTGTTTTTTTTATTATTATATTTTTGTTACTCTTTGTTATTTTCTTATCATTTTGCATATTGTTTTCTTGCACCGCATTAAAAAGTTGTTCATTGGAAAATATATTCATCTCTTTCACACTTAGTTGCGTCGCGCTCGCTCTTTGCTAACATTTTGAATGCAGTTTCAGTTTTAGATTTAGATTTATTTGTGTTTTTTTTTAGTATTGTAAATAGATTGCATTTGGATTGCTCCGTTTTCTTTTCTTTGTTTTCTTTTAATTTTTTTTTTTATTTTTGTTTTATTTGTAGAATTTGCCTCCCTTTTCAATAAATACATATTTAATTATATACTGTACTGTTGTTCGTCGCTTTAAATTTTTATTAATCTCTAACGCATTTTGTTGTTGGACTTATGCACTTAATATAGTACACACAATTTTATATAATTGTAAATATATATATATATATTTATTTATTTGTATATATATATTCAACAATTGTTGCAGATTCGTATTATTTTTATTAGGAGTTGAACGATTTGCTTTTTTTCGTTTTCTTCTTGTTTTGACGGCTTTTCTTTGTGAATATTTATCTCTGTGTTTTGGTTTCGGTTTTCACATTTACGATTTACATATATATATGTATATATATAACATTCTCAGCTGAGGGTTTATCAGCTAAATGGTGGGTTAAAATATCAATACAATTCAATTTCAATTTCGATTACATTTAAGCTTTGTTCTTTCTAATGTACAGTTAGAATTCGATTGGTTTGGATTGGATTGAAGTTGAAGCGTGTTTTGGAGGTTATCTTGAATATTTGAAGAGCTCAAAGCGTCTTCTTGTTCCTGACTTTGTGAGAAAGAGAGCGCGTACTCGAAAATAGAAATGATAGTTGAAAACCTGTTAAAACTAAAGTTAATGCCTGGAATCATATCACTACAATAGAAGTACAGTTAACTTATCTATGGGTTTAATAATATAGTTTGAAAGCATTCATGATCTGTAGAATTCGATATCAAGAAGCATTGATTTGCCTAGTTTGTATCTGAATGAATCGAGGAACGTTTTTAAGTTATTTCAGAATATCTCTATAATTTTTCTAACACGTCTCTTGCAGTTTTAAATCTATATATATATGTTTGTATGTGTTTATGTTTTATGTATATACATATACTCGTATTTATATATATATATATATATTTTTTTATACTCTTCAATTTGCTTTTTAGGAAATATACAATATATTTAGATATATATTTCGTATTTCAGCTGTATACTTGAAAGTTAACCAATGCGATACATATATTTTTTGGATCCATTTTGTACCGTTTAGTGTTCTTTATTATACCCTGTAGCCATTGTATGGGCTAATAGAGTTGTGCAAATGCTTGTAATAGACAGTAGAAATTATTTTCAATTCATTTCTGGATCGATAGATCGATATCCTCTGGTTCTTTTTATTTTTCGCTAAAAACATTATATTTTTTATTAATGTTTTACTGATCATTTCGTAAAGTCAGTAATTCTGGTACAGGGTATCTACAAATCGTGCACTATCGAATAGAGCAAGTGAGTAATTGTTTAATAAGTATGCATTTAAATTGTTAGTTAACTTGTGTGGACAGCTTGTACATAACTAGGCGAAGTTTGTGTGTCGTACACATACGTATGCTTATGTAATATGTAATATGTATGTATGTATATAGGGTTTCTTTTTTTTGCATTTGCATCATCAGGTCGCATTGAGTTTAGGATTATTTCAAGATTTTCAATTCAATATATATGCTATGTACTCAATTATTGTGTATCACAAATGAGCGCAGTTTTCTCTTCTGAATGTTTTTTATTTGTTTTTATTTTTTGTATCCGGTTTATGGATAAATAGTTTACGTACATGTATGCATAATCCTTATCGTTATATATATATATATATATATATATATATATATATTAATCTGTATCTGTTTCTGGTCTGTGAGTATGTAACACAAACATCTACGGAACTTGAAAAGAAATGAACCGAATATACGAGTATGTCATATTTAAAACGACTGTTACAAACATTTCCCAATTAATTCTCTTGTTCCACACTCTTTATAAAGTTTGTATACATATATGTTTCTTTTTAGTTTGCTCAAAAAAAAAAAAATAAATAAAATAAGAAATAGTACAACAATTTTAATAGATTTTAATAATTTCATTTAATTTTTTTAAAAATAACTTCTTGCATCTTTAGTAGCGAAAGTCTATCACAATTATGGAGATTTCTTACGGGATTTTCCTTTAGGATTAGAATTAGAATCAGATTGTTATCTTTTACATTTGGAAAAGGTTTACGGCTTTAGACGCATAGAGCATTATTTTTCCATATTTTCTTTCTTTTTTGCTTCTTCTTGAATTTCATACACAGATGGAAATTGTTTTGAAATTAGAAATTCATGATAAATCTGTATATAATTTCTTTGCAATGTGATTATTATTATTATTATTATTATTATTTTGTTTAAGAAATGCATTGAATTCGCCATTTGATGTTGCAACGCTTCTACCTTTGACGCTCGACGCACTTTACTCTTTGCTTTACCAGTCACTTTGTGTAATTAGTTACATTGAAGATCTTATCTCATTGATAACAGTAGTCCGATAATCTTATCTTCAAGTGCGATACTTAACTCCAGAGTTGTTGTTCTTTGTCCTTTTCGTAATACCTCGATATTGAACTTTGTTCGATTTGCATATGTTAAACGGTTTCATAGACTGAATATATAGTAATATATATATATAGTTTTATGATTTTGTTATACAATATAGCACTTTTACTTTTCCTTTTTTTTTTTTGTGAATTTGTTTTTTTTTTAATTTTGCCTTGTTTTTTTTTGTGGTTTTTTTTTCTTTATTTTTTTGAGAGTGATTTGTATTTTTTCATTAAGTGGTTTGGAAAACCATTAAACAACAGGAGGAAACAGTCTTTCTTTCCAGGTACCTGAGAAATAGATAAAAAATTGATTTCAATCAATGCAGTTAAATATATTTTTTTAACTTCACATTCAGATTAGTTAAATTTTTTTTTTCAAGATTCTGTAAACATTTTTTGAAATTCGTTTCAAGATGAGCTTAAACTCTGATCCTTATAATATTCATTGTTAAAATATTTTAAATTGTAATTATCAAATTTTCAAGAACAGAGATTTTAGAAATATAGTTTGATTTTTGGTTCTCTTCAAGCTCTAATTCTCTTTAGAATTTCGAAGTCTATGAATAACTTTAATTTTCATCTAATTTTGAATACTGAAAATGGAATTTTTTTTGGAAGTTTTCAAACGGACGGAATCTAAATTAATTTTGAAAGTTAAATCAAAAAGTTTTAAAGCAAACATCACCGATTAATACGGTTTTTTATTTATGTTGCTAAATAGCTTTTAGGGTCTAGTCTAATCTAGAAAAGCTCCATGTTTAAGCTAAGTATATATAATATCATAGATTATATCATTGTCCGGTTTGTTCCGAATTTCACTTCACTTTCAAATCGAAAGTGAAATTCGGAGAACTAAATAAAAACAATTGTTGCAACTTGTTGTCTACTCACCGCGTGACACATTTGACTCTTGTTATATGTTGTACAATTGAATTACATATTTTTTTTGGGGTTTTTAATTTTTAAAATATTTTTTTCATATATGTATATATACACCATATAATTTGCTATTTATCGCGCATAATGTAATTAGTTTATGTATATACACAGATGTAGTTTATGGGAGCATCGAGGCTGAGATGTATTCGCTTGTTGTTGTTGTTGTTGCTATTTGGCTGGTTGTTGTGGTTGTTATTATTTGACTGCAACTAATGCTGATCGGATCCATGATTCGATTAAGATTAGATGATGAGTTTGGTTTGTTTAAGGTATTGTTGCAAGTTCGTAACACTTGTTAGTTTGTGTAGAAGTAGGATTTATAAATATATATATTTATATATATATGTAGTTGACAACTGATTGCTAGTTGCATGTCTTCTATTATTAAGGATCTTCTATAATTTAACTCTCTTTCGCTCTCTTTCGAATGCTCTCATCGCTCATCGCTCATCACTCATCGCTCATCTCATCTCGTTCTCTCTTCTGTTTCTAGTGAAGGCTCAAGTAGGTCTTGCGCTTAAGGTAGCCGCTTCTTATTGGCGATGACAGGCCCGTCTCATTGCTGCGATGTCAAGTTGATGAGTGTATTGTGTGTGTGTGTGTGTGTGTGTGTGTGTGTGTGTGTGTGTGTGTGTGTGTGTGTGTGTGTGTGTGTGTGTGTGGGAGTGTGTAAATTTTGTTGTGTTAAATGTTATAGAATAGAATAGAGTTTGCGTTTGAGGATTTTTTTTTTTTTTGAAAAAGAGACAGAGTTAAAGTTGAGACAGATTTCAGTTGATAGCGCTTTTTGTTCCAATTATGTAATTTTTTTTTTTGTTTTGTTTGTTGCACAACACCGATTTCAATGAAATGCTCAGCTAAAATGCAGTAAAAATGAACATAACCAACAAATCAATTCAACTCAACTTAACTGAAAAGTATATCAATAACCACTAAACACCAATTGCACTCTCTCTCTTTTTTTTGGTATGTATATAACGCTTTTGCATAACAACTACAGTGTTGGTTAACGTTTTAAACTTCGTTTGTTGCTTGTTCATGCAGCCTTTGTATTTGGAATGTAAATTTTCATTGATGGTGCGTGTGCGTGTGTGCGTCGTGTGTGTGTCGGTATATATTGTGGATTGATTGTGTGGATTGTGTGTGGATCGCATCAACACGGTACGGGAAGTAGGCGTGACGTGTGGGCGGTAAGCGTTTTTAAGCGTCGTTATCAAAATCAAAGAACAAACAAAGAAAAGATACAATTCGAAATCGTAACATTATAAATCATACAAATTGTTTATGTATATCTAATAATTATGATTTCTATATAAATAGTTAAAGCATTTTATTTATATTTATGTATACATATACATAAACATATATATATATATATATATATAAACTACTCGTATATTTATATGCTTTATACTCGTATAACGTATGTTTGTTGCTTTTTGGCTAGAATTTCTTTCCTGTTTTACTCATTTGTTCGCTGCGTTTACAATAACAATAATATCAATTGAAAATAATACATGAAATACAAAACTATAAAAGCATTTACAAATTACATTTTAAATAAATACATATATGTATAGAACTTAGAATACGATAATACGGCAAATATTTGCAATTAATCAATTCTTGACCCGAAAACTTAAGAACTAAAGAAAAAAAACCAAAGATAATTACTTGTAACAACAAAGTAGTTTTACTTTTTTGGATTTTTGGATTTTGTTTGGTTTTGTGGACTAGGCAATAATAAAGAGTGCTGTGTCTGCTGGTTGTGGAGAAGGGGAATCGGGCGGGTTGTAAGCACAAGTAGTAGATCATTCAATCAGCCATGTTGTCCAGCCGCATCCTTGCCATCCTGTTGTTCAAGCGCAAGCACAATCCTATTCTCTTGGATCTCATTCTCATTGCCCTCGTTCAGTTGCCCCAAGCTGCCGCTGTTGGGTGTGGCAGGCAGTTGTTGCGGCTCAAAGGCATTGCTGATCAGAGTGGGGCCATTTGGATGTGTGGGGATGTTGGTGGGGTTTTTGTTTTTTTGGTGGTTTTTGGAAGGAAACATGATGCATAGCATGATTAGGTCAAAGAGAATCATAAGAAGAAGAAGATGGTAGGGGGAAGGGTGTGGCTCAGCTGATTACAAACATGGAATGGGAATGGATGGAACGGTTGTGCTATTAACTGAAATGGATACACGACTTTCGGGTTATACAAGCCACGGTGGGCGGGGCATGCGACACGTCAGCAACACAAACACAAACACAAATACAAATTCAAACCAAACAAAGATGTACAATAAACCAAATTAACTTAAATTAAAAATATCAACTTAATGGACAAAGCAAACAAACAGGAATAAAGTAAAATGAAATATACATAACTAAATACACGCTATACAAAATATATTTGCCTATTAAGACTAAGACATACACATACACATACATATGTACAATATACACAGACAGACAGACGAACAGGACACAAGACTCCACAACTTGAGATGGAAGCCTCATACCGCCGTCCCTCAAGCTTTAACCATTTCCATTCTGCCTCTTGCCCTGTGGGGCGACCTACCTTCTGCGTCGTGGATTCGCTGATTGCCCGGGCAGATTGAAGCAGCCACGTGGTATGACCATGCGGGCATTACCCTTTGCTGGCCGGGACCCACCGACTGCCTGTAGACCAGCCAGATGGGCTGCATAGCCCTCGCTCAGCACCGTCGCATTCGATTGCAGTTTCTTGCTGACCTGTAAGCAAAATGAAGGAAACACGTTTAGTTAGCATCGCAGATAAATATATATTAAAATTAAAATATATGATAACATAAAATATTTATCACCTAGACAATTTTTAAAATATAAAAGCATTTAAAAATAAAAGAAAATACTTAAGTAACTATTTTGATTCAAAAAGTCTTAAGTTAAAACGGCAAGAATTAAAATTAGTTTAACGTTTGCATTTGAAATGAGTTTAAATATTCTAATACTATACTATACAATATAATATTTTATGTATTATATAAAGTATAAGTATTCCAAATGAATAAATTATTGTGCTATTATTATTAAATGAATCAAATCAAACTCTTTTCTGCATTTTCCCCAAGAGTTGCAATAAATATTGAATCGTTTCAAATTCATTTTAAATTTAAATTTAACTTTAACTTCAAATATTTTATCAATTATTTTTGTACTCTTTATAATTATAAAACATTATATAAGACAACGTTAAAAATAAAATGGATAAATAAATAAATTTCCCATTTCTAAACATTTCAAAACTTACTCTGAACAAATTAACAAGTTAACTAAATGTTTAAATTTTTAATTGATATTCATTTTAAACTAAGCAGAATTGCTTAACTTAAAGTACCAGTTTTTTAAATTTCTAATACTTTTTTATCATAAGCACATCAATAAATATATACAATGGCCTAATCTCTTCCTTTTTCACATCAGTTAAATAATTTCTACATTTATATATATAAGTATATATACATTTCTAAAATTTTAAATATTTTTTTGGGTTATATTTAAAAAATTTAATATATGTATATATTATAAATATATTAAACAAATCTCAGTTCTCTTTCCTTTTCATCAAATTGTTTTTTTGTGCCTTTATAATTGTATATATTTAAAATTTAATAAATTGTTAATACTTTTATATCAAATATTACAAGTTAAACTTTTCTTAACGAGAGCATTAAATCTAAAATCTTATTGCAAGACTATTTCAATGTTGCTAAAATATTCAAAGTTCTGTTGTCTTCACATTCTTAAATACTTATATGATTATTTAATAAAATAAATTAAAGATTTGCTTTCTAAATAAATATATTTAAATATTCTTAAATTTCGAATACTTTTGTTTTATACATAATAATTAATCAACTTCCGTAAGGGATTAAATAAACTATTGGCTAAATCTGCAAAATTCTGATCTGATTCTGAGAGAGAAAGAGAGAGACAGAAAGAGAGAGAGAGAGAAAGGGAAAGATGTTTGAGAATCCTTAAGCTGCTCACCTTGCCAACAATAAAGATTTGCTCGTGCCGCATGCCCACATTCGTGTAGACACTAATATCCTTGCTGCTGCCATAGGCGGCGGTAATTGAGATTCCATGATTTTGCACCAGATTGTTGAGATAGGCGGTCTTGTGGCCCAATGGATCGGTGGAGAGGCCATCGGCGAATGAGATGAGGCCGTGTGGGAAATTGTGCTGACTAAGCCAGGAGACCACACGCTGTTGCTGCATATCTGGGCGTCCGGTGATGTAGATCAGCAAATAGCCCAGCTCTTGCCAATGGCGACAGACGTCAACGGCGCCGGCACGGACTTTTGGATCACGTCCGGTTACCGACATGGATGCGGTGAAGGAACCATCGATGCTGAATACAACACATTCGGTCAGTGGCGGCACGACAGCCATATAACAATCAACGGATGTGTGATCGCCACGGACAACCATTTTGACCGGATAGATGCCATAGCCAAGTGATAGATGATCGGGTATTATGTATGAGATGCGTCCATTCTTATCGGTCATTTCGGTGGTTAGGAATGTCCATTCACCCGCCGGCGGATCCTTCATAATATGCACATCCACCTTCTCGCCATGCAGCGTTATCATATCCAACGGCCCGTACATGAAACGTGCATTCAAACGCTGTTCACGTCCCTCCTGGACAATGACATCGTTGGCCCGATGATTGGCCGCCACATTCTTCAGTTTGACCGAGGTACGCTTCTTGATCCACTTCTCTCGCGGCTGACCCGGATGGAACGAGGCATTGTCCTTATCATCGTTGGAGCCCACAAACGGTATGCCCTCAAATTTGCCAATCTGTCGCAATATAAACGCAATCACATCGGGACTCTCCCAGTAGCTGGCATGGAACAGATGCGGCAGAGCATGGGCTGGGAAATTGCTCAATCCCTCTGGGCAATACAAAGCATAGTCCAAGCGCTTGGTGCCCCACCATTTGTTCTGAACTATAATGGAAATGATTAACCAATTATGATGTTAGATCTCAATCTATTGCGAGGCTTACGCGAGTGTATGGTACTCAGTGAGACATTCTCGATGAGACCCGAAATGGTGCTCTGCATGGAGGCATCGGAGAGGCGTCTGCTGGCAAGCAAATTGTTGCCATCATTGAAATGCTGCGGATGTGACTGTATTACCTCCACTACACGACACAGAGAGAGACACAGAGAGACAGAGAGAGACAGAGAGAGAGAGAGACAGATGTAGTTACGTCTATTGCCTGACTGTAATGGAATATTTGAGGAACTCACATAAATGCAGGGGCTGTCCATTGCCCAATGGATATTTGGCATAGCGTGGCACATTGACCGGCGACAGAATGGAGAAACGTGCACTGAGCAATGGCTCCAGGCGCGAGGCAATTGGATCGGTTGGATGGAACAGATTGTACACCTGATGGCAGTTGGGACGCGCCAATGCCGCCTTTGCATCATGCAATTTGCGTGCGGCCAACACGACGGACAACGGTGAGCCGAACATAAAGAAATCGCTGACTTCGAAGTCCAATTTGATGGCCCTCGAATCGCTCGATGAGCTGGAGCGACGACGTCGTGGCGATGGCGCAACCAGCAAACGCTTGGCATCCAAATCCGAGTCAATGAAACGCTCGTCATCATCCATGCGTGACATGCGACTGCAATCGCCGCCAGCGCTGACTGAACCATGTCCCGGAGCCTGTGATGGATTCGAGGTGTTGGCCTGGCTGCCATTGGAACGGCAAAGTGCCTCGTAGGCCAACAGGGAGCCCATCGAGTCGCCCAGCATGACGATTTGACCGGAGAAGCCATGACCCTCTTCCGATTTAAGGAACTCATGATAGACAATATTGGCAGCGGCCACCGTCTTGTTGACCGTCTCCTGGAACTCGGGTGAAGCCACCGCCAGCAATGGGATCGCACCAATTGGCACATCAGCAATATTGGGTATATCCGCCGCCGAGGGGGATGCATCAAATGAGTATGGACTGAGGCTGGATAGGATGCCCAGGGCGTCGGTGCAAATCGATGGACATGGCACCATTTTGATGGTCATATGCGTCAACAGACTGGGATAATGTTGACGCATTACGGCCTCGAATGAGCCCCGGAATGTGGTCACATCGGATTTCTTAGCGGTTAGCTCACTGGCCGCATCCAATACGCTGCCAGCATGCACCACCATCATCAGTATGGTGGTGGGGCAAGAGGGTGTGCTCGGCGAGCCCGGCGGCGATGAGTCGTGACTGCGATCGATACTCGCCGAGGAGCGTAATTGACGTTTATTGCCACGCTCCGAGGCGACACGCATGAGAAAGTCCTGATTGAATATGCTATCCTCCTGCTTATGACGTCCACTCACCCCACCGCCGCCACCGCTACCACTGGAGCTGCCACCATGCGGTGGCGGGCTATCATCGCCCTCGCCCAACAGCTCCAAGGAACTCCATTTGGCCAGCGAGTTTGTCTCATTTGTGTCTGCAAGCCGCAAAGGAGTTTAATGTGGAGCTATGCAAAAGTCGAAGAAGACATTGACTTACCCAGACAATCAAAGAACTCCTCATCTGAGTTGGATTTGGAGTCCACCTCCAAGCGTTCCATGCGCCAGTTGGCGACCTGTGAGAAAGGCACAAATAAGTTGCATTAATTTGCATGCCTCAGCTAATGTTGTGGTATATATGTAAAAAGGAACTGGAACTAGAGCTGGAACTGAAGCTGAAACTGGTGCTGCAATTTGGAACTGGAAGTGGAACGACAACTGGAACTTACATGACGACGAGGCGCTGTCTTTGCATGCGGCTTTGTGGGCTGCTCAGGATCGGATTTGGTTCGGTTATCAGTAATCAGTTATCGTTTATCGGTATTCAATTTCGGTGTGAAGTGTGTTGGGATTGTTGTTGGATTTGTTTTTGTATGACAAGAGCAAATCAAAGATTATTTATTTTTTGTATTTTTTTTTTTTTTTATTGGACGAGACACAAAATTAAACACACAAAACGAAACTGAACTCAATTAAATAATTAATTAAATGAAAGTGAACTCTTCAATTGATAATAATAATTGGAATTCTTTAACAACTCAAATTGCAAATAATATTATAATTTGGAGTCGAATTATTATGTTGCCTGAGTTTCTCAGCTGAACGAAAGCATTTCTGTTATAAAATTCTATTTCATAATTCAGAAAGATTTGTTTGATTTTTATAACCTTGCAGAGAGAATTATAATTTTGTTATAAAAACAGCCGCTGCATAGCCTATAAGGCATATATATTCTTGTTCCGAACGATAAACTTTATACGTATAGATACCTGTACTTCTGTTGCTTTGTTTCTATGCAAACTACTCTCTGAGTTATAGAGCTATGTCAATAAAACTTTAACAGGTCAGTTTTACATGAGTACTTATGTCATATGTCGGAAGGGGCCGAATCGAATTGCTATATCATATAGCTGTCATAGCAACGATCGATGAAACACACAACATTTGGTATGAAAAACTTTCTTATTTCTTGAGATATCTTAACAAAAGTGATGATTCGTATATTTAATATTGTTACACACATTCCGACCAAATTTAGTGAATCTCCGACTATTATATATATTGAAACATTCAACATTTGGTATGAAAAACTTGAGATAGCTTAAGCAAACTCACAAATAACATTTTTGGTATTGTCCTATACATTCTAATCAAATTTTGTTCAAATCGATTCACTGTATCATATTGAAAATCGAGATAAAGTGTGAAAAACTTTGTTATTTCTTGAGATATGTTATAAAGTATTGTCTTAAATATACAGAAAAATAATAGAATCTTAAAATTTCATTGAACTCTTATATCTGATAGCTAACACAGATATATTTAGACGAAAATTAAAGTTCTTTAAAAAACTATTCTCCATATTTTTGTATTAAATAAAAACCTAAAACAATGCTTTTAAAATTCCTACAGATCTCTGCAAGGGTATTTAATCTTCGGCGTGACGAACACAAATGTTTTGAACTTTTTCATATTTTATTATTACTTATTGTTTCATTCAATCATTTACTTTATTTCATTCAAATAACCGCAACGAATGTTACAAATAAAATGAAATGTGTGCGAATGAGACAGACATAGGTTGGTGATCGCACTCACGCTTTCGTGAATATGATTTCAATTCGATATGCATTCGATAGATTTACTTAAGTGTTTACAAATGCATTTGCTTGATTTGTATGTATATGCTTGAGCTCGAGTGATTTGATAAAGAAATTTAAGAAATTCCCAGCTTGATAAGAGATTAGATTGCAAATGCATTCGTTTTTTTTTCAGCCAGACGCAATTTGCAGAGGGCAATGGACAACGACAAAGACAAAGCACAACAAAGACAACATCAAAGTGGTCAAAGCGGCAATGGTCAGCAGCCGCAGGAGGAGCAGTAGGTGAAGCGGGAGCGAACATCAATAGCATCAACTGTGCCTCACTCACCTGCAAATCAAAACTATGCGCCGAACCCACCGGGGAATGTAGGGCGCCCTTTGAGCCAAACTTTGCCTTGTTGGCCATTTGAATGCTTTGGGAACGAGAGCGTTGATTGCTGGTGCTTTGGGCACCCAGCTCAACGCTGGCACCGACGCCATCGTTCTCATCCTCCTCATCATCATCGTCATCGTCCTCGTCCGAGCTCGCCTCGGCGCTGGGTGGTTGCTGGGTAACAATTGGTGGCACAGCCGGGGCAGACTTCTTCCGCTCGCCCCCACTCGACGCTGGTGCTGCGGTTGAGCTGCTCACATACGGCTCTGAGATGCTTTCAGCTGAAATGGGAAGTTTGCTGATAATCGAGTTTGTTGATAGGATTGCAAAAAAGCTAGTGCTAACCATCGCTACCATCGTCGCCGCTGCCCATCTTCTTGGCCAGCGCCAATTGGGTTTGACGCTCCAGCTCGCGTATATCCTCGATGGTAAGGCCATACCATTCGTCCTGCCACGCCCAGGCTTGGCGATGGGCACGCAGCATTGTCTTACGCAGCGCCACATCGTGTATGAACTTCTCTAGTTTGGTTTGCATGCCCCAATAGCGAAACTCGACGCGACAGATCTTATAGGCGGTCATCAGGGACATGTTCCGTGACGTTGGCTGCTTCTTGCCCTTCACCTCTCGCCAGTACTCCTCAAGCCACTCATCGGCCAGGGGACCACGTCCCGTCTTCTCCGACACAAAATGCTTGGGATCCTCTTCCTTGACATAATCGCCACCCCACAGCTGATCCTTGACAATATCAATCACATCTGTCGCAATAATCAATGCAATAATGTTTAATAAATTCTTATCAGAAAATTGAATCTTAGCCATGCTTGTCTTACCCACAACGCGATTGCGTAGATCACTGCCCGACAGCTGAAACACATTGTCCTGATAGCCATTGTCTGGATGGTAATACGTCTCAATGTCCAGCGAGAATTTCTCCACAAAGGGACACGTGTAGCGAGTGCGCGTATAGGGATACGCATTCCAGGCTTCCTCCTCCACAGTCAGCGCGCTCTTGGGTAGAAGACCTTGACAAATGTATAAAATAATTCTTTTTTACTTAAATGCATTTCCAGCAGCGTTACTTTGAATCAAATTTTGGTGGAATATCCTTGCAAAAGAGTTTCCAAGATACTACTAAAAGTATTTCAGAGTAAAACCCATTTTCCAGTAGATTTTCATTTTCGTTTCTTTAAGTTAAACTTGCGTGTTTCAGTTTTATTTGAATTTTATTCGCAAAACGCTTTTGAAACAGTTTTTAAGATATTTTTTAAACTTATTTAACTGAGACTTACTTGAAACTATTTTACTAAAATATTTAAGCTGATTTCTTTAAGCTCTATTGGAAATTTTGATTAAATATCAAAATCTTTTCAAGAAATGCTTGATACTAAAACTAACTCTCAAAATGTTTTAAATTTCAATTTAATTATCAAAATAAATCAACTCACATTTTCATTTCCTGAAAACACATTTTTGAAATTGTTTCAACCGGAACTTACTTCAAAATGGAATCTACTTGTCGCTTCATTTAGCTGTTAGTTTTATTTTAGATAATCCCTGATACTTTTGTGCTTATTGAAGTATTAGATATACGAATTTTCAGCATAATTTTTAAAGTAAAATAAATAAATAAAATACTATGAAGAAGCAATGCTGAAAGTTTCAACAAGTTCGGTCTATAAATTAGAAAGATAAACAGAAAAGAAAGAAAATTGAGCTGTGTGCGAGTGATGTAGCACTCAGCTTTGGCGCGCAAACAAGCTTAATGAACCTGAACTGATTGCTCAGCTTAAATTGCGTTCGATTTGAGGAAATACCACTAAAATTGTATCAGTTTAGTAGTAATAATTATGACGATACTTTTACTACAGAGAACTGTTTAGGGTATTATACTGTTGCGTTCGCTCGGGACATTGAGAGTATTGAGTATACTCACTTTTGATCCAGCCCGGCAAATGGCTGCCCACATGATAGATCTTCTTCGTATACTGCCCGTTACCGCCTGGTCCATCTTTATATGGTTCATTAATGATGATCTCAACGCCGCTGCCCTCGCCATGGCTCTCCTCGCGACTCTTTTTCTGTTGAAAAAAAAAAAATAGAAAACGATCGGTCAGAATGAACATTAAAAATGTTGTAGTATGTAGCAAATAGTTATAGACATAAACAATTTCCAATAGCGCAGACAATTTTCCTACGTTTGATCTTTATCTTTATTAGACTATGAACTAAAAGTTCAAAGTCTATTAGGTTTGACGAAGGCGAAATGTGCGTAACAGGCAGAAGGAGGCGTGGCAGACCCTATAAAGTATATATATTCTTGATCAGCATCAACAGCCGAGACGATATAGCCATGTCCGTCTGACCGTCTGTCCGTCTGTCCGTCTGTCCGTCTGTATGAACACCTAGATCTCAGAGACTATAAGAGCTAGAGTAACCAAATTTGGTGACAACACGTGTATTGTTTGCAGGCAGATCAAGTTTGTTTTAGATTTTTGCCACGCCCCCTTCCGCCCCCGCAAATCGAAAAAAACGTATAACTGAAGCTACCGACTTTAGATTTAATTCAGATTTGGCACATATGGAGAATGTCCTTTTTCGGACGTTTTCTGAAGATTTCAGCACGATCGGATCATAAACATAGAAGATATTAAGGAATGAATGATCACCAGATTCATGGCAGCTGTGCGGCCAAAATTGCTTTAGCTAGAACAACAACAACCAGAAACGCCGCAAAGGCGCGAGTTCGAATCCCACTGCTGACAATTCCAAATTACATTTTTTAATAATTATAAATTAATTACTCTTATTTTATATATACATATATTATTAATTTTACCTTATTTGTCAGAAAATGTTAAGAATTTGAAAGAAAGCAATAACCAAATTTCGTTAGAAATTCGTATACATATACATATGTATATATATGACAAATGCAAAAACTCGTGCTGTATATGTATTGACGTTGCCGACAGCGCAGTATGTAAGGCGGTGGCTCAAGCTGTAGGACGTACGATTTGCGTGTAAGAGGTCTGCGGTTCGAATCTCGGTGCATCCCAAACAAAATTTTAATGTTTTTAAAATTTTATAAAAGCAATATATATGCACAAGACGCGTTTTTAACCACCAATTGATTTGTCAGCATAGTTTTCATAAGCAACTCAGTAAAAACAGACGCGCGCTGTACAGTTACAGTTATACGTGTATACACAGCAACGCGCAAAAAAAGTAACGGTTGTTTGTTTTCCCTTTCGCTCTTGCGCGTTCACTCACTATTGCTGCTCTCTTCCAAGAACGAACGATAATGAGTTGAACATTGCTTAAGCTTTATTTGGCTTTAAATTAGTTTAATATTTGCTTTATTTTTTTGCTTTCCCCGATTAGTTCATAGTCTACCACAGACGTTGTACGACTGTAGCTGCCTGACTTGTTTTTGTTTATATCTGCTAAAACTATTGCAAATGCATTAAATTGTATTGTAAACGAAATAATTTATTTATTGCTTTCGAAGTCAAATTTACGACATCAAGTGCAGATATATATGTACATATATGTATGTTAAAGTTACATTAAAATTTCAAATATAATCCTATTTATTCAGTCGCTGCGATTTATTTAGTTATTTATGTGTATCTCAGTTTTTATTGCCTCGTTTTCGAATGTTTGAGACTATTCAAGTAAACAGAATGTGATCCATAGATAAATATATAATTTTTATATATTTCATATCTAAAAGGATAAATAAATTGACTTTAATTTACTTTATGATACAATTTTCTTGAATATTTTTTTATGGGAATTTAGTTCTTTTTACTACAAAATTTATGTATTTTTATTGGCGTTTTATACAACTTTTAAACATTGTTAAAAATATACAATTGTTGAGTAAACTTGTAGTAAATAAACAATTTTCTTTAATAATAAACTACATATTTCAATGCGTTTTAAATGTTTGCACAATGCATAAAAGTGGAAGTTTATGAAGAGATTTCGCTTTTCTTTCGAAAAATATAATACAAGCTTTCTTTTTAGTGAAAACTAATTAAAGTTGAAGTTTATGTGAGCAAAGAAATGTTTGACTTATATTTCGAACTATTTCTGAACCCATAAATTATGATTATTAATTAATTAAATTAATTAAAAATCTTGCCTTCTATTGAAAATTATTACAAGAGTTTAATAAATTTGCCTTGGTTTCTACACATATTTTTTCAATTTTAAAAATGTACATTCGCAACAAACATTTGTAATAAATGCAAAAAAATATGGTGTAAAAATGTATTTAAAATGTACATAAGCTTCGTAGTGGAAAGGGTATTAGAGATAATACTACTTAATAGATACTTTGGTATAGTTTGTAGTATCATAACATCAAGTTGTTTTCTCATTTTCCCATTTCTTTTCAAAGTCTTCAAACTGTTTGTATATTGTTGTAATCCACACTTATATATAAAAATATTGTGTATATTTGTACTTAGGAGTATCAACTTACCGCTATCATGTACAATTGCGCAATGCGATACTCCTCGACGGTGAGGGGCAAAGGTATGCGATACTCCTTGATCAACATTTTGGACTGTCTATTTAATTAGTTAGCGTCTTTGGTGAATTAACGGCGGTGGCTTTCATACAACTTCTCTCCTGCTCTTTCTTTCTCTCTCTCTTGTCAGTTTCTCTCTCTCTCTCTCTGTGTGTCGTTCTTGCGCTCGCTTTTTCTATCTTGTTCTTACACTTAGGCAATCATCGATTGCTGTTGTTGTTGTTGTTGTTGTTGTTCTGGCTGGTGTTGTTGCCGCTGCTGCTTCCGCTGCGCATGGCTGAGGCGTCGCTGGCGTCTATGACCTGCAAATGTGGCAAGGTTGGATTAAATTTGGGGCTGACGCTGGGATGGGCCAGCAACATGGGGACATGAGGTGACATGAGGGGTTGGGGTTAAGTTGGATGGCTGCTGCTTGGCTTAGTTAGTTGCTATGGCTTCCGTGTAATGTGCGCTTCATGGAGCGAGCTCTAAAATGTAAATTACCGTTTTCGTTTCATTTATTGATTCGCCCGGGGGACAACAAAGCTGGCTAACAGCACTGACTGTCAGGCGAAACACTCAAGCTGTCAATTAGACGCAACTACAGCCAAGACTATAAGTACCGCAATGAAAATGAAAATGAAAATGAAAATGAAAATGAAAATGTCCGATAAGGTCGACTCGACTTACAACAATAACAACCATAGTCAAAGCGAATTTGGTTTATCGTGCATAATTTTTGCTGTTACCTTGAACCGATTTGCTAATTGGATTTATTGTTGACTGCTGACAACAGTCAACAACAACAACAACTAGAATAACAAAGACGACGACGACGTCGAAAACCCCTAAGCTATTTTCTTTCCACTGAAATCTGTAATTGACCTTAGATAGAGAGAGAGAGAAACGGGAATGCGGAAGAGCGGAAGTGCCGTTCTCTCTCCCTCTCTCTGTCTCTCCATATGTTTATCTATCGCAATGCAATCGATTCGTCGAGTGACTGGAATAATCCGATCAGCATGATAATTCCTACACTCGATAACTCAGCAAACAACATGTTTACCAATGCATTTCATGAACCATTTTAATTAAAACGTTTCCCAAACCCGCCCAATAAAGATAAACAAGTAAACAAGCACAGCGATTTATTTGACGGCCTTTTTCAAATGTAGTACTTCAAAATGCTTGAGATATATTGCAGAATGCCATATGCAAGAGCAGAGAAGACACTCATTGTACTATCGATAGTAACGATAGTTTCAATTTCACTTTAAGTGACGATGGAAACGAGACTAATCAGTAAAGCAATAACAACTCGATGCTTAGTCAGTCATTTTATTACTGTAAATCCCGGAGATATATGGACTTTAATTCATAAGCCTAAAATACATTAATTGTACTATCGATAGTAATAGAAAAGAATTAATTGCACTATCGATAGTAACTATATTTTTTATTTCACTTTAAAACACGATAGTAACGAGACTTAACAGTAAAGCAATAACAACTCGATGCTTGGTCAGTCATTTTGTTACTTAAAATTCTTCAGATATATGGAAAATTTTACAGAATAACACATGTCCGATTATATCGATATTACTATCGATAATAACAATAGCTTTTAAGCAAGGAATTTGATCATAACTTATTAGCTCATCAATTCAACGTCTTTTCTTAATATAATGTGCACTCTGTTAATATCGATATTCTAGTGAGCTTTACTATCGATAGTATTATACTAAAGAAAATATGTTTTAATTTCAAGATATGCGACCCATTTTTTAATTACTTTCCCAAAAAAAAGTACTATTAAACAATAGTAAAGCGACAAAATGTAGATTCTTAATTAATTCAAAAGATATTTTAAAAATTTACATTTTAATTTTAAAGTAAGAAGTCTAAATATGAAAATCCACATATTTGTAATATTATAATAAATAAAAAATAAAGTTTAAATATTATTATACATAAATCAAATTAAGAAATAGGTATTAAAATTGATTTACTCTATTAACAATAAATTTGATTTGCATAATAGTTGAAACTTTGGTGTAATCATCATCAATTTTTGCTGCTACTACATAAATCTTAACAATGTGAGCCCACATAAGGGTTAACACATAATCAACTTTAATACATTTCATATACATACATGTGTAGTATATATGTTTTTATTAGAAAAGTTATGGTTCCCTCAAATCGCTAGCGACTGACAGCAATATCAAGCGAAGCGCATTCATCGAGGTCACGCTTTAAGCATTTGGGAATTATAAGCAAAGTGGTATGAGCAATTTATTGTGGCATTGCTGTCGCACTTTATGCAACTTGTTTTGTTGCACAACTATGAATGGTTTCTATTACTTTGTTATGGTTTCTATTACGTTCGCAATTTCATAGAAAATGCACGAAAAGAAAAGCCAAACAGATTACAAATGAAAATTCTGGGCAATAGCAATCTGTACATTCTATTGTATCTTAGATTTAGTACTTTGCACAACACTAGTTACTACATAGTAACAACTTTATGTTTCAATTCGCTAGCTAAGTGAATTGAGAACTAGGTAAAGGATATGTGCGAGTCGAGTAGACTTATAGCAGCATTTGCTGGATTATAAGCACATGTCTATATTTAAAAGTATTAAGGATTAGTGTGACCTTGCTAGCTTTTAAGTAGGGCCATAACTTAAGCTGTTTAAAGTGTTGCCTAACGTAAGGAAATGGGGATAGTGTAATCGTAATTTAGAACAAAAGTCGTAACTCGCAGTTGCCACTCAATTGTGGAAATGGAGGCAGGTGTGTAATGTGTGTGTGTGTGTGTGTGTGTGTGTGTAACTGGTATTTGATTAAACGTATACACATAAGTCGCACAATAACCCCAACCTCAAAACCCAACGATAACCCTAACTCCACCTTCCCGACTGACTTTGCCGTTTTAATCTTATCATTTTATCTGTGATAAATTGTTTATGCCGCTTGACGAAAACGTTTTCTATATGTATTAATTTTGTTTCTTTTTTTTTTTGTATTTTCTCATTTCTCAATGTATTTTTGCAGCTGCGTAGGTATCTTGTGCCCATACGTAGATAGATACAGATAGATGCATGCATGTCTGTAGGTAGATGGAACTAGGGCTATCTACTTAATGGACATAGCCTTGCCCGTTGGCACTTTGTGGCTGCTCTGGCAATTGGAGCTTAATTAATGACATTTCTTGATTGACAATGTTGCCTTGCGTTTGCCTCCCCTTCCTTCCCCCACTCTCCCACACACACACATACACGCATAGAGGCACCCACACATTGAGACACACCCACACACCACCATCTTTCCCCTAACACCCTACTCATCCCACTTGGCAAGCGTGTGCTGGATGTATGCCCACTTAATAACAATACTGCAAGAGGCACAAAAGCAGTAATCAATAATTATGGGAGGACAACAATGCCAAATGGGGGGCACTGACAGAGGGAGAGAGAAGAAGAAGGAGAGATGACGGTAAAGAGAAATATGTTACATGACATTTTTATAAAAAAAAATATACATACACATACATACATACACAAATGTATGCACACTCTTCACGCTAGTTACCTAAGTTGTTCACTTTAATTATGGCATGATGACATTTGCTTAAAGTGACACTCATGCATTTGATAAAAGATAAATTATAGTTTGCGTTGCTTAAGGAACTATAATTTACAGAAGAGTCTGAAATGATGTGCAGTTTATAAAATAATTCAGCTTTCACGTGCTTTTAAAGCGCTTTAAAGCTTTTATTGCAGTCAAATCTAAGGTGAAATGATTATTATTAATCAATACCTCGTGAATTATAAATAGAGTTAATGAATATTTTTCAAATATTCTTCCATTCTTTCTATATTTTATCTAATTAGTATTACAATTTTCTCTGATTATATTAACAATTTGTGTATAATCTATCAAATCAAGATCAACGATTTAAAATCTATTTAATTTAAGAAAAAGTCTAAAATGTCTTTAACAATTTTACAGCTTACGAGTAAAAATTTTATCATTTTACTGTTGTGTTTTAAGAGTAAGAATAATGCAATAAATTATCAAATTGCTGCCAATTAAGTGAGCAGTAAATGTACGTAAGTTGGCCTAAATGATATGACCAAAACAAGACCGTTGTGATTAAGCAATGGAATCGTTGAATGACTTTGCTAAAGGAAATGGATCTATCAAGATCTGGAGAGCTAATAACACATACCTAAAATTACTTAATCTGAATGTACCGCAAGGTAAAGCTACATAGCCAATGCCATGTATAATTTGTCACTTTGTATGTGAAGCTCTTAAGAGAAATCAAAATTTTGATAATTTATCTTGACTGTATATCATAGTAAATATGAAGATGGATTTGCCTGTTATAAACAAAAACAAAAATAAATAAATGTATATGTATATATGTATGTATGAAGAAATGTACATAAATATGTGCACTTTGCACGTAACATGAACACGGGTCGTGTTTATAGCCTGTCTGTCATTTTACAGTTTGTTTTATGACGCTCAACCGTATGTCAAGGGGTTGGCCCTGTGACGGGAAGGGGAGAGAAGAAATGACAACAACAGCAGCAGCAGCAGCAGCAGCAACAGCAGCAGCAGAATACTGAAGCTTTTATAAAGTATGTGACAAAAAGTTTGCATAGTAACGGTAAGACCAACAACAACAACAACAACAATGACTGTTGCAATGCACGTAATGCGCTTATAAGCAGAGCAGCAGCAGCGGAAGATGAAGAAACAAAAGCAGCAGCAAAAGCAACAACAACAATAAAATAGCAGGTGCTCTGCTTAGTTTGTCTCGCTTCTTTGGATTGAGTATGTTATTGTTTGCATGCATTGCTGCTTGATGAATAAATTGCCACAGTAATTGCACACAAACAAATGAAAGAAAATGAAAACCCGAAAAGCACAAACTGTAATAAATGCGGCGTTGTTGCTGCCACCGTCTCTGACGCCGTCGCTGTAAGCGTTGCGGCTGCCGCTGCTGCTACTGCTGACCATTCAAGCAGAAATAATTGAACGTGAAAGCCCCGGAAGCGACGCAGAGACAGAGAGACAACAAAATAGTATGGGTACAAGAGAGTGTGCGTTATTCACAATATAATCCAAAAATGAACGAAAACAAAAATTGTGAATATATTTTGTGATCGCTAGAAGCTTTCTACAAATATTGTTTTTTGTTTACCTGAGGGAAAGAGGCAAAACAGGTCGGAATTAAGTGCAAGGTACAAGGGCCAGACAGCAAGCGGAGAAGCAAGCAGCAAAAAAGAGGGCATAACTGCAAACACACACTTATACTACAAATACAACTGCGAAGGTGAGTGTTATTTGTAGGGGTCGAGAGCTCGCTCTCTGTGCACACCTGTGGCGCGCTTTATGTTTATTAATAATTTATAAATAACGCAGCAGCAGCCAACAAAGACAACAACAAGAAATTACCAAGTCTAAGCCAATGCGCGCGCACTTTGCACGCAGTTATTTTTTTTTAAAAGTATTTTTGCCCCAGGCTCCAAATCAGTCAACCACAACAATAAACAAAAAATCGGTAAAAGCAAAAAAAAAATAATCACTGTCACAAAAGAACATTTCAATGCTACAACTGGGAGCCGCGCACACCAACAACAATAACAAAATTACATTCTCTGGCGTTTTGGGAGCTCAAATCACACGCACAGAAAGTTTCCAAGGGAAAACTGTGGCCTAGTCACGCAAGGAAAATGAAATTTGGAAAAGAACAAGGGAACTTTAAATGCCAAAATGCAGCTGAAAAAGTCTTATCACACGCATACGCACACATATGTGTAATAAACGCACACACGCATAGTATTACAATTGTGTTAGTGCAGCATGTAGTAGTTGTTGCTGTTGTTGCTTCCTTTGCTAATGGGATAGAAACCTTGGGAGCTGGAGAGAGCAAAGCTCTAGCCCAGGCTCTGAGCTTACGCATTTACGTTTACGCACACACACACGAGAACACATTGCACACAAGCACAGCATGCCGTTATCCTTACTGTGTTTTGCGCATTTGTCAATTTTCTTGCAACAATTTCGCTGCCAACAACAAAACAAACAGCATACTTGTATATGTATGGGTGTATGAATGTATGAAGGAAACTCACATATCTATTCCCAGCAGCTGTGCACAATTAATAACAATAACAAAAACAACAACAATAACAAAAAAGAAAACAAAATTTTCTGCGATTTTTCGCTTTTTATTAAAACTATTTTTTAACGCTGCGTTGCTTAGTAAACATACACACACGCGAGAAGAAAATTTGTTGTTAAATTTTCTTGCCTTTTGTTAGTGCTGCTTCTGCTTTTTGCAATAGCAAGACGGACACACAGAACGACAGCGTAGGCGTAGCGAGCGACGGCTGCAACGACCGACACACGTCCGCGTTCGCTTTTGAACTGAAAACGAGAACGAAACAGAGGCAGCAAAGAAGCAGCAGTTGAAGCGCCAACAAGCTGAAATTGTGGAGAGAGAGAGAGAGAGAGAGAGATGTAGTGAGAGCTGTCATGGGGCATTCTAGCATATAGCTGCCAAGCAAAAAGCGAGTGCAATTACTCTGTGATTATTATTCCGACATAAATAAATTATAATTTCAGTAAATTCACTAAATAATTGTTTTATTATTTAACCTATTTTTCTTATGAAACAATTTACCAAAAAAACTATGTAAATAAATTATGTACAATACGTTTACTGTCTAATTAATTAATATTATATAAGCTCCAATAAAAATTCTTAATAAAAGAATATTTTACCTTTAAACATGATTTGAACTGATAAAATAACTTGACTAATGCCTCGCGGAACACCCCTTCATTTTTGATCTGCCTAGCAAAAGCGCGCGAGAAAGCGGCAAAGCACATATAGAAAAGCTCTCAATCTCACTTGTGTCTGAGCCGTAGGCAAAGGAAATTTACAAAGGGGCTTTAGCAAATTAGATTTCGAAATTATATTGCATTTACAGTCAAAACAACGTACCTCAGGTGTCTACGTCGACGTCCTTGTGCGGCGAGAGAAAGAGCAAAGCGTTGCGTTTTGCGTCCCTGCTGACGTTGTCGTCTATTTTTTAAAGGGTGTGAGGGGGCATCTGGTAACTATGGGTAGCTGACTGACGTAAAGGTCGCACTGGGCTTCCATGAACCCCACACATCTGAATGTACCATAGTATGTGTGTGCAACATTTCGGCATAACTGACTGAATGATAAATTAGTTCGATCAACGTCTATGCATGAAAAGATAACGGCACCCCTATCAAAACAAACATAGCTAAACATTCGTGACGTTGTTGCGCTTTTTCTGCGGAAGCAGAAAAATCAACAAACAAATAAACACGCATACTCTTGTTTACTCTTGTCACTGGGGCCTCTAATCCATTGTAGCTGTATAGCCTTCCTCTGTCTTCTTGTCTACATCTGATATAGAGTTCAACTTTGACATTTACAAAAGACAAACGCACATGGCGCATGCTCCTCCACTCCAAGGAGTACGTGCGCGCACTTTAATATATGTATGCATGTATGGGACTATTTTTGCACGCATACATGCATACAAAACCTGAACAACAGCTGTATTTTGAATGATGCCAAGTGCAAAAGGCGCAACATTTCAAAAGCGATATGTCACTATAATTATATATCGATAAGCAGTAGCTTCTAAAACTTTCTTAATGCCGATGCATATATTTACATATACACCTATCGATAATTTCAATTAGTTAAAATGCGGGCTTTTAAAATTTGCATGTTTATTTTTTTGGTATTTTATATAACTATTTGTTTATAATTTGAGCTAATTCATTTTTGTCGGGGTGTGCTAATGGACTTAATTTAATGGCGCGAGCCATGATAGAAGATCTGTTTCTGAGCGGAAGCGCGCTTGCCGAAGGGACTCTTCTCGTTGACCTCAAGAATGTAATCACCCTGCAGATCGTATTCAGCATCAATGCCCATGTATGCGCGCTTGCCAAATCCGTCGTTCTCCTTGTACTGCTTCAGAGAGTTGGCGACAACGGCGGGGAAGTTGCGTTCACCACCTGGACGCACAGTCTCGGTGAAATAACGAGTAGCACGGACAACAGCCTCAATGACGTTCTGGGCACCGGGAACGGCCTCAACGACACCGTTGGGGTAGAAATCAACATCACCGCTACGGATTGAGGTGCCCATGGCCAAGCTGGAGGTGTGGATGGCGTCAACAAAATCAGCATCGCCGCGAGACAGACCAACGAGGGTATCAGCACGCTTGGACAATATCTTGGCGGGGTCCAGACCGGTAATGCGGCGCACCTTGTCACCGGTACGACGGGTGAACTCCTGACCAGCGGCACCAGCAACATGAGCAGCAATACCCTGTCCAACCAAATGAATAATCTCACGTGGCACACCCTTGTAGGTAAGCTCAACAATAGTCTGACCGATCATGGCACCGGTGTTGGCAACATCGAGCAAAGCGTAGCGATTGAAGCTGGTGAATGTGGATCCAACGTCAATAATCTACAGAAGATTGAGAATTTGTAGGACATTTTGGCATTAGGCTGGATAGTTAATCAGCTTACGATCAAATTTCCGGCGGTGGTTTTTGCCGATTTCCATTCTTCGCCAGTCTCCTCGCTGGAGGTGGAATCGTAATCCTTATTCCTCTGCTGACGATAGTTCTGGGAGTTCCTTTGCTGGTTCTGCACATTATAACGCTCTAGGTAAGCCTGTTCCAATTGACGCAAGGCTTTCTGGGTTGTGGGCATGTTCTGGGGCAGACCGGTCAACACAATGGTAACCTCATCCTCACCGAAACCGGGCAGAGCGGTAGCCTTCTCGACATAGTTGTTCAGTTTAGCCTCCACACGGTCACCGTTGGATTTCAGGATCCACACGGGAATGTTGCTGGCACTGGGCACAAAGTTGGGCGACAGGCTGTTCTTGATTTGCGAAATGTGATCTATATATGTGGAGAAATAGAAAATTGCACAATTAGAGATGCATTCACGTGCTGGAGCTGCAGTTGAAATACTTACAAAGTTTCTCCATCAATTGGGCGCCCTTGTGCAATGGCATGTTCTCCAGACGGTCGAACGAGACATCGTTCAAGGAGGGCACATTCTCCAACTCAGTGGTGCTCAGCCAGTTGCTTGGCTTCAGTTCTTCCTTATTGGCGCATGCGGTCGCAACCAGGCATGCCAGCAGGCAAAGTCTCAGGCTCATAATGCAGGGATTTCAGCAAAAACAGCTATAGATGAATGGTGTCCAAACGATGATCGACGTTTGATGTCTACTGCCCTGCAACGTTCGCCTTTTATAGCTCGAGCCGCACTTACGGCAGAGGAAGTCATCACCCATTACCGGTGTCAAATTCCTGCTGCCATTTTCACATTTTTTGCTGATCTCGGCAAGCGCGTGTCGCAAACCGAAAACTGTTTAAGTTTGCAACCGAAGTAACAGCAGCTATGCGCTCTAATCGCACTGCCCTTGACGCCCATATTCAGGTTATTAAACTCACTAATCATTTGCAATCTAAACTGATTAAAAATTGCATATTTAGTTCAATACAAAGTTTCTTGCAACAAAGTTGCGATATTTCATTCAATTTCATTATATGCAGTGTGGCAGTGCGATAGTATACCGTTCTTCAGAGCATATCTCATCGATATATTTCGATAATGTTATCGTTGTTAGTGCATTCAACAGATAATTATGATTAACATGTCCTTTAATTGAATTTTAATTTTCCTTCGCAATTTGGTAAGAATGCTTTGGAAACAAGCAAGAGGGACACACAAAACGACAGCGTAGGCGGCTGCAAGGACCAATACACGTCCGCGTGTGCTTTTGGACTGAAAAGGACAACGAAACAATGGCAGCCAAGAAACAGCAGTTGAAGAGCCAGCAAGCTGAAATTGTAAGTAGAGAGAGAGACATGTAGAGAGAGCTGACATGGACCATTCTAGCATGTCGCTGGCAAACAAAAAGCGGCTGCAATTATTGTGGCATAATTAAATAATAATTTCAATAAATTCACTAATTAATTGTTTTATTATTTTACGTATTTATCTTATGGAAACAATTTACAAAAATTCTGTAACAACTAAGTAAATAATATACAATACGTTTATTGTCTAATTAACTAATATTAGAAGGGCTTCCCAATTTTCATTTATCTTATGGAAACAATTTACAAAAATTCTTTAACAACTGCGTAAATAATATTCAATACATTTATTGTCTAATTAACTTATATTAGAAGGACTTCCCAATTTTTAATACAGGAAATGTATTTTCGTCATTTTTGATCTACTAGCAAAACCGTGAGAAAGCGCCAAATTACATATAGAAAACCTGTTAACCCCACTGAGTCCGAGCCGTAGGCAAAGGAAATTTACAAAGGGGGTTTTAGCAAATTATATTTCAAAATTATATTGCATTTACAGCCCACATAGCGTACAAAAGATGTCTACGTCGACATCATTCTGCGGCGAGAGAAAGAGCTAAGTGATGCGATTTGCGTCCCTGTTGAAGCTTACGTTTATTTTTAAAGGGAGTGAGAGGCATCTGGTAGCTATGGCTAGCAGACTGACGTAATGGTCGCACGGGTTTCCATGCAGCCCTTTCTAGGAATACGTGCCCTTACTTTAATATATGTATGCATGTATGGGACTATTTGTGAACGCATATATGCATACAAAGACCTGAACAACGCCTGTGATTGGGACGATGCCAAGTTCAAAAGTCGCAACATTCAAATGCGATATGTCAGCATAAGGATATATCGATAAGTGGTAGTTTCTAAAACTTTCTTAAGGTCGATGCATATATCTTTATATATATATCGATAATTTCAATCAGTAAAATGCGGGCTTTTAAAATTTGCATGTTTATTTTTTTTGGTATTTTATATAACTATATGTTTATAATTTGTGCTGATTCATTTTCGTCGGGGGTGTGGCTATTGACTTAGTTATGATGGTGCAATCCATGATAGTAGATCTGCTTCTGGGCGGAGGCGCGCTTGCCGAAGGGGCTCTTCTCGTTGACCTCAAGAATGTAATCGCCCTGCAGATCGTATTCAGCAGCAATGCCCATGTATGCGCGCTTGCCAAATCCGTCGTTCTCCTTGTACTGCTTCAGAGAGTTGGCGACAACGGCGGGGAAGTTGCGTTCACCACCTGGACGCACAGTCTCGGTGAAATAACGAGTAGCACGGACAACTGCCTCAATGACGTTTTGGGCACCGGGAGCGGCCTGAACGACACCGTTGGGGTAGAAATCAACATCACCGCTGCGGACTGGGGAACCCATGGCCAAGCTGGAGGTGTGGATGGCGTCAACAAAGTCAGCATCGCCGCGAGACAGACCAACGAGGGTATCAGCGCGCTTGGAGAACATCTTGGAGGGGTCCAGACCAGTAATGCGGCGCACCTTGTCACCGGTACGACGGGTGAACTCCTGACCAGCGGCACCAGCAACATGAGCAGCAATACCCTGTCCAACCAAATGAATAATCTCACGTGGCACACCCTTGTAGGTAAGCTCAACAATAGTCTGACCGATCATGGCACCGGTGTTGGCAACATCGAGCAAAGCGTAGCGATTGAAGCTGGTGAATGTGGATCCAACGTCAATAATCTACAGAAGATTGAGAATTTGTAGGACATTTTGGCATTAGGCTGGATAGTTAATCAGCTTACGATCAAATTTCCGGCGGTGGTTTTTGCCGATTTCCATTCTTCGCCAGTCTCCTCGCTGGAGGTGGAATCGTAATCCTTGATCCTCTGCTGGCGATAGCTCTGGGAGTTCCTTTGCTGGTTCTGCACATTATAACGCTCTAGGTAAGCCTGCTCCAACTGGCGCATGGCTTTCTGGGTTGTGGGCATGTTCTGGGGCAGACCGGTCAACACAATGGTAACCTCGTCCTCACCGAAACCGGGCAGAGCGGTAGCCTTCTCGACATAGTTGTTCAGTTTAGCCTCCACACGGTCACCGTTGGATTTCAGGATCCACACGGGAATGTTGTTGGCACTGGGCACAAAGTTGGGCGACAGGCTGTTCTTGATTTGCGAAATGTGATCTATATATGTGGAGAAATAGAAAATTGCACAATTAGAGATGCATTCACGTGCTGGAGCTGCAGTTGAAATACTTACAAAGTTTCTCCATCAATTGGGCGCCCTTGTGCAATGGCATGTTCTCCAGACGGTCGAACGAGACATCGTTCAAGGAGGGCACATTCTCCAACTCAGTGGTGCTCAGCCAGTTGCTTGGCTTCAGTTCTTCCTTATTGGCGCATGCGGTCGCAACCAGGCATGCCAGCAGGCAAAGTCTCAGGCTCATAATGCAGGGATTTCAGCAAAAACAGCTATAGATGAATGGTGTCCAAACGATGATCGACGTTTGATGTCTACTGCCCTGCAACGTTCGCCTTTTATAGCTCGAGCCGCGCTTACGGCAGAGGAAGTCATCACCCATCACCGGTGTCAAATTGCTGCTGCCATTTTCACATTTTTTTGCTGATCTCGGCAAACGCGTGTCGCAAACCGAAAACTGTTTAAGTTTGCAAGCAAAGTAACAGCAGCTATGCGCTCTAATCGCCCTGCCCTTGACGCCCATATTCAGGTTATTAAACTCAACAATCATTTGCAATCTAAACTGATTAAAAATTGCATCTTTAGTTCAATACAAAGTGTCCTGCAACAAAGTTGCGATATTTCATTCAATTTCTATATATACAGTGTGGCAGTGCGATAGTGTTACCGCATATCTCATCGATATATTTCGATAATGCTATCGTTGATAGCGTATTCAACAGGTAAATATGATTAAAATGTCCTTTAATTGAATTTTAATTTTACTTCGCAATTTGGTAATAATACTTTTGAAAGATATATTTATGAATCAAAAACTTCTAGTTTGCAATACGATCGTTTTTTTAATATATTATATACAAATACATTTATGTCAGCATATATATTTGAAACCTTTTGCACGTTTTTACCTGTTTCAGCAAAAAAAACTATTCATATCGCTGTTTAATGTATACAGTATTAATTTACACATAAGTACAGAGTAAAAATAAATGCATAGCAGTTGAAATTTATAGCAAACTGTTCATAAATTTAATTTCTTAACAAAAGATAGAACAAAAACAAGAAATTGCAACATTAAATATGTATAATAAAAAAGATTCTGACAAAAATTAAAAACTATGTAAAATAATAGGGAATATTTTCTGAATATGGGTAGTTGGTTTATATATTTGTTCAATAAAAGAATAAATGTATGAGTATGTTATTAAAAGTGCAATTATATAAACCTATTTACTCGGATCAATATCGGTATATATATATATAATCATCCCACAGCTAAAGATTATTATTCTATTATGTTGCTTTTATAAGGTTTAATCATTGATTATAGAAACGTGTTGCTTGCAATATTATATATATTTATTTGTTTACAGTTTATATCTATAACTAGTCTACAACACACGTTTGCTGATGTTTGTGTATCCAATGCCCACACAGGTCATTAACACCTTTTGTGCACCACGTACATCGTCATCCTCATCGTCATCGGCCTTTGGATTCTCCAGTTTGAATGTGATGGAGAAAAAGTCGCGTAGATGTTGCAAGAAATGTACGCTATATGTGGATAGGGCACCTAAAATAGATAATGACAATAAGCAAAGGAATTGTATATTTGTGTGATTATACAGCACCTGTTAGAAATTTGGAAACATGCTTCTGGCCGAGAGCCATGTAAAGGGCGGCCAGCCATTGATAGGCGGAGTCACAGCAGCCACCGCGATAGATTTCATCCAGAAGGCGCATAGCGGCTTCCTGACCCAAATCCTCCGGTATTGAAGGTGTATCCTGGGTGTGGAAGCAAATGAAATAATTAAGCAAGGCGTGCAGGATTAACAATGATTAATTACATACCGACTCTTCCTTGGTGTTGGAGATGCAATCAGCAGCAAAGCAAACGCCGTCTGTAGTTTCAGCCAGTAGGCAGATGCCGAAACCTGGCGAATTGCCCGACATTTTGCCACGATTCTGATCCGTATAGATGTACACATCGGGCAGAAACTTTAGCATGCAACCCTTGGCAGATTCCACCGTTCGATTAGCCATTGCCGGCGACACCTTGCAGGCATAGACGGTGCCACGAATACGCTTCACCATGCCCTGCTGCTGAAACTGTATGGCACGCAGACTCTTACGTACGGGACACGTAAAGACCACCTCGCCACCGCCCAGAGGTGCAACACCGCGACGTACAACACGCAACTCCAAACCTTCATCGACCAACAGAAAACGTTTCAGCAGGGACAGAGCACCGCCTTTCACGTGATCCACCGATGGTGAGTCTTTGCTATTTGTCACGCCCCGCAGGTGACACTGTAATGGCATTTTGCAGAACGGTCCCAAAGCAATCAGTGCATCCAAATAGTATCCAATGCCGCGTTGCACACAGCAATCGTGGTCCACATGGCCGCCGTGTAACAGACCAGGACTGAACATGACACTAGTGCCGGCGGGATTTAATTCAATTTTGGTGCCATTCGTCAGTTTATCGAACAGTCGTATTAAACTGATCTCATATTCCCGCAAACCGGGAGCCATTTCATCTTCGGAGCGTATTTGTGTAATTTTTACTGGCTTCCCACTAAGGCAGGACAGCACAAGGCGCTGCTTCAAAAAGTTGCTGCCACGATAAATAAGGCAATTGCCCTCTTGTGCAACAGGAGGCATTCTAGTTATTTATATATTTAAAGAAAAAAATTAATAACAAAAACTCCGCGTGTTTGCACGTGCGTCCAAATTGTAAACAATAGAGTTGCAGCACTTTTGATATCACAGTCACACTATCGATATATTTCGGCAGCCGGCTCTTGAATATATCGAATTAAATAAATCGATATTTACTTGTAAAAGTTTTCAAAAATTCAAAAGAAAATATAAAGTACATTTATATATTGCCTTAATAATTTGGTTCATAATTAAAACATTAGCGAAATAGGTTGTATTATATAAATTCGATTAATTAAAGTTACAAGATTTGAAAATTGGTTCACAACATATAACTGACACTTGAACGACTCTGAGAAGTTGTCCCCAATTGATCGTCAAATTTCTAGCTATAATATATAAGTCTACCACGAAGAACATTTATTACATTTAATGCATTACAAAGCGCTACAAATAGGTATGTAAAAGATGCTAGGTGACTTATATCAGCTTACTTTTAAAATATTGTTTGAAAATATTGCGGTTCGCCTTGTATGGCAACTCTTCAGTGTGACCGCTTACCGAGGAATTTCAGTATATCTCGTTTGTGCCTAGAATATCAATAATCCGTATATTCAAAGTTAAAATTTTCAGTCACACTGCCCAACAGATGTTACTCTCAGTGGATTTTTCATCGTGTTCGCTTCGTTACGGATATTGAAGTCTTATTTTCCAAACACCATTTTATCCTTATATATGCAATTTTGCTGCAAGTTTGAAAGAGTAAATATAGAATTGCCCAATAAATTGAAATAATAAAAAAAAATCAAATTGCCAAAAAAGCTCCAATTGAAACGGGAGCTGCAGCGCGCAAAAGCCGAGCCCTCTCATACATACTGATGTATGGATGTATAAGTGCACTGCAGATTCCAATTATTTGATTGTGTGGGTGTTTGATAGGCATTTTTTGTTATAAACTCCTCCATAACGGTGATTTTTACGAAATTTTTTTAATGTTGTATTTATACATTTGTATAAAGTGATCGTTTAAAAAAAAAGCAAAAACCAAAAAAATACTTAACAGATTTAACGATTCCAATTTCCAATTGCATTTTGTGTGCATTCACATCTATTGCCAACAAACCCACGCGTAGCAAAGAACACAAAATCTCACACATACAATCATACATACGAATCCCAACGCCAAAAGCAAGTTGCCAAACAAAAACAACAAAACAAGCTCCAGCAATTGCAGCGCGCCAACATCGCCGTCAACGTCGCTGCATTTAGCCCAGCGTTGACGTTGTTGTTGTTGTCGTCGCCGCGAGTGTAGGCCTCAGACGGACAAGAGCACAAAAGGCAATAAAAAAGTACACACGCTGAGGTAAGTGGGGAAAAGAGACTCATATACTGTGAATGTGTTTGTGTCTTCATATACCTAATAATAAAAAACAACAATTACAATTATTAAGTGAAAAGAAATAAATAAATAAAACCCGGCATTTGCCGGCAAAGCAAAACACAAAGCAAAAAAACGAAAAATTATATATTTGTATGTAGATAAATGTATAATATGTATAAGTCAGCAACAGTACGTTCCAAAATATTGGTATGTTAAGCTGACCAATGCACTTGGACACTAGTGTGTCAATGTCGAAATGCAACGAAAGACGCAGTTTCCAATCAGATTTTAAATTTGAAGGGCCAGCAGATTTGAATATGTGCGGTGTACGTGATAAATTCGGCCGGCATGCACGCACACAACCAAGCAGCTGTAAGCACAGGGGGAGGGCGACCAGAATACAGAAACATGCGCGCCAACTTGTTTTGCTTCTTCCTCTTTTATGCTCGGTTTATTACTTCTTTTTTCGGCAACCTTCCAGCTCATTCCATTTCCACTGGCTTCCCGTTGCTGCTTAGCGTTGCCACTGCTGCTAATTTGTTTATGTGCTTCTCATCATTTTCCACTATTCGCCGATGTGTTGTGATCGGTATGTGTCGCCCCATCAATTAGGTTTATGTTGTCGTTGCTGAAGTTACAGTGCCGCTGATAATATTAGAGCACGTGCTTAAGATAATAATGAGTAACGGGTCAATATTAATTGTATTGTTCAACAAATGTTCGAAAACTATGCTTTAACTATAAATATTTGTATGAATAGAATAATTTTTGTGAACGGTGTACTAATATTTGTTACCGAACTGTGTTTCCATGCAGCATATATTTTGTGCGCCTGCGATTTCTGCAACCATTGCGTCCTGCTGTCTGCTCAAATTTTTTGCGACGCAATTTCGGCATCGCGTCAGTCGGTTTATGCTTTGCTTACTATGTTGTGCAGAGCATTTTGAAAACAATTACAAGCACGCATCAAAACAACAACAGCAATACATACATACATATGTATGTATGTATACGACGTCTATGAATGTAGAAGCTTGTGTGCGCGTTGTGTGTATGTGTGTGTGCGTTTATGCTATAAACATTGCCAAAAACTTTTTATTTGCCACTCCCGCTGTCTTTGCAAGGAAGCGAAGGGTACACAACAAGTGCGAAACAGAACAGAAGCAGAAACAGCAATAACAACAGCAACAACAACGCAATGCGGCAATAATAACATAGAAACTTTGTAAGGGGAACAATTTTCAAGGTTAAACCGGGCAAAACAAACATAAAACCGGTTACAGCATACAACTACATGCATACATATTTACATACATATGGATATGTATGTATGTTGAAAGGGAAAGGAAGAACAGGCGACAATAGCAACGCTATAAGCATTTATGCATGTAAATATGTATGTTTTGTTATGTATGTAAGTCTATATACATACATATGTATGTATGTATATACAAATATGTTTGGCTATATATTTACATATGTACGTACATACATAAGGCTTATCATTACCAAAAACTGTTTGTTAGATCGTTCTTATGTGTATATGTATGTATGCATGTGTATAGTACATACTAGCTCACGCACATGTGTGTATGTATGTGTATATATACAGATAACAGCTGTATTTATGTGCGTGTTTGAAAACTTCGATTGAAGTCCTCTTATTGGGAGTGACTGAGATAGCAGTAATGCTAGTCAATTTCCTTTGCAGTGAGGGTTGCAAAGCTAACGGTAACAGTTATGCTGTATGTGTGTGTGTATGTTTTTTAAGTCTGTGTGTCTGACCTTGAATTTGCCCAGGGAGGAGTTTTGAGCGAGTAGCTTACACTCACACACACACACACAAATGCATGTATGTTTGTAGGCATATATGGCAACGCCAAAGACGCAATACCGTACCAAAACACACATATGCCTATGTCTGAATATATGTTTGTTTGTATACATATGTAACTGCGTATGTGCGCAACTGTAACTTGAGCTTTGCTTCTCCCATCATACTTTTTGCACTTTATGTGCATATTTCATTCTAGCAATTTTGTTTGCAACAAACAATGAATGTAATATTAGCAGCAACGAATAAAAACAAAACAAAGAACAAGACGCACATACATATGTATGTACACACGCATACATACATAGATATCTGTTTGTGTACATAGATATGTGGGTAATTGTTTGTTTATTTATAGTTTTTATATGGCGGTCACCGCCTCGCTATTGCTGTCATGCTCTAGTCTAGTCAAGTCTGCCGCCTTGTTGTGTCTGCAAAATAAAAACAGATAATAACAAATTCCACTTTGTTGTAAACATTTCTAAATATGTAGGTGTGTGTGTGTGTGTGTGTGTTTGGAGTAAATTACGAGACCATGCAAAATAACTTTAAGCCGAGACAGAACCAATTAAAGCGCGAATTTGTTTATTTTGAAAGAGTTAAATAGTTGTAAAAAATATAACAAATTTGATTTATTATTGTGTCTAAGAATAACGGATTCTTAACCGTGAATTCTCACTTCAATCTGCATTATACAGAATGAAAAGTAGGAATAGCTTTTTTTTTTAGAAATTCGCTATAAGAGAGGCTTGACTGTTTTAAAAATGAGATACGATTTGCATTTTTATAGACTTTTTTAACAAACAACATTTTACATAGATGCGTAGATAATTATAAGAATTTATGCATAATCCCAGGTCAGCTGGCACTGACTATATATGTATATTGATGTTATCGATAACTGTACAGTTGAAATGGGGCTATCAATAGATACGAATAAGTACAGATTTTAGATATGTGTATAAATTTTAATAAGTATATATGTATGCCTATTCATAAATGACCATACATATTAATGTTATCGATAACTGCACAGTTGAAATGGGGCTATCAATAGATATAAAAAGCTACAAATGTTTAGAAATATGCATATATATTAATAAGTTAATCTGGCCTTGACTAAATATATCGATGTTATCGATAACTGCACATTTGAAATTGGGCTATCAATAGATATAAATAAGTACAGACTTTAGATATGAGTATACATTTTATAAATGACCATATATATTAATGTTATCGATAACCGAACAGTTGAAATGGGGCTATCAATAGATATATGTATAAATAAATAAAAATTTTAGATTTATTTATATATATTAATAAGTGTATATACATATTTATTCATAAACATAGCTCTGACTAAATATATCGATGTTATCGATAAGGCATAGTTGAAATGGGGCTGTAAATAGATATAAATAAGTAGACAGCTATATTAAGAAGTACTTATGAATGTCTATTCATAAACATGGCTCAGCTGGCACTGATGAAAGTTTCAATCTTGATTTCTTTGTATTGACAGCCTATCGAAACGGCAAAAAGCAAACACACAAGGAACACAACGAAAGTAAAGCACCTGGTAATACAGTACAACCAATCAACATAATCTGCAGCAATTGAGAAGGGAAGAAGAGAGAAAGATTAATATATAAATATATATATAAAGTGTGAGAGAGGAACGAATTTAATTGCTTGTTGTTGTGCATTGCAAAGCAGAGGAAAGAGGAAACGACGAAAGAGGGAGAGAGAGAGAAGGAGTGAGAAGGAAGAGGAGCCGGAGACGGAGACGGAGCAGGTGCTGATCAGCATGGAGTTGGAGTCAAACAACAAACACGCAAATGGCGACGCTTCAGGCGTTGGCGGTGGCTCCGATTCAAAGGAAAGCTCCGTGGAACGTGAATTAAATGGGGAGATTGAGGCGGTTGAGCTGAACGGCGGCTCATCCAATGGCCATCATCATCATGGTGGGCACATGAAGAAGCCCCTACCCGTTGGCGATGGTCACGATGGTCGCATTAAACGCAAGGCCAAGCGCCTTATCCAAAGACAGAACAGCGGCAGTGGCGGCAGCGGTGGATCGGCGTCATCTCTTCCCAATGGTCTTGCGGCTGCTGGTGGTGCTGGTAGTGGTGGTGCTGGTGGTGGTGGTGGTGCTGGTGGTACCGCCACTGCAGCAAGTTCCGCCAGTGCCACGTTGACATCCCTAGCTAACGGTATGCTTCCAGTTAGCACTGGGTATGTGGTGCCGCATCGACGCTGGAAGAATAGCCGAAGGTCCCGCAATTTGACGCGTGGTCGGGGCTTGCCCAAGAAAGGTGGAGCCGGCGGCAAGGGTGTGTGGGGATTGCCCGGATCGGAGGCACTCGCCGAGGTCTATGAGGATGAAAATGATCCGAATTATGACAGTGAGTGCAACGATCGCAATGTGGAGCTGCGTGAGGTCATCTCCGAGATTACGCCGGAGGAGTTCTTTAAGCTCGCCGAGCCCATTGTCCTGGAGTACTATGAGCATGGCGATACTCATGAGGTGGCGGTCAGCTTTGATGAGATATTGCAGAGTCCATTGCGTGAGCATATCACCAGCATTCTGGTGGAGATTGCCTTGGATCATAAGGATTCACAGCGGGAAATGACATCGGTGCTCATTTCGGATCTCTATGGTCGAGTCATCACCGGCAAGGATATTGAGAAGGGCTTCAACATGCTGCTTGCCAATCTTCCCGACCTCATACTGGACACCCCCGAGGCGCCAGTGATGCTTGGCAACTTTATGGCCCGGGCAATTGCCGATGATTGCATGCCGCCCAAATTTGTCAGCCGACCCGAGGAACACCAGCAACTCAATGAGCATGCCGAGCAGGCACTCCGCCGTGCCGATGCATTGCTCCACAAGCAGGTGTGGGCCCATCTCGATAACGTTTGGGGCATGGGCGGACCGTTGCGACCGGTGAAGACCATCACCAAACAGATGACCCTTCTACTCAAGGAATATCTGTCATCCCGTGATGTTGCCGAAGCGCAGCGTTGCCTCCGGGCCCTCGAGGTGCCCCACTATCATCATGAGCTTGTCTATGAGGCAATCGTTATGACACTCGAATCCCTAAGCCAGACCACCGAGGAGGCTATGTGTGAGCTGCTCAAATCGCTGGATCTAACCTGTCTGGTCCTTCCAGCGGGCATGGAGCAGGTTAGTACTCGATTCAATTCAACTGATTACTTTCAGATAACAATCCGATCATTCGCTCATAGTTCACAATACCCCACCTCACCGCCTCCTTATTATCATCAAAGAACTAGTATGACTTTAATTTGAACACTTAGATTAGATACCCAAAAACTAAAAGCAGTCGTAAATCGTTTACCGGCTGACCTTTTTTTCCAGTAAGACAACAAACAACAGCAAAAGTATAAAAACGAAAACGATAACTAAAACTAAAACAAAACCAAAAACTAAATGCGCCATTAAATAAAATATACTTATATGAAAACTAAATGTGTATCATGCACAGTGGTACGAGATACCACAAAAAGGGACGAGCGAAAAACAGTATTCATATTTTCTTATTGCATCGATCGAAAAATGAAATGAATATGGGAATATCGTTAGATAAAAGCTTTAGCTATGAAATCGATAAATAAGCAGATTTTGATATTATGAAAATTAAATGAGGAATATCGATAGATATAAATAATAAATCGATAGGTAAACAAATCAATAGAAAAATGAATTGAGGAATATCGATAGATAACAGCTTTAGCTAGCAAATCGATAGGTAAAGTGATTTTGCTATTACACATATTAATAGCAAAATGAAATGAGTAATATCGATAGGTATATAAAATTCTCTTATCTTATTTCTTATACGAAAAGTTTAGATTAGAACCTATTATCGATAAATGCTTTGAAAACAATTTTATACCATAAACTCTAAATTAAAAATAATTTTTGTTATAAACATTTGCAACTATAAATAGAAAACGATATTTAAAACCCCAACCAAAATTTAGCAATAGATTAGATAATTTAACTCAATTATGAAATTGCTTCAGTCACAATCCGATAATAGCTTTGATTATTTTATGCTGCCAGATCAACAAATAAAAAATGAAGTAAAGTGATACATCTAAAAATATGTACAAGATTAATAAGAACTTGGTAAAAAGTGAAGTCCACTTTATAAGTAATATTAGAAACTGATATATCGGGGTTAAGAAACTCCCGATAAGTTTGCACGACAATCAAATTGTAAACAATTGAACTTCATTGCATAATGATAGCAACAGAATCAGGGACTTGACTTGTTTATGCTCTTACTTTCACAAATTATATCATTGTTTGTTGTTATTACAATTATTGTTATTGTTATTGTTGTTGGTTTTGTTATAGGGCTTCATGCGAGTGTACGATGACATGGCGGACATTGTGCTGGACGTGCCATTGGCGTATATAATACTCGATCGATTTGTGGAGCGCTGTAATTTTGCCGGCTTCCTAACCGACAAGATTATCAACAATGTGCCATCCCGGTAAGTTCATCCCGCCCCCTTTGGTATGATCGTTGATGTGAGTGTGTGAGAGTATGTGTGTCTATACATACATATATGAATGTATGTATTAGTGTTCCTTATTGTTAAGTCCAGCCCACTGTACAGGCCCACCTGTAAACCACAACAGAAACAACTGTAAACAACAATAAACACAGCCAAAGCAACGAAAGCAAAAAAACCAAAAACAGAAAGAAAAAAAAACGCTTTTACGTAATCTTGTCAGTCACAGCGGCTCCCCCGCCAACAGTCAATATGTATGTATATATATACATATGTGTGTGTGTGCACATAGCAAATTACTTTTCTTGTTATTATTGTTCTGACTGTGCTTCTTATACATATGCATACATACATACATCAAATGTGTGTGTGTTGTGTGTTTGCCTCATCAACTTGATTTTTATATTTTTTTTTTGCCGGCATTTTGTAGCTCTTTGACTTGTTGTTTATTATTATGTGCTCATACATACATATCTATAGATAGTATATGTATATACATATATATATTTATATATATACGTGTGTGTGTCGCTAGTCGCGTCGTTCTTAGTTTTCGTTGTTGTTTTGGTTATTTTTCTGCTTTTGCTTTGGCTTTGGTTTTGGCTTCTCCTCTCGCTCTTATGTGGTGCGTATGCTTTCGTATGAGTATGCATGTTTGTCTATATGTTATGTGTATGTGTGTGTGTGTTTGTTTATGAAATTTCTATTGCGCAGTTTGGTTTTTGCGCTGACGCTACATCGTTGCCTTCGCCTTCGCTGCCGGCATTGACGTCGACGTCGGCGTCTTTGCTTGGTTGAGGCAGTCGCAGCAGTCAATTGTGGGGCCGGTTTATCAGGCGCCGGTTAGTTATTTATTTCTATGTATATGAATTTGTATATTATACCCACATAGTGTGCATATACATACATATATGTAAATAGCAAAAATACCCTACATACAAAGTGTTTGAATTTTGTTAAAGTTTTTGGGTTTTTTATTTCTATATTCAATCAACTGAACCAAATCTGTGCTACAATATCGATTAGCTGTTACATTTCAAATGAAATGCAATGCGGCAAATCTGTGCTACAATATCGATTGACTCTGTTATATGCAAGTTAAATAAAATGCAAACCATAAATCATTTATAGCGTTCTGCTTTATGGCTGCAATTTAAAAATAATCGATATTATAAATATTTAATTGTTTGGATAGTTTTTCTTATTTATTACTCATGAGTAAACCTTAATAAATTAAGTTTTCTAATAGATTGATTGTTTACTGAGTAATATAATATTTCGTTATAAAAATATTTATCGCTGAACGTGTTTAAAAAATTCTTAAATATCATATTTATTTGCACAAAGAAAAGTGTATACAAAATTTCGCTTGAGGATAAATATTATTATTTTGTTGTTTTGTTTATTAATGCATTTTCCAGTGCTGCAGATCTTGTTGCTTATATATGTATGTATATATCGGGACACCTGAACTATCTATTTAACTTGTGTGACTCGCTGGCAGTTTATTTATTTTAAAGTTTCAGCCAAACACACACACACATAAACTATAAATAAACACACACAATCGTGTGTGTGTGTGTGTGTGATGTGTGTTTATCGATAATGCTTATCGATTGCTTATCGCTGGTCGCACCTACAAAAGTTGGCATTGATGTTACAGAAGTAGTTGTTGCTATTATTATTATTATTACTATTATTATTATTATTGTTGCCTGTTGTTGTTTGTTAGGTGGTGTCGGCGGTGGTGGTGCAACAACCTGCATGTGGCTCAAGATCGTGAGCACCGTGGAGAAGGTAAAAATGGCGGCTAAGCGACTGCAGTTTCAGTTGCAGTTGCTGCTGTTATCGACCTGCTCTGCCACACCCACAAAAGCAACAACAGCAACAACAAATGCAATGAAAGGATGTAACAAGCAGACATTCAGTTGCAGTTGTTGTTGTTGTTGTTGTTGTTGTTAATGTAAGCTTAGCTGCCATTGCAGTTGTTGTTGTTGTAACAGCATTTTGCATTCGCCTTGGCTCCGGCTGTTGCTCTTTGGCACTTAACATAGCCACAACAACAACAACTACAACAACAATAGTAACAACAACACAACTGCAGCAACAGAAGCATTCACTTCAACGAACACACAGACAGACACACACACACACACGTACATGTACACTAGTCGACAGCTATGCCCGAAGCCGCCAACGCCGTCGCGACATCGTTACTTTGAATACCCTATAAATAGAGGAGTTGAGATTTTATTTTAAAGTCTGATGAGCTTTAAAAAATGTTTATGCTATAAAAGTAATTGAAGAAAATATACGAAAATAGTTTATACGTTGAAGAGAATGCCAAAATATATACTACATTTTCAGTAAAATATTTTACGATTTATACGATGAAAGCAGGACGAGAAAATATTAAAAACAAATTTGTGCGATGAAGAAAATACTAGAAAATAGAGTAAAAAAGCTTATACAAGAAAAGATTCGAAAATTGTGAAAGTATTGTGAAGAAGAATATGAATTTATTAGTTTATTAATTATAGTAAAATAATTCAATACAAAGTTAATACGTGAAGTTATACAAATGTAGTTTATACGATGAAGATAATACTAGAAACTAAACTTCCTTTATTTTGCGGCTTGAGAGAAAGTTTAGAGAAATCTTCTAATCGTAGCTTGAAGCGAAAATAGAAGTTCAAGTTTTAAAGTTGCTCAAATGAGTATGTAAAAATATGTTAATAATCAAGCAGTAGATAACATTGATAAACCTCATTAAAATGTTCCTAAACATAAGATAAGATGTTAAGGAATATATTATTAATTGTTTATCATAAGCTGAGTTGTCAACCGATCTATATAGTTAGCATATATAATCGAATTCGGAATACTGTACAATATAGTTGTGATTTGGGTATAATTTCCACACAAAATTAGCATTTCTATGAAGTTTTATTTCTAATTATAATTAATCACATCAATCTGATTTAAAATTATTGATAGGAATACCTAGTCCATCAATTGTAGTATATTTTTATATATAGAGTATTTGAAGTGTGTGGTGCTTGAAGTCTGGTTATACCCGTTTACTTTTTAGTTGTTTTTGTTTTAGCTGCTTTATCGGTGGCACTATCTTGCTGCAACGTCGACAATAATGTCCTCTCTACCCCTCTACCCACCCTTACCGTAATTGCATTTGCTCTTTATAGTTAGTTTATTTATACATACATATGTATGTATGCACAAATAAAGCTTTTGATGTTGATGTAGGTTAAAATTCGATACCGGCCTATGGCTAGCACTTGAGATTAACCAGCGACTTGTGTGAACGTTGCGAAAACTAGTTTTGAATTGCATTCTGCTTTGCTTACCCTCCTCCCCCTTTTTCTGCTCCTCCTCTCACCGCCTCCGTCTCTTCTTCATGCTCTCTATGCTTACTCGTTTTTGTTGTCGCACAGCTGTTTTGTCGCTGCAGTTTTTTTTTTCTGTGCGAAGATGTGAGAGAGGTTGTGGAAGAGAGTGGGGGGGGGGAGGGACAGAGAAAAAGGGTCAACGGTTGAACGAACTCTGCTGCAAATTCGTGTAAACGCATTAAGATTTCTTTTTTGGCTCTTTTGGTTTAGTCGCTTTATTTTTTTTACGCTTTTTTTTTTGTTTTTTGTTTGCTTGTTTTTGAAGGCGCTTGCCAAATTCGCAGAATGTATTTTCGTAATGTTCTGGTATTTTTATTTGTTTTTGACATTGCATAATACATGCAATTTGGTTTTATGGCAATATGCACTCAATACAATCGTCTAAACGATGGCTGTAATGGCAATGTATCTAAGATCAATAGAACTTACTTAAGTTGTACACATCGTCAGTACGTTTGTCGCCAAGAAATTTCTCATACACATGCCACAATGACAGACACTTTGCCAAGTGTGTTAACGTTTCTTCATTTGCGACTTTATGGCAACGCTGGTCTTTACCCTTTCATCGTCTTTCTATCTCTCTTTCTAACGCACACAAACCTATTGAAGTAACAAGTAGAACTGAAAACTTATTGTTGTACAAAAAGGAATGTAAGAGAAGTAGATTATGCTTATTTATATGTTTCTTTTGGTTTTCTCTTTTGCAGTGGACGCAAGCGTTTTGTCTCTGAGGGTGACGGTGGTCATATTAAGCCGGCAACTTTAACCATGCGCGATTAAGAAGCGGGGATTGATTGATATCTCTCCATAAAATACTACATCAATAATAACAAACAACAGATATTAACAACAGCAACTATCACAAAAACAACACCAAGGAGCACAAACAGCAACAACGACAATATCCACAAACTAACGGAAAAATAGCGAACAAGAGAGCAAAAATAAGATTGTTGTTGCTGTTGTGATGATGTCGAGATCGGTTTAGAGAGGAGACATGTGATGGATGGCATAATGATAAAAAGTGAGAACATTTAATGGCAAAAACATGAGAAAGATGATGAGGAGGAAAAAAAGATAATGATGATAACAACAAACCACAAATACACAACAACAATCAATCGGAAATTGATCTCCGTTTAAACTATATGAATAATATATACATATACATACATATATATCTACATATAAACATAAATTTATTTTAAAATATTTGTAAAAAAAAAAAAAAACAAAAACAAAAAAGAAAACAAAAAGCAAAACAGCGGCAAAAACAGCGACAAAAAGGAGATGAATAAAAAGCAGCAGCAGAAACACAACGACATCAACAAAAACAAAAAACAGAAGTGAAGAAAAGAAACAGCAATAAACACACTCCCACACATAGACAGACAGTTACACTCGCACACATTCGCAATTGGCATTCACTGCGAAGTGTGATGAAGAGAGTGAGAGAGAGAGAGGAGAGCTCTAAAAGCTGCTGAGAGCAAATTGAGCGAACTGCAGCGGTGGCAAAAGCAACTGCAAGCATATTTACTTATACGGAACTGTTATACACAAGCATACATACACACCCACACAAACACACAGACACAGACACCGTTATTATTACTAGACATTTAACATGCAACTACAATTTATTATGATATACAATTAAGTTTAAGAGATCCATGCAAAAAAAGAAGAGAAACGAAGAAGGAATAAGATGCAAATGCAAATTATATTACGATTATTGTGTTATAATTAACATTTTCAACAACAACAAAAGCATAAATATATATTAAAAAATACAAAATAAAATAAAAATAATAATAAATAAAACTTAAAGAAACGTACATGTATGTATGTAGGGCATCCAGGCCATGCACTTAAAAAAAAAGAAAGATAAAACTCCAATTTAAATTCCATTTTCGTTAAACAATTTTTGAGCTTTGATGTATCACAAAATTTGCTGTTCGTTTAAATTTGGTCTCGATTTATTATTATTGTATTTACCACACATACTATTACAATTGGAGCAAGAATAAATTTTGCAAGACACAGTTTATTATTATTAAGTATAAATCATGATTTTTTCATATTGTGCGAAGACTCCTTACACATAAATATACTTAATATTAAATATGATACAAACTATACACATATATATTTTTTTCGTTCGCATACTTTGAATAAATATATATTTATGCGCATTTTTTATAATATAAGCTTCTGTTTGTTTCTCTTTCTACGATTATGCCATGTTTTTTTTTTATCATTTGTATAACAGTTGGAAAGTAAAAGGATTTTGGATTATTTCCTATTTTTTTTTTGTTGATTCGTATATTATTTTTGTTTTTGTAAAAATATGTTTGGCCTAATTTAGTTTTGTGTACGCCGGCTGAAAAATGAAATTTTTTTTTAAACGTTTTTTTTTTTATTATTACTAAGCGCAATGGACGCAACTGTACTTTGCAGATAATTTTGCCGTGTGAGAGCAATTTGCATATACACAAAATATAAGATACTACCATACATATACATAAATATATATATATATATATATATACATCTAAATATATATATATATATATATTATATACAACTATTGTGTTAAAAATACATATAAAATAATAATAAAAAATAAACAAAAAAGTATTTGAATCTCAGTTGATTTGTTATTTAGTTGATAGCTGGAGACTAGGTGGTATCTGGCGGCTCCAGCTTAACCTCGCATCAGGCACGCCCCATCCCGACGGTCGAGGGCATCAGCACGGGTCCTCCAACAGATCCGCCAGCAGTGCCCATGGCACCATGCAACTGCACATGCTTGCGATAGTTGGTAAAATGCTCCAAATACTGTTTAACCGTATCCATGGGCTCGTACAGATCGTTCTGTTTAGCGTGCAATTGCTGCTGACCCATCGCATTCATGATGGTCTGCGTTGTAAAGTAGGTGGGATACTCCTTAGCCACGTTGATACCGAGAAAGCCTTGCAGCATTTCACGTATCATTTCCCAACAGTATGAGAGCATTACACACGGTCTGTATTCGATCTCAATTAGTATACCCTTAAAGTGCTCCATCATGGTAACGGAGCCAAGTTTGATGACAAAGTCACCATACTCGAAACGGGCGCCACGCGATTCAATTTTGGTTTGCTTTTTCGATGTGAAGGCGGATGTCATTTTTATCATAAGTAGGTCGAAGATGCTGTCAGCAACTAGGGCAACTTGTTTCCCAGTCCCATTGTCAATTATGGAGAACGTAGATGCCGGATACTCCGAGTTGTGCAAAACATGGACGGCTCTTGTCGGTGTGCCGTGCTGTGGTGTCGAGATGAATGTCTCGCAGTCGACCAAAAATTGGCCGGCATGTGTGGCACCCAGTGAGAGTAGGCGCTTGGCCAGGTGATCAATGATGTGGGATCCTGACTTGCCCTCGGGCAGTGGATATGGCTGTAGCACAGTAACTCCCATTCTAAATGAATTTGTAATAATTGTCGCTTTTGTTTATTTTTTACGAGCAGTTTTTTACAAAACGAAGATTAGGTGTGACCAATAATGCAATGCATATAAAATCACAAATATGCAAAAATACTAATACATTGAATAATATCGACAATGTTCCAGCTGGCAATGCGATAAATTTAAAACAATCGTGCATCTTAAAATCAAATTTATCGATACATAACCTTATTCATTACTACCGGTTGTTGTTAACAATTACGAAAAGTAGTGCTCTAAATGAGAGTAGTTGCCCGGCACACGTAAATAAACACATTTTCAATTATGTGTATTTTATTAACAAGAAATTTTATGTTTCTACATAGTAAGTATTCACAATAATTGATTTGTAAATGTACAAGACAGCGCAACTGGACCGCTGAAAAGACTTTCCGTTTGAATGTATTTGATCAGCAGTGGATACAAAAGTTCATCGTTGAAATTTCTTTACGTATCCCGTTTCCGTAGCCTTTCCAGCAGTTGCTTCTTTAGAAGACAATTTCTTACTGTCCCTTATACTATCTAAGGGCTCAGTTGCATTGCCTTAGCATTGCACTTTTTTTCCTTTTCTTCACTTTTTTTTATATGACCTTTAGTATAGAGATGAGCAGGTATCGCCTATATTAAACATGACATGGTATGAGAACGAATTGCCATTATAAAAAACCGACAAATGAGAATTAAAATTAAAATTTTAAAATAAATTCATTTAAATTTCCCACCGATTTTGTAAAGAATAGATTATCTTTTGTCAATATTGTCAATATTGAGAGTTATCGAAAGTGAATATGTCAACACCGATATATCGATATAATATCAACAATTTCTTCCACATAGCAGTTGTTGTTTGTGGGTGGCGGAGTTTCGCTGGTGGTGGCCTACACAAGCATGGCGGATAAACGAAAATACAAGCGATCGGTAATTAAAACCAAACAAATCACAATGTAAATAACAAAAATGGAAAGATAACTATTTGTTAATATGTGTTTTGCAGAAAGAGGAAATCGCGCGTGAATTTGACCTGCCGGAGCGCAAATCGAAAATAGCAACAATACTCAAGCAAGATGATCAAGCCTATTGCATATGTCGAACATCCGACTGTTCCAGATTCATGATGTAAGTAGACTCACAAATTGACAACTATTGTCAAACAAGAAAAATGGATTGTTACTATTTGCAGCGGATGCGATGGCTGCGAGGAATGGTACCATGGCGACTGCATTGGAATCACGGAGAAGGAAGCCAAACACATTAAGCAGTATTACTGCCGTAGATGCAAGAAGGAGAATCCTGAATTGCAGACGATATTTCGTCTGGTGGCCACAGAGCGAGCAGCAGCAACTGCTGCAGCAACAACGAGTGCCAATAGCAGCAACAGCATTGGCGCCACACCTGGAACGCTACCAGGTAATGCATCAGCTGCGACAGCCCCAGGCAGCACCGGTGCTGCAGCTGGCCGCAAGAACAATAATAGTGCGGCAAAAGAAACAAAGGCGGGAAGACGATGTGGCACCTGTGATGGCTGCCGGCGGCCCAATTGTAATCAATGCGATGCCTGTCGCACACGCGTTGGCCACAAACCGCGTTGCATCTATCGAAACTGTGTGATGCAGTCGGCAAATCAGACTCAACAGCCAGCGACAGGCGGACGGAAGCGAGAAAAGGGTAACCCAATGCAGCAGCAGCGCAAGCCCAAGGTGGTGAGAACGGCCAGTCCCGAAATATTTGTGCATCCAGAGCTTGAGGGTATACGGCAGTGTCATGGACCCGGTTGCCGTTGTCAGGCACGACCGCAAAGTAAATACTGCAGCGACAAGTGCGGCTTCAATCTCGCTACGAAACGTATCTTCCAGGTGTTGCCGCAGCGTTTGCAGGAATGGAATCTGACACCGTGCCACGCGGCCGAGGAGAATCGCGAACAGCTCGAGGTCATAAGGCAAAAGCAATCGATGGTGCGTTTCGCTTTGGCCGAACTGGAGAAGCGGGCCGAGGAGCTCAACATGGTGGTGGAGCGGGCGAAACGCAGTTCCATAGACACACAGCGACCGCAGGATAACGGCGATGTTGAGGATGAGCAAAGCATGTACTGCATCACCTGTGGCCATGAGATACACTCACGCACCGCAATCAAGCACATGGAGAAATGCTTCAACAAATACGAATCGCAGGCCAGCTTTGGCAGCATCTTTCAGACGCGCATGGAGGGCAACAATATGTTCTGTGACTTCTACAATCCGGCGAGCAAAACGTATTGCAAACGCTTGCGGGTCCTCTGTCCGGAGCACAGCAAGGATCCCAAGGTGAGCGACACGGATGTATGCGGTGCACCGCTCGTACACAATGTATTCAATCCCACTGGCGAATTCTGTCGAGCGCCCAAAAAGAATTGCTTCAAGCACTATGCATGGGAGAAGATACGAAGGGCGGAAATTGATTTGGAACGGGTGCGTCAGTGGCTCAAAATGGACGATCTGATGGAGCAGGAGAGACAGCTGCGTCAGCAACTATGCTCACGTGCTAATCTGCTCGGTCTAATGCTGCATTCCACCTACAATCATGAGGTGATGGACGAATTGGTGCGGAAGCAACAGGAGCATTTAGCTGAGCTCGAGAAGCAGAAGCGTCGTCAGGCGCATTATCAGCAGGTTCAGCAGCAACAGCTTCAGCAAAAGCAGCAGCAGCAGCAGGTGAATCAGCAGCAGCAAGTGCAGCTGCAACAACAGCAGCTGCAGCAACAGCAGCTGCAACAACAGCAGCTGCAACAACAACTGCTGCAACAGCAACTGCAGCAGCAGCAACAGCAACAACTGCAGCAACAGCAACAACTGCAGCAGCAGCTGGTGATCCATCAGCAAAAGCTGCAACATAAATAATTAGGAATAATAATAATAATAATGAAAAAACAAATGCTAGCTAATTGAACGTGCAACTGTCACATTATATTTTTAGACATTAATTATAACACTTTTGTACTCCACTTCTCTGCCCCCTCACCCAACTATTCATTATGCAAACACTAATAAATTTTACAAGCATTAAATGTTAAGAAACATCGCAACCCGATCACCATGGATATTGAATGTATATACAGAATATATTTATGTATTTATATATATTTGAAGTTAAACAATGAATCGAACGCGAGCGGAAGCCGGTTGCCGTTACCATCAGCAACCTGATCAACAGAATTGTAACTAACTATAACTAACCGGCTGCTCTCTCTCTCTCTCCATCTCTTTCTCTGTTGCACCCATCTATGTTTCTTTCTCTCTCTCCCTATGTCTCTGTCTGTGGCGTGTGTGCTCTATGGAGGTTGCTATGTGCCAATCTGGTCCGCCCCTGTTTGTTATTGAAAACTAAGCATCAAAAATATTTATTGATAGCAACCTGTCGGCAATTGAGGCTAGGCTAACCACGCACACCCACATCATTTGCACTTTAACTTCTACATATACATAAATATTAATGAAGCAAACGGCATTATTCTGCTCTTGTTCCAATCAATCGAAAGGACATTATATATTCTTAGTTGTTTTTTTTTTTTTACTTTATATAAACTCAGGTTTCAATTAAGAAGGCAACCATATTCCACAATTAAGTTATTTCAGTTTATTAATTAAGCAGAACAAATAAAACCCAATTTTATAGATGTAATATATTTTTAAGAACGTTTATATAGTTTGTTTCATTATACCCTGAACGGGGATACATTAGCAACGTTTCCGTATACCATCCGCAAATCAAGCCTTTTTCACATTTTGAAAATGTGGATATCACATTACTCAACGTAGATGCTTCTTACTTAGCAGGTGCTTGGCGAATACCATGGAGAAGCAATGCTGAAAATTTCATTAAGTTCGGTCTATTAAGAATAAAGATAATCAGAAAGGAATGAAAACCGAACTGTGTGCGAGTGATGTAGCACTTAGCTTTGACGCGCAAACAAGCTAATGATCTTGACCTGATTGCTCAGCTTAAATTGCGTTTGATTTGAGGAATTGGTAATAATAATTATTAAAAATATTTTTACTTTATAGAACTCTTCAGGGTATTATAGAGTCGGGTGCGCTAGACATTCTTTATTTTTGTAAATTTATATAAATGCAGGTTTTAATTAAGAGTGCAACCATATTCAAAAATTAAGTTAGTTCAGTTTATCAATTAATCGAAACCCCAATTTTATAGATGTAATTTATTTTTAAGAACATTTTAATAGTTTATTCTATTTTGTATTTCATTTTATACATTGTTTTATGATTAAATAAAAGTTTTTTGAATTTTGTAAAGGAGTTCATTTAAAAATGTTTAATATTTCAGTTCATTAAATAAGCAGAAAAACAATTTAATACTTCTTTGATCTTTGTATTTTGGGTAGTTTATTAATTAAGCATAAAAAAGCATAAGCTCTATTAATATATTTATATTTTTTTAAAATAGATTTTTTGTTCGTTATGTGTCGCAGTTTTTATTTTTATGGTTTATTATAATTTATTTTAATTATGTTTCATTATTCAGCATCGCAGTTTTTTTTTTTTAATTTAAACAAAAAAGAGCTGCATAAATATATAATATTTGTATATCTTAATATTAAAAACAAATTCATTGTGTATTCATTTGGTTAAAGTTTGAATTTCCTTTGAAAAACCAAGCTAGTCCTGTTGTTAATATGCAGACACGTGAATGATGCGTCCTGTGGGAGAACGCTAGAGACGCATAACCATAGCCATAGCCATAACCATAACCATAACCACGAAACCGATAACAGACCCAAGTGCATACAGTTAGACATGTATGTGGAATACAATTGTTGTCAGTGTCAGAGGAGAATAGAACAGAGCAGAACAGAGCAGAGCAAAATTGAATTGAAAACGAAATGGAACGAAACGAAATTGAACGGAGGCTAAGAAGTAAAGCAAAGTGAACTGAAGTGAAGTGAAGTGAAGTGATGTGAAGTGAAAACCTAGTAGTCTAGGTGTTAGTTGACCCATTGAAATGTCGTAGACATTTGGTAACTATATTTTCTATACCTTCTACACAACTCGACAATAAAAAACACACATTTTGTATTCAACTTTGATCCTAATTTTTTCAAAAAAAAATCGAAACGCGAGTTATCCGAGACGGTATGTACAATATATATATTTTATATATATATAATTTATATATTTATATATATATAATTTATATACATATATATGTATATATATATACACCAGACACATATATGTATGTATATGTTTAAGTGCAGTACTCTCAAATTGAAGCGCGTGATTCGAAAGTATTGCGGGGTCCTCAAGTGGAAAACGTTCAAATTTTAAAGTCGCAGCAGCTAAACATTCCTTTAAATTTTGTTAATAATAACAATAATAACAACAACAACAAAAACTAAATCATCATCATCATCAACAACAACAAATGGTGGCAGCTATCGGTTGCGAATGCGGATTCGAATTTGAAAACGAAGACTGAAGAAACTGAAACTGAAACTGATCAATCAATCAATCAATCACTGCAAGTTTGTGTTTCGTTCCGTTGCTGTTGCGTTGTTCAAAATCGTGAACTTATATAGAGGTGCGTATATCGTAAATATATATAATATATGATTATATATATATATGCATAAATTCAACATTTTTAATTTTCTGCAGTTACTTTGTGGATTCGTGTTCAATCTTAGCTTATTTTGTTTCGTTTTTGTACTGGTCTATGATAAGTAAATTGTAAGTTCATATTGTCAATCATCGAGGCAGCTGTTCATATTTCTATTGTCAGCGACTTCTACACTTTAGCTCAAGCTTAAGTAAGGCATACTCTCATATTTGGAGGTGTCCTCAACCCCGTTACACGGCCAGCTCCAGCTGGCCCCAATCCTTCACAGTCGGCAGGTAAGTGACATGCATTTTGCCACTTGATTTTCAAGTAGTTGTGCCAAATTTCCATTTCCTTTCCCCACCTTCAAAGCACTGCTACACTATGCTACACAATATTATATTATTATAAAAATATATATATTATATATTTTTGTCAATTTTTAATAATTCGTTATCTCTACTTTTTGCTTAATTTCTATTCAAATTTATGCGATTTTTGTGAATTGATTTTTAATTGTAATTCGAATTTCTTAAATTTTTTTTATTATTTATATATTTGCTTATATATTTAAACTAAATGTAATGCATAATTTAATAAGCACTCGCTGACAAGGCTTCAACTCGAGAAAATAACTAATTACATTGCATTATGCCGGCTCGAGTACCAGTTTAGAGTAAATAGCTATTCAAAGCAAATTTTTATAGATGTATTAGCTTCAGCAATCATTTCTTTTATAAGATATTACAAAATATATTAAATTAATTTATATTTGGAAATAACTACACTCTTTTAAATAATATATTTAATGAAATTTTCGATTTATTATAATACATGACACATATGTATTGTTGAAATAAATTTACAAATTTCTAAAATATAGTCGCAGTTCGGTTGAACAGTGTAGTGCATGGTGTATGTGTGTGTATGTGTGTGTGTGTGTGTGTGCATGTGTGTAGACACGTATGTGTGTTTGCAAATATAATTTTTATGGGCATTTTCTATGCATATTTATTGTTAAATAAATTCAGTTTACTTCGTTCTCGATTGCATGCACGAGAATCAAGTCAGTCGATGGCATTTGAGGCGTTGTTTGATTGTTTTTTCTGGGGTTGCCACCGGCTGACAATTGCAACAACAACAACAACAACAATAACAATAACAACAGCACGTGACGTTGCCCTGGGCACTTGAGGCACCGGGTTACATTTGTCCATTTGTAGGCATTGCTAGGCCAAATTGTTTGCCCTGCTCCTGCTTCTGTTCCTGTCCATTGCTGTTGTGGCTGTGGTTGTTCTTATTATTGTTGTTGCTGCTGCTGTTGTCGCCCACTTTCGCTTTTCGATCGATCTAACAATAATTCAGTTTCAAATCAAATTGCTTCAACATTATTTGTTGTTGCTTTTATTATTGTTATTATTTTATTATTGTTATTGTTGTTGTTGCTGTTGCTTTTTAACATACTTGAGCGCCGTTTGCATATGAGAAATATGCGAAGGAGACTGTTACTTCCAATAAGAATGCGGCGAATGCGAATGCGAATTTGAATTCGAGCTCTTAAGCGACAGTCACACGCGAGGAGCAACAGCAACAACAACAACAACAATTTAACACACACTGCACTATGTACTATCAGTAGCTCAATCCTTAGGCGCAATACCCCAATACCAAGTGTTGGAGCCACAAGCTGGCGCCCGCTCAGGACGAAGAGAACCGACTTCAAGTCGTGCGAAAAGTTGGTGTATTTGTTGACAACATCATTGCCATTCCAGAACTGGAGGTGGCAAAGCGTAAATATCGTCGCCATCGGCACCGTAAATTGCAGCAGCAGCCTCCGCCACCGCCGCCGCCTCCGCAGCAGCCGGAACCGCAGCAGCAAGCGACGCAGTCTCAGGTGCATCTTCTACATGACCGCACTACCGAGCCGATTCAGCGTCCTTTAATTAAGGATAAGAATAAGGAAAAGATTAAGGATAAAGAAAAAGATAAGGAAAAGGAGAAGCTGATGGCAGAACGGCACGCGAACGCTCAAGAGCGTCGCATCCATGAGCTTGATCAGAATGTTGAGAGTTTTTTGAAGTGCGCAAGGTAAGCAAATTGCAATTGCAATCGTTATCGAGTGATCGACACACATAAAATATTATCGCATGCTATCAGCGCTTGGGGAAAGGCGCCTACGGCATCGTGTGGAAGGCAACTGATAAACGCAAAAAGGACACTGTTGCTCTGAAAAAAATCTACGATGCCTTTCGTGATGAAACTGATGCTCAGCGCACCTATCGTGAGGTTGTCTTTTTGCGAGCCTTTCGCCATCATCCCAATATTATTCGTATGTTGGACATATTTAAGTAAGTTGCAGCAGTCAATAGAATCCAGATTTGAATCAATGCTTTTTGTATAGGGCTGCCAACAATTTGGATTTTTATTTGGTGTTCGAATTTATGGACAGCGATCTTCACAATGTTATTAAAAAAGGAGATGTACTCAAGGATATACACAAGCGTTTTGTCATGTATCAGTTGATCAATGCCATCAAATACATGCACTCCGGAAATGTCATACACAGAGATCTTAAGCCGAGCAACATTTTAATCGATAACAAGTGCAGGTAACTTGTCTTTCAATCACAATGTTGTTTCTTGAGATATATGTATGTATATATGTGATATTTTATTCGATAGACTTAAAGTAGCTGACTTTGGTCTGGCACGCACACTGTGTCCCAAGCGACGCAATAACTTGGACTACGATTGCAAGGAGGAACTGGAGAATGAGGCCATGTTAACAGATTATGTGGCAACACGTTGGTATCGTGCACCTGAAATTCTTGTCGCTAGTCGCAAGTAAGTGTATTCCATAAGGAAATCTGAATAAATGCCAAATTATTTTCCTTGTCCATGAAGGTATACAAAGGGCATTGATATGTGGAGCCTGGGCTGCATATTGGGCGAGATGATACGGCAGAAGCCGCTCTTCCAGGGCACCAGCACCATTAATCAAATTGAGAAGATTGTCAATGCTCTGCCGGAAGTGACAGATCGGGATATTGAATCGATTGGAGCAAGCTTCGGTTCAGTGCTGCTCAGCAAGAAGATTGTGCGTGATCGTCGTCATTCGCTGGACGAGATGTTGATCAACTGTTGTAGCGATGCTATGTCGTTAGTTAAGTCGCTTCTGGTGCTGGATCCAGATGGACGTCTGACCGCCAAGGAGGCAATTGCTCATTCCTATGTGCATCGCTTTCGCACCGCCTCGGCTAACATGGAATTGCGCACAGATATCAAACCGCCACTTGACGACGATGTGCGCTATAGTGTTAATGATTATCGTTCCACATTGTACGATATGATTTCTCCTGAAATGCGTTCCAGTGCCCGTCCTACCAACTGCAGTCAGATGACTCCCACTAATGGATCGGAAGTGACACAGGGGAGCACTACACGTTGCATAAGATCCGTATCAAAATCCAAGTGAGTAAAGACATCTATCTCATTAGTTTTGGTGGCCTTAGGGTTCGGAGTGGGGCGGGGCAGAGGGTGGCTATGGTCATTTGGAGAGCTTATCTAGCTGCTCGCTCGCTTTTGCAGATCTCGTCACTCGTAGCATAGACGCTCGCCGTCATCCACAGCGACGACGGCGGTCAGCACAACAAAGACAACAAAAAACTGTAAGCAACAGCAGCCACATCGAGTGACAGTCAACAAAACGGGGCGGGAGACATTAGCGTCAAGGTCAACGTCAACATCAACTTCAGCTTCCACAACAACTTCTACTTCAGCTTCAACTTCAATAGATTCCACAACAATTAACCATAATGTTCTGCAGCCAAATGAAAAGGTCCAACAACAACAACAACAACAGCAGCTTCAACGCAATCCTCGATCAGTTCAACGTCGCACAACATTTGCGCAATTGCGTCGCTTGTAACAATTTTGAATAATTTTTTTAGTTAATGCTTTCCAAGTGTTTGTATTCCAAATGAGTGGCACCATTCATGATCCTTTTTTCGGTGAACTGGCAACTCCAAACTACTGACTACCATCAAAAATACTAACATATGCCGTTATATGTAGGCTAAAAATATATGGCAGTATAAAAAGGAAGAGCTGAAATGCAAATTAGCTAAAAATATGCAAAAATGATAAGTTAGTTAGGCAAATGTATAATTTCTTGATTAACAAATAATTATTATGACAATTTGAGGACAATATTTATGGAAATGGAAGGGAAATATTAGCTCTTAGTGTGTCCTTATACAGCTGCAAAGTAAACGGCCGTTAACTGGAGCATATGTTTATTATAGAATATGAATGTAAAATCGAATTTTATAATATTTAAACTAACAAACTGCCTGTGCCTCAAACACTCCAACACTCCAAAATTCGCCTTTTGCCACCGCTTTAGCTAATTGCCAGCTTTATTTACCAGCAAATGCTCATCCTACTTCCAACCCCACTTCATAGACAATCGACAAGCCATGTGCTGATATCAAAGACTTCCCCTAATTACACCAACGCCTGGGTGGAAGAGCAGCGCAAGCATCAGCAGCAGCAGCAGCCGCAGCAGTTGCAATTGCAACATCAGCAACAGCAGGAGCAACTGCAGCAGCAGCAACAACTGCAGCAGCAGATGCAACAGCATCAGCAGCGTCGTAGCAAACGCTTTCATACCGAGCACAATCCACAGCCGCGGATTGGCAACAGTTTCGGTGTGGAATGCACTCAGGTGGCGTTGCGTAGGGAACTGGCTGCCGTGGCTGCAACGGCGCCGCGAACTGTGAGCGGTGGACTGTGGCAGGCACCAGTTGTGGCACAAGTACATACACAGCCGCAGACTCAGCCACAGACTCAGCCGCAGACTCAACCGCAGACTCAGCTGCAACAGCAACCGCAGCCGCAGCCGCCGCCACCGCTGCGTTTGTGGACGGAACCAGTGCCAGTGCCCGGTCCCCTTCCCATACTCGTGCCCGCACCGGAGGCCGAGTCTATGGCGACAGCGTCTCAGCTGCGTGCCCGAGTTCGTAAATTGCGCAAGGAATGCAAAGATAAGCGGCAATGCAAGCAGAAGGAGGCTGCGGTTGAACAGCAGCCAAAGACACGACCAGAGACACGGTGTCTTGCAGAGGAATCGGCGGCCCTGGTACAAACCCAAAAGTTGGCTCAGACCCAGGTCCAGGGGTTGGCTCAGACCCAGGTCCAGGGGTTGGCCCAGGTCCAGAATCCAACTAGGCAGTTGCTTGAATCCAAAACTCTGGAAATGGCTAGGGCACAAATAAAGGTGAAGGAGGGGCGCTTGCGCAAGGAGCTCAAGTCCGCTGATCTGGCATTAACATTGGAGCGTCTGCAGCTGGAGCATGAGCACCTGCAGCGGAAGAATAAATTAATCGAGGCGGAGGCAATGAATCGACGCACTCTCAAGATGCAACAAATGGGCGAATCCGATGAATTCTCTACGCCCAAGGGAACAGTACGCCAAGCGAAACCCAAACAATCGGCTGAAGAGAAACTGGAAGCAGCGATCGCATCTGCCGCCTTTGTTTGCTACAAGTCACGTCTCGGCCGTCTGGAGGAGGAGATGGCCAAGTGCAAGCAACAGCTCTTCCATTACGTACAGGACAATGAAGAGTTGCTCCAGAAGCAGAGTGTACGCCATCATGTCGAGCAATTGCTGCAGTCAGTGCCAAGTCCAACGGCCACATCCGATTCTGGCGTGGAGTTGGAACAGCAGGCGACACTGAAGCGTGACCAGCTAAATCTGAATTTTGGACACCTTCAGCTGGAGCGAGACAAGCAGAAGCAGCTGCAATTGCGGGAGTTTCTTGCACGTGACGAGGTCAATGCCAATGCTTATGAGTTGCCCAATCTCAGCAATGTCTACAAGGTGAGCAGCTGTCATGCCCAAATGCTGCCACAATCCCAGTCCAATTCTCAGTCGCACTGCCAGTCCCAGTCTCAAAGCTCATTACACTCTCTGCATCACTTGTCGCATTCAACGACAGCATTCAAGGATCGTGGCGAATCGTCGTCACACCACAGCACCAACAGCGATCACATGGTCAATCATATGCCGCAAAAGATTCTTCACAAGCAAATCTACTCCAGCTACTTTACACAGGAGCCAGAGATGCCGTCCCCCTGGAACGAGCCCAAGCGCTGCCAACAATCGGCGCCCTATCATGATCGCATTTGCATACAGGAGGCGAACTTTTATCAGGATTATGAACTGGCCAACATTGAGGATCATCACCTCACACGCAAGTAGCCACACAGCATAATCTGCAATCAGAAAAAGAAGAAAAAATCCAAAAAAAAATACACTTTTAATTCAACTTGGCACGCGGAGGATTCACAAAGAAAAGCAAATCAAAATAATAATAAAAGAAGAATAGTAAAGAAATATATATATATATATATGCATATATATGTATATATATATATATATGTATATGTAGTGTGTATATATAATGTGCCATAGTTATCGAATAGAGTTAAACATTTTAATTAGCTGCACCAAAATATCGGATAATTTATTAATCACAGCTATCAATGGGATCAAACGGTCGTTCTATCTATATAAATATATATAGATACATATATATCCCAACTAAATCCTGAAATTCTATCAATATTATGTAAGTATTTAGAGCTTACTAGCTCTGTGATCCAGTTTTAACGATCATTTTTTCCCCTCCCCCTTCCACACCGTTTAGAAGAGTTCATAAAAATTGTTGAAATTTCAATAAAAATCATATTAATGTTGCATTGAAGCATTTAAGAAATTTGTCTATTGGATTCGTTCAAATCATGTTTACTTATTCAAAAGAGAGAGAGAGAGGGAGAAAGAGAAAAAAACAAGAGAGAGAGAGAGAAAAAAAAGAGAGAGAGTGTAAAATATAAAAAGTTTTGATATACATATAACTTAAGTAATTCCAACTTGTGTTCATATATATATATGAAAATTATAGAATTTCGTAGTTTGATTGTTTAGTAATAATTGACAATCCATATGTAGACGAAAAAGTTAGCATATAGAAAGTAAAATAATGATATTAAACATCTAATAAAAAAAATTATAATGTATATATATTATAAAAACAAACAAAGCGGGTATGTTTTAAGATTTAAATATAAATAATAGCATAATTCAACAGTAAGGCTTGTATTTCTTGCAATTAAGATAAAGCACTGATATTTATACAGTATATAATATATTATTTATTAAATCAACTTACTGTAGAATATTTATATTTATAAATTAATTGTAAAGACTTGGTTACCTTGCAAGATGTTCACTGAGAAGTTTTATTAAGCAATATACGCATGTAGATAGTTTCAACAACTAGAACTACAATTATGTCTGTGTGTGTGTGTGTGTGTTTCTGTATATATAGTATATAGTAAATACATATATATATATATATGTATATATATCGTTAATTGCAATTCGTTGGGCAACTAGGCCAGCCCATTGACTATATTAAGATTGAACACAATAAAGCTCTATATAGGATTTGAATCTAGGCATATGAAATGAACATTTTTGTTAAAATTGTTTAATAATAAATACATACAGACAGGTTGTGTTTGTGTTTGCCTTGTGTTCATAAGATCAATGAAATGCAAAACGAATGTTTACAAATTCTTAGAAATGATTGTAGATTTGTTTTTTTTTTTTTGGTTTTTGGTTGTTAAGTTAATAAATGTAAGTTAAATGATACATCGACAAATATAACGACTTTTCATTCTCTATCTAGATAAACTGTATAATGGAATTATACTTATTACTTATTACACACAAACTTAGTTAAATTGTTCTATTAGATTGTGAAACAGCACTGTTTCATATTATTTGATGTGTTGCATTTTTGTATCAAAAAAAGAAATAATAATTTGTTACAGTAATCCATTTATCTAGTGTGTATGCAGCGTGGTAGACGCTTCCCTCCGTAGCTGCCACAAAATGGAAGACCCCAAACGATTGTTTTGCATGTGTTGAACGTTTTCCTATTTTTTTTGTTGAGTTTTTTTCTTTGCGATTGCGAAACGCATCCGATCCGAGGTTTAAGTTTTACGCTTCTGCTCAAGTTGCTGTTGCGGCAGCTCCTCCTGCAACTGCAGTATATGCTCCAGAGGCTGAGGCTTGCCGTCCTTATCGATTAATGCCGGCTGTACGATGCCATCCTTGCGCATTTGCTCCAACAGATTGACTAGTTGCAGCGCCTCGTATTCCTTTTGCTCTTCGGACATGTCCTCGAGCGGATTACGTTTGGGCTGCTCCACACAGCCCAGCACAGGATTGAAGCTCTGCTGTTGCTGTTTGTACTCCTCCGTGTCGCTGTCCTCGCTGTCGGACGAGTAGTCGGCACTCTCGATACGGCGACAGTCGAGCACGCCACGATTAGCAAACAAGCCCGCCGCATTGCCATAGCCCGTGTATTTGATCATGCGACCGACATTCTCTTTGCACAGTACGAACAACAGATCGGCGGCCAGGTCGCGTAGTATCATGGCGGGCAGCGTGAGGAAACGGCACAGATGATTGCGAAGTTCGTTGCCAATCTCTGGCCGTTGGCTGACATCCTTTAGTGGGGGCAGTATCTCTTTGCGCAAATAATGACGCATAACTCGATCACTGCGCGCACATTTCACCAACACAGTCAGCACTGGTAATAGAAGATCATGGGAGCTGGCTTCTGCTTCCTGCTGGGCGAGTCCACCGCGCAAATAGTCCAACAATACCTCCAGGCTGCGCAGGTTGCGCTTCTCAAAGCACACTGTGCAACATTTGGATGTAGGCTGTGCGGCACCCGCAGTTGCTGCACTCTGTGACGACTCCGTTTCCGGCTCCGCATTGCTGCATTTGAGTGTAAGCTCGGTGAGGCAATTGCCGGAAATGTTTGTCAGCAAATTGATTGTATGCGTTACAACGGCACGTTCACGTTCCGTAGACAAGATGCCAAAGCGCAACAACAACTCGCGCAAGACGCCCGTTAAATGAAGACTTTGGATTTCGTACTCGTTTGGACTCTTATCCGGCGCACTGGTCACCGTGAACATTACCTTGAGCAGCTCACAGATTATGGTCAGCTGCTCGTCACTGGCGGCAGCTACACATTCAGTCAACTTGTCGTCCAGCCACTTGGTCATGTAGGTCAGACCGTTGAGATCAATTTGTAGGCGCGTTCGGGCTGTTGGCTCCAGTGCCGTTAACAGAAACAAAAGCTCCATGTCGTAGTATTCCAAGGTACTTGGATAGTTGTGCATGGAAGAGTCGGTGCCCAAACGCTTCACAATTGCATCAAGGGAATGTTGCCGCAAACATTGACGCCGACAATCGGCACTCTGATAAACCAGGTTACATAGGCATTTCAATGCCTCAGCAATTATGTCCGCCCGTGCATCACTGAGTTCCTCATCCAATTCCACCTCGGCGCTGGCATCGATACGTGCCAGGGTAAGCAATGTGCTCAGCTCCTGTTCGATGTAGTGCGTTTGCAGACTAAACTCGTCGCGCGTTAAAATGCGAACAGTGTTTAAGCATTGGGTGTGCAGTGATGTTAGGGTCGAATCATCGAGGATTCCAAATATGGCCAGCCAGAGGTCATGCCATTGGTTGTCCGTATGGAAGCTATCAAAGACCAGCAGATCTGCATTCTGCGGGCGTTGCCACAACCAACAAATACCAAATACTATTAGTCACAACAAAAATGTACTGGGTGTGAGTGTGCATTACCTTTGTATTAAAATCGCTGAGTATATCAGGAATGTGAGCTGTTTCCTTGCGCTCAAGCCGTTTCAGCTGCTCCGCATCCATGATGCCAACTGTGTCAACCTCGTCAGTCCCTATGGTTGCTAATTGGATTTGTATTTAATTTATTTGTAGTTGTAATTCAATGTCAATAATAGTCAAGTACTAAAATATACTTAAAACAAAACCTAAGGAAAATACCAAAAGCGCTTGCTTGATAGTGTGACCATAATACATAACAAAATACCAGCTGTAATAGAAATACTTCGTTTCTTCGTTGCTTTATTTTGATAGGAAATTTATATACCATATTATTACCTACATATTTATGAATATTAAACAAATGAAATAGCAGTAATTTTCCAAAACATTTTATTTTTCTACATAGCATTTTCTTGGTTTTATGTGTAAATTCAAAATTAGTTTTCTTTCTTCTAACTCACGTTACCGTTACTCTACAAGGCAAATAACAAATCAAATGACAGCAAATAAGTGGACTTTGACATTTACAAAACTCTTTTTCTGCAAAATAATCCAAAGCAACACATTAGCAGTTAAAAAACGGACTGTTGTGGAGTTGAATTAATTTATTTTTAGAGTTTTTCTTTAATTATAAGAAAACGTTTTGGAAAATTACTGTTATTTCGTTTCTTTTTATTAATAATAATATGGTATTATCATGCTGTATCTTCTTACACAGCGCATCATTGTCGATGGCAAAGGACATGGGGACTCCCAAGATTTGTACCTTAGCTGAGAGTTTGATGGGATTCAAAATGAAAATTTCCATACTATAATTAGTTTTCTTATACTTGGTTTTTATTTGAAAATTACATAATAATAATGACATTTCAATATAGATAAGATTGATTGAAATTGATCAACAATCAACCTTTAGTATAAAAAACTTTGTAGATACTATCATAATAGATATAATCAAATTCCACAACGTTGTATTTGGCATTATAAATATATCCTGACCAATATATGTATGTCAATTACAAGTTTTATCCGAATACTTATTCTCTGAACCAGCGATATTTTAACGCTGTGGATAAGTATTTAAAAAGCAGTTATATTCGTCAAGTTGTGTGAACGTGTCGATCTCAGTTACTAAAAGTGTTAGTGTCACAAAATTTGCGTCTTAGGTTTCTGTAAACCATCCTCAGATCGCTTATTCTTAAACTAATATTATTCCAACCGTTAAGAATGCTGCACTGAAACGATTCTGTAAGTAAGGATCTATCTATAAAGCTGTTAGAAAAGAGTAGAATCCCACTACGTTTGGACAACATAAGTATGCGAGCGAGACAGCATGATCGATAGCGACTCATTATTTATTATTATCATTTGCATTTCTTTAGATGTTGCTGCAGGATATCACACTGTCGCGTGCGCTCGGCTGAAGCCTTTCCCCTAATTTATTCACGTACAGAAATTAAAAAAGAAAAGTAAGTAACAGGCAGAAGGAGGCGCAGCAGATCCAATAAAGCTAGAGACTCCAAATTTGTTATAAAGCTTTCTGTAGGTTTCTGATTCTCAAGATAGATTTTCAATGCCCCAAAATTTAAAATACTAGTTATGGTCACGTCTTATTAACAGATGTTTGAAGAATATATCAGAATATACCATTAAATAAGAAAGATAATCAGGACAGAAATTTTGTTTTTGCGGTCAGAACATAAACGCGAGCGACACAGAGAACGAATGCGTTACATGCATATTAAAATGAAGTGACGTAGCACTAAGCTTTTGATGCAGTATTCAAAAGTTTGTTATATATATATTTTTTTTAATTTGGCGCGAAAAGTAGCTTCTAAAATGCAAAACACTTTTATTATAGAAAACTTTACTGACCGGCTTGTTTTTTAAATCAAATTTTTGTTTAATTTTCGATAAATTTCCTTTTTTTTAAGCTTAAATTCTGCCTTAATTTGAGCGCTTATGTAAACCCTTTTGATTTGTTGAACGCATATTTGTACAAGAATAGTTAGTAAGCTTTAGATTAGTCTAAATACACATGCTTAAATGAGATATACTTACTTATGCTTAATACAAATATAAGACAAATTGCAGTGACTATTCAAAATTCATTAATAATGGCCTTAGTTTCGCTGACAGTGGAAGTCATTGGCAAGAAGGGGGAGGGGTGTTGTGGCAAATGCTGAAAAGGGATTTACAATGAGACATGACCGTAATACTCGTACCCAATCTGATTGTCTTTTAATAACACAAGCTGAAAATCAAGTGTAACGTAAAGCGAATTAGATGAAATCTCTAAGATACAATGCTCGTATCAACATGTTACCGCCCGTCACAGCTGTCAATTGCAGTGGCAGCAACAGCAGCAACAGCAACGGCAGCGACAACATCTTTCTTATTAGCGATGAGCGCGTGTCGACGACGACATTATACTTAAGCATTTGATATCTGTTATAGATACTTTCGTTTCCCAATTTGACAATTAATTTAAGCGCCAGAAAACCTGAATAAAAATCAACAAAAATATTGGAAAATACTAAACACTGTTAGATCATAGTTACTAAAAATATGCAAAAGCAATATGGTGGTGGGCTCAAAGAATATCAAATGTACTACTTAGAACCACAGCAAGGTATAGATTACTTTTTATGTTTGGTATTTAGTACTGGTTAGCTATGTATGCTAGTCGTATGAAACCTGATTAGCACGTGTCACGCCACGAATCACGACACGCAGCCAACTCTAAACGTAAAGTATCAGCTCATCATCATCATCTCCATATCTGCACAGACAGCTGTGACGGGCAAAAGTTCTATAGCTCTTCGGCCAGCAGCTGTCGTCGGCCATCGTCGGCGACGTCGTCGTGTTTGACTCTCGCGCCGTTCTCCGCGTAACCTTTGGTAAGGTTAAATGTGAGCGTAGCGCCCGCGAATTGTGCCACGCCAACAACAAAACCAACAACAAGAGCATCAGTAGCAGCAGCAGCAGTAGCAAGAGCAAAGCAAGGCTTCACTTTCATTGTAGTTGTTGTTTCTGCTGCTGTCGTTGCCTGTTTCCTGCCCATTGTGTTGTGTTTGTGTTGTAAGTGTATGTTGTGAGTGAGCGTATTTCGAGGCGAGGCGAAGCGCCGACGCACTGGCGCTTGTTGGGCTGCTGTTGCCGTTGCCGCTGTTGCCTTTTTTGTGGCTTGAAGGATATGGATACCGTATTATCCTTTGCATCGAACCGCTGGTGTGCAGCATCGAACATGTTTGACCTTGTCACGTGCAACCCAACCAACCAGCCACTACAGTGCGCTCTCTGTATGCGAGTGTATACGCGTCTGTGTGTAGGTGTATATTTGTGTTTGCGCGCGTGTGTAAGTATTGCTATAAACAGCACAAGCATCTCTATGTGTTTTGTATGTATGTATGTGTGTCGGTGTGTGTATCTATGGCAGTGTGCGCGGCTGTGTGTTGTATATCAATCGCCCTTTGGGCGGCTGGCTTGTCCCCAAACGCTCTGGCAGCTCCTACTGTTTCCCGCCTACCACCCGCCCACCTTCCACTTCTCAACTCGTGCCTCCCGCCACTTTCTCTGACAGCGCCGCTGGCGTTGAGAGCGCGAAGCACCAAAAACGACAAAAACACCAAAAGCAACAACAGCATCAGCATCAGCAGCAGCAACAACAAGAGCAGCAAAGAAAAAAGTAATTTTGTGCAACGATGCGACCCTTGGCCAAAAATTGTAATGAGAAACCTTTTATGGCACAAACACATGCTTGCTTTTTGTCTTCATCTTGTTCAACTGCTTGGCCTTACCCCCCCCCCCTGACACCCGTACCAACCTCTTTTTGCTCATCCGCTTTTCTAGTGTTTTTAGAATAATTCTTTTGTTGTCGTTGTTGTTGTTCTTTTGCATGTTCTTGAGTTTTGTAGTCTAATTTATTTTATTTTTGTTGCTTTTCTGCATCTTCCGCTTCAGCTTCCTCTTCTTCTTCTTCTTCATCTCAATCTCCTCTAGCTTCTTTATCTGTGTTTTTTTTTTTTTTGTATTTGGGTGTTTGCCTTTTTGTCTACTTAAAGTTAATAATTTGTGTTGTTATTGTAATACAATATGTTTTGTAGGTACGCGCTATATGCTTTTCAAAGTTTTTCATTTTCTTTTTTATTTGGTTTTTCCAGTTGAATTTTCTTTAGTTTTTTATTATTTTATTTCATTTTTCTTCCATCTTCTTGTTTTATCATCTAGTTTGTACAAATGAGTGGAAAATATATATGTATATTTTAATTAAAAAAAAAAGAAACAAAAACAAATAAAAAAATAAATAAAAAGCTGCAATGGGCATGCACGACTAGCAGTTATCCTGCAGACACTATACTTTGATGTGAGTTTTACAGGAAAGTAATTGATCTTTTCAACTCGTTCAGCATTAGTTTAGCATGCTCACTTTGGTTGGCGGTTCACTACAGGGTATGCCGCAGTAAAAACAAGAGCAACAAAGTAAACAAACTGAAATCAAATTGTGCTGGGCACTTTCTTCCCAATGTTTTGGCAGGTGGCTGTTTTGGCTGATGACGTTGAGGATAAACCGAGTGAAACCAGGAGCTTGTGTATGTGCACACACACACACACACACACACACTTAGGCAGACACACACACACAACACATATTGCCCATGGGAACATGACTGGGATCAGGCATCGGGCATCAGGCATCGAATTGCCCATAACATTGTAATTGCTTTTTGATAAATGAAGCACGCGCTGCACAGCTGACAGCGGCAACAACAACAACAGCAACAATTCAAACAACAACTAGGAGTAAACAAAACAAAATATATATATGTATGTATATAAAAAACAAGAAATACAAAAAATGAATCTGAGGCATAAAACGACTCACTCAAGTGTTGCCCCAGAGCTGGGGCCACGCACTCGGCAAGACAATTTAAAATGTTGAAAAATGCTCAGCTAATTGGCAGTTGACAGCGTCGAGAGCATGGGAATGGGAATTGGAATGGGAATGAAAATGGAGAATGTAGAATAAGTATATTGTGGGTGTATTGGTTGTGGATTGCTAAGATGGGGGTAAGTGGGGCAAAGAGACGGCTGCTGGCTGCTGGCTGCAGGCCGGGGGCCATATAAATTTAATTTGGTTTATAAAAAGTGCTTGAGAACGAGAACAGAATGGAGACGAAGCTAGAAGCTGGGAAGCCAAGTGGCCAACCAACGACGTTGACGATGATGACGACGACGACAACGACCAACAAATGCCCCACAGTCAACGAGCATACGCTCTTCCTCTCCCTCTCCCTCACCCCTTACCCTGCTGCATTGCTCTGGCTTTGTAGGTGAAGCAACAACCCCTTTGCTCGGCTCCAAAATGGAACTTGAGATAATGCAACTTGAGATTTGTTGTTTAGAGTGGGTGCCATGTTCGGGGATATAGACCCTAGGGCTGTCTCTAGTGGCATTTTCTTGTATTGAAATTCAAAACAATTCTTCAAGTGGAACAAAATCTGTAACGATGCTGTGCTATACCTTTACCGTTATACACACACACACACACATACACATAGGGAGCAAAAGGTGTTACATTGTAAAAATAAATCAGGGAATTGGAGTATGAGTTGCAAGTTATTTGATACAATTTGAGGTTCTATCCACAAATTTAAAGACCAAACAAAACAGAGAGAGATAGAGGGAGAGTGTCTGTGTGTGTTTGTGAGAGCCAGAGAGGGTATCTACAGCATTATCAAATCCCCTGCTATATATGTAGATAATTTACCTCATGTCATCAAGAGTGTAAGATAAATAAAAATCCATTAAAATATCAACAGTCGGACAAATCCGTTTGAATTGCAAATATAAATGCCTCACGGGCAGATAGCCTATGATTACAAGCTATACAAGCTAGGGAATACCTGTGCTTGCTCTTCTTTTATTTATTGCAATGCTAACAATTGATCAAAAATAATTCAAAAACCGCTGACTGCAGATTAAAAGCAAGAGAGGAAGAAGGAGTAGCCAGCTGAGTTGGCAACACTAGTAGCGATAAGCTCATTTAAGTATCGATATTATCCGTTACGTTTATTTTGGTGTTGCCACACTTCTGCCACTTCTGTTCACTTCTGATCAATGCAATTTTAGGCTACGACAAATAATAATACCATACGTTCATATTTTACAGAGTAACTCGACTGTCAGAAATATACATATATTTACGAAAATTCCATCTCGCACACACAATGCGAAACCAACGGGGAGTATCTTTTCGATCGTATAGTCAAATCTATTGTAATATATGCACATATATAAGAGGAACCTCTCAGTTAAATATCAAGAGAATTGGAATAATCAAAATTCCAACCGAAATTGAAGAGAATACGCGTAGTTGGGGATATTTATGGCATAAGTTGGAAAACCACAAAAATACATAAATGTAAATGTGGCCAGGACAATAAGGGCGGAAGGACGATGTGAGGACTCAAAAAGGAGGCGAATTGGCAACTCCCTAACTAGGTAAACCAAGCGAGGAAACCAAACCAAACCAATTGGATAAAGGACAACGCCTCATTGTGAACCAAGCCAAGCGGATGGATGATGGGGAGGGAGTGTAGGGCAGATGCGGTAGACGAGCCTCACCCTCGGCTAAAGCATGGTGTTTTTTTTTTTTATCGTTGGCATATTTTGCAGCTCCAATTTATATGGTAAGTGGTTATCCATTTTGTTTTTATCAACATCCATCCATGCCGCAGCGCAGAAAAATCGATGACTTAGTTTGGGGGACTCCGATGAAATGTACGTATTATATATTATGTAGATTCCCATGCCAACCCCAACAATATAAAATACAAAATGTAATACAAAAAAACCCCAAAATGCTATGCAATAACAAATCAAATTATATTTACATAATCAAATAAAAATAATAATAATAGTGCTAATAGTATAAGGAAAAAAAAAAACAATATTAAGAGTTTACATTAACATATGAATTCTAGTTGTAAAAAAAAATTGTTGTTTCTTATGAACTAAAACAAGTAACATACGCTTCTTCTGTATGTTAGTAATTTCGGTATGCACCGAATCTTGTATGCTCTTTTCCGGTTAGTCAGTTGATTTGTATAGGCAAGCTATATGTATAATATATGTATATAAATCTATGTTTTTCAGACTCAACAAAAATGTTTTTTTTTTGTTATTTCCTCATCTTTTTATTAATGATATCTCCGCGGAGTGATGAAATTATGGAAACTGTTTTCAATTTTAATTTCTTAACAATTTCACAAAAAAATGGTTTTTCTGTGTTCTTTGTTTTGTGGTGAAATTGCAGCGATATTTGGAATTTTTGGAACAGAATAGTATTATTAAGACTTCGGCATTCCAAAGTTTGCTTTTAGATTTATTTGTATTATTTTCTTTTGCTTATTTGTCTCTAACTACGCTACGTATTTGTATGCCTGTATGTGAGTGTGTGTGTGTGTGTATGCGGATTTATGTTAATTGTTATTGTTTATCTAGTCTATATGTTGATCTATTGTAGTACCATACCTATCTAGTAATATGCTATAGTTGAGCGTATTGAGCTTTAAGTTGTATGTTCTTTTTTTTATTTTTATTTTTGGCAGCCTATATGGGAATTACCGAGTATTACGAGTATGCATATGTCTATATACGTATATGTAGTTTTGTCAGTCAAAAAATGAAGATAAAAGTTGGGAGAGAACTAAGCGAAAAAAAAAACAACTCGAAGTTGGTCCGATTCCTTAGGTATTATATATATATATGTATGTACTACAAACTTGTAGATGATTATCATATGTAAGAGTGTGCGTACGTATGTGTGTGTGTGTGTATGTATGTGATATCAGACAAACAGATAGAACTTTCATTATGTGTTAGCCTCATTCGCTGTGTGTATGTGTGTGTGTGTGTAGTTTCTGGCACTTAAACTTAATACTTATTTAGAGGATACTTTGACCTGGAAAAGAGCTTTGTTTTTTTTTTTTTTTTTTTTGATACGGTTTAGATAAAAAAACAACAAACTTTTCTTATCTTATTGACGCTTAAATATTTACAGGCATTTTGCGTAGCGAAGCTTTTCATTTTTCTTTTTAGTATTTCCATTTTCCATTTGTTGTACATAATTGTATTTGCTTTTCATAATTCATAATTCATAATCAAGTCAATTCCGTATTCCACTCTTCTTTCGCAATTCCACAAGAAATGTGTAAAAAAAAATAAACTACAGAAAAATGATTAATTAAAAGTTGAAATTGAAGTTGTAATTGTGGAACTTGGAATGGACTTTATGTAGTTTACTTTAATAGTTTTTGAATGCATTTGTTTTTGTTTTTCCTTTTTTTTAATTTTTAGCTAAGTATAAACATTTAAAAATTTTGAAAAATATTTCATTTTGATTTTAGTTTTGTCTTTTTTTTCTTCTTTTGTATTATGAGTTTTAAAGACGACGAATTATAAACGACATGCGATCTTTGAGATTTATATATATATATATATATATATGTATGTATGTAGGTATGTATATATATATATATATATTGAAAAAGCGACGCGACGAGAAAAAAATTGTTGTGTTTTGTTTTGTTGCATAAAATTTGTAGCAATTTGTTGCATTTAGTTTGGTGTATGTAGTTGTTGGCCGAGGCCCCTCGATAATGTCTAAATACTTGTCAGTATATATATATATTTATATATATATATATGTATATATAGCTATGATATAGTATATTTATGTATGTATGTATATAGGCGTAATTGTAATTGTATAATAGTTAATAATAATTTATGTATATATATATGACTGTTGTTCTTCTCCTCTTTCAACTTCTTCATCATCATCATCGGTTTTTTGGCCTAAATACTAAAAAGGTAAAACTTAAACATACGATTTGAGCGAAATGTTTTCTTTCTCTTTTGTTTTTGGATTTGTATTTGATGTGAGATATTTGTGACAATAATTGCATAAACAAAAGCTATTCCAACTTTCACTTTTGGGGTCAGTTAAGACACCAGAAAGTATGCTACACTTTTCAAATCGAAACAAACTCGCAACAGTTGACGAATATGTTATTATTTATGCATTTAAGTTGAAAGTATATTATGTAGTTGTAGTTCTTTGTTGTGTGTGTGTGTGTGTGTGTGTGTGTGAGTGTGAGTGTGTGTTTCTATGTATGTGTGTTTATGTGTGTGTGTGTGTATGTTATGTACAATTTGGGTGCAGAATATCACATAGTCAGACATATACGACTACAAGTTCTCATTTTGTTTTTTTTTGTTTTTTTGTTTTTTTTTTAATACGGATTGTTGTTGTTCTTTTGGTTTTTCATCTCTTCCTTTTTGTTTTTTATAGCTAGCTATCTGGTATTTTTTCTTTTCTTTTTTTCTTTGTTTGTTTTCATTCTATTTATACATGCAACGTGGAGTTATCCAACGATAGCCGCGAGGAGCGACGTCCGCTTAGCAGAGATGCGGTGTCCGCATCACCATCAGTTGCCCGCTTGCGTTGCGGACGCAGAAACAGGAACATGACCAACAGGGCCAGGAAGAAGGCCAACGCACCAAATGCCGGATACACAACCCCACTCAATTGGCTTGCCGTTGGCAACGCACTGATGATGTACACACGGTCCGTGGGTCGAACTCGCTGCACTGTGGTCGCTCCAGTTGCAGCATCTTTTGCTGCATCTGTTGTTGTTCTTGTTGTTGTTACTCTTGTTGATGTTGTTGTTTTTGTGGATGGTGCTGCCATTGACTTAGACACGGGTACAGAGACGGGCACAAAGCTTGGAATTGTCCGGCGATTGGTTGTCGTTGACGTTGCCTGCGCTGCCGTTGACAGCAGCTGATGTGTGTCCACATTGAGCTTGAGGGAGCGACGCATTAGACCCGTTAGCTGCAACCAGAGAAGCGAGAAACAAAGCGAGTTGACAGTTTTGCCTCAATAACAGAGTTTGAGGTTGAGGTTGCGGCTACAGCTATCGTAGCGCTCAAACGTTGAAAATTGTTGGGAGTTTTGCTTACCTTATGCTTGCAGGTCACTTGTATGTTGTAGACCGTATCGGGCCAAAGTGATAACTCGGCGCGTGCCGTGTCCGTCAGCAGGTTACCCATGAGTCCGCCACCGGATACCTCCCAGGTGATCAGGCATTGACGCGATGCGTTCGCAATCAACTCGTCCCAACCGATGTCGGTTAAAACCAATGCGCCCTGTCGCTGGGCGTGGTGCACGCGCAGCTCAAAGGGCGCCAATTGCCTCTGGCAGTTTTGCCAGCACTATGGGTTAAATAGAAAACAGAGCATTCAGCAACCATTATATACTCAGTATACACGCACATACACATTGATATACATACATATGTATGTATATATAAATATATATACATATATGTGTACATATATACAAGCATATCTACATAGACTAAAGTGTTGTTTGGTACACAGGCCCAGGCACAGACACAATCACAGAGTCACAAGAGTCGCGATTGCGGTGCCCGCAAATTGGCAACGCAATTTCGCCAGCCGCCCGCAGCAATCAACAGCAACAACATTTAACCCATCGATGTGCCAATGTTCTCAAATGCGCACGCAAATCCCAATCGCAGCTCCAATCCTCGAAACCAATCAATTCCATAATGAACATTCTCAAATGAATCCCATTTAACTGTGCCGCTGACAGACAACTCTTTGACTGCATTATCGATATCGATAAGTTACGTGCTTGCGCCATGTTTAAGTTTCTAGTTGCTTTGCTACGAGGCAACAGCGCTGCCATCCTATTTAATAACTATCGATAAGGATCAATTATGCTATGAACGCTGTATTTAAATACAGCAAAAATCCTATTTGAAATAATTAAAAGTTTCTAAAAGATTGTTTTTTGCAATATATAAAATAGACTGCAAACTTAACTTTTCTTAAAACAGCGCATTCACTGTTAACTAGCTCTTTGTAGAAGCAAAAATAATTTATTGCCAATTCATAAAGTATTTGAGTACAATATATAGAAATAACTTAATGGCTCAAAACTTTAACTTTACTTTGAAAAGTTAATATAAATTAAATTGAAGTTAAGTTTGCTTTTAAAGCATATAACACCATCTATTGGCCATCACAGCTAACAATTGTAATTGTTTTAAAAAGAGTTTTATATCAATGGCAATAAGTTACATTAACTCTACTGTAATTAAGAAATGTTTTAAATGGGTTGAAAAGGTATAATAATTTTTCTGTAATTTTTAATTATTTTAATAACGATGCAAGAAAAATAAATGCTTTTTATTTGAGACATTTCATGTGGCACTTGAATGGGTTAACGAGGCAAAAACAATTTTTAACTGTTGCTGAGTGCTTAGAAAGTGAAAGAGAGCGAGAGAAAGAGGGAGAGAGACATGACTTAGGGCAATGCTGGAGCTGCTGTTATCGCTTGTATCCGTTGTCCTTATAGTAGTTATTATATAGCTTAGGCATAGGCATGGATGGTACTTACATTTCTGCAATCAACGAAATCCGTGCAATAATGCCAATCCCTCGCAAACTGTAAAGAGACACAAGCAAAAAGCCAAAGAGATGAGAGATGAGATACAAAAAGAACAACAACGAACAATGAAAATACAAAAAAAAAAAAAGAAAGTTAGTTAGAGGGCGTGGCCTAATCGAATTTTAAGTAAGCTAGAAAAAGTAATCAGGCACAGAGCCCGCAGGCTCATCTCTCCCCCGCTGACCGAGGACAACGCCATTACCAACAATAGACGCAAATTTGTAACTGTAATATAAAAGGCCTGACGACAAAAAAAAAAAAATAAAAAAAAAACTTGATAGAAATGTTTTCTTTGGCAAGCCAACCATTTGATACCCTGTACATAATGAATTTCCATCGAGAGATTATTCCTATGAGAACTATAAAAGCAGAGGAACAGATGAACTTAGGCACAGATCGCTGTTTATATATATATATATATATATATATATATATATATATATATATATATATATATATATATATATATATATATATATATATGTGAATGTATATATTATGGGATATGCCACGCCTCGTTCAATGCCTTATACATTTTATGATAAAAAAAAATTATAATACCCACGGTGAGGGTATAAAAAGTAAAAAGCAGAAGCTCAGAGAGATATCCTACATATAAATGTATCTATGTGAGTGTGTTTGTGTCTCTATGTGTGTGTGTGTGTCTGTGTGTGTGTATAAATGACCGCAAAGTTGTATGGCGAATTGAAATTTTTACGCTGTTGGCAGGAGATGAAACTGTGGACTAACTGGACTTGCCTGCTTAGCCTTTGTCAACTGTCGCTTTAGCTACGCAGCAGCGACAGCTGGACGCAGGGCGAAGGACGCAGGACGCAGCACGCTGAACGCAGGACACATCCTCTAAGTCACAGTCAGAGTCACAGTCAGAGCCAGAGTCAGAGTCCCATTGCTTGTCCGTTTAGTTTATGAATGAGCACGCAGACAAATGAATGAATGTGCTGATGCGAACTGAGAATGGAGAATCGAGACTTAAGACTGCAGAAAGGGAGACACCGACATCAACGTGAATTGTGAAGGATGGCGAGCATCAAACAGGCAGGCGTGCAGGCAGTGTTAGTGGCCGAGGTAAAGGGGCATAGGGACTGGGACAGGGATAGAGACAGGGACAGGGACAAGGACAGGGCAAGGGACAGGCACACACAGTCATCAGGAGCAGCAGCAGCAGCGGCAGGAGCACTTTGTCATCATTACACAATAAGGCGGCCAGATAAACGAGCATGCCAAAAGGAAAATCGCAAAGACAACATATTTTCCGCTCAATTGAATTTTTGGCCTTTGCGAAACAACTTGGGCGATAAGTAACAACAATAAGGCGGCAAATGAATGAACGAATGAGTGAGTGACTGAGTGAATGCCTTGAATGGCAACCAAACATTGCCAATTCGAGATGGTCGCGTGATCAGCTATCGCTATTGCAAAACTATCGCTATATTAAGCATTTGTTTGGGTTTTTTTTTTGGTTTGAATTCTTCACAATTTGTATTTCTATTACTATTATTTAGTAGATGACACAAGCATACCCTGTAATAAGCATTTTAATACTAGAGTGTATCTACTTGCTAAGCTGCACATGTTCGTAGCTAATTGAAATCGCTGATCACTAATTTAAACCATGCTCTTACGCCCAACTACAAAGAGATGTTGCTGCTCACAGTAAGTATACCCTGTAAAAGCAGCTTTTTTGTCATGTTATGTGACTCATGCAGCATTAACTTTAAACAGAACATTAATAATCATTAATCATTGTTAAGTCTGTCAATTACTGTAGCTTGTATACCCTGTAAATGTTCAATAAACGCATAAGATTTAGAATAATGAGTTAAATATGATGGAGAGCATATATTTTCTTCAGCATTCTTCGACATTTATCGTTTTGTCAGATTACAAGCTTCGTTAATGGCTTATATTATCGATATTCGATAAGTCGTCTATCGATTATTTCTACTAAACTAAATTTACTTTAAACTAAGCTTAAATAATGCATTTCTTAAAATGTGAAGAGTAGTTTAGTTTAGTGAACTTATCTACAGTTGAACTTCTTTTCATTCTATAGGGTATATACAAGCAAACAATCGAGTTCTTCACCTTATTAGTTCATTTGAAGATCAATTACAATTTAGAAGACAATCGCATAATGAAGTTTCTCTACAATCTAGTGGAGACCTGTTTCTGTTCCACTTTAGGGAAGTTCACCTGTAGCTAGCATCTTAGTCTTAGAACGTGACTCGCTCTGACTCGTGTCACGCTGCCATCTTTAGTTGGCAACGAAAACAAAACGCACCACAAGCTCAATGAAAACGCTGAGGCAGCAAGCATTCAGTTCCCTCTTCTCCGTCTTCATTCTATGTCTTCCGTCTTCTGTCCCACACAATTGCCGTCCATTGTCCATTGTCCATTGTCCCGCTGTCGGACTGTCGGACAGTCGGACAGTCGTCGCGACGCGACGCGTCGTTTCATTCAGAGTCTTGTGGCCTACCTGGCATAGCTGTTGGCCCATATAAATTAAACGCAGGCAGCGAACAACTTTTACATGCAATTGCCCACGGAATTGGACAACGTTTCACACCCAGGCCACATAAATTACCCATCCAGGTCAGTTTTGAGCAGTTTTATGAGCTGCGGCCCAATGGCTATGTGACCAGTTGCCCAGTTGCCAGTTGCCCAGTTGCAAGTTGCCCTGTGGCACGTAGTCGCCAAATGCTGCGCTTGTCAATTATTGAAGCGCTGTCGGAACAGATTCCACCACCAGGCAAAGTTCTACGTGCTCCGCATACGCATCTGGCATTACAATATTTGAACTGAGACAGACATATATAAAGAACGATTCCTTAGCACACATAGAGAGCACCACCCCTCATTCTGACACTTCCCCTTTTGGCTTACACCACACACACACACACACACACACAGTTATACTCATACTACCCATCATTATTCCTTCAACAAACTTGCCCGAAAAATCAACGAACAAAGTCTTAGGATGCTGCCAACTTTTATGGTGTTAATTTGGCGCTGATTGAGCGACGGTCGTGGATTGGTGGCCTGTGCCGGGGGATTAGATCCGGACAGGCGTGAAATTAGCCCCAGTTCATGCCACATGCCGCATGTCGCATGCAGCAGGGCAACCCCTTAAAGGTCAACGGATTGCATTTGCAACGCCAAATGGATCATCGAACCAAATTTATTACGCTTTAATCAAGCGAATCAAGCATTAAAATCCCCATACAAATTCATTCAGCAGAATTTCCGTAACAATTCCCAAAAAAAAAAAAATGAATCATTTTTCCACTGATTTTAATGTCTTTTTTTATATTATTGATTTTTTTTGTTGTGGAAATCAAAAAGATTCCTATCAGGCGGAAATATTCCATCAGGGGAATGTTAAGCCTAGGGTATTGTATTGAAAATGGCGATTTCAATCTCTAGAAATCTCTTTCCCTAATTTGCAGAGTTTTCTGAAATGAATCACGTTATGCTCATCACTTAAATGGAAACTAATTAAATTCGCTTTCGACTGCAACATTTAAGCACATTTTTCTTCGTTTTTGACATTATTAGGTTATGTGTATTTGTTGATTGTACAATTGAAATTTTTGACATTTAAAAATATGTTGTGAAAGCGGAGAAGAATGTTAATTGTTTGCTTGTTAAATTTTGCACAAATAAACATTTTTAATAATTAAAAAAAAATGTGATAAAAATTTATTGCTTGTAAAAGAAAATGTGCATTTTCAATAATTAAAAAAAAAAATGTGCATAAACGAAGAAAAATGTCCTTTTTTTAAATCTACAATTTACAACAAATTTACATTTTTAATAATTTAGAAAAATGTCTATTTGTTGCTCGCAGAATTGCCCAAAAATTTACACTTTTAGCAATTAAAAATATATATATGTGCATAAACGAAAAAAATCGCTATTTTGCCTGTAAAATGATTAAATCAAATGTGTAAAAATGAAGGAAAATGTTTACAGACTCAGTAGTGGAAAGAGGCTATAAATCTGGATTTCTGTAATTCGTTGAAATACAAAAGCAAAAGATTTGAATCGATTTTTTTTGTTTTGTATTTCATTTGAAATGCAATTAATTATTTCCCCAAATTCTACAAAACATTCAATATCAGTCTTTTCAAAAGTTATCTACAAAACTACCACATTTTTCCCAAATGGAAAACTTGTTCGTTTTGTGGAAATCACCAAGAATGTCAAATTCAACATAACGAAGGTTAGAGAAATCTTTCAAATTGTATTCGAAGTAGAAAAACTTTGTCTTGTGTCAAATTAATCAAATTTAGATGTTGAATTTATCTAGAGCATAAATGAAGTTCCAAATGGAAGTCAGCGATTCAGCGATTTGTCAAACGATTTGTTACAGTTTAGACAAAGTTGAGCTTAACTTGAATTCGAAACCATTTTTTTTTTTTTAATCAAACGCTACAACTTTTAAGAGCTATTCAATAAAATATGTTGACACTTCTTAAGAATGAAGAATTCTCGGTTTCTTTCCTATAAATAAAATGAATTCAAATGCTGAATGAGAACGAGTTGAAAAAGGAAGCAGAAAACACATTTAACAACGTTTAGTTTCAGATAAAACAGAATCACTTTATTCCCCAGTAATAAAACATGCTAACTCTTCTTAGCCATGCTTGATAACATTTAGTATGTTTACTCTGGAACCACTCTGATGTCCTATTAAGACTTTTAATAGTCGCTTAATGGAAATTTAAGTTAGGTTCTTGAGAATTTTAAGTCTATTCAAATTTTATTATACCACAAACAATTTAAATATTTGGAAAAGGCTTTAAAAATTATAATCAATTCCAGAAGCTGAATCAGAATAAATTTAGCTTTGTCAGCGAACTATAATATATATATATATATATATATAATCATGAATTTTTTTTCTTTTTTTTCTAGAAATTAATGGAATTGTGGAATGTAGACATATTGAATGTTATACTTTATCATTTCTAGAAACGAATCAAATTTGAAACAGTGGCAAATAAGTACTTTGAACACTTTTTGTATCATTTACTTATCCTAACTTTCGAACCACTCGTATGAGCTATTAAAACTGTTAATAGTTATTTAATTGAGTTCTTTACATCTTATGAATGCTGAGTTAGAAATACAATTTTAAATTAATTTCTTACAATTTCAGAAACTTTTTTATTGTTCCGCTATTGTTTTAATAATTGGAGAATTTCAAAGTATTTATAAATTAATCAATTCTAAAAGCAGTTCTAGAATAAGTTAAACTTCAAATTAATTACAGAAGCTGAATTAGAATATGATTAATTTTTATAGAAATTCTAGGGGTTTCTTGAGATTTTTCCCATCATGTGGCTAGAAATGAAACACATTTGAAGCAGAGGTATAGAACAAGTGCATATCTTAACATAAATGTAAATTTCAAGGTATTCAATTTTACAAAAAGTTATAATAATTAAAAAAACAATTTGAAAATTGACAAAAAAATGTATATGAACTTTCGTAATAGCTACAATATTCAGAGCATTTGAAACTTTTTTTTTATAAATTAAGCAATTTCAGATTAATAATAAATATAACTTTGATCGAGTTTTTCTAGAATTCGGAAATATCTTGCATAAACTTAAAGGGTTTCTCGGGATTCTCATTGCTGACAATTAATTAGAATTCGAGTTTTTCGAGTCCATCCATTACATTAATTAGAATACTACTTCTTTTTTCGAGTCATCCCAAGGAACCCTTAAAATGCTCCAATGTATCAGGAACACACACCCAAATGGCCCTTAGGGGTATTAACAGCAGGCTGTTTGAACTGATCCCTCCCAGTTTACCTAATCTCTATTAGCAGCGCTCTATGACTGGCATGGACCACCCAATTGACATTGTCAACCGGCAACAACAGCTACAACAACAACTACAGCTACCTGAGAAGCAGCAGCGATGTCAGCGAGCAGATAAAGGCGAGCAGCCGCATAAAAAATAAGAATAAAAATAAAAAAATAAAAAAAAACCTAAATGTTCCCCAGGTCGTCCCTTGTCTTGTCTTGTCAGTGGCATTGTCATTTGCTTGAGACAGAGTTTTGAGTTAGAGTTCGAGCCTGAGTCTCAGTTTGGTATTGGGTTATGCCATGGATTGGCCTTGGGTTAGAGGCAGGGACAGTGACAATGTCAGAGACAGAGACAGAGAAGACTTGAGCCCAAGTCGAGCGTATAGAAGTGTCCATCAAGTGCGTCTTATCTTTAGTGGCCTGACCAGGGGGCTTACCTGCTGATAGCAGCTTTGGCGGCATCTGGTTAACTGTTTGCTGCCGAATGGCGTTGCTGCTGTCTCCGTTGCTTGCAACTCGGCGGCAGCATCCGCATTTGCCGCCGCATACTGTTGCTCAGCCTGGGCGGCAACTAGGAGCACGAATATTGCAAATGATTGAAACATTGTTGTTACTGTTCCTCCTCCTACTCCTCCTCCTTTTCCTCTTCGTCTTCTTCTTTTACTCTGCTTGCTGTTCAAGTGCGCGTGGGCGTGAGCGTAGTAGGCGTGGGCGTGGGCGTAGGCTCGGGGCGTTCACAGATTGATTAATTGATTGATTTTGTTTGTTTATTTTTGTATCAAGTGATTGTTGTTGATATTGTTGTTGTTGTTGTTGTCCCTGCCCATAATATGCGACGAGTGTGACGACAGCGACGTCAGCGTTGACGTCGACTGCACTTAGTGAAGCAGCGCATGTATCTGTAGGTATTTGTTGTTGTTTTTGGTTTATTGCCTTTGCTTTTGCTTTTACATTTGCTGCAATAACAACAACAATAAATGCACTAAAAGCTCGCACATGCTGCGAAATACATATATATACGGAGAGCAACTGTAAATTTAACACAGAGCCAACCAACGCAGTCGTCGTTAAGTTTAGTTTCGTCTCGTTTTTCTTTTTTGTTCTTTTTTATTTTGTTTTTGATATTTGGTTTACTTATTGGTTAGTCCCGGGCTGGCACTTTGCTTGGGAGGTGTTGGGGCGGTAGTTAACAACATGCTGTGGCCCTGACTCCGGCTCCGGGTCTGCGCACCTTGTTTGAGTTTTTTATTTGAGCTGTATGCTCAGGTAAGTTGGCACTGGCACTGGCACTGGCACCATAACAAAAACACAAACAAACAACACACGACAACAATAAATAAAACGTGCACACAACAAGAGCAGCAGCAGCAGCAGCGTCAGCGTCAGCAAAGAAAAACAACACCAGCGACAAGGCGAAGGCGACTAACAACTGAGACTGCGGCAGCGACACCGAGAGCGACAACGACAGCGACAGTGACAATGACAGAGGGCGAAGGCGAAACCAACCAACGTCGTCGAGGATAAATGCTGCACTAACGGAAAACGAAAACTGAACCAGAACCAGGCTGCGAGATAACACACTAATACACACAAGCACACACACGCCCAGGCACTCACAGTCACACGCCGACACACATACACACACACGCACAAATTCGTTTCATATACAAACGAACTAACGAACAAACGAACGAACCGAAGAGCAGAGCAAAGAAAAGGGCTGCTATTTTCATAGCTAAGCAAACAGCTGCTGCAGCCGCAAAATAGCTACAGTTTAACCTTTTTCTGCACATTTAATTATATCAAAAGCAAATAAAATTTCGAAGTTCATTAATGTATTATGCTAACAATTACACTAAAGCTTAAGTTTAAAAATTTTTTTTTGCCAATAATATTTAAATAAATTCATATTGGCGGTTTTCTTTATTAGCATTTGTATAACTGCTTTGGCTTTTTCGGCTAAACTTGTTGGCAAGGCCACAGCGAGATTTAGCAGCACTGGCCGCACATGCTTAAAAGGGGCGTCAGTCAGTGGTTGTTGTTCGAGCACGAGTTCCAACATCCAACACGAGCATGTTTGAAATGATATTTAAATTGCATTCGTGATGAGCTCGTGTCGTGATTTGTTCAAAGCAAAGCACGATAAAACGTTAAATTCAAAAGGTAAGTAATTATAATATTTATAGTTAAGAGCAATGAAAGACAATTGAAATTATAGACTATTGGTGTGCCAGTAATTGTACAACAACGCTGTTAAAAAGTCAAACGTGCTTCCTCGTGCTTAATGAGTTGCTAAGCGTTGTCATCGCTAAATTGCAAGAACAGCAAACAAAAACAAAATAAAAATGATTGTCGGAGTTTGAAGTTGGGTGCCAACGGAGTCACGGAGTCTGTGTGTGTCTGTTTTGGTGGTTGCTTCACCCAGTTGGGTTGCTTGACTTTGATGATGATGATGGGGTGGTATTGCTGCTCTAAGGCTTTGCCTATGGATTTAGCTTTGGCTATGGCTATGACTACACGGCTACAGCTACAGCTACAGCTACAACTACAGCTACAGCTACGGCAATAGCTGGGTGAGCATGGCTTTGGCTTTGGCTTTGACTTGGTGGTGGCCCCTCTTCCCATTATCGGCAACGCGCGTGCATGCAGATGAATCAAAGCAGCCGCTGATTATAGCAACAATATGGAAATGCCGCTGCCGTTGCCGCTGCCGCTACCTCTACTCTATCTCTCTCTCTGTCTCCCTCTCACTCTCAATCCGTGCTGCCTCGGGTTATATAGGGGCATTGTTTATTTATATATGCCCTGCACATGTGTGAGTTTGTGAGTGTGTTTGGTTTTTATAACTTCCATTTGCCAAAGCATAGTAAATTCTTTCAAAGCGTGTACTACATTTATTATTTAAGCCACGCTGTTCTCCCTTTCGCTCTATCGCATCTCTATTGCAGTCTCTTTCCTTCTATGCGCATTGTTCTAGGCATGATACCCCCACTTTCCACTCATTCGCCTGTTTGTGTCTGTTGTGTCCGTCTTAGTGTCTGACTGTTGGTGTATTAGCCTCCTCTTTGCTCCCCTGCTTACTGCAATAACAATAACAACAGCAGCAACAACAACTACAACAAACAGCAGAGCCTGCTTTATTTGCATATTTTGACTTTTATGCGGCAAAAATATTACTTGCTGCGCTGTTGCCGGCAAACAAACAACCCCCCACAGCCCCTTTCCCATTACCCCACCCCGGCCCTACCCCCTCTCTGCCATCAGGCAGCTCCCCTCCTAACGGCAGTTCACCCTACCTAAAACAGGGCAACGTTAATAAAGCGGCCGAGCATAAAAAAAAGAGAAGAAAAAAACTGACAAAAAAAAAGAAATGCCAAAAATTAAGGCAAAAAGTTTTTTCCATTTGGCATGCTGCCCTCACACGCGCAACTGTATCGCCCTCCCCCCCTTTGCTCCCACTTTCTCTACCGCATCACAACGACTCTGCCTTATGCATAAGTCGTCTGCAAAGTTTGAAATTTGGGGCTGGTTTATAACTCTATTGCAACATGTTGCATGTTTGAAATTGCCAAAAAAAAGAAAATGTGAACAAATAAAAATGAAAAGAAAGAACAACAACAATTTATTACATAGATCAGTTATCTAGCAGCTCCTGTACATACACATACATATATTTATAATAATTTCAACCTGTCTTTCTCAACTTGCCAAACATGCATATATCACAATTAATCCTTGACAAAATAAAGTTTATTTGTATGCCTTAAATGCGGACATGCCACAGAATACGGCAAAAAACCACCACAAAATCCACCCACCTCACTCCTTCCTGCCGCCCGTTCCCTATATTTGCATTGCCACATTTTGCAGTAGGCCATGTTTCAGCAACATAATTCAAATACTTTGCGAGTTATGCGTTCTGAAACAACCCGACACTTTGGTATAATTTTTGGAAACCACTTTCAAAAACCACTTCAAATGACATAAACATAATGTATAAATTTCAAATTAGTAGTTTTGAAACATTTGCAGACATTCTCGTACTTTTCATACTCCGAAACCATTGAAAATGGTCCAAACAAAAAAGGGCTTAATGGTTTTGCGCAAGTGTATGTAACAGGCATCTCCGATCTTATAGGGTATATATATATATATATATATATATATATATATACATGTATATTCTGTATGCTCTCAAAGACTATAGTTGCTACAGACCTAAGATGTTGATATGTCAGTTAAACGTAGATTAAGCTTATTTTAAATACATAATTACGCGCCCTATTCGCATACAATTTGAAGAAAAACTAATAACAAGAGCCAATTTAAAGCAGAGCGTCTAGAGTTGTACCAAGCAGAAGACATATCGAAGTCCGAATGTGCTCTGAAAATTTCATTACTATTGAACAATAAACTCGCAAGTTATTCGGGAAGTAATTTCGCATTGGCTCAAAGCAAGGAAAAAGTATAAGAAGAGAATACATGTTCCTTTCCGCATGCAAACGTTTAAGAGTTCTTTTAGCTTATGTATATGTAGGTTAAATGTCTATGTGTGCAGCGTATTTAAGCGCTTAGGGTAACTGTAGTCGTGCTTTCTGCAGTCAAGCATTTTTACTCGCTTTTTTTTTACATATGGCAAGCTTGTTGGCAAAGTTAAGAGGGAAATGGACAACAGCAGGGTGAGTGGATGGATGGGGGGGGGGGGGGTGGAGAATGGGCTTTAAGAGCAGTAAAAAAAAGCAAAAAGTGAACAAAAAGTAGCTTTGAAATTTATGCGCCCATGGCGAGCCATTTGGCAGTGTAGAAAACTTTTTCAAACAAAATTTCATTTAGCGGCGAACGCAATTGACTTTGTCGTACTGCCCCTTCCCCCTTAGCAACCACTCTTGCACCTACCGAACCACAACTGCTAACCATGCCCATGAAGATGCGGGCCTGTCCGACTTATTAAAAGCCGTTTTACACTAATACTAATTCATGGCAAGTCGTTTTGTCGTTTGTTTTCATTCTTTTCTGGTTTTTGTTTGATTTACGCATTTTTGAGGCATGCAACAAAGTTTTTGGACTCGGGCTTGCAAACTTCATAGTGCAAACTGGCAATGACAGCAGCTGCAGGCTGCTGTAGGCAGCATCAGCAACAGCAACTTGGGCAATGGAGCGCTTCCGTTGGGCCGCTTACTTGTATTCCCCTGGATGATAAGTAGAAATGACGCACAATGAGCACATCCGGTCCAGCCAGTGAGTGCATTGAGGTGCCATGGAGCAGGGTGGGTATGTTAAATTGTAAATCTTGCCTATGCATGTATGCATATAGGGGTAGGGTTAAATCTTTCCCAAGCTAATAGGCAAAACGATTGCAGACCCTGCTGCTGTAAATAGAATCCATTAAGAATTTTCGAATTCTTGAAAATTAGCAGAGGATCGTGCAAAGAACAAGGCAAAAGCAGACAAATGGGTACAAAAAAAGCGGATCAGTCATGTGCACACGACTGTATAATACCCTGTACAATTCTCTGTCTTAAAATATATTTTGATCACTATTATTACTAAATGATATATATTTAGTGGCAACTTCACAAAACGGACGCAAATCAGGTCTGGCAACTCATGCAATACATTTGCGATATTTCATTAAGCTTGTTTGCGCGCTAAATTTCAAAATAGTTTTTGATCGAGTATGTGTACCTACGCAAAAGCTTGCTGCTATGAGCATGCGAAGAATTCACATATAACTGTAATTATTGTATGTATGTGTGTGCATATGTATGTTTTGTATGTTTGAATACACATGACAGACGGACATGGCTCAAGCGATTCGACAGTTTATAATGATCAAGAATAGGGTGTGTTATACAAAATGAATATAGCCTTGTACAGGGTATAAAAAAACTCAACAATATAATTAATGGAATTTTTGAACTTTCGGTGCAAATGCCGAAAGTCTGCGAAAAAACACACACACTCGCGGCATTCATTGCATTTCATTTCATTTCATTGATGGAGTTTGCATTTAAGCATGGGAATGGGGCATGGCTGGCACTTTTTACTTTGCCACTTGCCACATGGGGCCGCAAATAAATTTGTCGTTGTGCTGCAATGTTGCAGCGTTGCAGTTAGCCCGAAATAGAGCAATTTGCATTATTTGCATTCGGGCAGATTTCGCTTAATGAATTGCGCACAACTTGCCAAGAAATTTTCTTGTTTCGAAGCGCAACAAAAAGTATTTAAAAAAAACAACTTGAACAAAGAACAATATAATTTATCATCACACCGAAGTTGATAGATACTCTAATTTCCCACTGTGTAAATATTCTCTCTTTTAAATGTTGATCGCTACAAAAGCAAAAATCTCTTTTCAATTGATTCCAAATGTCCAAAGAGTTTTGGAGAGTTTAATTAAAACTAATATTGTATTAATAATTAATTAAAATAAATTTAAATATTAATAATTCAATTAAACAAATTAATAATAAATTAAAATAAACTAATTTAAAATAAATTTGAAAATTTGAGATTTTTAAAACATAATCTTAAAAGAGCTTAATTGGAGTTTAAACCTATCTTAAATAAGATTAAGTTTATACGGAGGAATCATTTGGTATTTAGTAAAAACTTAAATATAAATTGTCTAGTTCCTAGTATGATAAGCGAAAATTGAATTTTTAAATCAAGCAAAAAATATGTAAAATGCTTAAAATATATTGTTGTTTTATATCGGAACTAAATGAAAGAAAATTGACTATTTTCTCAACATAATTAGGGCGACAAATATTAATCGTAATATCTTATAATTTTCGAGAGAATTCACATCTTATACTCTCTTACGAAGTACGAAGTTTAATTAATTTTTTCTTTTATTGTTAAGTAATATTTTAATATCTTAATTAAAATATATTTTAATTTTTACACTGATGAATAGTCATTATATTTGTAGAGTATTCTGGATGCAGTCTGTACGACATGATAAAGTTATGATAGACGTTGTGGCAAGGAGAGAGTGGAGCATACGATATGTCTGTGTCTGCCACTTTGTCTAAAAGACATAATGCTGCAATATCGCAGAGATCTTTAGCTGATTCCGATTCCGATTTCGTATGTGACATGTAAAAGGGGTGTCACTGTCTTCCCTTATTCACGTCTTATGACTGCGTTCACCGTAATCGGAATGTGCTCATCTTTATCTTCAGTGACGTTTCGGCAAAGACATAAGGAACAAGGAATGGGGAATGTTGGAATGGGAGGAACGGTGTACTTGCCTGTGGGATGCTCCTGTTCATTCGCAATGCTAATGTAAAATAGCATTTGCATTCATGTCGATGTCGAGATGCCGCCCCTCCCCTCTCACACCACACACACAGCACTACCATGGACCAAACCTCACCACAAGAGCCAACAGCTGTGCTGATTCGCAATTTTTCGTTGTCAAAAAAGAAAAAAAATGGCCCATAACTCATGTCACCGTTGTGTTCATTAAATGTAAACTGAATGCTGCCCACCCGGTCTGAACCTTGCATCTCCGTTGTCGGTTCTACCAGTTGCACCAGTTGTTGTTTTGGATGGATTCCGTTTCACATGTTATTGTCGATGTGTGCATATGGTCAGCTCATTGTGAACTCGCTTATATTGCCATTATCAACATCATGTTGCGATTAATGCCCCTCCCTTACTCTGCCTCTCACATTTCAGATATGAATGTACGTGTTACATCTATCACAGCACACGTTTCCCAATCTTCATTCATTTTCCTTTCTTTTTTGAGGGTGGGTGCGAAATTGTTTTGGGACGTGCACCCAATGCTATGCAGAGCTGCCATTTGTCCGCCATGGTGGTTGCGTTTGCCCAATGCTAGCATATACATTTTCACATGTCTGTACATAATAACCAATGCTCTAAGGCATTAACGCATTTGTTATCAAAGGCAAAATGCGTTAAGCTCCCAAGCTCAAGTGCAGCAACTTCATCAGAAATGTCATTGGGCAGACTATCATTAATATTAGACATGGACATGAAGCAGCCCATCGGGCAATCGTAATCCACAAATTGTGACTGACTTTATTACCCCAGAAAGATTTTGTTTCAGATGTAATGTAAGCAGTATGGTTTATGGAAAGGAAATATTGCAACTAATAAATATGATATAAATGGGCTCACGAAAAAACTACAGATAATTTAATTTAATACCAAATATAAGACACGTTGATTTAAGACCAATATTCGGATAATTTACATTTTTTTAATACCAAATATAAGACACGTTGATTTAAGACCAATATTCGGATAGTTTACATTTTTAATAATTAAATTATTCCAATTTTATTAATAATAAGGTTCAGCATTTGGCGCCGTTACGATAGTGTACTCAAATCGTTATAATTTTTCGTTTCACAGTAAATTCAAAATTCCGCCAATTTTCGATTAAGTAATCGAAGTTCAACTGAGCGATATTTCTCCATTTCAACACTGCGCCCTACATGTCATTCGATAGCATGATACATAACAACACTTAATTCCAACAATTGTGGAATTGTTGTTCGTGTTCATTTATTTGTGCATAAGGATCAAAAGTGAACAAAATCAGTGTGTTAATAATGCATTTGACTTGACTTTGTATTAATTGTAAGTGAGCTACTTTATAATTAGCGCTGTAAGTAAAAGATATTCACACTAAATCACGGTAGTTGTTTGCATCCGAGGCAATATTGTATTGCGGCCCACAAAAAAAATTAATAAAAAAAAAATAAAGAGCCGCTTCTGTGAAATTGATTCTGTGTGTATATATGTGTGCGCGTTTTTTTGCGTATTTGCCTGTTTCTTCTCGGTGTGCAGTGCATAATTTTAACCTGTAATAAAGTGTTACCAACAACGAGCTGATTTTGGCGACGTAAACAATACGAGGTAAATGCGAAAAATGCGTTGATATTTTACATTAGAGATTGGCGCAGGTCCCAAGGGCACTGTGCAGAAGAGGATACTTTATTGGGTTTTTGATTATGCGTAAGGATCACCTTATCGATGGATGCAGTTGTATGTAAATAAAATATGCAACATGTTGTCTTTAGTTGATTATTATTGATAACTTATCGCAAATCATACAAAGTTGACTTTCTTTTTATATTCTTTGTCATATGCGTGTCACGATATGCGCCGATCTCTAGTTGCTAAAAAATTGTAGAAAAACAAAACTAACTGACTTTTTTTTAGATTCATCAATAATGAGCTATTTAACAGGCGAGCCAGTGCCGCCTGGCTTTGAGGATGAATTACAACGCACGGCGATAATACAAAAGCAAATTGAGAGCTACAAAGATGGCTCCTTAATTGGCACCGAATACGTTGTGGAGCTGCATGAGGATGGTCAGGTGCGACCCGATTACTTTTGTGTGCTGTGCAACACGTGCAACGATTGTCGTTCCATATTCAAACACTGGACATCGGTGACCCATCGCACCAACTATCTGAAGACGCACTATCAAAAGGCCTTCGAACTGCTTCAACAGTTGCGTCGCACCCCAGGTAACTCCAATGAGGTTATGTTGAATGCAACCACCAAATTGGTGCAAGCAATTGAACAGCATTATGGACGCAGTGTTCAAGTTTTGGCTGTTGCCGGCGATGATTTTCGTCGGTTTCGTGCAAAGATCTGTTCGCAGGTACGCGATAAATTTCATTACGATGAATGCGCCGGTCCCGATTTTTTAGATGAAGTACGTAATAACATACTCGATTCGAAGACGCCCGTTGGTTTGAAGGTGACACTCAATTTAAAGGAACGCAGCTCAGAGCCGCAAACTATTGCCCTGGATGCCATATCCAGTGATGATGATGATAACAATTTTGATCCATCTACCGCACAGCAAGCGATGTCAAAGAAGTCACGCAAGAAGCCGGATGAGCAGCAGGCGGCATATCGTGCTGTTAACCGATCACCACCAATGGTTGACAAGGTGGCCAAGCCAGCTGCTGCCGTTGGAGCGAAGCAAACACTGCCTACACCCAAGGAGCTATCAATGCAGGCCTCGCTCATCGCCCAGGAGCGCTACAAGTGGGAGAAGTTTCGTTGTCTGCTGGAGCTGCAGCTGAAACAGTTGCGCAGTGAAACCGAAACATATGAATCAAATCCCGAGAAGCATCCAGATTATTCGGAGGAATGGAAACTATTTTGGAATCGACGCTATAAGCAGCTGCAGGAGGAAAAGAAATGTGATCCCAATAGCTATGATTACAAGCCCGAATGGATCAGCTACTGGAAGGACAGACGTGTTGAGCTCTTCAACATTGCCGTCAACAAGATCAAGAAGGAGCTGCAGGAGAAGTTCAAGCTGGGCGACGAGGATGAAGAAAACACCAAGGAGCTAATGGAGCGCTACAAAATACGTATCCATAGTCCCAAGAACACAACTGCATCCAATTCAAATGCCGGCGGCAACGCTGTCGTACGTCGCAAGCCCAATTATCGTGGACCCAATAATCGTGCAGAGAACGGTGCGGTTGGCAGCGATGCTGTCATTGATATCAGCGATGATGAACAGCCACCGGCTCCACCATCCGCAAATCGTCCAAGTCGCCGTCCACCCTATGGGCGCTCCTTATCTCGCTCCGAATCGCCCAAACGTGTCCGGCCACAGCCGACGCGTCTGGGACGCCACTCGCGGACTCGTTCGCCGTTGCCAGCACGCCGACGGGGACGCTCACGTTCCAAATCCCGGTCGAGGTCACCACATCGACGATCCTCGCGGTCACCCTTCAGTCGCAATCGGGATAGATCCCATCAATCACGCAGCAACGATGATTATGGTGATCGCGATCGGGATATAGAAAGGGAACGGGGACGAGAACGAGAACGAAACCCCGGTGATTATTATAGGGATAGGGGCGATAGCTATACACGCTCCTCACGCACCTATGAGCCAATGGAGACATTCCGTGTATTGGATTCACGCATCTATCCAGAATACAGTCAACCAGGCCAACGTACAGATTCACCATCAGGCACAGCGGCATCGACAGCTGCCAAGGATCCGGAAATTCTTGATGACCCCGAAGGTCCGCTAACTGTGGTTACGGTGCTTCGCATGCTTTCCGCCCTCGAGGAGCATCTGGGCAGCCTGGGACCCAAGGTGCTCAATCTACTCAGCAAGGCACTTGCCATGGAGAAGATAAAACCAAATGCTGCCGATGATCTGCTATTGAACGAGGATAACTGTGTCTTCATGGAGACCGTCAAGGAGAAACTGAAGGGTATACTTATTGCCGAAGTGCTCGACGATCCACAGAAAGTGCGCGTTGTGAAAAAACTAATCAGCAATATTGCGACCGTCATCTTTCAAGTTACCTCAAAGGGTAAGTTGCTCCATGATATCCAACAATGACAATTCAACTTTACAGAATCCCACTTAAGTGTCGCATTGTTAACTGGGTAAGTATTGACGTGTTGTCCCGTGGATGGGTCCTTCAACAGTTGCGCATAGTCCGGGCGAATATTTGATACCAAAATCTCTTCTATCATTTCAAGTATCTGAAATTTTTGGCAAATATTCACCCATATATGATGGAATACGAAACTGTTTGAATGCCCAATAATCCATCCGATGCATTCGCGCTTAACTGTTCGGTTTCGGAGGTTCGCGTTGCACTGCTTCCTATTTAACTAGGGTTGCCATACTTTTCGAGTTTCGGGCGAAAGCAATAATCGATTTCAAAGTTAACTTTTTATGTTTGTTTGGGGCTAATGTATAAGTTCTTCTAGAGAGGGGAACAGTTGAAAAAGGGTTACCACAACTCTTGAGACCCTGTATATGGCTGTGATATGATTTTAAATCGCGTTGTCTCGTTATAATTCTAAAATTAAGTTCTCAGTTGAGTTGAGCATTATATTGTGCAATTCAATAATTAAGTTAAGCAATAAATTCGAAATATTTATATATTTTTTCTTTCAACTCTCTTTTGCCAAACATTTCAGAATCATTTACAATCAATTGTTGTGCCAATCTTGATAAATATATTATAACACAAATATATAAGCATATATATTGATGAAAATTACTATTTTCTACACTTTTAGTTGCTTTTTAAGCGATTATTGATTGATACTTTTATTGATTTGAGCGGGACACATACCTTTCGGAATTGTGTTTTCAGATCAATTTAAACGAATGTTGAATAATCAGAAATAGATGTAAGAAACTTAATTTGTGGTTCCGTTCCGGTTTTCGCGTTAAGAACTGAACTAGTTCTTAAGTTGTTGACTTGATCGAGATTCGTGTTTCTAAATCAACTTCAACGGAACTTGACTTAAACGAAATAAACTTAAAAAAGTTAAATTTTCCTCCAATTAAATTTGTTTTTTTTTTTTCTTTTAGTGTTTTTCACTCTAAGAACCGAATTAGTTCTTAAGTTGTTCATTTGATATACGTTTCTGATTCGTGTTTCGAGTTTAATTCGAACGGATATTGATTTAACAGAAATAGATTTAATAAAAATAAAATTTTCTACACACATTTTCAGGGATTCCGTTCGAGTTGTCGCGGTAAGAACCGAACTAGTTCTAAAGTTATTAAATTGATCGAGATTCGTGTTTCTAGATCAATTTAAACGGAACTTGAATTATACGAAGTAAACTTAAGAATTTTACATTTTCTACAATTGAAATTGTTTATAATTGCGATTTTTGTTCTGGGAACCGAACCAGTTCATAAGTTAATGATTTGGTTTCGACAACGGGTTCGTAGTGTGGGCTCTTTCGGTTCCGGTTTTAAATATAAAAAGTGTTAAACAAAAATTTAAAAAAAGAAGAAAAAAAAAGAGAAAAAGTTAAAGCATAGATAATAAACGAGCAAATATATGTATATCCTGTTTAAGTGTCCTCTCCATCACTGCGCCGTAATCTCCGCATCTTCCGGGCTCCCAAGTATGATCTGTATGTAATGTTGTAGTTGTTTCTGTTTATGTGTAATGCTTATGTAGATAAGAGACTTGATAATTATAATAAATGAATTAATGTTGATTTTCTTGTGTTGCTCCTTCCTTCCCTCCCCAAACCCCCGCTCTCCACACACACACACACAAACTCACACACATGCCAGGTGCCAAGGAATCGTCGACGCAGAACGAGTCAAAACATGGAGATCTCGTCAAGAGGAAAGAGTATCAGCTGCCATTTGAGCGACAAATTGTATCGTCGAAACTGGCGAGTGCATTGATTATGACTGGATTGGATGATTTGAATACCGATGATATGAATCGTTTGATCCATTTCTTTACGCTGCTGGCAAAGACGAATTATAGCCAACGTCAAAATGGCGACATGAGCTTTGCAGAGGTCACACACAATTTGGGTCTCAATTCGTCGCTGGATGATGATTATCCCAGTGGCAGTGTTGGTGCCAACGATATTGACATTGATCTGAGGGAGCTCATAAAGGAGGTGGAACAACAATTGGCCAAGAAGGCGGGCATTGAGGTGACATCCAAGTCGGGTGTTTGCGATTCCAGCAATGGCATGGAATCGTTAACCGATTCCGATTTACAAACGTTGCTGCAAAACTTTAAGTTTCTGTCCAACGAGGAGCAGGTGCATCTCATTGGCCATCTACGCAAGCTGGAGAAACTCGAGCCGTCCCGTGTCGAAAGTCTGCGCAAGTATGTGAACATTGCGGAGCTGAGCAGCGATGGTGAATCCTGCAGTGATTATCTATCACGTATCATTGCCATTGGCCATCGTTCCGATCGTATTGCATCCGGCACTGCAACTGGATCACGTGCCGCAGCCACGGCAGCTGGACGCCACAAGAGCATGGAACGTGACATGGCAACAGTTGCCAAATTCCAAGGACGCAGCGGCATGCGTAACTCGCCAAATTTCATGCTGGACGATGATGACGATGATGATTACAATTTTGATGATCTTGTTATGAAAGCGAACGATTCCAATGGCAAAAAATCGTTAACAATGCTGGGCGGCAAGAGTCTGCCAATTGTGCCGATGCAATCGTCACCAAATGCCTTAACATTTAAGCCTGCGCCGCCAAAGATCTCGCTCAAGGATACCGAAAATATCATTGCCAATCTGATGGGCACGCTGACCAACAACAGCAATCAACAGGCATCACAAGCAGCCAAATCTCAGCAGCAGAAGCAACAGCAGCAGCAACAACAACATCCACACCAGCAACAGCAGCAAACATTGCATACGATGCAACAACGTGGACAGCAACATGGACAGCAGCAGCATCAATTACATCAACAATCGCAATTTGGTTCAAATAATGTCAATGGAGGAGGAGGCGGTGGGAGTGGCAAGGTCAGTGGACGTTTTGTTAATTATGGCGGTGATCAATCGTCGAACAGTAATCCAAGCAATCCCTATCAGCAACAACAACCACAACACGCACCACCACAGCCCTACAATATGGGCAACTTCAATTCGTATGGACAGCCGATGGGTCATGGTGGTTACGGTGGTCAAATAAATCCCTGGGCCAATAATGGACCACCGCAGTCATATAACAATATGCCGCAAAACTTCATGCAACAGCAGCAGCTGCAGCAACAACAGTCGCCGCCGCCACCGCACTACAACAACAACAACATGTTTGCTGGCCATCAATAAAGACAGAACCATTCATCTATCTCTATCTATCTATCTCTCTCTATTTAAATTTTTTTGGTTTTCTTAAGCATATAAAACTATTGTTAAGTTTTTTAGCTGTAGACACGTGATGGAATATGAACTGAGTGCGTTAACGATAGCAAGCAGAACTACAAAGGTTTTTACCTTTATAGATATATGTATATAAAGATATATATAAAACTTGCTTGTATGTACATAAAGTTGAAATAAAAGATGCAGCTGAATATTATAAATCTATGCTACATTTGGTTTGTTACAGCGGCTGCAACAATTTTTATAAATAAACAACAACATCACACAAACATTACACAATCTACATTCATATATATTTATATATATATGTGTTTTTTTATATATTGCCTTAGATCGGTTCAATTTGTAATGTTAACACATTTCAGCTGCAATAGGGCAACTGCATGAAATCGACACGTTGCGCCTTAATTATTTTGCCAATTTCCAATTGTAACAACTCGTGAAGCGATTCCCCGCTGTGCTTATAGATCCATTTGCCGGTCGTACTTGGTCCACTGCCGGGTGTACCAATAAAATCGAAACGCTTTGGACCGCTGGTGGGAGAGCTTAGCCAGATTTGTTTATTCGGTGTCTGACGATTGATCACATAGGTGCCATGGGTCTGGCCTAGATTAACAGTTAAAACGCCATCCTACAAACGAATGGAGAGAAAATTGTAAGTGATGTAACTTTTGATAATTATAGATTATGCATACGCCATAGGCTACATCTGTGCCGGCCAGATCAGTGGCATTTTCAGTTAGTTCATCAAAATAATCCGACAGTGCATCCAATGTCTCTGAGCATACACGTTCATATGTTACGCTATCCAGACCAGATTCGGAGTCGGTTTCGATTTGGTTGCTGTACAATCGAACTGTTTTTTGTTGTTCCTTTGGTTTCAGTGTGCTACTGATGCTGGATGCTCGATTTACTAAGACCGCATTGAAGTGATAATGTGCTGCACCTATACGTTTGTAGCTGTGACTACTGCTCCGTAAGATTTGTGCCACACGTGAAAGCATGCGAGCCGCATTCATTTTATTTGGGTCGAATTGTTTGTTATTTTATTACTGCTCTAGTTTGGCGTTGCCAACTATATGAATTGTGAGCTGCCACCTTATTGAAAACGGAAAACATCGTATCAACACTAAAACTATAACATTCAAAATTAATTTTTTGTAAAAACATATTTCAGATACTTTGATTAAAATATTAAATTATACATTTTTTAAATCACATATAATGTGTTGGCTGATTTATTCATGTGTGCTATTGTGTTGTATGTTTCACGTTTCAAGTGTTGCAAAACACATAATTTATATCGCGCTGCGATTGTTGTGACCACGGTTGCCACACTTGGTATTTTAGTCAAAAAATAGGTACTTTCTTTGTTCTTCGGTACTTTGGTCCCCAATTTATTAAAATGGTACTTTTTGTTGGAAATTATTCGTATGAAAAAATGGTTGTTATGCTTAATTTTAGTTTAAACGCGATATATACATATGAATGTTTTATTTTTATCGGTTTCTAAAAAGTATCATTAACATTTTTATACTGAATAATGCTTAGAATATAACAAAAAAATCATTTAAAAAATTTGGTACTTTTTTTTAATTTGTACCTTTTTTCTAAGATTGGGTTTAAAAAATGTTAATGAAGTGGCAACCGTGGTTGTGACGCGTTGTCTGCCATCGCTAATTTTCAGTATAGAGAAAAACCCATCAATGGCGTCCGCGTGAATTTACTTATTTTTGTTGTTTTTACTTGAAAATATATTCAAATTGTATTTGTGTTAAGAATATAAGAATATACCTTTGCCTATATGTTAATGAATATGGCGCTGCCGAGCAATTATAAGCAAGTCGGGGCGTTAACAGGGCCGGTAACTCCATTACCTAGCGGCGGGGGTGGAGGTGGCGGCAGTGGAAGCAGCCGGTCGCGTTCATCCGGCGGCGGTGGAGGCAGTGATCGCAATAAGGACCAAACGCCAATATTCACGCACAGCAATTATGGTAATCCTGCGTTTACACCACAGAAAGTGACCAAATCATCGAGTAGTAAGAACCAAAACGAATCCCGGCTGCCAAAACCGCCCAAACCGCCAGAGAAACCAATACTGCCATACATGCGATATTCCAAGCGGGTCTGGGACAGCGTGAAAGCTCAGCATCCAGAGCTGAAGCTCTGGGAGCTTGGCAAAAAGATTGGCGCCATGTGGAAGCAGCTGAGCGAGGACGACAAAACCGAATATATTGACGAATACGAGGCGGAGAAGATTGAGTATGAGAAGGCATTAAAGGCTTATCACCAAACGCCCGCCTACCAAGCCTACATTTCAGCCAAATCCAAGGTTAAATCCGAGGTGTCCGATGTCCACGAGACGCCATCGCGAGGGGGCGGCAGCAAGAGCCAACACGAGCGTCGCATCGATATCCAGCCAGCTGAGGATGAGGATGACGTGGATGAGGGCTATACGGCCAAGCATATGGCCTATGCTCGCTATCTGCGTAATCATCGCCTAATCAACGAAATCTTCTCAGAAGCTGTTGTACCCGATGTCCGCTCCGTGGTCACCACACAACGCATGCAGGTCCTCAAGCGCCAAGTCAGTTCCCTGACAATGCATCAGACCAAGCTGGAGGCTGAGCTGCAGCAAATGGAAGAGAAATTTGAGGCGAAAAAACAGCGAATGCTCGAATCGAGCGATGCTTTCCAGGAGGAGCTCAAGCGGCACTGCAAGCCCGCTGTGGATGAGGAAACATTCCAGAAAATGGTGCATCGCATGTATGAGGACATTAAGCGGGATCGTCAGCGCATAGAGGAGGCGCCCAATCGCAAAGAGGACCCACCACAGCCGCCACAGCAACAACAACCCACGGTACCAGAAGCGACTCCAGCACCAAAGCCGGAACCGCCCAAGCCACCAGTTGCAGTGGCACCGCCAGTGCATGAGCTGGCCAGCAAAACGGATCCAGAGCCCATGGACATTGAGCCACCGCCAAAACCATCGGTGCCACCACCACCACCGCCTGTCAAGCACGATAAACTGGATCTGCCCGCATCGTTAGCAATCAGTGGTGAGCCAGTCAAGGAACCGACCAAAGTGGCACCACCAGTGCTGGTAACATCAGTGACTGTGCCTGGCAAACCGATCACGCCAACGGCGACACCACCACCACCACCCATAAACAGTGAGCCGCCAGCGACAACGCCCACTCCACCGCCACAACAACAACAACAACAGCAGCAGCCGCCGCAACCACAGCAACCACAACCAACACCGACAGCAGCTCCACAAATGCATCCACATGCGCATGTACCACCACCGCCACCAGGAGCACATCCACATATGCCGCCACATATGGGGCCACAGCAACAGCAACAACAGCCACCGCCTGGTGCCATGCCCGGTCTGCCGCCTCCTCCGTTGCCACACATGGGCTATGCCAACTATGGGGGACCTGGACCGGGATCTCACTCGCATACGCATTATTATCAGCCGCAATATGGGCCGCATTCAAGACCGCAGCCATACTATCCACACCTGCCGCCCTATCAGCCCTATGCGCAGCTGCATTATGCCAGTGCTCGGGAACATGGTGGAGCCAATGCGCCTCCAGGCGCAGCACAACAACAGCAGCCGCCGCCACCGCAACAACAACAGCAGCAGCAACAGCAACCACCGCCGGGACACATGCATGAAGCAACGACTGTAGGTGGTGCAGTGTATGGAGCACAGCAACAGCAGCCGCCACAACCACAACCACATACGTTGCCACAGCAGCAAGCACAGCCAACAGCAGCACCGCCAGCATCAGGAGCAGCTGCGCCGCCACCATCAGTTGGGGCAACGCCGGTTGCACAGACAACGACAGCGAGCGATGGCACAGCTAAGCACGAGTCTGACAAACATGAAACGGACTAGGGACTTCCAAGGAATTATTTAAAAGAACCCGCTCCTTGTGGATACGGACCACACACTCACTACAAGATCAAGAATTTCGATTGGACGCAAGTGCGCGTTGTAAAATAGCTCCTACTTCTGCACAGCGAACCTTTAAACCGTCATAAGTAAACAAACAAAAGAAAAAAAAATCATTAAATTAGTTTAAGCTCAAAAACCTATTATATATTATATACATATTTTTTTTTTTGCATTTTTACAAATCAATCAAATGATTTTGCGCGACACACAAACATATTATGATTATGATAAATATACCTATAAACATTATGTATGATTGAGAATAGATATTTTAAACAAATTGTATGCAAAATATTTCGTATTTATTTGTAACTTTTTTTTTAAACCAAAGGGCAAAACAATTGGAGAAACCATTTCGATGTGGCGCGAAAAAAGTATATCGATAGTTTTTCATAAATGTCGTCAATAGCAACTCAAGAAATATACAATCGATTGTTCGATGATTTTCATTATATGAATACAGTTGTCTGTGCGACGACTGTTGTTTTGTTTTCATTTCGAAACATTTCATTGACCGAGCAAAGTGCATTTAATGCAATATCTGGGAAAGGCAAGGTCGGTGCCCTTTCGTTGGCAAATTGCACGCAATTTTTTAATCGTTGCTACTGCCGCCGTCACAAGCTGCTCTACCTTTGCAACAACCACTTGCAGATCATCACCATCATCAGCCACTTCTTCCACTGTCAACGGCAACAACACAATGAGTGACAAGCCTTCTGACCAAGCTTATACTGCCGGCGTCAGTTCCGTAGCGTTTGTAACCACACCAGACAAGGAATCTGCCAAGAAGCTGGCTCACGGCATTATCGAACGAAAATTAGCGGCCTGTGTCAACATTATACCACAAATCGAATCCATCTATATGTGGGAGGGAATAGTGAACGAGGATAATGAATATTTAATGATGATCAAGACACGCACATCCCGCATTGATGAGCTGAGCAAATTTGTTCGTGAAAATCATCCTTATAGCGTGGCTGAGGTAATAACTCTGCCCATACAGGATGGAAATTTGCCATATCTGAATTGGATAACCCAAACAGTGCCGGAGAAAGCAGAGATCAAAGACTAACTTCTTATGTGAAAGCAAAGCAAATTAAATAAACTGTTAAACCCATTAAGTTAAGCTTTTTAATGTTTTACTTTCGCCACCATTAGCAACCGTTGCCAGACCTTGTGTGGTACATGATATTAATTTATATGGTATCACAGGTGGCAGCACTATTATAATTTAGCGCTCAGCTGTGTTGTGAGACAAAAGAGTAGGTTAATATCGATAGTCTCTGGCAAGTAATTGTAAATGGCAAACCGTAGTAGCAATATAAATAAATCATTTCCAACTATAAATTAAACTTAAATTTATCTTTTGTAAGCAATCACTCTTATAGTTAATATTTATTCATGCTTCAATTAACGAAAAATCGATAGATGTGGTAAATTGTAGTGAATCGATAGTATAATATAAAGTTTAGTATAGTATATACCACCTCTATTGTGAAACGCGCATGAAACGTTTTGGACTAAAAGAAAACTCAATAATCGTCCTATAATAGTATGTCCGAAGATGATGCGGGCGTGCATCGCTTGGAGGGCACCACAGGCCAAGCTCAGCGTGGCGGTCTGGTCATCAAGAAGTCAAAGGACAACAGCAGTTCCAGCGACAGTGGCGGCAGTTTTAAAGTTCCGCAAGGCTCGCTGCTGGGCCTGGACAAATTGGCTGCAAAGCGACGTGCTGAAAAGGCGCGTGCGGAGCGGTTGATTTCGTTTAAGGATAATGAATATGATGATGGTGGCACACCCTCCAACGCGGCGAGCACAACCCCCGTCAGCGAATTCGCATTCAAAAAGCCGGACACAAAAAGCTTCGAAAAGCTAAGCCGGCAACTGCGCGAGCATAAGGATGAGACACCCTCACACACGGGCGGCGTCTCGGAGAAAGCCCGTGAACGCTTACGCGAGCACATCAAACGGGATCGCGATCGTCACAAGGGTGCAGTGCGTGACACAACACGCGATGATTCCTCTTCATATTCAGGCGATAGAAGAGACCGCGAAAGGGAGAGGGAGAGAGAGCGTGAGCGGGACAGACAGCGACGCGGCGATGAACGACGCAAGCGAGCCCGTGAGCACGATCAGGAGCGACATCGAGATGGCAGACGTAGGGATCGAGATCGGGATCGTTCCATGTCTGAGCGCAGCGTTCACACGCCCAGAGAGCCAGGCACACCAGGTGGTCCTGGCGGCGTTTCCAATAGCTCATGGGATGATGATGATGCCGATGGCAACAATGCACGCAAATCCGATTGGGACTTTCCAACTCCTCGTGGCTCCGGTTACGGCACCGGCTCCAGCTCTGGTGATTGGTCCGAAAGAAGCAACAGTCGCAGCCGGAGTCATAGTCGTCGGGGTCAAAATCCAGATGACACAGCACGGGCAACGCCAGCGCATCGATATAATCAATGGGCGCACGATCGCAAGCCCAGCGGTGCCACACCCTGGGGCGAAGATGCCGAATCCCGGGACCTGTGGGAGGAGGAGCAGCGTCGCTTGGATCGCGAATGGTACAACATCGATGAGGGCTACGATGATGAGAACAATCCCTTCGATGGCACCAATGCCGAATACTTTCGGCGCCGCGAAGAGCAGCTGGAACAGAAGCGCAAGAAACGCATCAGTGCCCAGCAGCGTCAGAATAATCGTGACAACGAGCTGTGGGAAAGGAATCGTATGCTCACATCCGGTGTCGTCACCTCGATCAATGTCAGCGATGATTTCGACGAGGAGGCGCTGGAGCGTGTCCATTTGCTGGTGCATCACATTGTGCCGCCGTTTCTGGACGGTCGCATTGTGTTCACCAAGCAACCAGAGCCGGTGGTGCCCGTCAAGGATCCCACCTCCGATATGGCGCTGCTGGCAAGGAAAGGCAGCGCCCTGGTGCGCAACTATCGGGAGCAGAAGGAGCGTCGCAAGGCGCAAAAGAAGCACTGGGAATTGGGCGGCACCAAGCTGGGCAACATTATGGGTGTGCAGCGGCCGCAGGACGAGGATGATGCAAAATTTGATAAGGACAACGACACCACCGATTATCGCAAGGATCAAAAGTTTGCCGATCACATGCGCGACATGCAGGACACCAAAAGTGGCGGCAAATCTGAATTTTCCCGCAAGAAAACCATCGGAGAACAGCGACGCTTTCTGCCTGTGTTTGCCTCACGCCAGGAGCTGCTCAATGTGATACGTGAGAACTCGGTGGTTATCATTGTGGGTGAAACGGGCAGCGGCAAGACCACACAGCTCACCCAATATCTACACGAGGACGGTTACAGCAAGAGGGGCATGATCGGTTGCACGCAGCCGCGTCGTGTGGCAGCCATGTCTGTGGCGAAACGTGTCTCCGATGAGATGGACACACAATTGGGTGCGTTTTGCTGATTGTTAAACATAATCCTGTAATTTAATCTGGTTTGGATGCAATTGCAGGCGAGGATGTGGGCTATGCCATACGCTTTGAGGACTGCACCTCCGAGCGTACGGTTATCAAATACATGACAGATGGTATTCTATTGCGTGAGAGCCTTCGGGATCCGGACTTGGACAGCTATGCGGCCATCATTATGGACGAGGCGCACGAGCGTTCCCTCTCAACCGATGTGCTCTTTGGACTGCTGCGAGAGGTGAGTTCAATGAGTTTGATCACAAAAAAAGAAACCCCAAAATAGATTGATTCCGCGATCAATAATATGATTGTTTATATCTTTAATCAATTCAATTGAATTGAAGATCCCACTTCCCAGTCAAGTAAAAGTCTTTATCAATTTGTGATTTTGTGTGTTTGTCCGTTGATAAACATTTAATAATATCCAAATATAAAGTATTTTACAAACGTTTTTATATTCAAATTTTATCGTATAATAATTATATATAATAGTATATATATAAATATTTTATAAATTGCTTAAAAAAACTAAAACAAAAATACATTTACATATATATGCATACATATATATGTATGTGTTGTATATGCTTGCATAATATGTATGTGTATGTCACTTAAACGCTAACTGTTTGACGTATTCAACGTTACGTTACGTAATGTATGAATGTAGGTGTGGTGAGTTTTTGCTCTTATCGCCTTATGTACAGAATTTAAGTGCGGCGCACAAAAGTATGCTGCCAAAAAACTTGCTACTCTGTGCCCCGCCATGTTCACTTTTTGTTGTTTTTAATTTTTTTCTTTTTTTTTTGCAATTGCTTATTTCTATATTAAAGTTTTTGTGTTTACGTTTAGACCGAGCTTATAGCAAAAAAAAAAAGAGGAAAACATAATAGTGCCTGCATAATTATCTTTTTTAATTCCTATTACAACATAATATAATATAATAGGTATTTGTATAATAGTTATGATAATAATAATAATATTAAAAAAAACAACAAATTGTTAATAAGTCTTTTCGAATTTCACAGTGTGTCTCTCTCTCTGTCAATATACAAATATAAATACAATTGTATTTTCCATATATTGTAGCTCAAGTTGCAACAGCAAATGAACAAGATGTATGTATGTGAGTGTGTGGGTGTGTGTGTGTGTGTAGTGCACGCTGTTGTGGGCCTGTTTATTGTAATTTTGAAAAATAAAGTAACAAATTTAGAGCCTCCTCTCTTCTTTTTATCTCTTGTTCTGTCTGTCTCTGTACCAAGGTGAATTTACTAATTTTCAACACGGTCTGTGCTTTTGTAAAAGTATTGCTGCACCTACGATATTCATATACATATGTATGTACATATTATATCGCATAATAAATAAATATTTATAAATATGTATGTATGTGTATGTGTATGTGTACATGTATTTGCATTTGTTGTTGTTGTCGCTGTTTTATCACAATTTGCTTTGGATTACTTTCGTTTATTGTTCTTGCTATGACAAAGCAGAACAATTAGCAGCAGAATGTATGTGTGTGTATTTGTGTGTGTTTTATATATATGAACGATCGAACAACGGCAACAATAAGAAAAAGAGAGAATGTTTTGTGTTTGTGTTAGTTACTTTGAGTGGGAGTAGCATTTTTGCCTATTATTGAGCACCAGCAACATGCCCGCATTCATGCCAACGCTGCCCCATTTCACGCACTCGGACATCTGTAAGATAGGATTACTTGTAAGATTGCATTTGGATTATTCAACACATGTGTGGTGAATTCTGATTTAGTTGGAGGTGGAAAAATATTATCAGATGAGCGGTCGATGTGGGGAAAATAGATGTCGGGCGATGATTGATGTGTGCATGTGTTAAAGTGTGTGAAAGTGATTGTGTGTGTCCTGACATACATTTTTACTGTTACAATTAAATCAGTTTGTTGTACAATTTTCTTGCTGTCCCGTTATGTCAGTTGGCCAAAAAGAAGGAAGGAAAAGAACAAAACAGTTGTGCGTGTGTCTTTGCTGCTGCAACTACAACAATGATTGGTGTGGCATAGTGTAGTGTGGTGTGTTGGTGTTAGGTGTGTATATATTTGTGTGAGTGTATGTGTGGGAGTGTGAGTGTGTGTGTGTGTTTGCTGTTGAGGATAATTTTGTGGCGGGCATTTGGAATATTACATATTGTAATACCTATATACAACTATTATAATAATAATTATGTATATAGGTCCTTTGCTTATCAGTTGATCAAATGCAGCAGCACGTGATTCGCACTCGTCGTTACCTGTCGCTTGCGCACATCCTGCTGGCGACTTCCATAACGGCACCAATATACAAAATGCTTATTATTGTTCCACAAACTCTGTTTGGCCTTGCGTGCCAATGACACCTGTAAGCAATTTAATATGATATGATGTATGCATAAATAATTGATTACAATTTGTTAATGCTTCAATTATATTTCACCTGATTGCGTATGTCCTTTTCGTTGTGTGGCATTTTCTCTTTGTCGGCAAAATTGTTAATACGCAACTCCCAGCCATGACTCCAAATGTCGGCCAACGACATTTTGATCAGTTTGTATGTGCCATTTTCACGTATTTTCACAGAAAATATCTCAATGGTATCCGGTTTTGGTTTGTTATCTGGTTCAAAAATAAGAAGAAAAAGTAGAATTGCGTAGAACAGTTAGTTATGATTAATATGTATTGACATTTAATTTAAAACAATTAAAAACAATTCAAATGACAGCTTTTTCCCCCATGACGATTTCAATTCAGGTGCAATTTCAATTTCAATTTCAATTGCAATTTGTCCCAATTGAAAAAACCTCAACGTTGCCCAACTGTGCTCAGATTATGCAAATCTTATACAACACTGTCATCAGAGAACACATTAGAAAACTAACTGGCCTCACTAAGTAATCGATTACTCTAACGATTACGATATTACATGAGTTCTTTTTTATGCAAATCATTTTGCTTCTATTTGCGTATAGAATTTCATAAGAGAATCAAATAGAATGGAAATGGCATTTGCAATCAAAATATACAAATGTACAAGTAGCTAGCGTGTTGCTTGTCAATTTGCTTCGGAAGGCTATGGTCACTAGGTTTACAATGATACCATGAAGTGCATGGTATTTGGATGGAATTCATAAAGATGTTGAAATTCCTTGACTGGCTTAACTAGCCTATCATTTTGTGTGGCACATTAAAAGCGTATATTACATAAACTGTATATTATATCATATCATGTGCATTATAATGCTCATTCATAATATAATGTACTTTTTTTCAGATTGTTGCGCAATTGTTTTGTTTTATGGGTGACATGGGTTTTAATCATCTATAATTAACATCGTTGATATTTCACACATTGCTGCTCCTTAAAAAAAAATCGTTGTGATGTTGTTTTTGTTATTAATGGTTATTTTTGCCAAGCGCAACTAATTTGCACGCATTTCAAATTGTTTAAAAGCTTTGTGCAGCTTGCATTTTTTTGTACTTCTATCTTATGACATCAGATGTTGTAATCTGCGTCTTATCTATATGTATATGGTATGTGTGCCACCCCCTATATGGTATTTCATCATTATATGGCACTACTGCCACTGTGGGTCGTGAGAAAGTGACTAATAAGCGTGCATTGGCAGTGAGCTCATCTACAATCAACAGATTGTTCATATAAGTCTTTTAAATGTTAATTTTTAGTTCATTGAACGCATTACAAAAGCGGCACCTGTTGGTTTAAGCGATAAGCTTCATTCAAGCGCAACTGATAAGCGTCGCTTATGACATCACTGACTAAGCGAGCAGCTTATCACGTTACCCTATAATTTCTATGTGTTTGCTATAATATACATATGTTTGCTCTAAGGGCAAAGTATTTAATTACTGGAAGATTCTTTTGTCATTTTGAGCGAATGCAAACAAGCTTTGTCCCAATGTGCATATATCTACATACAAATGTATGCACGCTAAAGCAATTTATTCTGTTGTCTCAGTCACTGTGTACAGGATAATCACCACATGTCATTCGATTAGCAAAAGCAAAAGCTTTAGCTATTGATTGTCATACTACAGAGAGTGTGAGAGATAGAGACCGAGGTACACGCATGCATGCTAACACCCACCGCACGTGTGGTGGGTTATTGGCCGCACGAGATGCAACAGTCACAACCGCCAGCATGGTGAATACATATTTATGTGAGCTTGTGCGTAGAGAGCACCTCAACAACACTCACCACGCATCACAAGACTACGACGGACGGCAGGGTAAACGAAATAACAACAAAAAGCTGCATGCGTGACTCAAAGCACATGATGCTGCTCGGGCTTTGTGTGCTCATGGTGAAGCGCGCTGTGCTAGGCTTTATTTGAATATTCGTTTTGTTTACATTTCGTATTCGTTTTGGTCGCAACTGTTGTTGTTGTAGTTGTTGTATGCGCACGCATACAAATGGAATGTTCTGGCAGCTGTCAGCGCAGCATTGTGAATGGTCATGTTGCAGTCAAGTGCGAGCGAGTTAAAATATCTACAATTACAATGAATGTACGTGTGAGTGAGTGCGTGTGATTCGACGTCGCAACGGTCGCCGCTACTGCGCTGCTGGCGCTTTGTTTTGCTCTGCCTCTTCAAAACTGAGCAGTGCCATTGTTCTTGTTGGCCGCACTTGACAATTTTCTTATTGCTTTTGTTGTTGTATTTGTCTTTGATTAGATATGTACGTGACATATGTATGTGTGTTTTATATACAATTTTTGTTTTTATTGAATGTCATTTGGAAGTACATATATCAGTATTTGCCGAACTTGTGAGATTAGGCTTAATTGCTCTGACGTCTGCCGTGTGATGATTAATCATCTTTAAACGAAAAGTAACACTGATGCCTAATTGTTTTTTGGGTCAAGAACACAAGTAAAAAAAAAAAACAAAAAAAAAACTATTAACTGGCAATACGAATTAAGTAATTCGAACAATTGATAACTTTTCTAATAAATTATTACCGTAACGTTCCGTGATATTTTGCGATATCACGATACCGTATCACGATATACCCACTCCCCCTGCTTATACGCTAGAGAGCTTTTTCATCGTAGCTTTTCTTCTACGTTTATTTGTACTCACCTTTTGCCACCTTGCATAGTACGATGCCGTACCATGACGCCACCGGTGTCTCGTTCTCATCCTGCGCCTCCAAAAAGCTTATACTGCTGCTGCCATTACGGGGTATAATCAGTGGTGGTGCCAATGACAGGGTTGGACAATCGATGTCCAGGGAATCAGCATCACTGGCAGCGGCTGCTGCGGCGGCGGCGGCAGCTGCTGCTGCAGCTGCTTTGGCAGCGGCGCTGCTGCGCACCTCCACAATAAAGCCGCATTCGACGACGGCGCAGAAAATGCGCTGCTCTTCGGGCTTGAACCATTTGGATTCGCGCAGCTTTTGTACGGCGACGCTGCTGCCAAACGTGGTGTTCACATTGGCAGCGCCAACGGTGAGCTTATGCTGCTGCAGCGACGGCGGCCAATTGGATGTGGGAGAGCTGGGCGCCGATTGCGAGTAACCGGCACTGGCGCCGCCAGAGGGCGCTGCTGGCGCTGGTGTTGCTTGATTGTTATGGCCCTGCAAGGGCCACCATTTCAAACTGACAAAACTGTTTGATCGGTTCATTGCGTGGGCGTATTATCGCGTGGGCGTGGCCAAGATTGTTGCACACGCACGCGTAACTTTCACTAATTCACACTTGCAGTGCGCGCGCGTTTTCCCCTCTATTTTTTGTTGTCTACTTCTTTCTTATTATTATTATTATTTACTTTTTTTTCTTAATTCGTTTCTAGTTTGGTGATTGTTTTGTATCCGCTCGCTTATTATCGCTTCGCCTAATGACCGTCTTGATTTTGGTTGCTCCAATTAGATTTTCCTTAACTTTATGTTGCGGCACAAGAAACAAATGCGACGCGCGTCTTTTGCACTAATTATTTGATATGCTTTTTACACCCAAAAAAATAAAAAGCCTAAAAAGCGCAAATTTTCCCTCTGTTGCACTGTGCTTCAATGAAAATATTGAAACAACAACAAGAGAAACAAGAGAAAAAATTATTAAAAGTCTGTGCCGAGTCTGTGTAAATTTTTCTTGCTTGTGTTTTGTTTGGTCTGGTCTCTTTTTTTTTTGTTTTCTTTTCACAACGGTTTCGTTTCGGTATGTTCGTGTTTTTCGCCTGAACGCCGTTTGTTATAGTTGTACGCTTTTTGTTTTCTGCTTGCTTCTGCTGTTGCTCCTACTGCACCGTAAGAGACTCGAAAGCCAAATACCAGCACGGCAAAGGTTTATTTATAACCAAAGCCGGTTTCGGCTTGTCAGCGACCAAACAACGAGGCGTCGTCGTCGCCAACGTCGTCGTCGGCAGCATTCGCTCTCCGTGTGGTGGTCTTTGCATTTTACTCTCTTTGCTGTGGTGAATAGCAGCTCAGTCGCTGCGTTTTACCCCCTGATATACATACGCTCGCTATGGGCTTGTTGCACGTTCCGTTAGGCATTGCGCCTAATGTTATTGTTTTTGTTGTTTTCTGATGAAGATTATATCTATGTATGTTGTTGTTCTCTTATTTATTGTCGCTTTAATTGTTGAGATATCAATTTAATTATGTGCTTGTCACATATGCAGTTACTAAATCGCTCACCTGGCGTCAACCGTGACTGCGACGTCAACGTTGACGGTGACGACGACTGCAATTGCTACGACGACGGCGACATCACTGACTGCCTGACCTTCTTTTTATTCTTATAAGAAATTTGTTTCGTTGATTTTTTGTTAACGGCGTAGTTTTTGTTATTGTCATTGCCTCAGCATATTGTTGTTGCTTCAGTGCCCTTCACACAGTGCGCACAAAATGTTTAATACACACACAAACACACATACATACATACATACATCACATGGCAGCCTGTCCCAAAAATAAACGAAAAAAATGATTGATTTTTATTATTATGAGAATTATGATCATTGTATTGCTTTGTATAGGCAATTGTTGTCAACTTTGATTAGAACTATATATGTATCTATGTATATACGTATGTATATCAGGCTAAATAAGTTCGTTATCATGTCTTACAATAATTATGAATATGCTAATAATGATTACAACTTTTCCAGAATACTAAAAAGCTGTAACAATTAAGAGTTTTGTAAATTCTGAGCATTATGTTAGCTTTTGAATAGGGTTTACAATTATTGTTAAGCCCTTTTCTCATTTATAAACAAAAATAAACTTGTAAAAGTTAAATTTAGTTGCTTTACTCGTAAACATTAATAAGTTTTTACTATATATTTTGTAACTTATTTAAGGAACATTAATTAATTATTTTGTAATTCGACGGAAAGTGTTCTAGCGTGAAAGCTTTAAGAAACTAAAAGAAAAATGAAATATAATAATTAACTGTATATCATTTTTGAGTTAGGATATATTGATTGTTTGTGTATAAGGTATTAGAAGGCAAAATTCGGAAGATACACACATTGCATCTGATAATTGTTAAATTTATTTGTTTATTCTATCAGAGCTTCTTTTGTTATGTTGCACAATTTGGAGTATTTTCGCAATTTTTTGCGAGATCCGCTCGTTAATCCATACCTAAGTGAAGTTAATTGATGAAATTTCGACTTGTGAATGTTTAAAATACATGCGAAATTTCAACCAAACAATGGAAAAATGTTCTATTCAAGTACTTATGCACTCGACAATTGTGCCGATGAGTGCTAAAACGATTACAATAAGTGCAATTAGTATAACCATCTATCTATCTATTTCATTCGCTCTCTCTCTCTGTCTCTGTCTCTGTCTCTCACGCTGTATGGTTTGAGGCATTGGACATTGACAATCCGTAATCATATTATCATGAGCCCATACAAGTCGACAATTTGTGCCTTACCCTTGGTGGGGCAGATCGATATTGTCGCTGAACCTGAAAAGGTCGAGGGGTTTCAGTGGTTCAGAGGGTTCCGTGGTTCGATTGTTCCACATTGGGGCTTTATCAACGACTTTTTCTTGGCACGTAAGCACATGCTTTGTGTGAAAGCTTTTCATTGTGACGTCGCAGCTTGCGTTTACACAAACACAAACACGCACACTAATGTATGCTCTCTGATTTTGTGTGTGTGTGTGCGTTTGTTTGGTTTATTTGTATGTTTGGTTTTGAGGCAGCGCACACGACAATTAATCTGACCTATTAAGTTGCCAAAGCTTAAAACTGGGCCAAGTAACGGCGACTGCGACGCCAGCTGCGACGCCAACTGCAACGTCGCTGCTGCTGCTGCAATTTGTTGTTTGATTTTCTTTAACTTTTCATCACTATTACATATTGCATTTCTCAAGCTTTTCATTTACACAATCTTGAAGAAAATTCATATGATTTGCTTGGGAAATTATAGCATGCACTTACAGTAGAGCTTCGTTATAATGAACTGCAAAGCAGTTGTAAACGAAGTGTTTAACGGCATTTTTTACACAGGTTTGTTATGCTCGCTCTTAAAATGCTCTAGTCAAGTGTGCACTACTATAAGATACCCTGCGGTCAGTTCAGTATTTGCACACACACATACAAACATTTCTAAGTTCCGTTCTTTAAACAGGTGTATAAGTGATAACTCTGATAACTTCCAAGTTTGTTATCCAATCGTAATGAAATTTTCAGGATATATGCGGACTTTGATATGTATTAGGTTTGTGCTAAAACATGTTTTCGTGTCATTCAATATTTAAAAATAGATTCGATTTGCGATTATTAAACATACCAAAGTTTACAGTCTCTAGATACTGTAGTCACTGAGTTTGACGAATATATATATATATAAATATAATTTATAGAATCGGAGTTGCCGCCTTATGCCTGTTTCATACATTTGCACAAAACTAGTATACCTTCTTATACCAGGTATACCAATTTTTAATGGGCATACAAATAGTTCTGTTTCCTTAGGTATTGAAAATATATTTTTTAAATTTAGATTTATGCTTCGTTAGAGGATTGCTTTACTTAGAGTTTGCGTACAAAGTATTACAGTTTCGTTGATCTTCTTCTTGCCTGATATTTGTTTCAAGCATTTCATATATTCGAGTATTTTGCAGTCGTCGATGTTGTTGATATTGTGATTGCAATTGTTGTTGTTGCTGCTGTTGTTGTTGTTGTTGTTGTACCCGCAGCTAAAAATACCCGCAGCACTGCAACTCGTTGTTGTTGTTATTGTTGTTTACAATGTTATTCTCCATATCTATTTTTAGTTTAACCTTGCCGATAGTTGGGGAGAGCATGTCAAGTGGATTGTCAGGGGTGTGCATGGGCAAAAAGTGTAGGGGTACGGCCGGGTAGGGAGGGTACTGCGGGGTATTGAAAATTGGCGTGGAGAGGGGAACGATGATTATGCCGTCTCTCACATTTGTACGCTGTCAATTGAATGTTGTAGTTGCTCAGTTCAACTGTGTTTAATTAGCAGTTTCTGCTATAGATGCGCAATGCGTCGTGCTTACCCGCGTGACACGAGTTGGCACGACGTTTACAATTCCAGCAGAGAATCACGCAATTTGAAATATTGGTAATTTCACTTTTTGATGAAGCTTTGTATTAATTGTTTACTTCTGATTTTGCTATGCGATAGTTGTAAAGCGATTGATTGCGATAGTTTGTTGGATTCTTAGGCCCTTTTTTACGTACTAAGCTCTAACTATCTATCTCGCCCTATTTAGTTAACTTTTTATATTTTTAAAATTTTTTTATTTAATTTAATTTAATTTATTTTTTTGTGATTTATCATTTTTTTTTTAATAATGCCAATTTTTAGTTGAGGTTTATTCCCCATATAATGTTTTCAAACGGTTTTGAACTAACTTATTTATTTAATTAATAACTCTAATTTATTATTTTTATTTATTTATTTATTTTTAAATAACTCCTGTTTTTATTTATTCATTTGATAGCTTATATTATTTTTTTTAAATTTTGTTTATTTTGATAATTTATTAATATATTCTCGTACATTTTTGTTATTATTTTTTTTTCATTAAAAAAAAAAACAATTATTTTTAATTTAATTTGTTTTTTATTTATATAGTTGTTTCCGTAACGCTCTAGTTTGTGCGATTTGTGTGTCATCCCAAGCTTTCAGACTATACTACACTCACACACACACATAAACACACACACACACACACTTACATACACCTGTTCTTTTATCACTTTCAGTTGTTTGTCTAATTACGAGTATTGCACTTGCTTTTAGTTGTCGTTGTCGTTGTTGTTGCTGTTGCTGTTGTTGCTTCTGTAATTGTAATCGCAATTGTAGTTTTACTCGCAAATTATGCAATCAAGTTGAAAGCGTCGCACGTTCAACGCATGTGCGTAGGTCAGTGTCCAAATACGGCTACAACAATCACCGTACATTTGACCGCAATACGATATTATACAGTAAATCCACATAAATATACATATTCAACAACAAAATCAAAGAACATGAGACCACATTAAACGCATACCCTGGAAGCAGCTAGGCATAGGCTAGTTTGACTAAGAGTTCGTTTGTATTCTAGTATAAGTTAGTTAGTATATTAGTATAAGTTAGCAATCAGACTTGTGAATTCTCTACTTTTATAGCCTGACAGTTCCAGAGTGATCATTACATATATCAACTTTATTTAGAAATTGTTACATTCAAAATATATATTTTACAAGTTTAATTTTAAAGCCATAGTCTTAAGTCTTAGCTCTTTTGTATGTTTAACAAAGTCTGGAGCTGTGCTGAAAATTTCCCCACGATCGGTTGAAGCACTCAGAAGCTATCAGAGCAACAATTTTAGACGCAAAGATGGGAATACGAACGCTTTAGGGTGCAAAGCTTGCAGTGAATGCTTTAAGTACGCATGTGTGTGCAAATACGTGTTACGGTATCTAAGAGCTTGAACACACGGGGTATGTCATAGTCGTGCCCGTTCGATTAGAACAATCTGAATTGTTTTCTATAAAGCAAGATATATTTATAGTAAAGGGTAGCTCAGAGCTGAACAGCTAGATGTATGGGTACAATTGTTGCAGGTTTTGCGAGGTATTCACAAGTCGGGCTGAGCTTAGTTGTTTTTAATGCATGTTTTATCCATTGTTTATCGGCTTTTGTGTGTTGTGCAGCTAGATCTCCATGTGTGTATATATGTGTGTGTATATATGTATGTGTATATGTGTATATATGTATGTGTATATGTGTATATATGTATGTATATATATGCATATATTTATATATGTATATGGATCTCTTTTCTAAGTGTTGCCCTTTTTGTTATTGTGCGCATCTGTTTACTTTTGTTTGAAACTGTAGAACCACCTGAACCACCTGTATTTGTTTATACCCGTTGGCAATTGTTGCCGTTGGTCTAATTTGGCTAACTTGGCATGTGGCATATCTGAGTTGCATGAACAATGAGCACAACTTGAGCCCCTGCTTTTGATTCACTAACAAATTGGCCAGACTATCAGTGTACTTACTATTATAGATAGTCTGTCTACATACGTATCTAGCTATCAATCTATCTATATACATAATTAATGCAGCAAGAAAGCACATACCCTGTAACAAAGGTGTGTGGAACGGGTATTTGCAATCTTTTACTTTAACACTTCAATTTAAGTTAAATTGAAAAATGCAAAATCTCCATATCAAAATATATTTATAAAAATTATTTGCATAAAATTCGGTTTAGTTTTGGCAAAGCTATGGCCCTTTGATATTTCAGCTACTACTACAGAGTACTTACAAGTCTAGCACACTCACTTAAAGTATTTCAGTTGTTGTTGTTGTAGTTGTGGGGCTACGCTTTAAGCCAATGTTACTTAAAGGCTTCATTTAGCGCTTGGCGCTGGACAAATGCCGTCGATATCTGGCAATAACCGCACTTTGCTCTCTTGTCGGAGCTTTAAAGCTATTTCCGTTTTGTTTTGTGTTGCTTCGCCTTGGTTCATTTGTGCTGTTGACTTTTACGGGTAGGGCGACAACAAAAATTCAAAGGGGTGATGAAAGATAATGTGTTGATGTGGGAGGGGGTTGGGAGGGAGGGGAGGTCAGAGGGAATAAGCAGTCAGCGACGAGGGCTTTGTCAGGTTCAAGTAAACAAGAGCAAAGTATGAGTAGAAATAAAAGTAACTAGATGAGAATAGAATGGGTGCAAGCACGCATACACACACAAACACGCACACACACACACACCCACACCCACACACACAAACACTCAATTGAGTGTCTAGTCAAAACATGTCTTGAACAATGAAAATGACAATGGCCTGGGTCGGGGTCGGGGGCGGCTCTGGGGGTTTCTGGGACCGTGGACAATGTAAATTGTCGTGATAAACAGAAATGTTAATGGCAAATTCGCAGAGCTTTTCAAAAGCTCTGTAACTAAAAAAAGCTTAGCAAAACCCTTAGCAAAGCGAAGTTAATAAAATGTGTATTGATCTGTAAAGCTTTACTGTAGCATAGATTTCTGCGAAAGATATTTAATATCAGAGAGAGCGATTGCCAGTCTATGAGAGAGAGAGAGAGAGAGAGGGATAAACAGGCAGAGCGAGCTTTGAGCCTGGGCAAGTAGTGCCACCTGTGGTTGCCGTTCAACTCGCCATTTGCTGATATTGTTTTTGTAATCCTAAACCGCCACAATCTGCTGACGTCGGCGTCGCTGTCAGCTTCGACTGCGTCTGTCATGTGCTTGCTCTCAGCTATTTTTAGATATTAATAAAAAAAAATACATAAAACGCGAGGCAAAATAGCGGCTACAATAACAACAAAAGCTGAAAAAAATACAAATACAAAAAACGCAGAAAATAAATATAAAATATGCAAAACGTATAAAAAATAAAATGAAAGAATTCTTGTGTTTTCACAGCCGTCGCAATGGCGACGTATTCTTCCTGGTGTGGCAAGGTTTAGAGCATTTAGTGGGAAGGAGGGGGATGCTAGTATGCAGGCAGTAACTGATGCGGCGGTATTGCTTCACTACTCACATGGCGGAAGCAAGGACACTGCAACAGCAACAGCTGTTGCCCGTCGTTGCCCAATAAATAAACAAAATCGAATTGCAAAAAAAAAAACAACAAAACCAAAAAAAGCTGTTGGACGGGCGGATGGGCGAGTTGAGTTGTAAGCTTCCTCTACCTACCGCCTCACAAACGCCTTTTTCACTCACACCTCTCTCGCTCGTTCGTTCCCTCTCTTTTAGGCTGCTACTGGGTGTTATTCACCTTCGCAAGTAATAGCAACGGCGACCGCGGCATCGGCAGCGCTGTCGGCATCTGGTGGTTGAGAGAGCTCATAACTCGTTTTGCGGCTTCATTGTTTGCCTTTTGCTCGTTTGTTCTGCCTTGCAAATGTGCGGATAAAAACAAAATATGCAAAAAAAAAGGAAAAAGAAGAAAAATAATACGTTGAACATTGCTTGTTTGTTGTTGCTTGTTTTTAAATTATTCACATATTTTGCATTGCGAGTTTTTGTATTTCGCTGTTGTTGTTGGCTCGTGTTTTTGCTCGTGCCTGCATTATATATTATTTATCTCGCCTTTCGTTAATGTCTGTGGGTGTGTGTGAATGTGTGCTTTGTTTACATCTTGTTATGGTTAGTTTTGCCAAAATAAAATGCTGTTTTTATCACCGACTACGTCAGAGCGACATTGCCACACCTCCAATGACAGCGAATAAAATTCACCACAGCAGAAACGTTGCCATAATATTACTCTCTTTCGGTCTCTTCTCTCCCTCTCTCTCTCGCTCTTTCGAATTTTCCGTCTCGGCTCTGTCGCTGAAAAGCTGCCTGCAAGTTTTGAGCCTGCAGTGGAGTGAATATAAAATTTGTAGTATTCGCGTTGTTGTGCCCAACAGCCGCTACCCACTCAGTTCATCAGACTCTGGCAAGAGCTTTTCCCCTCACCCAATCCGACATTTTGCAATGCAAATGCACTGAAAATTGCATGCGGACATCAATTATATGGCCAGACATATCGCATAGATTTGCTGACTGGCGCCAGAAAAGCAAAAACAACAACAAAGGCAACAAGAATGTAGCGCTATCTATGTGTGTCTGTATGTACATACATATGTACCTGCCGAAGATTCAATACTCTAGGACACAATTTACGATACTCTGAAACAATAAACATTTTACAAAACAACATTGTTTTTGCTTTAAGAAACTCGTTTCAGAGACTACATTAAGATATCAATGCTCACAGTAATGCGGCTCAAGTCTTCACATGGATATACAATGAAAGCTCAATTTTTATCAGCTCAATGGGCAAATCAGTTGAGGATGTAGTTAAAAAAAAAAAACAAAACTAAATGAACATCAAACAAAAAGGTTTATTTCTTTTTAAATAAGATTGAATTGAAAGATTAATCGAAAAATGCTATTGTAGAAGAAGTTGGTGCTCTTTAGACTGATAGAGGAGAGCTTTCGGTGAGAGAGCTTTCATTAAGAAACATTCTGTGAATATCGTGCTTGTTCTTTATGCCGTTTAAGCAAATGCAGTCGTCTTACTTATACGCATATTTATGAGTCAATACTTAACTTCAAAGGGTGTTACAAAGTCCTCCTTAATGCAGGCATACCCGCTTCGCTTTGTTATACATATGTATATGTATTACAACAAAAATCAAGAAACAGACGTTGACTTTGTCTTGAAGTTTGAGGTTGTTTGCCACATTTCAGTGGGTTGAATTGATCAATTTACGTACCTGATATACTTAAATAGCAATTAAATGCCACATTATAAACTCATCTTATTTTGTTATGTTCAGTCCAATTTCTGTACATTTTAAATACTACACACAGTATTGTTGTTGTGCAAATATTGCATTTTGCATAAATTGTATATTTAATTACTTTCGTTTGTCTAGCGTTGTCAATTTTTTGTGGGGTATTAAATCAAGAGTACGCTAATTGAGTATTACTTGAGTAGACACGTCTGATGAAAGCACATTGTATTCCCGATATATGTGTATAGCTGAAAACTATTCAGATGACCTACTTTAAGAGTAGTTTTATAACTATGCCCTTCAATCCAATATAGACGGTCATCATTTATAAGACAAGTATTATTATATATTAATTATGTTCGTTGACTATAAATACTGATAGCTTATATGTCGCTATACATATATGTATATATATATGATAAACATTTATATACGTATTTCGGTTGCCCCGATTCGTGTCATCTAAAAAATTTGTTGGCTTTCTGCCCATCAAATTCTACAAATGACCACAAAATTGTTTTCTTTTTGTTACTTTTTCTCAACTTTTTTCTTGTGTGCTTTTTCCTCGTCTTCTTAAATGTTTTGTTTTGTTTTTGTTTTTATTTAAGAATTGTGCATTTTTGATTGTCGTAGCTCAATGCAATTTCCTGATAGATATGGAGTCCTATATAATCATTTCTTATACACTTGCCCAGAGCATTACAATTTTTTCAGGAATTTTGTCACGCGTTTAAAACGACTTTCTTGACCTTATCAATGTATTTGTATATATATTCCTGTTCAGGCCGACGAACTGTTCGATATACGCTGCTAGGTTCCTTTATGAACTGAACTCTTATTGAAACTTGACAGAACATATAATAATCATAATATAAACTTAATAAATGTATATAGAGGTATTTTTTAATAGAGATAACTCTATTAAGTTACTATTTTATATAAATAGGAATAGGGAATGAATAGGGAAAGTAAGGCAATTTCTTTTGTGCTAACTTAGCTTTTGTTGTTTACATTTTTATTGATTTATTATATTATGTAAATTATTATATTATTATTTTGTTGATTAATTATAAACCCATGGATCGATCGATTTTCCGTGCATTATCTACGCTCAAATTTTAATTTATTTCCCGTTTCCTTCAACTCGTACACAGCTGACAAGCACTGTAGGATGAGATTGATGATGTTTTAAAAGATGCATAAATAAAATAATAAATAAATAATAATAAATATACATATATAAACGTATATATATGTATATATAGCATATATACCTATCTATGTAGATATTACGAGCAAAGTCACAACTTAGCTCAAGTGGCTCAGTGGCCACGTTATCGCAATCAAGATTGATATACTACATTCCACATTAGAAGGGAGTGGGGGAGGAAAAGAAAGAATAGAAAGAAAAAAAAACACGTAGTACATTCAATGTTAATACACATTCAATAGGCAAACATATAATAAAACAGTTCAAATGTCTGCCATGCTCGACTATGGCATACCCTGGGCCCAGCAAACTAACGCTAGGTGGCGCTATGCACTAAGGAAAATATGAAAATAGTTTCTTTAACAACTTTTATATATATAAAGAAATCTTTAGCGCAGATAAAGTATATAATTAAGTACACAAATAACATTAATGTATATTTGTAATTATGTTAATTTGTTAAATTTCCTAAGATCTCAGAGTTATGACAAGAAGAACAGAGATGCGTTAAGTGCACTCAGCTATTGATACGGATCAAGTGTATATATAGTACTATATATAATACTTTATAGCATCATACAACTAGCATGCATTTACCTTAACTCGTTTTCAATGGGCACAAGGTACAAATGCCTCGTTTATAAGACTTTAATCGAATTAGGCTAGTATCAGTTAATTGTGAATTACGTATAGACATATTTGGGCGTATACTTACTATATATATATATATATATATATATATATCATACATATATATAGTAAAGTGGGTGTGTGAACATAGCTCGTGATTTGTCTTAGTCAACGTTAGTCACAGCTAATCCAGCTGATGAAATATGCCCAAGTGATTCCTCAAGAATGATGAAAAGTGCATGTAATCGAATGATTCGATGATCCAACAGAACGCTGTTGAGATATATAGTGAGTTGCAGATAGTTATAGATATAGTTTATCAGTATTACGGAAGCATATACATACTTCAGAACTGTGTCTTCTTTTATGCAATCTTGACTATAACTTTTGCGTTTGTCGCCAACCTGAGAGGCACTTTTCGCTTTCAACTATTTATTTATATTTATATTTATGCTTATTTTTAGTTAAGCGCCGAGTTGGAATCATTTTATATTTGCGCTTTTCGATAGAATCTTGAAACGTTTCATATGATGATGATGTATGTATGTATGTATGTACACACATACATACATACTCATGTGTTTATGTATGTATGCGACCTTGGCGATTGGCACGCTGATATTTAGAGAACTGTATACAATTGTACACATATTAAATTGCAATGAAAATAAGTCTCTGATTATCTTTGGTTTAATCATCATAGGCGCGTATCGCTTCAAATTCACATTTGTTTATATTCATAACAACAACAGCATTGGTCATAGTCCACGATACTTGAGATCGTTGTATTGCATTTTAATTTATGACACTTTTAGGCGTCTTTTAGCTCAGCTGCAATGCCAACTTTAAGTTGACAACTTTCTGATGAGTTTCTAAAACTTACAAAAAATTAAAATATCGATTCAACAATCACTTGATAACTTCTCTTAAAGTTTTAATATCCAATTTCCCATTTACAAAAACTTTCAAATCCAATTAATAATTTTTAGTTCACTTAAAACAGACCGAAGATTTTCGTTTTTAGATCAATTTTATCGAGAATTTGCTTAACTGTACTTCTCACTCTCTTTCCTTTCTCTGTCTCTCTCTGACCTTCTTCGTTTCTCTCACTTTTTTTTATCGAGCTCTTTTTTAGTTCATTTAAAACAGACTGAAGACGGTCGATTTTAGATCAAATCGAGAATTTGCTTAACTGTACGTTTCTCTCTATCTTTTTTTCGGTCTTTTTCTCACTCTTTCTCCTTCTCAGTCTCTGTCCTTTTGCTCACTCCCAATTCTTCTTCCTCTGTCCTTCCTTTTTCTCACTATCTTTATGGAGCTCTTTTTTAGTTCATTTAAAATAGTATGATCATCGTTTTTAGAACTTTTTCAATGATTTGTTTATCTATACTTCTCTCTCTCTCTCTCTTTCTATAATAATAATAATAATGATTTACATCAACTTTATCAAAAATTTGCTTATTAATACCTCTCTCACTATATGCTTATGTATACTACTCCTTCTCTCTCACTTCTCCTCACTATCTTCATCGAGCTCTTTTTTAGTACATTTAAAACAGACTTAAGATAATAATTTTTAAATAATTTTTATCGAAGATTTGCTTATCTGTGCTGCTCTCTCTCTCTCTCTCCCCCCTTTTTTCTCCCAATATCTGCTTATCTGTACTCTCTCTCTCTCTCTCACTCTCTGTCCCTTTCACTATCTTTATCGTGCTCTCTTAGTTTGGGCTTTTAGTTGACTTTTCCCATTTGCTTTAGCTCTGAAGTATAAACAGTTTCAGATTCGCAACGTTATCTCATACATTCTCATGTGTATATGTGTACATATATACACATGTACATATGTATAAGTATGCCATATAGCTGTCATATACATATATCGAAATGTTATCGTTATTAATGTGAGCGGAGCAATGTACAACGTCATTTATCGCTTTAGCTCCAGAGATAACAATTGAAGCAATGCATTGACGTTATCGTTGGAGCTGAGCACAACTGGAGGAGGAGAGCACAACTGGAGCTCTATTGATGGGTATTATAAATACTTTCATTCCCCACCACTCCCTCATACTCCTCCGTCCCTTTCTTTCTTCTCTTCTCATTTGCACTTAGTCTATGTACGTGATATTTGTGCAAGTATCACGGCTAAATGTATATGTATGTGTGTGTGGGCATATCTCGATAAGCCGCATAATAAACCCCATGTATTTGTATTTGAATTTGTGGGCGTGTCACGCCTCTAACCACATAGTAAATTAATGCGCAATTTGCTTGTCGTGTTGCCTGTGACTCAAAACCGTTTGCTGCTGCAGCAGGTGCAGCAACGGAATTGGTAATACGCTTTTCGAGATACCCTGTATGTGAACGTTGTAGTGCACATGCGTGTATATGTATTTGAGATAAAGTTTACTGATGAATTTCTCTTGGATTTTCATGGATTCAAATTTATATAACGATTGAAATGTAGATAAGATACTATCGATAACAGCAAGCGACTATCGGAATTAGTCTGTGAACTCATCAAAAAACTTTGCAATACTTCTTAATGAAAAAACATCATCGATGACTAAACAACTCTACTAAAAGTTTTGATAAATTGTATAAACTTTAGGACTTTTAACTTTAAAAACATTATGGAAATGTTTATAATGTTTTTAAACATTTAAAAATTATTATATACATAAATGTCCTTTTAATTTGCAAGCTAAAATGTTTACTTAAAACTATCGATTGCATTAATCGACTATAGAATATTGCAATTGCTATGTATTACCCATTTGATTATATGCAAGGCTGGCATTTCAAAGCTGTAATACAGGGTATTTTCTAGCTGCTTTCGCTTACTTGTTATTGCTTAGACTGGCATAGAAGTGCAAAACACGCACACAAACAGACGGCAAAGGATCTGCTCTAGCTGAGTCTGCAGCTGCCGTTGTTGTTGTTGCTGCTGTTGTTGTTGTTGGCCTGTTTGCCTACGTGCGTCCCGTCATGTCTTACGCCTGCCCAGGGGCCAGGGGGTGGGCTGGCTACAACCCACCGATTCAACAGTCGGCAGTCGGATGCCTGCTCGGGCTTCGACGTTCGACGATTCGTCAAATTGTCGTTTCGTTAAATCGTTCGCGTCGCAGTCGAAACGCTCTGCTGCTCTGCTGCGCTCTTGTACTCGCGCTCTTGCTCTCGCGCTCTTACATTCGCTCTCCCGTTGTTGCTCTCTCTTGGGCTTCGTGTGTGTTGAGTTTCTTTAGAATATTTTTATTGTACATATTTTCAACACACTGGACATGTGGACACGCTCAGGATACGCGCTGTCGCCGCATGGATGATTTTTATGACTTTCGACTTGAAATGCTGCTGCTTAGCTTTGGGGCCGCTGGTCGGGATTTGGGTCATGCTCGTTCCGCAACATGCACGGGGTATGCTGTGTGTGTGTGTGTGTGTGTGTGTGTGTTTGTATGTGTGGGTGTGGAGAGCGTTGGGGCTGCTCCAAGGCCGCAGCATCAAGTAGCCTTAAGTTGAATGCTCTAGAAAGCGGTGCAAAGTGACACGTCATTGCATTTAGTCCTTAAAGCTTCGAGTTTGCTAAAAATGCTAGAAAAGCTTAACAAAAAGAACAGCTTAACAATACAGTAAACTCATATTAAGTAGTACTTATTGTTTTTTAATCATTTTCCCCCTGCCTTTGTCATTCCAGATTGTTGCACGTCGTCATGATCTCAAATTGATTGTCACGTCGGCCACAATGGACTCGAGCAAGTTTGCCACATTCTTTGGCAATGTGCCCACATTTACGATCCCCGGCCGAACGTTTCCCGTGGATGTGATGTTCAGCAAGAATGCTTGCGAGGATTATGTGGAGTCGGCGGTGAAGCAAGCGCTGCAAGTGCATTTGACGCCCAACGAGGGGGACATGCTGATATTTATGCCCGGCCAGGAGGACATTGAGGTCACCTGCGAGGTGCTGGAGGAGCGTCTCAGCGAGATCGATAATGCCCCCGAGTTGAGCATATTGCCCATATACTCACAGCTGCCATCCGATCTGCAGGCAAAGATCTTTCAAAAGTCCGCCGATGGCGTTAGAAAGTGTGTGGTCGCCACCAACATCGCGGAGACATCCTTGACCGTCGATGGCATCATCTATGTCATTGACTCCGGCTATTGCAAGCTGAAAGTCTACAATCCTCGCATCGGCATGGATGCCCTGCAGATCTATCCCATCTCGCAGGCGAATGCCAATCAGCGTTCGGGTCGTGCCGGTCGCACTGGTCCTGGCCAGGCGTATCGCCTCTACACACAGCGCCAGTACAAGGATGAGCTGTTGGCCCTCACGGTGCCGGAAATACAACGTACTAACTTGGCCAATACGGTGCTGCTATTGAAATCCCTTGGCGTTGTCGATTTACTGCAATTCCATTTCATGGATCCACCGCCGCAGGATAACATACTCAATTCACTGTATCAGCTGTGGATATTGGGTGCCTTGGATCACACTGGTGCCTTGACCACATTGGGCAGACAAATGGCCGAATTCCCATTGGATCCGCCGCAATGTCAAATGCTCATCGTTGCCTGCCAAATGGAATGCAGTTCCGAGGTGCTCATCATAGGTGAGTAATCAATGGGAGAGCCTGACCCAATCCTATCTAGAATTAATGACTTAGATAATTGAGCTAATCCTCACTAGAGTTTGTTGTTTCACAACTCACAATTATACTGGGCTGGACAAGTTTGCTTGCGTATTCCTCACCAGAATGCGTTGTTCAAAAGATGAAGAAGAGTTGAGATAGACGAATAATCTAATCTAATCTTCAGCAGCATTGTCCACTGAGATCTGCTCGAGATTCTTAGCATAGCTAATACGTTATCCTTGAACTTTTCACCTTACAGTGTCCATGTTGTCAGTGCCATCCATATTCTATCGTCCCAAGGGCCGCGAGGAGGAGGCAGATGGTGTGCGAGAGAAGTTTCAGGTGCCGGAATCGGATCATTTAACCTACCTCAATGTGTATCTGCAGTGGAAGCAGAACAGGTAAGTGAATATGTCCCCCTTCACCCCCCATCAAACACACTTCCTTCTCCCTTTGCTGCACGTGCTTAAATGTTCCCCCTGTTATTTCTCCCCCCTGCAGCTATAGCTCCACATGGTGCAATGAGCACTTCATTCACATCAAGGCGATGCGTAAGGTGCGCGAAGTGCGTCAGCAGCTGAAGGACATTATGACACAACAGAAGATGAATGTGAAGTCATGCGGCACCGATTGGGACATTGTACGCAAGTGCATCTGTTCGGCGTATTTCTATCAGGCGGCACGTCTCAAAGGCATCGGTGAATATGTGAATTTGCGTACGGGAATGCCATGTCATCTGCATCCGACATCGGCACTCTATGGCCTGGGCACAACGCCCGATTATGTGGTCTACCATGAGCTAATAATGACGGCCAAGGAGTATATGCAATGTGCCACCGCTGTCGATGGCTATTGGCTGGCCGAATTGGGTCCCATGTTCTTTTCGGTTAAGGAAACGGGACGCAGCGGCCGGGACAAGAAGAAGCTGGCAGCCGAGCATCTCAAGGAGATGGAGGAGCAAATGTTGCAGGCACAGCACGAGATGGAGGAGCGTAAACAGCAGGCGGCACAGCGTGAGGAACAGTTGGCGGCCAAACAGGAAATCGCCACGCCAGGCAATGCAACACCACGTCGCACTCCAGCACGCATTGGCCTCTAGGATCCACTGGGATCCATATGCATATCCATATGAATCCATATACATTTGATTTCTTTTCTATATTTTATATATATATATATGTGTGTGTGTGTTTGTTTGTATTTTGTAAACTAAACACATTTTATATACATTGTTTTTCATTTCTTATATACGTGAATAAATAAGCCAAAAGAACTGCAGTGCTAACAATAATTGGAACAGATGTCCATTCAGCTGCTTGCCCGCTGATCCCATGGTCAGCACACATTTCTCGTTGTCCACCACATGATAGTTGGCCTGACAAATGCATTCGCCAAATTTGCACATCATGTTCGTTTGTTGCTTTCGTTCCAGCTCCGGTTGACAGTCCTTATCCTGGCGACAGTATGCTCCATACGTGACAATTGGCTCACAGCTGGTGGTGTTCATCTCTTGGTTCTGTTCCTGCTTGATCTTGGCATAGTACTTAGGCCGGCAGTTGCAGCTATTGTTGCTACAAATGCCGCCGCTGCCGAGTGTCATCTGGCATTGAGCAGTCGTTGTACAACTGGCGCCATAGATGGCACTTGGCATGCATAGGGTCATGTTGTGATTGTGAACGCGGCCTACGTTGCAAATGCATTTATTTAACTGTGTCTGGCAAATAGCATCTACCTTGGTGCACGTGTCATTGCTGCAGCTCAGATCTATGTTTAATGTGCGATGTGGCATAAGACTGGATAATCTCGTTTGGTATAACATTCATCATTCTTACCCAATATTGCCTGGCAGCGTCCTAAATGTGCTTCAAAGTGTGCCTTGCAGAGGCACTTCTGTTGCGACGTCTGGCATACGGCAGACTTATCTGCTGACTGACATTGGCTAGTCAGCTCACAGTGTCCGTCCAGCGGCACCATCTGTGGCAGGCAGCGTCGTCGATCCTCGCTGGGTATGTAGCCGGCGGCGCAGTAGCACAGCTGTGCAACGCATTCGGCATGATCCTGGCTGCATGCCTGCTCCTGGGTACATGGTCCTCCAATTATATTGCTTACCTTCCGATCCTTTGGCTTGCAGGCCACGCGGTTATCGCCATCAGGTGCCATGCAGAAGCAATGGGAATCATGGCATTTGCTTCTTTCAAACTCCTTACATTGATCGTCCGTGGTGCAGCCCAACTCAAGGAGATGATCGGCTGACGCTGTATTTAGTAAACAGTAACAAAAGACTATAATTAGTGTCAATCGCATTTTCAATCTTTGCACAATTTTCATATAATTAAAATGGGCGCCATTAACCGTTAAAAAGATCACATGACTATCGATATACCTACAAATTATTTGGCTTAAGAATATGGCAACGCTGGTCTCCACTTTACAACACTGCGATCATCTATGACAGTGGCCGTTAATTTCAAATAAAATAAATGTTAGCATCTTTTGGCGTTTCTCCTTCAAATTAAACCAAATACTATAAATAAAATCATATTCTGCATTTAATTATTATCCAACTAACTTTGCTTTTATCAAGGTGCAATTTTTTATATGGAGAATAACACGTCCAATTGGATAATTTATTTAGCATGTATTCCACAGGTAATATTTTCACTGACACCCTGTAATGGTATATTTTGGTATATTTCCTTTTGCCGAAAACAGTGTATCCGTGGCATTCAAGATTTGGTCACACCGAACAGTTTATAAAGAAAAGCAAGCTTCGACTGTCACCACAGTTAAATTTTCGTAAATCGCTGAGTAACTTGTAATTTTCGATATCAACTAAAGAAATAAAATAAAATCAAACAAAATGGTACGCCGTGGACGTTCAGCAAGCCCCCCACCATCAGTCAGACGGTAAGTAAAAAAATCGCATTGGAAACGCGTAAACATAAGGGAAATCCAATTGGACAATGTCTACTGCCAAAGACGTAAGAGATGAGTTTACATTATTTTTGCAAGGAAATTGTTGCAAAATTTGAAATTAGTGTGTCTGTAGAACACATTTTGCCAATGTGAAGACAATTATGTGAAATATTAAGATGTTTCTGGAAGTTTCGCTTCCGCAATCAGTTACGTAACCCTAAAAACACAAACACGGAAAACGTCAGAGATGGTCTGTGCAACGTGCAAAGTTCAAACGCGTGGCAACAACAACAATAGAAATAACAATACATTATATATTATTATTATATATTATATGTATATATTCTGATTTATTCTTTGCATTTACAGTAGCGCGCCTGCGCCCGCACCTGTGCCCGCACGTGCCGCCGCACCTCCACCAGCTCCAGCACCGATGGCGGCGCAACCAAGTGCCGTTGGTATGCCGGCACCTCAACAGCCATCGATGTTTCAACAGATGGCTGCCACCGCTGGTGGCGTTGCTATAGGATCGGCAATTGGACACACAGTTGGTCATGGACTCACATCAATGTTCAGCGGCTCTGATGATAAGGAAGCCGCAGCGCCCGCTGCTGCCGCACCAGCTCCTCAACAACAACAACAACCTTATTTCGCGCAATCAACACAGGCTAATGAGCCTCAGGGAGCTTGCGCCTGGGAGATCAAACAATTCCTGCAATGTGCTCAGGGTCAAGCCGATTTGTCGCTTTGCGAGGGATTCAATGAGGCGTTGCGACAGTGCAAGGTGCAGCATCATCTTCAATAAATTGCAGCAACAACAAAAGCAATACAAATACAAAACAACAGCAACACATCCAACAACAATAAGAAGAACAACAACCACACAATTGTCGTACTCCCCTTGTAAAAATGGCGAAAATGTTGAGCTGAAGTTGTTTCTTTTATGATTCTTGTTTTTATTTCGATTAGTTTTACATAAATAATCAATATATAATTGTTAATGAGACAACAAATTGTTTAATTTAGTGAACATGTTCAATAGAAATGCATACAAAGGCGTCCGGCAGCGTAATTTCCTACCAGCGCTGTCGGCGTCGCTGCAAAAAAAAAATCAAATCTCTTTTTAATGGGATTAACGGGATAATGCAAGCGGTAAATTTTGCATAGAATTGTGAAATGCTACAGATATTGGCAGGTTGCCATTTGCAAGCAAATGTACACATGCCAACATGTATGCGAGTGTCACGTGAGCTTTGAGCATGACCTTGCACTTTTGCGAGACGCAGTGCGTCTCAAAATAGTTGCCCTGATTCATTTTATTAGCTGTAAAAAGGGCTCATGGTAGTGTGGGACAACAAACATTGCGGGCGACTCTGTTTGCTCTACTCAGCTTTGTTGTTGTTTTGATTTCATGTGCCAATTGCGGTTCATTTTGCGAAATGGTCAGACCAGACCAAGTAAACAGAATCCGTTATGATAACATGTTTACGCTTTCAATAGGTGCACTGTTCTCTCTTTGTATGTGTGATTAGTCACATTCTATGCTCTCTCCTGTTCTATCTCTCTCTTACTTCCTCCCTTACTCAGTCTCTATATATGGCCGTTCTGCTCACTTTCGATTTCAGCAGTTTGTTTTTGTTGTTTTAAATTAAACAAATATTTTTGATCAATGAAATTAAATTAAAAAAAAAATAAATACGTATGTGTATTTGAGCGACTTTATTGCGATACTATTTATTTCATATTTTTATACTTATACTATAATAATAATAAGATCATTGGATGTATTTTTGCTTACAAAGTGAAATATATTTAAGCAATATACATATGTTTATATATATATATATATATATATATAGATTTACATAGATTTCGAATTGTATAAATATATGTAGGTATATATATATATAATTTAGATTAGTAATTGATTAGTGTAATTAAAAGGTAATAATTACATCCTTTAATGGTTATCATAGTCAATGAATATTAAGATGCTTTGATAAACCGATTGTGTGGCTAAAACACATTCACATTTGCTGTAATTGAAATCATTTTTTTCCATTTCTGTTGTTTTTTTTGTATTAATAATTATAACACCTTAATCCACATCATCGTCCTCGTCGTTGTTGTCCTGTAGTAGAAGACAGAGTTTCTGTTTTAATGCCTCCTTCGATCGTTTCGCAATTTGTTTTTGGGCTGGAAATATGGTTGTGCGACGTGCTACATTTATCTTACGAGGATTGCATTTTCCCAACGGATGTCGAAAGAATGTGGGAATTTCCAGTTGCTTCTGGAAACCATTACCACGCAAACTATTGCGTCGGTCCGCATTATGTGCCATTAATTTGAATATTGGAGATGCTTTCACATATTCAAAATGCGTTGACATCTGTTTAAGCTTTGGTTTCTTGTCCAATAGATCGGCCAGCAATTGTTTGAGATCATCCCGTTCATTTTTATTTCGGGTTGCGTTGCGATCCATTCTCAGATTCTCCATCTTCTTGGTTGACTTGATGGAGGGCATAACCATCGATTTTGTGGACTTGGCATAAAATGAAGTTTTCCTGCTACTTGGATAATTTTTTCTCTGCAATAAGAATTTGTTTTTCAAATATAGTTTCCTTGCCAATTTGGATTTGCTGTATTCAAGGCCCGAGTCCCAATGTACATTTTCCGATCCCATATGAACGGAAGGTCTCAATGGTCGAGCTGTACATTGCTTTGCATCATCGCGAGTTTTTAGACTTCGTTTCGATTTAACACTTGCAACTCGTTTAGATGAACGTGTTTTGGGCACTGGATCCACCTTTTTGTTCTCCTTCAATGCAGTTTTCTTGGCACTATCAATCTTTCGTCCAAACTTATCAAATCGAAAATTCTTGGCCTTTGTGGCAAAGGAGCGCTGAGCCTGCAAGGGTGACCATACTTTCGATGTGCACAACATGGACTCGCACCACATGAGCATTCTACGATGTGCCACGATCGCGTTGGGATTTGAAGACAACATTACGATGGGCTTCTCACGATAAGCATTTGTAGCCATCGGTTTTTTATCCAATAAGTTAATACTGCGACGTGCACAACGAAACATCTGCCAGCACCTGACAGCTGAGAAGAAAAAGTACATATATATGTATTATATATATATATATATTATAGAGCATTTACAATAATTTAGTTAACATTTATGTGGCTTACCTCCATTATTAATTCCTCTTAAATTATTCATCTTTATTATAGCTTTAGTAAAAGTGTGTTTAGTAAGAATTATATCCAAATACGGTTTGTTACTTAATTGAGCTATAATGGTATGAGGTTCGCTTATAAAATCGAGTCAAAATCTTAAGCAAATTTTTCCTTGGCGTCCGTCTATTAATATTTTTGAGCTCAGCTTGAAAATGTGCAACTCTGAAAATTTTGTCTGTTATTTTAATAATAAAATTTTGATATGAATGCTTATGAGATTGTATGAAAAGTGTTTGCTCCAAACATATATTGTACACCATTTGTCAAATCACTTGAACTAAAAATGCAAAGGCGGCTAATTGTGACGATAGCGATAGGTTTCAGTTGCTAGCAATCGAAACAGAGTTGTGTAGCGAACTTGAATGCGAAAGCAGTGTTGCACAACAACGGCGCGTAGTTCAACATCCAAAAGGCTATTCACATTATGGTTTATCTGAGTTGCAGCCATGAGAAGGTCGAAATCATTTTTCGTTACTACTATTTTTCAATTATTCAAAATGTACATTTGCAGGTAATTGTATGGGTAATAAATGTACATTTCTTCGCAATGGAAGAGATTGTGCTCAAATGGTTACAAATGCATATAAACTTTGTAATAGAATGAGCGCATAATAAATATTGTGACTAGTGTAAATAGGTCATAATCACAAATATACTCTAAAATCTTAATAATTTTAAAGATTGATAAAATTTAAATAATAACGAATATAATTGATTATGTTCCCGTACTATATTTTTTATATATTTGCAAAAACTTTCAGCTCTTATGACTTTAACGAAACTGAACACATTTCGATTGTTTGTTTTTTAAATTAAGGCTGAATTTAATATTTAGTTCTAGACTAATTTTATCATTTAATTGCATTGCATGAGAAAATGTGAATACAATTCTTGGTGATTATAAAAATTTCTTGCCACGTTGCAGTATTTGAAGGCGTCTCTCAGCGCTCATTTGATTGAGATTGAGCAGACGCTCAGTGCGATCTAGCAAAGCTTGGCACTCATCCATTGTGGAAGTTGAACTGGGCCGTTGGCGTTTTGGGGCTGGCACATTCTCAGCTTCTTGTGCTTGTTCCCGCTTTCGTTCTCGTTGCGGTGACTGCTGTTGTTGGAGCTGCTCCTCGTGGATGGAGATAACAGCTGTGCGATCGAAACGTTCCATGGTGCGCTCCAGTTTGTCCAATTGCCCATTATGATCGGCTAAAGTTTTTCGCTCCTGCCGCTGATTTTGGCACTTATCGAGTACGGCCTGGGCATGACTTAGCACTTCCTCGAAGTTAAGCTCATCTGGTTGCTGTTGCATCATTGGCAATGAATGCTCCAGCTCGTCATGTTCATGCAATGTTGGTTGCGTTACTCCAGCTGCGTCTGCCTCATCCGGTGGCTGCCACTCGTAATACCAATGCGTCTCGCAGCAACTGTGCATTGTGTGGCGTCTGTAGACGATGGCATTGGGCATGGGATCGCGAATGCGCTGCAGCACAAATTGCAGACGTTCCGTGGCAAAGATCTCTACCATATCCAGATAGTTAATCTCGCCCACGCGCATCTGCAGCTCCAGAGTTTGTATGGCTCGCAAGGCCACCGCTTCGATTTGTGCCTCGTCTTGACTTTGCTGCGCATAGTTCAACATCCATTCGCAGAACTCTTGATGCATTTTCTCCTGTTGATTGTCTTGCGCCACCGGCAGCGGCAACATCTCCGGCAACTTGATCTGCTCCAGCAGCTGCACAATCTTGGAGCGATTCTCGCGCAGCTGCCAACCTTTCACAAAGTATTCGAAGCGATTTGGCAGCGGCGTTTGTGGTGTCAGTGGCTCGACATAGGCAGTGAGCTCATGTGGTAATTGTGGAAGATCCTCGAGTGATTCACTAGCCACCAGTTGCAGACGACGCACTGCCTCATTGTACAGATGGGCGCAGAACTGCGGCGACTGACGACAACGTCGTCCAATTGCTACATCCTGCAACACGGCGCGTTTCAACCGCTGAAACAGCTCATCTCCCAAGTGAACCAGGAGCCATTCCCTCAAATCCGCTTGCTCCAATTGGCCACGACTGCGATGCGGCTGCTTGGCCAGAAATTGTACGGCACACTGAAGCAATGCCACCAATTGTAGCTTCTGTTTGCCCTGCGACACCGCATGATAGTTGAAGATGCGATATGTGCGAATGTTGTCCAATGGCAGATGTTGTTGGAGCTGCAGTTGTTGGTGCGTTGTCAGCCGCTGTTGCATGATGAGTGCCACATTGCCGCAGTTACTGTTGCGGCAGAGGAACTGCAGACGTGGCCACGTCTCCTGCAACTGCTCGGCATCCACATAGAAAACGATGCCATCTGCATTTGCCAGTTGCTTCTTTTGCTGCTCCGGCAATCCCTTCAATTTGTGCACACACAATGCCACGCCATGTGACAGGCCATGGATGTAACCATCAGTCGGATGCTTGGCCTTGTCGTTGCCATCCCGTTGCAATGGCTGCTGCAGCAGTCCACGATCCAGCGCATGCTCTATCACCTGCCCCATATTGCCCTCGGGCAGCGAGAGCAACAGCTTGTAATAGCGTCGTGCGCCTGGCGTGCATTGTTGATGTTGCAGCGACTTGTCGAGCAGCTCCCAAAGATCCAGCTTGAGCCAACACTGCTCCTCCATGCCCGTCAGCAGCTGGCGATAGTCACAGGGCTCGCCCTGACGATAGCGACGTATCATGCGCAACGTTTGCTCCGCTGTCTGCATATCCAGCAGCTGGTTGCTCGACTCGCCGCCAAAGTTGAGGGGCAGACAGCTAAATAGGACATCCTTCTGCTGCTGGACACGTCGATAGCAGCGCCAGCGACGCCAATAGTTGCGCATCAGTCCCAATTCGTAGTCGGCACGCAACAGTTGCCGACTGACCAAATTCTCAATCACCTCATCCAACAGGGATTTGTAGAGGTTGAGGGAGTTGCGATGCAGTTGCAGTTCCTCGACGCAAATGCTCTTAGATTCCTCATTGAGGAGTTCATGTAGCAGCTGCTCGCATTGTGCATCAAGTACTGCCTCCTGGCGTTGCAAGCGCTGACGCTTTGCTTCTGCCGCGGCAGCAGCTGAAGCTGCATTTGCCGCTGCTATCGCCGCTGCTGCTGCCGCCGCCTGCTGTTGACGTTGTTCCTCTTGCTTTGCCAGCAGTAGCTGTTGCTGTTGTTGCTGCTGCTGCTGTTGCTGCTGCTCCAGTTGACGTTCTTCACGTGCACGCTTAATTTGCGCCGCCTTGGCTTTTTGCAACTCCATTAGCTCCATTTCACGCTGCTTGGCCGCCGCAATTGCCTGCTGTAGTGCAGCCAAGTTGGCCTCCTTGGCTGCCTTCTGCTGACGCTGCTGCTCCGCCAATGCCAACGTTGTGGACGGTATCTTCGTTGCGGACGCAAAGCTGAAGCTACCTCCCAAGTTGTTGCTTTTTGTCTCAAATATGTTGCCACTGACAGCGGATGTCTTCGCATGCTGCATTGCTCCAGCAAAGCTGAATCCCTTGCCGACTACTGGCGGCTGTGGTGCCTGTAACGATGGCGGTGGCGTCGTTGATTTAATCTTGGGCGAGATGGGTGCAGAGAATAGCGGCACCTTGAACAGATTATTGTCCTTTGTTGTGGGCTGTGGGATTGTTGTCAACTCTGTTGAGCTTGCCATTGCTGTGGCATCCACTGTGGCTTCTTCCTCAACTTCGACGCTGTTGGGCAGCTGATCCTTGGCTGTCCAGGCGCTGGTCTTTAGATAACCCTGGGCATTGAAGCTGTTATGCGGACGATGATTCTGATAGAGCGACTTTGGGGGCAAGGTTTCACCGCAGATGCATTCGCCAACGCTCTGCTGACGCTTCGATTCCACCAGCTGCACAGCAAAGACAGAGACAGAGAGTGGGATGACAATTAATTAGAGAAAGACAGAGAGAGAGAGAGAGAGAGACAGAGTGGAGCATACTTACATCAATCTGTCTGCGCAGCTTGTAATGCTCTGGTGGATGTATCCTTATTGAAGTGTAAAATACACGTCCCGATTCATTTACATTGAGGTCACAACACTCGAGAAACTCATCCGCCTCCGCATCGTTGGGAAAGACAAGCATTTGCCGTATATAGCTGACGGGCAGGGAGGAATATTCATATTTGCGCGGCGCTCGATAGGCAGAGAGTAAACGCTGCAAGGCAAGGATACGCAGACGGGTGAAGTATGTAACCAGTATGCAGGCCTCCAGATAGCTTGTCTCCGGTTCGCGCAACAATTGAAAGAAACGCACAAAGTTTGTATCCTGCAGCGCGAGATAGAATTGAATGGCGCGACGTATTTCCGAGCAATTTTGCAGCTCTACGGGCAACTGGCCAATGTCCCAAAGGAAGTTAGCATCCGCCAGATTGAGCAGCACAATGTAACCACGGAATTCGGCCTCGCGTGGACACTGTACGCCCTTGAGACGCAGATCATGGTACATGTACTTCAATGTTTGCAAGCATTTGGTTAGATTCTCGGCATTGATTTTGGTATCGAAGACACTGGGATCTTCGGCAACCAGACGGGCGGCACAATGTATGTGAAAGCGGGCACATTGCTCCACAAGCTTAACAGCGCCCAGGGAGCAGAGCTCTTGTTGTGTTATCTCCTTGCGTATGGAGCGTGTGCGATCCCAAACGAAATGAAACCAATCGCCCAAATGTGAATCCGTCTGCTCACTAATATCCATTATCTCGTGCATGAGATAACTCATGGTCATATGGAGTGCCGCCTCATCGCGCAGCTCGTGCGGCAGCGGTGTCTCCTGGTCCGCGCTACTCCGTGAATATTGCTTCAGGGCAAGCTCATGGCAAATGAGCTGATCGGAGCCCGGCTGCAGCTCATAATAGGCAACCTGACGTTGAAACTCGCGCAGCACACGCTCCTTCTCTGGACACATGTCCGGGCAGTGGCCCTGCAGGCGCTGTGTGTCTGCGGTGCCACGACGCTGACTTAAACGCATCAATTTGTCGCGCGCGTCCAGCACACGATACTTTTCCTCACTACTGTTTGCTGGTTTTCGCAATATAACTTCCAGCTCCTGTTTAGCTGCCTTGAATTGCGCAGGAGCACGCTGTCGATCACGTTCCCGTTCCCGTTCACGCTCCTTTTCCTTTTCACGATCCACATTGCCGGCTACTGTGGTTGCATTTGTTTTGGCTGCTCCGCCGAATGTGGTGGCTGATTTGATTGCTCCAGCGAAGGCTTTGCTGGCTGGAAATTCGGAGCGCCAACCAACGGAGCTTAAGGCACTCAACTCGGCCTGCACATCGGGATCAACCCATTCTTCAGTCTTTTGAGCGGGCGCACTCTCATTTTCAGCATAGCACATTTCGAACTTATGGCCATTGTAGACGTTGCCCTCTTGCAGGGCCTTTGCTGCCTCCGATTCGCTGGCATAGCTAACAGTGCAGGTCATGCGTCGCGGACGCAGCACAAAATTAACCAAATTGCCAAAACGAACAAAATGCGAGCGTGCCACAAATTTGTCAAGAAACAGTTCCGGTATATTGGTGCATCTGTAAATGGCGTTTGCTTAAACGAAACGCGCAAAATTTGATGAGAAATACTTACAGCAATGTCTTGTAGTTGTAACTGCCAGTCGAGCGGCCTTCCGCCATTTTACAATAAAGTTTTATTTTATTTATACGCGATTCATATTTGACGAGAACCGTCCATTTAACTCGAGATCTTCGATTTGCAATAATATCCCGGTCAGCATTTGATCGCTAATTGCCTCTGGCCACATTGTATATTTGCAGTTTCTTTGCATATATTACCGGCACTTATCACATACTGTTACATAGTGTTGGCTACTGTCCGTGCATTTTAAGGGAAAAATGGTCACATTGAGATTTTTTGAAAAAAAAAAATAGCCGCTCTCTAGAATATTTTTTTGCCTTTCCAATCGCTTCATCAAACTGAACAAGCGCTTAAAAAATAGCAACTTTTGAAAAAAGAGAGGAAAAAACGATTAACGGAAGTCTTTTTCACTATTCCGATTTATTTCTTATTTATTTATTTATTTTTTATTATTGAATCGTTCAGCATAGCTTCTATATGGTGTTCTGCATACATCTGCTAAGTTACAAGTGTCTAAGTTGAGACAAGTGGGCGATAAGAGAATCTTTTTGGGTGCGAGGTAACGAAAACCTAACATATTCTTGATCTAAGAGGGGATTCAGGAACATTTATGCCCAATTTGGTGTCTCTAGCTCTTCTAGATGCTGAAATTGACGCGTTCAAGCAGACTTTTATATCAAAAATTTTCGCGGAGTGGCAACCGTGTATATTACCAGTTCATTTAAAACCTTCGTTGGCTCGTTCATCATTTTGAAACTGGCTTATCGATAATTGCATTGCCAAAAAAAGCGGGAAAGTTCAATTGGGTTGCTTATTAGGAAGAAAACTATTAAAAGACAATTTGTATGATAGATAGATGTATGAAATGATCAGTTGCAAGCTTGGTGAAGTAATTCATTTCAATATTATTATGGTTGTTAATTTCGTACGATAAGTCTAATTGGGGTAACGATTGTCACTTGGTTTATGGAAATAAAATACTTATTGAGACATTTTCATTTACAAATGTTATGTGTCATAATTCAAATTTTCTCGTTGGAACAACAAGTAATTAAATTGAATAGTATAAATAATATAAATAGTTACACATTATTAAATAATTAATAAATGTTCGATATATGTGAGTTTTTATCGAATTATAAAACTATCGGGCTGGCTATTGAATATCGAATTGAAGCAGCCGATACTGTTGGCGCATCGATACACCGATAGTTGCGGACATCGTTAGTTGTTGTTGGCATTTGACGCGAAGACAGCGTTCGCAGCGCAGCGCGATGTTCAACGCTAAGGAATTTTGTTTTTTTTTTGTTGTTTTTGAAATAACACGTTAAGACCAACCAAATGATAATTGTATAGAATCGTGAACGAATCAAGTGCAAATACATACATATGTAATTTACTGTAGGTGCAAGCATAACAAAAAGTGAAAAAATTAAATGTATAACGACGCTAACATATAAAAAAGCGAAAGATAACCACGAAACGACGTTGCGAACGACGAAAAATGATCGAACGGAATATGTGTGCCACCAGTTGGTAAAAGAGACAAATTAACATTAAATAAAAGCTAAAAGCTGCTAAAACGCGAATCAAGCGTACATTTTTTTTGCAACAACAAAAAATTGCAATTGCAGTTGCTGTTGCTGTTTTTGGGGTGCAGCTTGTGTTATTGTTGTTGTCTAACGTGTTTTTGCGTTTGGTTACGACGTTTCCGATGATCTTGGCCTGTTGTTCGCCTGTTTTTTTTTGCTGCTTGTTGTTGTTTTTGTAACTCGTTTTGTATGACGATTGCGCGTGTGATTCATACAACAACAATAACAGTTACCAGCAGTGAATGCAGTGAAATATGCTAAATAAATAAACACAACAAAAGCAACGGCAAAAACGAAAAGCAACTAAAACAGCGAAACGAGTGCGTTGACGAGTGCATCCTGCATTGAGAGCGCGAGAGATAAACTCGATAAGAAGAATACAAAAACATAAGTAGAATAAAACAATACACATCGACGATCTTTCACACAAGCGCAGGAACCACATACACACACACATACACGCACGCGCGCACGCACACGCACACGCGATAGTTCTGACCGTTGGTGGTAGGTGGAAAAAAAAAACATATTTTTTTCATCGTGTGTACAGCTGCTGTCAAGTGCGCAGCCGTAGCAGAAGCAGCAGTAGAAGCAGTCGCAGCAGCGACGCCAAAGTCCTTTAAGCGTGTGTAGTGCAGGCCATCTCGCTCGCACTAATGCTGCACACCTAAGCTAGATGAATAGCAATAACATTCATCCACACATACATACAAAACGAATGAATGCAGCTGCTGGGATACGTTGAGGAGCAGCAAGAAGATGATGCCAAAGCCAAATGCCAGCAACAGACAAAAGCAGCCGCAACAAAAACAACAGCAGCAACAACAACAACAACAAACACAGCAACAACGTGCATTATACGCCGGCGAATATCTACTATATTAATAAAAAAAACGAAATACTTAAATAATACATTCCTTCATCAAGTGCATTATTAATATAATTATTAATTAATTAAATTAAATTAAATTCAAATTGTGAATAGAAAGTGTATAATCGAAACAATGAAGGTTACCGTTTGCTTCGGCGATATTCGCATATTGGTGCCCTGCGGCTCCGGTGAGCTTCTCGTCAGGGATTTGATCAGCGAGGCCACGAGACGCTACAAAAAGGCAGCCGGCAAGGTAAGCGCATATGAACATAACGGCTATATGAGTATGTACATATACATATGTACATATATGTACCTTCCCTTCTCACCACGTTATCGCGTCTCACCCGTCTCACCTTGTCACCCCACACCCTGCACTCCTCGAAGCGTGCGAGCGGAAATGCTGCACTTGAGCGTCAGTTGTTTGTAATTATAACAACAAAACTGAACCCCAAAAAGAGCCAAAAGTGAAGCACATACATATGCATGCATGTATGTGTGTATGTGTGTACATCATATGAATGTGTACTTGTAATTGTTATCGTCCATAGAAAGATGGTTAAGCAGATCGGAATGTGAGCGTCTAGGTAAAATATTTGAATAATGATAAACGCCGGCCCAATAAAAAAAAAAAAACGCTCCAAAATAAGAAAAACGAAACAAGGAGATAAAAGAAGACTATGCAAGCAAATGAATCCAAATATAAACACGAGAGATGTCATTTGTTTACGTCATAACGACCTTTGAATGCCCTACTTATTGGAATTTATTAGTTTTTGTATGAAAAACTTGCTAAATTTAAAAACTTATTCAATAAATTGTATATTGAACACGATTAATTTTTGTATAATATTGCGACTTAGCATTCTATCTTAAGTGCTGGACTCTTCGATTTGTAAGATCAAAAATCTATATATGTCACATTGTTGCTTAAAAAAGACGTATACTTCTTTAAAGAGTATGGAAAAAAACAAAAAAAAATGAAGATAGTTATGTAAATGTTCAAGAAATGATAACAACAACAAACAAAATCGAAAAGATGAACTGAAAGACAGTCAGACAGAATGAAGCAAAGCACAGAAGAAACACACATGAAGACCACAGAATATAAAATAAGAAAAGAAAAAGGTAAATAAATACCTTTAAAACCAAAGACGGGGGCCAGCGCATTGTGAACTCATTTGAACCCGAGAAGAGCAGCTCTAACGTCAGGGGCAACAAATTAAGGGCCCAGCCTTATACCTCTAGAGACGACAGGTACAACGTTGTAATGCAGCAGCAGTCGCTGAGGAGTAGGAGGAGGAGAAGAAGTTGAATATGATATGGGATCGGTTTGGTTAAGGTTAAGGGTTCCGGGCAGTTGAATGCAGTTCAGCGCCTTGTAATTAATCAAAAGCCAAAAGAAAAAAAAAAAAAAGAAACAACCAGAAAAAAATATATAGAATTTCAAACGTTTCCCAAAAGTAAGAAATGAAATCAATTTTATTATGATAATCACAATCACAATCACAATCATGATGATGATGATGATGATGATAATGGCTTTTGAGCTGATTAAGTCATTATAAAGCTGCTGGTGTTTGGAATTTCCGGTCGAGAAAGAGTTAGAAACGAATGCAATATATTTAGTGCAACGTGAGAATTTTGGCAACACACTCTCAATTGTTTAGATTTTGTTATTGTGGGCATCAAATGGAAACTGTGTCAGCTGCAAAAGAGATAAGGCAACGCTTTCCATTTCGCGATCACGTGTGTCTGTTGGCCAGCCAGCCAGCCAGCCAGTCAGCCAGCCAAACAGACCCAGACCCAGACCCAGACCTATAGCTTCAGCTCCGCAGCTAACTTGCTAATTATGCAATTTAATGCTTCAACGGCACACAAATTGCAACATCAACAAAAAAAAAGCACAAACTACACACACTCACACAGAGACATAGAGAACAACAACAACAAAAATAACAACAATAACAACAATAACAATAAGACGTTGAAGTTGAGACTCTAGCTCTGATTTCAAATTCTCGCACATGGAATGATGATAGCGGCTAGCAACAGTTTGCTTCCCTCTTTTTGGCATCAAACAACGGATTCGCTTTCGCAGCTGTCGTGCTTCGCATGGAATTTGGTACACTCTCTATGCGAGCTGATTGAACCATAGTAACTGGGCCAATGGTGCAGACATTGCTGAGCAATTTGCTATGCAGCATCTGCAATTGCGATATGAACAAAAATCGTTAGCATTGAAAAATTGCAAGTTTATTGCGAACAAATGCTAACTAATAAGATTACAATTGACAAAATATCAATTGGAAAGTAATAAAGAAAGACTGAGTTCGATACTGACAATTGCTAAAAATTAATGCTAGAAGTAATGAGCAAACAATGAGATGAAAATTAGCAGATTAACAGGTCGATTAGAACTGAAATCTGTGAATGTAATGTAGGAAACAATTAATTTAAACAAAATAAACATAAAGATAAAGTAATGCTAATTTGTGAAATGAAAAACTGAGCAATTAATGATTAATGTTAGCAATAATGAGCAGAAAATGCATTTCGTATTGAAAGAGTTTATTGCAGACAAATTATAAATGATAAGATTACAGTTGACAAAATATCAATTGGAAAGTAATAAAGAAAGACTGAGCTCGATACTGACAATTGCTACAAATTAATGCTAGAAGTAATGAGCAAACAATGAGATGTAAATTAGCAGATTGCTTAGAACTGAAATCTGTCAATGTAGTGTAAGAAATAATTAATTAAAACAAAATAAACATAATGATATAGTAAAGCTAATTTGTGAAATGAATAACTGAGCAATTAATGATTAATGTTAGCAATAATGAGCAGAAAATGCATTTCGTATTGAAAGAAGTTTCTTCTATGATAGAAAGAAGACTTCATCAGATTTAGCATTGAATTGATCAAAGTTCTAGAAGTACTAACAGTTTGTTGACATCAACAAATGCAATAATTGTTGAATCAATTATTCTTTTTAGTCTCTGCAAATCAGTTGGTCGGTTTAGTGGGCGTTTTTATCGCCTTATCGCCAGCGCCCAACTCTGCCAACTGGGCAACTGGGCAACAGAGCAAACAGGGCAGCTGAACAACTGGGCAACTGATAACTGGGCGTGCCATTCTACTCATTTGTTTTGTTTTGTTGTTTTGTTGTTTGTTTTCATTTTGGCACAGCCAGAGAACCGTCTTGGGCATAGCAATCTGGACACTGACCGTCATCTGAAAGATTCATTGAGCATTCTGTGGTTGTCGTTGGCCAAAAACAAAACAAAAAAAACACCAAAAAAAAAACCGGTTTTCTTTGCTCAATTTGTAAATTATTCAGTCATAAAGAAAAAAGAACAGCAGTGGGGAAAAAATATGTATGTATATGCATACCTATGTATTTATGTATATATTCACGTTGGCAAAGCAAACGCAAAAAATATTTTTGCAGTTAAAAATTTGAAAAAATATGCTCACGCTAATTGTAGCGCATTTTAAGTGCTCTCTAATTGGCCCCAAACACTTAATAATTAGAATGGAAAACACCTCAACACCTGTGCGATACAGCAGACAGCAACAACAACTATGGCATTCCACACCAAATACCCCAACAATAACAACAACAACAACAAACAATGACTGACATTGACGACAAACGCCTTATGCAATAATCCAATAGATATTTACATTCATTGTCTCAAGGAATTCTGGAGAAGAATTTGTTAATAGACTTCTAAAGACCCTGGCTAACACTTTTGTTTTTCTACATCTCTATTACTTATATATTTAAATCTCTACATTACTTTTCGCATTAAACCACTTAATATAGTAATTGAAACTACTTCACTCAGGGAAGTTTAGAAATAATTAATAAATATACATTTGATTAAAACTGAAAAGCGAACTATGTCATTGGATCTTTAGTTCTCTTCTTATTACTTTTCACATTAAACCACTTAATACATTAATTGAAATTTCACTAATTGACATTTTGTAAAAATAAATAAATAATATGAAATTGATTTAAAGAGGAAACATTAATTGCTACGGCTATGTGCTTATATTTCAAATTCTCTACTCATTACTTTTCGCATTAAACCACTTAATACATAATGTGAGTTTCACATCTCGCGAGGAGTACATAAAAAATGGAATAATATGAAACCGATTACAACAGAAAGCTCTAATTGCTACTTCTATGTGTTTGGATCTTCAATTCTCTTCTCATTACTTTTCGCATTAAACCTCTTAATACATTATGTGAGCTACATCCATCGAGGAGTTCTAGAAAAATGGAAAAATATGAAATCGATTGAAGCAGAAATCTCTAACTGCTACTTCTCGGTGCTTATATTTCAAACTCTCTTCTCATTACTTTTCGCATTAAACCACTTAATACCTTTAATTTAGCGCTATTCCATTTGAAAAACGTGAATAATAAGTAATCGTTTAAACAGTCAGAAGACACTGTTTGTTCTATTTGTTTGCATCTCCAATTCTCGTCATTACACCTCGTATTAATCCACTAGAATTTTAGAACTTTCAGTTCTCTATATTAAACTAAACAATGAATATTTTATGAAATAGTCACAACACCTTGGCAAACCCGTAGATCCAATTTGAATCACATTCTCTTGTTTGTATATTGTATTAAAATTAGAAATTCTAGATGAACGGAAAGACAGCGTAGTTGCTAAGACATTTAGAGGTTCTCGCTAATTATTTCCATTTATTTAAGATTCACTTAAATCTGAATTTATTTCATTATTTCTCTCATTGATACGCAGAACGTATTTAAATATTTTCAATGAAATTAAGAATACCTTATTAAAGGTGTACTTTATTAAAGACCAATATTTCTAATCATGTTGATGCAATTGAAACTAGCATTTATCCACTGAAATTACTATATATACTCTATCTATATTTATATATATTTCTCAAGTATTTGGTTTTTGGAAGGAGATCAAGTTTATTACACTGCAGGTGTAGCCACAGTATTGTTGATATAATTATCGGCCATCGGCTACTACTTATAATGATATGAACATTTTCATATATGTACATATGTACATAACCGGAAATGTAAACTGGTTTTCGGCACCGTGAACACCGTCCCGCACTTAGCCATAGTCGATTGGTTGCCTTGCCAATTGGCAGCTACAAAAGCAAGTGCAAATGCTATGCGAAACATTCAATGACAACATTATAACAATTATAAATAATATAAATTCTAAGATTGATTCAACTTGACAAATGATTAAATATTGTTTAAACAGTGAAGTAAGATAAACAATATGTATTACATCTTGTCATGTTTTTATAAAATATCATAATTGAATAAGTTTCATATGGAACTGTACAAGTTTTCTGTTTGAATTGCAACTGTTGCCTGTTCAATCAGGAAAATCTTTAGTTTGATAACGATTGAATTGAAAAGAACTTTCTCCTAAATACATTAAACGATTCAGTCACAAAATGCCAACTGAATTGCTGTCCCAAATTGTACGCAGAAATGCAAGCTTAATTAACTTTATTGTTATAAACTTTATAATCGAACCAGCAATACATTCCAAAGTCTTTAACAATTCCAATTACAAAGAATTTGGAATTTGCGTAGGCTCAGCCAAGGGGGAAGGGGGGGAATATGCATAATTCCCATTGAATGTGCGGAACCCTTAGCAAAGTTCTCTTCAAGGCTTTCTTTCTTCTGCTAACCTCAAAATTCCAAAGCGTTTGCCTCAGAATGCAAGCCAATTATAGCTCTGGGTCTAATGCCATAATGGTCTACCATTTAAGACCCTGTAGTCTCTCGCGACTGTGTAACAGAATGAGAACACAAGAAATATGTATAAGCATGTTAAAATAGTTTCAAAAAATGAACGACTCAGTGATACCTTAGAGTTAGCAAACTTCACTTAATGTTATTATAGTTTTAACTAATTTAATAAAATTTGATTTTGTATTTAGAAATGCATGTATTTTGCCTCGTGTGTATACCCTAGATGTGTGTGTGTGTGCTGTGCAGGGTATAAAAAATCAATTGCGCTTTAATTTTTGCGCCCACCTTGACGAAACTCGGACTCCGTCTACGTCTTTTGGTATACTCATGAGGGTTGCCTGAATGTTGTTATATGTTTTGTCGTTGTTGTCATGACAACAGGCACAACATATGCCATTATATAGCTAAATATCAAGTATACGAATATATATATATATATATATCTATATTATATATATATATATTACACATACATAAAGGTGCGACTGCGTCATGACTGTACAATAGATATTGGACGTGTAACGATTGCATTGTTGTGCCCCCAGCAGTAGCTTGTGGGCTGCCTATGGGTTGATTCATGCGCTTGACCAAATTAGGCGCGAAATTCAATTGAATTATTGTCTCAGCTCCAAGTCATAGTCTCAGCTCTCAGCTCTCAGCTCTCAGCTCTGTGATCTCTCTGCTCTCTGCTCTCTCAGCTGAAGTTGCCTTTATTTTTCGGTTGCTTTGTAATTGAAAATAATTTCCAACATCAATTGCCCGCCCACATGGCCATGTCCCGATCCATTTAATACCCGTTCGCAATGCCCACACAGAAGACGTTAAATTTTTTACGTTAAATAGAACATATTTTTACTGTATTGCATTTTTTTGGAATGTTGTAAAACAATTGTTTAATCGTTTAGAAAAAAAATTAGTTCAAATTAAATGAAATTTGTGTCATTTACAATTACATGATTACGACACTTTGTGTCTTGTGTTTCAGCATTGTTAACTGTTGCCACTTATGCTTAAGCAGCTGGCAACACTGCATTTAAACTGTCTGGCAATGTGAGTGTGCGTAACTGCAGGTTAAGCTTGGAAAAAACTGTATTCAAATGAGAATAGCTTGTAAATTTAATAAATACGTATTATTATAATGGTTTATATTTTCTATATATGATTATTAACTTTTTGACTGCAGGTTAAGTAAGTGTTAGTCTAAGAAAATACAGAAAAATATGTAATTCATATACATCTAATGGTTAATTAATGTGAGTGAGAAATGTAGCTAAGTAAGATGAAGATGATGTTGAATTGAGAATATTGAGAGATTGAAGCACAGCAGCTTGTGAGCTGTTTAACATGTAGATGACAGACTGTAGTACGACTCTAGGCTGTGCTTAACTGCAGCTTAAAGTTAACATTGAGATGAGAAAACGTTTAACTTGAATTGTGAATTGTAAACTGCTTTTGTCAGCTGTAACAAACTGTCAGCTGTAACTGATATGCCTTGTGGAGAGTGTAGAGCACATTGCTACTGAAAAACAAGAAAAGAAGAAGATAGTTGGCCTCAATAAAGTATTGCTAGCTGCATTTAGCTGAACTCTAAAGTCGTCCCCCTTCCCACAATTTGAGCGTGGTTATCTATTTGCTTGGCCAGACACACGACTGCACGATGTTGTTGCAGTTTGTGTTTGTTTCGTTTGTGGTTGCATTGAGGAGGGGGGAGAATATTGTGGATGTGGGGAGAGTCGGTGAGTGGGGGATGGTGGGGGAAGGGGAAAAGTTGAAGGGATGGGTGGCAGCATGTCTATCCCGGTATCTACTACAATTACAATAATACTTTTATTGCCGCACTAATTGAGTATCTATTTTGGTCACGCACACACGTGTCTCTCTATCTGTCTCTCTCTCTCTGTCTCTCGTCTACCTTCCCGACTTGCCTGTGCTGTTTGTTGCTCAGTTGTTGTTTGTGCACACACACACAACACAACACACACCCAAAGTGTGACTGCAGTGCGAGGATTCGAATTTGGTTTACCGAAAGCGAGTAACAAACAAAAAACTGACTTCGAGTGCCTGACACATTAATTAAATGAACTTCCTGCCCAAGAAGGCACAGTATTCAAACTGCACCCTGCTCCCTGCACCCTGCTCCCTGTTCCCTGTTCCCTGCTCCCTTTGCGTGTCAAGCGCCGTTAGAGCGCTTTTGTTGTTGCTGCACGTAATGCAGCTCAAGTAACAACAACAACAACAGTGGCTACTGCAATGCGTTGCCCTGGCAATATATCATTAAAATATAACAACAAAACCAGAAAAAAGGACAGACTGAGTTATATTTACGGCCTAATGACAATCAAAACGCAACGGAAGCGCCACGCCAGCTCATGCCACCAGCTCATCCCTCTCCCTCTCCCTCTCCCTCTCACATTTCCCCATTCCCTGCCTAAATATGACGCACCCATTGTAATGATAACAAAAGAGCTTAAACAAAACACCAACTGCATCAATATCCATCATTCTCATCCATCTAATTAATTTGTTCACTTTTGCTTGTTATTTTTTCCCATTTTGGGTTCACTTTAATCAATTGAGTTGTTGTTGCTGTTGCTTGTGGCCTTCTTACCTTCTCAAGTCACTCGAGTTCAAGGTAAAAATAACAAAAAAAAAAAAAAGAAAAAGAAAAACTAACTGGCCTCCCACCACCCTAACTTACTGCTGCTCCTCTCTCCTTTGCTTTGTCTACATCTTCAACTTCAACTAGGTTGTGTTGGTGATACGCATCGTTGGCTTAGAGCTCAGCGGGGCCTCTCCCGCTTCCAGACTACGGATGATATGCTCCATTGAGGTGCATTGGGTCAAGTGCATGATTAAGTGAATGTCAATTGTGTTGGGCGAAGGTGAAGTTCAAATCGTTCAAATCGAAACACCAAAAGAAGAGCTTACATTGGGCAATAAGCAATTCATAGTTGACAACGATCAAACAAATAATCGAAATGAAATATCAATTAATAAATGTTAAATGTAAGTGAAGAAAGAACCTCACCTACAAAAATATTGTGACTGTTGTCTGATTAATGATTTCACAAGCTCAGCACTGACTGTACTTTGACGGCTGACACGCCTTGTAGTTTGAGTTAGAACTGGGCGTGGAATGCTTGAATTGATTTCAGTAATTAATAATCTTTCAAGTCGTTGGCAGTTGGTAGAATCTTCAAATAAATATTGTGCAGAATATTTGTAGAAAATGATTAATTCACATAAATAAATATATTTATTTCTAAGTCAAAGGTTTAAGTTTATTCATTCAGTTAGAAGAGAAGAGAATAGAAAAGAATTCAAAGTGAGTTTGCTTCCAACTGAGCGGTGTACAGTAGCTACTTGAAATGAAGAATCGAATATCTCTTTACTAAGCCACACTCATGATTTTGATGAGCATTTCCCAAGAAGAAGACTTGCTTCAATGATTCATTAGGTATTCATGCAGTGACTGATGCCGCTTTTTACCCAGAATTCCTCGATAATGCGATAATCTAATCTGTTGTGGCAACCAAATAAAGTTGTATATGTATGTATATGTATATGTTTTTAAATACTTAATTATACTAATTAATATTTTTAGTTAGCGCATTTCCGTTTTTCTGTCGAGTTTGGCCAAGAAATTTGCTCAAATCTAAATGTGAATAAACGAAAAAATTAATTTTGTATTAATTATATGAAGCTGGCCTAAAATATTCTTAGCCATAAAAAAAAAAACAAAACAAAAAAACAAAACGACAACTTTAGCATATCAGAAAATGTCGTTACACTTATTTCTTTAATTTTATTTTTTTTATTATTACTTTTTGTTGTTGTCGTTGTTGGTGTATTTGTTGTTTTTATCGCTGAAACGTGCGCGACGTTGCGACTGAATTGCTCCAGCTTCGATATTGTGTATAGTTTATATTTTGCAACTGAGGTTTTCGGTTTCGTTAACGATTTTCTGTTGCTGCAAATGCAATGCAAAATTGTGGAATGCATTCCATTGGCTGGCAAATGGAATTGGTTGGCTGGAGCTGCCAATGCAGCAGCAACAACAGTTAATGTGCTTATGACGTTGATGTTGTTGATCGTGATGATGAGCTGCCTGCCTGCCTGCTGATGCTTGCTGATGCCTGCTGATGGTTGTTGTTGTTGTTGTTGTTGTTGTTTGTTTGGTTGCTTGGCTAACTACGGTATGTTGACCCAACCAACCCTTTCGCCATCTACATTCCCCGACTCTCTATGCGCTGTGTTTGTCGTCATATCTGGCAAATGCGATCAGGCGGTGCGATTTTATAGCTCGTACCGTACATAGGTAAAGGTAAAGTGCCACTCGTAGCGTGCCAATTTCGCGCTTACTCATGCTGCCGGTGCCCGGTCACAACAACAACAATAATAACAACAACAACAACAACAACAATATTAACTGAGAAAAATGCTTTGTCCAATACGTGTACATGTACGTGTCTGAAGCAGAAGTAAACTATATGAAACTGCACTCAGTTGACCACAAAGATGACCGCCCATTGCACGCTTCATTCCCCGCTCCGCGCAGCAGCAGGAAGTGAATAGCGAGCTGACAAAAACATAAAAAATATATACATATATATATTTTATATATACTTATATATATATATATAAAACATGCCCTAACAAAACTGCTCGGAAGTGTTCCATATTCAAATGACTCATTTGGCCTAAAGAACACTTTACAGAGTTTCCGGAAATACCTCATCCCTCCTCCTACCAAACCAAGAAAGAAGAAGAACTGCACCATTGAAATGTATAATTATGAGTTGGCTTCAAATGAAACGAAGCTCAAAGAGTTCCGACAACAATTGCGAGTAAATAATGCAGAAGCTGTGGGAAACTGAGCTTGATTTCGCAAGGAATTGTATTTCAAGGAAGCTCAAATTCAAATAACACACAAAGCTGGAAGACTGAAGACTGAAGAACTGCAGTAATAAATTGCCATAGTACTATATTTAAGTTGAAAATAGAAAATATATAAACGAAAGTTCCAATAAAGTGAGAAGATATTTTGACAAGTTTTATGAGAGTCTTTCTAAAGTTGAATTTAAATAAAAATGGTTGTAATAATTTCAATATAAACTTAAGAGAATTTCAAGAATTACGATTGCATTTTATTATATATGTAAATATTTAATATATAATATATTTTTATTAACATTTTTTGAAGATTATATTAAATTTTGCAACTAATCTAATTTAATTCTTTGTCTAAATGCTGAAATTCCAGAAAGTATAAAATTATAGTAATTATTAGACTTTCCGGAAATCAATCAAAAATAACTTAATTAAAATTAGATTTATGTAGAAATCTTAATTTAAATATTTGCTGTTGCTGTTGAATGTTGTACACATATTTAATTACATTATGTTGACACACAGCATCCAGAATATTTGTTTGGGGTACATTGACTCACCGTCTCACATAATAATGAGCAATTTATTTGGTACAAATGTGTTCGTAGTATAGGTATTTATCCAGGTGTTTCCTCTAAAACGTAAAAATTTAATGCATGAATCATTCGGTAAAGCCAAGCGACAACAACAGCAACAGCAACAACAGTAACAACAACAGTTGGTACAGCGCTTGAGAGTGGGAGTGGAGAGACAGAGATAGTGGGAAAGAGAGACGGAGAGAGCGTAAGCTACAAAGCGAATGCATGAGAGTGTAGAGAGATAGCGAAAGAGAGGGAGACAGACAGGGCGTCAGGTTGAGCGAGAGCGAGAGCGACAGCGAGAGCAATCGCCAGTGTTGCCAAACGACTTGCGGCGAAGAATGTTGAAGGCCACAAAAGGTCGTAAAATGTTCGGATTTTGCTTCGTTTATTTTGTTGTTGTTGTTTCTGCTGCTGCTGCTGCTGTTGTTGTTGTCTTCATGCCGCAAACGGCGGCATCGACTTCAACTTCTTCAACTGCGGCTTCGACTTCGACTTCGACTTTGGCATCGTCTTACATTAATTTTATATGTTTTTTATTATAATTTTTTCGTTTTTTTCATTTTCAACACTCACAAAATGCCCTTAAAGGTAACACATATAAATTCTCGATCCGGAGAGCGATTTAATTTGATTTAGTTATGTACGAGCTACTGTCCGCGTTTTGCTAAATACCCTGTACTTGTAAAAGAGATCGATTGAGGTATAATATGTTAATTTAATAAATAAATAAATAAATATATATATATTTGTTGATTCAGACAGTGATTTGCGTCTATAACGTTTTGTATGACTGTCTGCTGGTGTTTCTGTGTATACCCTGTATTTAGATAAATATGATACAGGTGATGAAAAACAAACTTAATAATGTTAACGATGTTTCATAAAATGACGTCTGCGTGTTTAATTTAATTAACTAATTTGTCGCTTAATTGCCTGTACTTTTAAAATCTCTATTTTAATTTAATTATTTTGTTTTATGTTCTTTTAATTATTTATTTTATTTATTTTTTATTTGTTTTTTTTTTTATTTTTTATATTTATATTTATATATTTTTTTTATTTATTTTATTTTTAAAATTTATTTTTTTATACTTTAGTTTATTTTTTAAATTTATATAATTATAATTTATTTTATTATTTTTATTTATTTTATTTTTTTAAATTTATTTTATATTTTATTTTAATTATTCTATATATTTTGTTTATTTTATAGTTTATATAGTTTATTTAAATGTTTTACATTTATTTTAATTATTATTTTGTTTTATTTTATTTTATTTATTTTTTTATCTATATGCTGTACGTAATGTCCAATAATTTGTATATAATTTCTTATTCCTTTGTGTATAATTAATTAAAACGCACAGTAAGCGATAACATTAATATTAATTTGAATATAGCTTAATATAATTATAAATTCGTATATAATTATATTAATATTGTCTATAAAATGTGATTGAATTTGTAATATTTATATGATGCTCTATATAATACCCAATCAATTAATATTATGTTCATTTATTTCTTCTCAATCTCGCATGCTTCTTTTTAATAATAAATCAATAGTGCAATAAATTTCCACATCTCTCCGAGTTTTCTCTGCTCAGTGCGGCAAGAGTATTTGCAATTCTTGATTGATTTTAAATTCGCTTTTGTTGTTGTTGTAGCGTTTATTTTTATTTTTTAGCAATTCTTTCGACGTTCTTCGCTTGGCCAGCATTATTTATATTTATTTATTTATTTTGCGTCGCCGCTTTAAGTTATTTTTTGCGTAGGCGCTGCACGTGCGAGCGGCAACAACAACAACAACAGCAACAATAACAATTGGTACCCAACTGGGCTGGAGGCACGCCCATGCCGCAAGTCTGGGTAATTGCGCAGCTAGCATGTGTTGTTGTCTGTGCATGTTTAATTAATTAAATAATACGTACATAAATAAATAAATAATTGACATTTTTGTGGCATGCGCAGAACAAAAGACTCAAGCGACAAACTTGACGCGGCACCCTAAAAACGTCTCACAAATGTCGGCCGTTTGGGGCGTGGTTTCGTTCCAATTGAGTGCCGCTGAACTTTGCTATGCCACACACACACGCACACACACACACACGCACACCTGCAGAAAAAGACGCCTTCGCATTGTGGCCTTGAAATTGCTGCTGAAATTGCAACAACAACAACAACAACAACCACATTTATAATTTGCGCTTGCTTCACAATTTGCCTTGTAATTGCAATTTTAAGTTTAATCATTTTAAGTTTATATACACTAATGTGGTTCGGTTCTTGAACCGGTTCTTTAACACACATTTCATTTGTTGTATTTTAGTTAGTTTATTGCATTTAATATGTTTTTGTCTCTATATTTAAAATTAACTTGTGCTTATGTTTAATATGTTTTTATTTCTGCAACTATTTGAGTAGAATGTCTTCCACATGATAGTGTGATGCTGTTATCTAATCAAACTGATTAGTAATGCCTACAAAATAATCCTTATTAATAGAACTTCAATTGCAATTTTCTTTGTCAATTCATTTTAAACTTTGGTTTGGTTTTAAAGCAATTTTGAGAGTTTGTCTAATGTGACTGTGAACAGAGAATGCTGTGCTTATGCTTTGATTGATAGAGTTTGGAATGTAGCAAGGATCTGCTGATTGCAAAGGATCATTAGGCACAGTGGCACCAGGCAATGGGAAAGCTAAACTTTCGTTTAATTAAACTTGTGCAAGACAGATTTGTCAACTGTTTAAATAGTTAAAATGAATGCCATGGGAACTTAGCTGTCTCTCCCCCCACTATGTGTCTCTCCTCTCAGCTGTGACCTCGCTGTTGGCCAGCATTTAATTTCACTTCCACAAAGCCGAAAGAAAAACATATCATAAATAATAAAAGTAAAATTAATTGTGTGTGTGTCTGTGTGAGCAAACTTTTTCCGCCAAGCGACACCCATAAAAATGAAGTAGTTGTCATCATTGTTGTTGTTATTGTTGCTGTTGTTGTTGCTGTTGTGTTGCTGTTGCGTATGCGTTAAAATGCGATTTCGGTTTTATTTTTTATATTTTTTATTTAACTTAAAAGTTGTGATGTTGTTTCTCTTAATTTTAGCTGTCGTCTGTTGTGTTTTGCGGTTTATGTTTATTGTTATTTATGTTTTGTGTGTGTTTTATGCTGGCTTTTGGCTTAGGGTTGCCATGCGACTGAGTTGCGTTTGGCCTTTCACGGCTTTAGCATGTGTTATCTAATCGTTGTTGTCATTTCCCTTAGAAAACCTTTGCATTTGCAATAGATATTGCTTCCAATGTGCTTATCTTATACTGTCTATCCTAGGAAATAAATAGAAAAGTAGGGAATAGAGCGGGGAAAAAACTTGTTGGCATTGCCGAATAATTCCGAGTAATTCCACGAATTTAGCTGTCAGTCTTTTATCTATTGTCGAACCATTGCCAGTTCCTGCCTCGCTCATAAACTGACAGTTTTATGAGTCTCTCTCTCTCCCGCTCTCTCTCTCTCTCTCTGTCTCTCGATCTGTCCTGTTCTCTTCCTCTAATTTCTTTTTAATGAACTGTCGCCCCGTCATTCCGAGGCACGTCTTAATGCCCTGTTGTATTGTGTGTTCCTAGAAATATAACATACCCAAGCGGTTTACTTCATCTTCACCTCTCTCTCTCTCTCTCTGTCTTTTATGAAAATGATCAATGATTGGCATTACATGCTCGTAATCCTATTTAGTACTTGCCCTTCTCCCCAAGTTTCTCTCTAAAGATTTCTTATAATTGTTTTGTAAAAGAGAAAAAAAAAATAAAAAAAATGAAAAAAGCTATTGAGAAATTTAAGTGGCAGTTGTCATCCTTTGTTAAAGGTTTTTGTGAAAGGTTTATTCTACTTGAGGCCCAAGCATTTAGCATTTGGACGCTTTCTACAATACAGTGAACACTCTGCACGCATGCACACTGCACTTACCTATAGTAAACAAATGTAAAACAATATTATCATGTGAATGTGAATAACTTGATGTGAGAGTAAAAGAACTGAAAGAGTTCTGTTCTCGCGTTTAGCGAATGCCTACTGTAGTCCATATACAATTACATTGTGTGGCAGTCGCCATTGAGAGGCTTTTACTGTGCTCGTTCTGCACTTTTGTCACATGGCTAAAATATCATTTACTCATCTTACGCTTCGGTTATGTTTGTCTGTTTGTCTGTTTGTCTGTTCGGTTCTTAAGACATTGTGCTTTGTGCTGCGCGCAAAGGTAAACAATAAATTATATTGTTTTTTTTTTTTTGGCGCTCTTCTTCCTCTTTACTCTCAGCTCTCCACTCGTCTTCCTTCCCCTTTACCGCTCGCTGATATGCAGCCTCCCCCACAACTGACAAAAGGTGTTTTCTTTGTTCTGAACTGCGTCTGTCTGGAATCTGAAACCGATTTCGAATCCGGTTGCCAACATTTAATACCACTTTATACATTCGTCTGGATGTGTTTATGTGTGTGTGTGTGTGTGTGTGTATAATAATAATTATAATAATAATCATGATAATCATTTTTTCTCTTTGTTTTTATTGCTTTGTTCAATATTATTGAGGTTTGCATTTCACAAACGGATGACAAGCTTCGTATCGCATTGATGAAGCTGTGTGTGTGTAAGCTAACGTTTTGGCTTTGATTGATTGATTGATTGTTTGTTTGTTTGGCTGACTGACTGACTGACTGATTGATTGATTGATCGATTGATTAATCTGGTTCGCCTTGAAAACCAAACGAAATTTCCGTTGTGTCGAAAACTCACCTGTTGCCATCACTTTCACTCGTCGTCGTCTCTTTTGCATAACACTAACACACACACACACACACACACACACACGACAGACACTACACGCCCATGGGCCTGCTTGAGCTTTTGCAATGAACTTTGCTGACCCGCCGCCGGGGCCAACGGAGCCGACAAAACGCAGACCGAGGACGGGGCCAAAGCGGAGACTTAACGTTGTTGGCATTGCGGAAACTCACAGATGACGCCTAAATAACAACTCGATTGCGCAATATCCGATTGGTTTCCATTTCCCCCTCTTCTTCTTCGTCGTCTTCTTCCTCTTCGTCTTAGTTGTTGCTATTGTTGTTCGTTAGATGGCGCTGTGTCTATACTAAAAGCCGCTTAACAATTTGAGACACTTTGTTGTCTGTGGGTCAGCAGCACGCTTCATTGCCTTTCCTCCAACAACAAATGGCACATTGCCAAGTCATCTCTCTGTCTCGCTGTCTATCCGTCTGTCTGTCTATCTGTCTGTCTGGATCAGAAGCTGAGTCATGGCCAGGACTTACTCCCGCATGCGAGACAAGAAAACTACAAGAAAATGGGTTGATTGGGAAATTGTATTCTTTGTTTAAGCAGGTGAATGGATTATGTCAACTTCAAGTGGAGATCTGTTTGGGAAATTCCCCAGAAGTACGGCTTTCATTTAAAAGTATTTAGAAAAGAAAATTCTATTCTGAAATACAAAATATTTCGAGAGAACAGCGATAGCAGGAATTATTATAACTTTACATTTACTTCACTAACTACAAATATTTAATATTAAAATGATTATTATTTAATATTACTATAATTTGATATTATTATTATTTTATATTTATCTAATTTAATATTATTTTATTACATCTTTTTTATTTACTCATAAACTGAAAACATATTTAATTTTTATATATTTTCAGTTTATGAGAAAATAAAAAAGTTTTATTAAAATAATATTAAATAATAATATAAAATAATAATAATATAATATAATATAATAATATTAAATTAATACAATATTAAATAATAATATGAGTTTATATATTGTAATTAATTACAACAAGTTGGAAGTTTTTTAATTTGAGTGTAAAATGAATTTAAGCTAATATAAATAATTAAATTAATACAATATTAAATAATAATATGAGTTTATATCGTGTAATTAATTATAACAAAATGAGAGTTTTTAAATTTTAGTACACAATGAATTTAAAATAATTGTAAATGTAAAAATTATGTAGAAAGACTTGCAGTGTTTGTTATAGTGATGTATAACTATAGTACAGCTCTCCAGCTCATAATATATTTATGTATAGAGAAATTTGTATTATATTCTGTTTAGTTCAGGAAAACTTGTTGCTTAAACTTTATAGATCACAATAGATTACTCTTTACTTTTGCTTAACTATAATATTAGAAGACAATAAAATATAAGCATAAATATGTTTTATGCTATAGAATTAACTTTTATTGAATTATTTTTTTTTTAATATTTAACTTTTTGTCACAAATATTTTATTTATATTTTAGCTTATAAAGAAAACTCTTTTGTGCTTAGCTTAGATTCGTTGCAACTTATTTTAATAGATTGCAATTTCTATTTCTATTTGCTTTTGTTAATTTCTGTTGTATTTAGAAAATGTTAAAGAAAATGAAAATCAGTTTTTCATTAAATCGTTTAAAGCGCTTGAAGTTTGAATGCAAACATGAGTTGCACTTTGTGTTATTAGCCGATTATTGGGCACAGCTCGAGCTATTCGAACTATTCATGCCCCAAATGGACTCCCTCAGCAAACCTAAGTGTTAACTGTTGCCTGTTGCTGTTTCTGTTGTTGTTGTTGTTGTTGCTGTTGTTGCCACGTCTCATTTCACTCGACGCTCTTGACTGCCTTGTTTGGCTTCCTCCTGCCACAGTTGCCTCAAGTTGCCTCCAGTTGCTGCAAGTTGCCTTTTGTTGCCGTTTGTTGCACGCCTAAGTGGATTTGTTGTCGCTGCGTGCGTTCGTTCGCCTTCCATGCGCTTTATTAGCCACCGTGCACCAGTTGGCGGCGTCTCTTGGCGTGCTTCGCATTACATTTTATCATGGCAGCAACCAAATCAGACACCACACACATTCAAAGACAGACAAAAATGTTTTCTAATGTCAAAGACACGATCAATTACAAGCGGGCTTAGTCAACGGCTCGTGACTTTATCGTCTTCTGCTGCAGCATGTATGCGTGTGTGTGTGTGTGTGTGTGTGTGTGTGTGTTGTGTATACAATTGAGTGGGGGTGGTGCTGGCGGTGCTAGTGGTGTTGCCTAGCCTTCAATATGTCGCAGTTGAATCACATTCATCGAATGAACGTGATAAGCATTGCATTCTATGTCTGCAATTCCAATTCCAATGAAAACCCAATTGGAATTTCCATTTCTAAATCCTATCAAATTGTGCTCTGAATAATGAGCAAAGTAACCCTTAAGGCAGGCGGTCAAGTAGTCAATATATCAATCAATCTGTTAATATGCCAATATCAATTACAAGCGCTGACACCAACTGACTGAATTTATTGTTATTTTATTTGGAAAATATATCAACGCAAGCATGATCACAATATCAACGCTTTGTCGGCTTAAATCAGTTGGAAAGTACAGGAAAATATAAACAGTAGAGTTAACAAGTTGCCTAGTATGCTACATAGTTCAGAGTTCATAGTTCATATAGATAGTTTGCTTTCTCAGTTCTCTAACTTTTGGCTTGGAAATGCAAGAAAAATTGTTTATAAAATAAATCGATAGAAACTATCGGTATAACTATCGCAAATGTTTAATAATGAAATATATATTCATTATATATAACTCTTAAATATTTACAACTATTGCTTATAACTTTTAATAATGTTTTCCAATAACTTCCATTCTATCCAAGATTTCCAAACTAACATCAATTGTTCGTTTGCGATAGTACTATCAATAGTCTAGACGAGATAATTTGTTAACTTTTACCTACCCCAATAGACAAAAATGTAATGTTGATTAAACATAAATTTGACATAAATATTTGTTTCTTTCTCTGTTATCATTTCAGGTAAGCACAACACAAGTCTGGGGACTTCTTTTCGGGTCACAATTGCTTATCAGCATTCAAATGTGGAAAATGTGGAAATTAGGAAATTAGGAAATGTTGGAATTTCGATATCGCAACACGGACAGCGACAGTGATAAGGCAACAAGTCCAATGGGATAGTATGGGTAAATAATGAATGTGATGCGTTGATGACCCAGTTGAATGTTATAAGCCTGTATGTGGCCAAAAGGCGTGTTGCCAATTTGACAAATGAAATGCAAAGCCAAAGCTGACACATGCCACGGGTGCACTGAATCGTAAGGACAACAAAAACAACAACATAAACAACAACAAGAGTTTAAGAGGCGGCAAACAGATCTGGTTGTATACTGAGACCTGGTTACACCCAATACCAGCGCCATAAGTATTTATCGATTCGTATCTAGTTACCTGGATGTTGCCGTTGCCGTTGCCGTTGCCGTAGCCGTTACTGTTGCCTTGCACAATTTGTTTGTTTGTTTGCTTCACGACCCTGTACTTCAAAAGAACAAAGAGTCTATTACGTTTGTCGAAAGTGTAATTGTGCGTAACAGGTAGAAAAATGATCTGTATAAACATCTAGATTACAGAGGCTATTAGAGCCAAAGACACCAAAACTGTATATCTAAACAGATTAATTTCATTTTTTTTTTTTTAGAATTTTGCCACGCCCCCACATCGAGTAACATGATAAAAATGTATAAATTGCAAATAATGTAACATGTTTATTTACAATTTAACAATTTCAATTATAATTTGTCTTATTTACATTATACGTACAGGGGTTCTCACAGTCGGCCTTGCCCGACTAAAGCCTTTTCTACTATTCTTTCCTTATTGTTGTTTTATTCCCCTTTCGTATCTTATCGTTGTTAGCTGGAAAATGCTGCCATCAAATCGATGCATGTTGCAAGTCACAACAAATATTTGGGTAAATGGGTCAAACAACAACAAACAACAACAACCACAAAAACAACAACAATTGTATTGACAATCTAATAAATAATTTATATCGCTTTTCGGCTTTGTTAGTTGCAGTCGAAGCTTTTGTTTAAAAGCTTAGCGACAGCATTTTCGTTGGTTTTGAAAGCATGTACAGCAACCGCAGTTTGCGCTTTAGCCAAGACGCGCACCCGCTGTAAAAGCGACTTAAGTGTCTAACAGCTGCCGCCAACATGCGATAGATGGCGTCGGTCGATCTTGTTGAAGTATTATTTGTTTATAATTAATAATTTTGTAATCAAATGTTGTTTATTTATCATGATATTAAATATCGAAAACCATCGTGATTTCTGTGCTAAATTTCATCATTTGAGTTCTTAATCCATTTTGTCATTGTTTATGTATTTTGAACTTCGGTTTTCCATTAAGGAAAATGTCGTGAAAAATAAACGTATGTTGAATGAATGTGAAACAAACAATGATTAATTATAAAAGCAGAAGTTGTTTATACTCAACTGTTGCTTTTAAATAAATTGTTAATGAGTAAAACAATGAATGGTTACATGATTAATTGAATCGTGTTCATTACAGTTTGCATTAAAAGTAAATGAATAATAAATATGAATTTTTCTTTAGTTTTCCATTGTCTCACTCACATATTTCTGTCTCTCTCACGCTCAATGACTTGTCGTAATGTTATTAAACAGAAATTGAAACATATATATATATATATATATATACAAAATCGAGATGGTTTTGTCATTTGTATATGAGCAAAAAATTATCTGTTAGATAATCGTTATCGTTATCGCTATCGATAATAAGTTTGATTTAAATTACATTGAGGGAAAATCCAAATGGGAAATGTTTGTTCCACTTGTTATGCCTGCTTTCGAGTGCTCCGCTGAATGAGCTATGAGTGCTTCTCGTTGTTGGTTGTTGTTGTTGTTGTTGTTATTCATAGTATTCACACGCCAGCAACGAATGCCGCAATGAGAGCAAAGCTTCTTCACACGCACATCATTCAGTTGCATTCAATTGGAGTTGCACTTTTGTGGCGACATCTAGCGGCTCAACGCATGCAACATAAGCTTGCGCTTGCAACACTTTTTTATTTTTGGCCACGTCTCAATCTTCGTTGTTGTTGCTGTTGCGGCGACCTTGAGGCCTTTAATGTCAAAGCGCAGCGAATCGAGACATGCACGTGTTGTTGCATGGACAATTGTCGCCATCTCTGTCCCTCCCAGTTGCGGCTTTTGAGGCGGCTAAAAGCAAGCGTTTAAGCCTGCTAACAAATGCAAAAAACGGCACTCAAAATCAAAACAAAAACTCATTGAATCCAATAACAAAAATTAGGTGAAATGGTGAATGAACTTGCCCGCCTTTTGTTTTAGTTTGGGCCAACACAGACGCAGACGCCTTTAAAGCCACAAAAACGGCAAACAGACAAACAGCAATTGGCAATTGGCGAGCGGGCTAAAATGGACCAGTCAAACCGCTTGGCCAGCGACTTAAACACGCGACTCCAAAACGAGACCAGCTCTGAGCGCAAAAACCAATAGGAAAACAACAACAACAAAACAGCTGAGTGACAGTGCAAAAGAGACAGCAGAATGCTGAGAGGAAGAGAGGGAGAGAGGTGAAGAGAAGTGGTCTCTGTGGGACCAAGTTTAGTTATAGACAAATAATGAAAATCATTTTCATTTACATTTCGGAATTGTCTCGTACTTAAAGGCATTAATATTAATGCTGGACAAGCAGATACCCTGTCAATGATTTGTTGTTTTAAAATATTGCAATTTTCATGATTATTTTATTCTATAATTCTCGACCTTCGACGATTCTATTTGAATCATGTGTCATTAGTTGTAAAACTAACTGCGAAACTATCGATAACACTATCGTTGAAGGTGCGAGCTTAACTTGTATAAATTGCGAATCTTAGTTGTAGTAACTGTACCCTAAGACGGGTCAACAACTCTGAATTTATATGTATACATATATTTAAATATTATAAAGTTGATCGATTTCATGATAATAATATCGATAGTCTTTAAGTTGTAATATGAATAATTTCAAATGGTATTATATATTCACTTAAACATGAATAATTATACAATTAATACTAAGACGAGAATGAAGTTAATATATTCTACTTTAAGTATTAGTACTTAAGTATTATCGATAGTTATCTAAATTAGCATGCCCTTCTTTAGCCATTAAACATACTTACAGGGTAATAAATTAACTCTTAGATAAAGCAGTTTATTAACAGAAATAATAACAGTCAATATAAATATATTTATATTTATATATATTTGTTCGATAGTAGACTCGATAGTTTTAGAGTTTTGCAAATTCTTGAAGTCTTTAATACACGTATAACTGTTAATAATGCTTACAGGGTATACATGCTTAAGTATTAAGCTGTGATTGAGAATTCGCCAAGCTCTTCGTTTCTGTTGCTCTTTCGCTTCTTTTTTGCTCATTAGTTGTTGCTTTGTTGTTGCCATTCGACCATTCGGTTTTCTTTGGGAGTTGAGTGGGGTACTCTCTCTCTCTCTCGCTCTCGCTCTCGCTCGCTCTCTCTGGCTGCCTGCCTAGGCTGGTGACACACGGCTTTTGTCTTTTAATAATGTCGAACGGAAGTCTTTGTGTGCTTTTAATGAGATTGCCAAGTGCTCGAGTCGCACAATCAAATTAACGGTTGTTCGCTTCTTTTTTGTTTAGGCCAAAAGCTTCAGCGTCACCGTTTGTTCGCCGTTGGAAGATCAGCTGATCGGTACAGTTTGACAGTCATTGGTTGGGCTAATTAACTTGCAGAAAACTTAAGTGAAATGTGTAGAAAAGAAAACTCAATTCATAAGTGAATATTGTTGAAATCAGTTTTGCTTTTTGTTTTGTTGGCAATAAATGCACTCATTCAGCAGAGATTTAGGCCAACAAAGGAATAATGAATATGTCTTTATGTTGTTATGAATAGTTACATACATATGTTTATCGTGCTTCCCGTTTTTCAATTCAATTATAATTGTTGTGCATACACACACAAGCACATAGAGTGCAACTTTTCCATTATTTATGCGATGAAAAATTACAATAACAAATTGAATATATGCATGTATGTATGAATATTATACTATATGAATACATATGCATGTGTGCATGTTCGTTTGAATACGTTTGTTATTAGCTCCTTTTGTTGTTGTTGTTGTTGTTGTTGTTGCTTCTTCTTTTTGCGGTTTGGTTTTCTCTCATTAATTATGCCAACGATGCGGAGGCTTTTCATGGAAAAAGGAAGCTTTCCAGTTCGTTTAATTTCATTACGTTTACAGGCTAGAATTCATTTAAAGCAACCAACAACTATAGCAGCAGCAACAACAACAACAGCAACAACAACAACAACCAGAGCAGCCACATTGCAGTCGAAGGCCAATTCATTTTGATGTTGGCCCAAAGGGGAAGTGACTAAGGAAATGGTTGCCATCGTTTTGCAACGTTCTTGCCAATTATGCAATATCCCCTGCCTCCCTCCATCCCCCTCTCCCCATTCATCCGTCCATGTGCCGCCCTCGGCAATTGTTGTCTATAATACTATGTATGTATCTGTAGAGTTGCCACCTGTTGTTACCGTCCTGCGGTTGTTAACAGATTTGCATGCTTCTTCTTCTTCTTCGTCTTCTTCCTCTTCTTCAGCTTGCCTTACGTTCTTTTTTTTATGAGCTGCTAAAGAAAGAGCATAAAAGGGGAGGAGTTAGGTAAAAGGAGTCTATGGATTTTGTCAAATGGTTTGACTCTGAGTTCTCTCTTGGAATACTTCCATAACTCGTCAAGAGTATGGGAAAGAAAGGGAAACTCAACAAATAGATAGAGAAAGAATTTAAATTGAAAGAGTGGAAGGGAATAAAACCATCAACAGAATTGCAAGGAAACCATTAACAGAATTGCTTAAGAAAGCATAACAGTTTTATGTATATTCAGAATTTAAATTATTTGTTAAATTGCTTCATTTGACAGATATGGCAACTCTAAACAGTGTCGATACAAAAATATCTTGCAAGCTTATCGGTAAATTGCACTTGACATTGATTATCTTTTTTTAACTGCAAATTGATTTAAATTTTCTTTCGTTTAGCTTAAAAGCATTTTCAACAAATAAGCAAAAAGAGAATTTCCTTTTCAAATATTTCAAGTTTATTCAAATTGAATTGATTCTGCATTTGTTAGAGGCTTCAAAAGTCGGCTTGCCGTTCGATTTGAATGTTTTGATTGCTGTTGTTGTTGCTTTGCGTGCTTATTTGCGTTACGCTTGACAAACTGCTGTCGCTATCTATGCTTTGGCAAAACAGCAGCGCATTCAGCTGACCAGCCAGTCATTGTTCATTGTTCCTCCCCGGGTTCTGGCCATTTTCATGCTGTCCAGTCGAATGCACAGGTTTGAGAGCCACTGACAAGCCAAATGCACCGCAGAGTAGTACGACACATAGTTTTGTTTGCTGCCTTGCACTTGTTTTGTTATTGTTGCCGGCAAAATATGCTCACTTAAGCTCGCTCTCGCACACTTGCGCTCTCATACGCTCGCTCTTTTACACTTGCGCTCTCGCACGTTCGCTCTCAGACGCTCTTTTTGCTTGTTTGTGCAAGCGGCGTGTGTGTCTGTGTGTGTGTGTGCGCGCTATTCACCTGTCGCTGCATGATCGTTGTCGCTGCCTGTGCTTTGACTTCAGTTTTAAAACGAAACGCGAGCGCAGCGCACTTCGCTCATTGCTTCGCTCGTTCGCAACGCCGTGTCGTCGTCGCTGTCGTCGTCGCCGCAGTCGTCGCTGTTCGCAGTGTGTACGTACTTTTGTTGTTGTTCTTGTTGTTGCTGCTTTTGCTGCTGGTTACGCAGCTTTTTGTTTGTTTGTTTGTTGTTGTTGTTGCTGACAGTTTGATTTAGTTTTTAGTTATTGTCATTTATTTAAACACAAGTGCGCGTAATTCGTTTTTTTCTTTACGAATACACCGTAAACTACGTTTCTTATTTGCCATTTTTTTTCTCGTGTGCTTGTGAGTGCCAAAAAAATGCATTGCGAAAAAATGTCAAGTGAATTTTTATCTCAACTTGTGACGTTATCTATGTACATACGTATATGTACCACATGAAAAGTTATAATATTTGTATTTATTTAAATGCAGATTAAATTGCAGATAACTTGAATTCCTGCTTAATTATATACCACGTCAACGGATGTATATAATAAGAATATAGTAGTACTTATATTTATGTAAGCGGTGTCTTCTACTGCTTCACTTCTTCTTCTTCTACTTCGTTGTCTTATTCTTGAACTTCTTACTGTGTTTAGCTTCCCATGACGCGAACAGCGAATGCAGCAGGAAATGCCTAAAGCCGAGCTGTGTGGGAGCGACGCGACACGAACCCGCTTGAGGGTGCAAGAGAGAGAGAGAGAGGGAGAGAGAGTGATAGAGAGGGAGAGGGTGGGTTTTGGGGCACCGCAGCAGAAAGGAAGAATTTCAAGTGCTGTCAGTTTCCCAGGCATTATCATTATGTTTCCTACCTTTATTTTGTGTGTTGCCGATGGCTTCTTCTTCTTTAGTTTTGTGGTTCTTCTACCTAAAAGCATTTTCAATTCTGAGGATCAGACACAGATACAAAACACGCACACACACACACACCTACACAGACATTGAGAGCGCCTAATGCAGTTGCCTGCGTTTTCAATTAAATGCGACAGCTAATAAATCTATTTGGGTTTCGGATTACGCAGCTGGGCATGCAGGCGGCTTGCGGCATGCGGCATGCGGCATGAGGTATGTGGCAGGGAACAGGCAGCAGCCATCAGCCTTGAGATTTGTTGGCCAAAGCGACTTTCACTAGTCAGGAATGCAATAGACAACAACCACAACAACAACAACATTCACAACATATGTACAACATGCATCAAGAAGTCAATCGTTGTTGTTGCTGTTGTTGCAGTTGCAGTTGAAGTTGCAGTTGCAATTCTTGTTCTTGTTGGCTTGTTGGCCTTGAAGGCTTTTCAATTGCCGCTGACCCACTGGGCAGCTTGTAGTACATACCAAAGCTGTAAATCTTAATCAAATTGCCTGACAACAGTCGGACATAACTATGACGGACGAGAGTTGAACTTCAAATAAACTACAACATATCAATAATTTCTAAAAATGAAAAAATCTTTTGCTAGAGTCATTGATGTATCGGCTTCAGCCATCGATTTGCAGGGTATTAATAGACGCCCAGTTGTTTTATTTTCGTAATTTTGTCGGTGTTTACTTAATCTAATCATTTCCATTGGGGTCCTTCGTAGATAAAATAACTAACTAAATTGACTAAATATGTTGATAAAATATTTGTTGCTTATGTCACAGATATTTCCATGTGTGTGTGTGTGTGTGTGAGTTGTTTTGTTAAATTGGGGTTTTCGCAAGCAAAGGAAATAAAAAAAAAGTTGTAAAGCTCTTAAGATTGTGAACAAAGAACCCAATGAGTGTGTGTGTGTGAAATTAGTGAATGAATAATGTCGAATGTAGACATAAATATTAAATGAATTAAATAGTTAATAAACTGATTTGAAACAATGCAATGACAATGCTGTTGTAATAATTCAAAGTGTTAGCAGTAGTGAATACTTTGGCGTCAGCTTTATTACTAATTATGAATACATTTTATTCATTTGGTGTATATTGGATATACTCACTTTTTTATCACTGTAGAAATTAAATGTGTAATATATTTTCATTAAAGTTTTGATATTGCATATGAATACATTTTATTCACTTGATGCACTCATGCGTATTTTGAATACACTCACTTTTTGATCGATGCAGTAAATAAGAATTGTAGTATCTGTCAATTTGATAAATAGTAATTCTTGATATTGCATATGAATACATTTTATTCACTTGGTGCACTCATGCGTATTTTGAATACACTCACTTTTTGATCGATGAAGTCAATAAGAACTGTAATATTTCTAAATGTAATAATCAGTCAGGTTTTTTATTGCATATGAATACATTTTATTCACTTGATGCACTCATAAATTCACTGTGAATACATTCATTGCCTAAAATGAAATTAAAGAAATTATCTTTAATAAGTGCTAAGTATACACGGAGCATCATGAGTGCTTACCAATAGATACATACATTGAGTGCATTCATGAATACCCACAAGTGCTCTCCAGAAAATTAGCATATTCAGTTAGTGTTAGTTAAGCAATTAAAGAAAATAAAGAAATGCATTTATAAATTTGCATTTGATTATTATTCACATTGCCTTGAAATGAAATGAAATAAATCAAAATTTAAGACTCATGAGTGCATTCACCTTAATTTGAATCATTTCTTTTCGATATTGTGGCTACCGTTTCCAACTTACCATGAAAATGATTGCCAAAAAAAATTAAAAAAAAAAACCTTTAATTCGAATAACGTTTGAATAATGCCTTGGAAATGGCAAACAATTGGCAACGCTTCAAGCCAATAAAACGAAACGGGTTAATAAAAGATTCGGCGACATCGCAAATCAAATAAACAAAACATAAATACCAATAAAAGCAAACACTCGAAATGCACAGTTAAGCGCTGATGCGGTCAACTCACGTCATCATTCAGTATTACTTCTTCCTCTTCGCCTTCCTTTTGTCTTACCTCCCCCTTGGGTTGCACTCCAACCGCTCTGATGAACTGTACGCTGCGGTTGGTCAGCGCCTTGAAGCAGTTAATCATCGATTAAAATTAAAATTGTATACAAATTGTCTCCTCTTGTCACCAGCTGACATCCAACAGACAGAGAGAGAGAGAGGGAGAGACAGAGTAAGAGTGAAAGTGACAGTGAACTCAATTGACCTGTTGTGCTGCCTTCCGTATACCCTGCACTTTGCTGACTGCAAAGGATTAACCAAACGGACTCTAGCAGCTAGACAGCACAAATATTCAAATATAAATGTTGTTATAACATAATAAGAATATATAAAAAATAATATAACAGAATTATTATTCAACAGATAATACGAATAGCAGATGAAATAGGTATAGCTATAGATTTGATCAACATATATCTAATGAATGTTATAATATTTTCCGATTATAATAGAATAATATTGTTAAATGTGGAAGAGCCTGAAGTAAGTCTTTTAAAAAAACTGAATAAATAAATAAATACAAACTAATTCTAATAACTGTATAGCTTCCTACAAAAGTTAGTCAACTTGTGCTCTTTGCCAATACCAATGAAGCAGCTAATAGTTTGATTCAATAGAAATAATCTTGAAGAGCTAAGAATGTAGCATAAGAAGCAAGTGTTTGTTTACACTGCTGATGACATCACTGTAGGGTATTTGAAAGTCGTGCTCAGCACACTTTGCTGCTGGTGAAAAACAGCTGCTGTTTCGTCAATTGCCCCAAAGGGCGCACATTTGCTTTTATATTATTTCTTTCTTTCCTTTTTTTTTTATTGTTAACTTTATATTTCTCTTATTGTAGTTGTTGCTGTTGTTGTTGTTGTCGTTTCACTTTCGACTTGTGCACAGCATCTGTAATTATAATTGGCCGCCGTTTCTTAGCTGTTTATGTTTATGTGGCAATTAAGCAAAAGCCTCGCATTTAAATCAATTAAATGTATGTTACTCAATCAACAGAGCGCAGGTTCAATCAACTTTTCGGCGTTGCCCCAAGTACCCAACCGGTTCATATAGGTGTTGGTATAACTACGTGCCTCCTCCCTACCTAAAAAAATATTAAAAAAAAAACAAAAACAAAATAAATAAATAACCAAAACCATTCTCCAAAAAAGAAATAAAAAAAAAATAAATAAATAATAAATACAACATCAACACACACTCGCATAACACACTCTCTGCTCTGTGTGCCAGGTTTTCCGTTTTTCGGTTTTTCGGTTTTTCGGCAATCGCAATTACGTTAAGAGTTAAGCTTGTAAGCGGCTTTTGTTGTGTTGTGTTGTGTTGTCGTTGTTGTGTTTTGTATTTAGCTATTGCTGTAACTCTAAGTGCTCTTTATGAGACTCCACTTGAATGACGACACGACAAAAGCAAGAAAGATAGAAAGAAAGAAAGTTATTTATACATTGTTGTTGTTGTTGCTGTTGCTGTTGCCGTTGTACAAATGAATAATACGTAATGAGATAAGAAGTTAAATTTGTCAATCTGCTCATTAGGCAAACAAACTATACGCTTTGCTTTGTCAAACATTCAATTCATCAACCCAACCATTTGTTATGCCTCGTCTGTGGTTCTTCATTATCATAACGTAAGCTTAGCTTTTTTTTATCTTGCTTGGATTCAATATTTATTTGGCAGAAGTGTCTGTCATTATCATTGCGTAATGAACATAAAAGTTATGCAAGAAATCTCTGAAGAACTTCATTGTCTATTTACTGTGAATCCTGTAAAACTTTGTTAAAAACTATTAACGCTCTCGAGAGAATGAAACGAGAGAGAGGGAGAGAGAAAGAGCGGGAGCTTAGTGATCGAAACGGATATATAGGCCAGTTATGGCCATAGCTCGACTTGGTTATACCAAAGTCCATATATAAAGCTTAAAGCATTTCATTGATGTTTTCACAAAATGAAACTTCTTAAGCATTTGTGGTGAGATTGAGAAAGCTTCAATGGAATCGATGCTGTTAAGCGTTTAGTATCGTTCATTTAATGGAATCTATCAGTGCTAATGATGCTCTTACACCTGAGAGGAGTGGAGAGGAGAGGAGAGGTGAGGCGTTGCGGTACCGGGGTAAAACTCCATTGATCGATTTATGTATGTTTCTTAGTGAAACTTGTTCAGTCACCGTAGACAAATGTAGCGGCAAACAAGTTGATCTGTTTGGTTCCTCTTCGTCATTAACTGTCATGTGGTTTACAAGTTCTTTTACCAAATCTTTGTCTCTCTCTCTTTCTCTCTTTCTCTATCTATCTGGACTTTGTGTGAACCATCATATGGCACCAGTGTCTAGCCAGTTCACCCGGTCTTACCAGGTTGCTCTACCTGCTCTCTGTAGCAATTAAGTGCACTTTCATATACTTATATTAAAAGTAAATGGAGGAAAAAGCAGAGCAAACGTTGATGAGCCGCTAAGGTAGTTGGCCCCTACAGCATGTATAGTGTACTTCTTATGGGAACCCATCCACACACCATCCAATCCACTACCATCACCATCACCACCCCAAAGCTCGCTTTTTCTTCGTTTTTTTTTTTTTTTTTTTAACAATTTTTGCCCTGTGATCGCAATTATGAGTGCGCTTTCTTGTCCATTGCATATGTCGTATTGTTTGTTGGGTTTGTTGTCGGTTTTCTGCAATTTGTTACATTTTCACCGCTCGCAAAGTGTTTTCTACACATTTTAATACACTTTACTAAGGGTATTCTCATTTTGGAAAGTCTAGAGATAGAGACTTGATTAGAAATAATCTTTTAAATGCTTCAATAAGCTTCATATATGAATATTTCGATAAGTATCGCATGAACTGTTGCCTGTCACGAAATACAACTATCGTTGAACTATTTAAACGATTAATTTGGTTACTTTTATAATGTCAGTTATTTTATTAATAACAATTCTGTAGCGCTTTAACTTTTAATTAAATGTTCGTAACAAATATCGTAAAATGCATTGTGTGACTGTTAGTGAAACTATCGATAGGCTTTGATATCGATTAACATGTTTGCTTTGAAAATATGACAGCAAAAGTGTGAATAACTTCAAAAATGATTTCAATTCTCTTTTTATTCAGTTCAACATTCACTCAAACAAATTGCAAACTTGTGGTATAGGGTATAAGGTATATATAGAGTATAGGGTATGCGAACTTTGACATTAGGAAAGCAACTTAAATGTATTATATGCTAGTGTATTGTTGTCAATGAGAGCGACCTCGAGGCGTCATTGTTTCGAATGAAATAGCTTTGGAGTTAGTAATATCAAATACAAATGCGCTGGCGTTCAAGATAAAAGCCACGGGGTAGGCCTCTGACTAACCTGGGAGAATCAGACCCAACCCCATCCACTCGACTGATAATGGGCCAAAGAAATTGAAAAGACAATGAGACCAACAAAAAAACAAACAAGGCACAACAATAAATAACCCCATTGGGGCCTTAGAAAGCGCTGACAGCGTTAATATGAATCGACTTAGCTGATAAATTCGCATGTCTTCATCAACTTTTTAAGAATTATATAGATCATTATCCTACACAATGTTGGTAATAATTTCTGTTTTTAAACGAAATAATAAAATATAATATAAATAAAATAGTTTCAAGATCACAGTGAGCAACAGCTGCTGTACAGATTGCCTGCTAATTATTTGTGTAAACTTATTTGTATCTGGTTAATCAGGTGCAAAATCAGCTGATGCGAATCCCATTTGAAGAGTTAGAGAGAGGGAGAGGTGCTTGTGACTGCATCTCATTATAGATAAAAAAAACCCCTCCCCTCTCCGCTCTCCAGGGGAGAGTATTTTACAGCTGCTCCTTTCACTTGGAATCTCACGTTCATATGCGAGGGTCAATCAATTGTTCAATTTTTGTACTATTAAACTGAACCTGGAGGATGTATGGATATGTTGATCAGCTGTAATAATTAATGAACTTATGAATTTGCTCTTTATATATATTATTTATATGGTATTCGTATATATCATTTAATATGTGTAAAACAAGTGACCATGGGGGATAGACCTGTTGTTGCTTTTTTGCTTTGTTGAGAACTGTAATACTAGAAGATCGTTATTAAAAACTACTTTATATAGTAACTATGTAATAAGTAGTAAATGTGAACGTGAAGGACTCTAAAGCATGAGAGAGAGAGAGAGAGAGAGAGAGAGAGAGAGAGAGAGAGAGAGAGAGAGAGAGAGAGAGAGAGAGAGAGAGAGAGAGAGAGAGAGAGAGAGAGAGAGAGAGAGAGAGAGAGAGAGAGAGAGAGAGAGAGAGAGAGAGAGAGAGAGAGAGAGAGAGAGAGAGAGAGAGAGAGAGAGAGAGAGAGAGAGAGAGAGAGAGAGAGAGAGAGAGAGAGAGAGAGAGAGAGAGAGAGAGAGAGAGAGAGAGAGAGAGAGAGAGAGAGAGAGAGAGAGAGAGAGAGAGAGAGAGAGAGAGAGAGAGAGAGAGAGAGAGAGAGAGAGAGAGAGAGAGAGAGAGAGAGAGAGAGAGAGAGAGAGAGAGAGAGAGAGAGAGAGAGAGAGAGAGAGAGAGAGAGAGAGAGAGAGAGAGAGAGAGAGAGAGAGAGAGAGAGAGAGAGAGAGAGAGAGAGAGAGAGAGAGAGAGAGAGAGAGAGAGAGAGAGAGAGAGAGAGAGAGAGAGAGAGAGAGAGAGAGAGAGAGAGAGAGAGAGAGAGAGAGAGAGAGAGAGAGAGAGAGAGAGAGAGAGAGAGAGAGAGAGAGAGAGAGAGAGAGAGAGAGAGAGAGAGAGAGAGAGAGAGAGAGAGAGAGAGAGAGAGAGAGAGAGAGAGAGAGAGAGAGAGAGAGAGAGAGAGAGAGAGAGAGAGAGAGAGAGAGAGAGAGAGAGAGAGAGAGAGAGAGAGAGAGAGAGAGAGAGAGAGAGAGAGAGAGAGAGAGAGAGAGAGAGAGAGAGAGAGAGAGAGAGAGAGAGAGAGAGAGAGAGAGAGAGAGAGAGAGAGAGAGAGAGAGAGAGAGAGAGAGAGAGAGAGAGAGAGAGAGAGAGAGAGAGAGAGAGAGAGAGAGAGAGAGAGAGAGAGAGAGAGAGAGAGAGAGAGAGAGAGAGAGAGAGAGAGAGAGAGAGAGAGAGAGAGAGAGAGAGAGAGAGAGAGAGAGAGAGAGAGAGAGAGAGAGAGAGAGAGAGAGAGAGAGAGAGAGAGAGAGAGAGATAGAGAGAGAGAGATAGAGAGAGAGAGAGAGAGAGAGAGAGAGAGAGAGAGAGAGAGAGAGACAGAGAGAGAGAGAGAGAGAGAGAGAGAGAGAGAGAGAGAGAGAGAGAGAGAGAGAGAGAGAGAGAGAGAGAGAGAGAGAGAG